>OZ010612.1:23532968-23612968 GCA_963932145.1 Acanthosepion lycidas
ACACACACATATTGATTTTTCTCCAAGCTATCCATGCAGCTGTAACTAATTTTCATTGTATTTTGTGATAGTTTTTGATAATTTACCGTTTTCAGGGAAATGTTGGCAATTATTTTCAAGAATATTTCCGTATTTTTGATTTTATTGAAGTGGTGAGGTGGGTGGTTGAACCAAATTATATTTCTTTAATACTTGTTCTAGAAATGTGCACTGAAAATCAGGAAGGACAAGGCTTTCAACAACCCGGATTTAAATATAAGCATTATAGATAATAAGACCATTATATGGCCAATTATCTAGTCGCAGGGTTTTTTGGTTTCGTTTTTTTTAGCCTGTCCTCCAGTTTTCACTTTCAGTTAATGCCTACTCTACCTATTTTATATTTTGACCATTTCGTTTTATGTTTGTATTTTTTTGATCTCATACAAAAAATCGGAAATTTTCCTTGAAATTTTCAATTCCAAAAATTACTGTTACTATTGTTTTAGAAATACAAAGGAAAAAAAAATAGTGTTAGTTTAAACCACATCTCCTTCGAGTCACTTTAAACTGCTCCTACATGCTCCATCCCTTAATTCCTGTCTATTTTGCTTAAAGTTTGTATTTTTTGTGGGGAGTGGGACAAAAACCTGGAAATTTTCCAATATATTTTGTTGAAATTTTCAATTTCTAAAATTATATTTTATAATTATAATTCAGATACGGGTGTGGAAAGGAAAAGTGTCAGTTTAAACTGATGCCGGGAGTATATAGTTTAATATACCATACTATTTGAACCAAAATAAATAAGTATTTTTTTGTAGAAATTCATTAAAAATGAGAAAGGGATTGTCAGCAGGAAGTAATTAACATAAGATTTAATGACAGAATCTGGTTAACAACGAAAAATAGGTAAACAATAGTTCATACTAAAATTTTTATCAATCCTACCAGGATTTTTTCTTTTAGTTATTGCACAGAAACAAGACAATAAAGCCCCTAAGACGCAAGGTGAGTACTGAGTGTTAGAAAATATGAGAAAAAACATTATTAAGGAGAGAGGACAATAAAAGAACAAGAATTAAGAAGACAGAAGATAACAATTGACATTGCATTTAAACTTTTCAAGATCAAAGTTGAGTGGAAAGCAAGAAGCCAGAAACATTATTAAGGAGAGAGAAGAATAAAAGAACAAGAATTAAGAAGACAGAAGATAACAATTGACATTGCATTTAAATTTTTCAAGATCAAAGTTGACTGAAAAGCAAGAAGCCGGGAACATTATTAAGGAGAGAGAAGAATAAAAGAACAAGAATTAAGAAGACAGAAGATAACAATTGACATTGCATTTAAACTTTTCAAGATCAAAGTTGAGTGGAAAGCAAGAAGCCGGAAACATTATTAAGGAGAGAGAACAATAAAAGAACAAGAATTAAGAAGACAGAAGATAACAATTGACATTGCATTTAAACTTTTCAAGATCAAAGTTGACTGAAAAGCAAGAAGCCAGAAACATTATTAAGGAGAGAGAAGAATAAAAGAACAAGAATTAAGAAGACAGAAGATAACAATTGACATTGCATTTAAACTTTTCAAGATCAAAGTTGACTGAAAAGCAAGAAGCCAGAAACATTATTAAGGAGAGAGAAGAATAAAAGAACAAGAATTAAGAAGACAGAAGATAACAATTGACACTGCATTTAAATTTTTCAAGATCAAAGTTGAGTGGAAATCAAGAAGCCAGAAACATTATTAAGGAGAGAGAACAATAAAAGAACAAGAATTAAGAAGACAGAAGATAACAATTGACATTGCATTTAAACTTTTCAAGATCAAAGTTGACTGAAAAGCAAGAAGCCAGAAACATTATTAAGGAGAGAGAACAATAAAAGAACAAGAATTAAGAACACAGTAGAAAATGATTGGCATTGCATTTAAATTTTTGAAAACCAATGTTGACTTGGAAGCAAGGAGTCGGAAGATATTTCCCCAAGCAAGAAGTGTGAGCAAAGAAACTCTTAGCATAGAACTTACATTTACGTCTAACAATTTTAACTGGAAAATGTTGAGACCTTGCCACCAATTTAGTACTATGCTTAAATTCATATAGTCTAATTCGCAAAGAAGAAAGCTGATCAGGAAAGATGCCAGGTCAAGACCAATAATATGGCATATTCTTCTTTGTATTTTATCAAGAATCTCTAAATACATAGCAGAAGCACTAGACCAGATGTGGCAGCAATATTCAAGTCAAGGACATATTGTAAACTTATAGATATGTAAGATATATTCTGGTGAGAAAACTTGTCTAGCTTGATACACTGAACCAACTTTCCTAACTGCAGACTTCATTTTTTTTAAGGAAGGGAATGAACAATATTAAACATGGGTGGAAATGAATCATAATGTTAATAGTTATTCCAACTTATATATATATATATATATATATATATATATATAAAAGTGAACATTGAAGTCAACACTTGGATGCAATCATCAGGCCACATGTGGCCTGACAATTGTGTCTAGCACGAAACAGCCTGGTGCCACTAAGTGTTGACTTCAATGTTCACTTTTATATTTGCACATGCTCCATCTCTGATATTGAGAACTTTATCCCATAAACATAGCACACCTTGAGAGTATATTTCTTCATATATATATATATATATATATATATATATATATATATATATATATATAAATAAAATATTTGTCCTTGGACAGGATTCGAACCTGCATCCTATAAATGATGGTTCCGTATAGGATGCAGGTTCGAATCCTGTCCAAGGACAAATATTTTCTATGAAAATTTCTCGGACATTCAGGCCGGTAAATGTTATTTAATATATATATATGTATATAGCGTAATGGGGCAGCAGATCATTATTTAAACATAATGGACAATGAATGTCAATTATGTTTGATCATATTCACCACTGAAGATAATATTTTGTTATGTTGATATAGAAGATGACTATGCAATGATAATGATCGCAGAACAGTTACAGCATATTACATTGCATTGCATCTAGACACATGGTTCTGTTGTTGATATTTTGACCTCTCGCATAGTATGATGTCATAAAACCACATCTTGAACTTACGACCTGTGTCTGCTATTCCACAACTGTTTATATATCATGGGTTTGTGAAAGAATGGCCATTATCTATCGGTCTGCCACTGTGTAGAATATCCTTTACCTGACCCCATCGCCTTCACTCTCTCGCCAGCGGACCTTGCAAGTGAACAATATACCACATAACACCCTTGAGTGCTTAGCCTTGGAGTGGGTAGAATGGAGATCAACGTGTTTTAGAGGACTCAGCAGTTTTCATTCTGCTTGTCTGAATCATCTTCAAGTGAGAGCAAGATCTAAAAGGTCAGCCAGTCTAACAGTGATCTCATCTCACAATTCTCACTCTTGCTCCATATGTGGCCTCTTTTGTAAATCACTAGTGGGTCTTAAGTGCCACTTAAGATTATCGCACAAAATTTCATAACTGAATCAATTAAGCTGTCAGATCCTCATACGTCAAAATTGACGGGAGAGTTCATTATATATATATATATATATATATATATATATATATTTATGAATAAAAATGAGAATAGGAAAACTAGTAATTGCTGACGCATTTCATCCAATGTGGACTTTATCAAAGCAAAATACGAAAATGAAATTAAATGAACAAAGTAACTAATAAAAAAACAAAAACAGAATGTACCTAGCAACTGGAATGTAGAGAAACGCTATTTTCATATTTTTAACTGAAAAATAACGTCAGTAATTGTCACGTGTGGAGAATATTGTCATTATATCTGTGTTGATGTATTCAACCATTTTCTTTTGATTTTATGAATCTGTTGTGTATATTTGTTTGTAAGAGCATTAATTTTGTTAAGGAAGGTGAAATAGGGAAAAAAAATTGGGCGTAGATTAATATTTGGGTAGTTTACTATGGCGGCACTGTCCAGAATTTTCCTTCCGAGTGAGTTATTCTCTTATTTTATGAGTGTAGCATTTTTAAAATCAAAATTAAACTACCCAAATATTAATCTATGCCCAGGTTTTTTCCCTATTTCACCTTTCTTAACAAAATTAATGCTCTTACAAACAAATATACACAACAGATTCATAAAATCAAAAGAAAATGGTTGAATACATCAACACAGTTATAATGACAATATTCTCCACACGTGACAATTACTGACGTTATTTTTCAGTTAAAAATATGAAAATAGCGTTTCTCTACATTCCAGTTGCTAGGTACATTCTGTTTTTGTTTTTATTAGTTACTTTGTTCATTTAATTTCATTTTCGTATTTTGCTTTGATAAAGTCCACATTGGACGAAACGCGTCAGCAATTACCAGTTTTCCTATTCTCATTTTTATTCATAAATATTGTCTCTCTACTGATTAATTCAGAGAAATTTTCATATATATATATATATATATATATATATATATATATATATATATATAAAAACAAATATTGTTAAATATAACAGACACTGAACGTCTATTGTTTGATAATGAGCCATTCTAATGTTTGTATGTTTGCTTTAATTTCAGGTGAAAATAAAGACAAAAATTGTCCAATATTTGGATATTTTTTTATTAAGTTGGTCCTTGATCTGAACTTTCAGCTCACATGAGACATCTTCAGAATGGTTATAACAAAGATATTCACCACCGAAGAGGATACTTTGTTATGATGATATAGAAGATTGCTATGCAACAATAACGGTCGCTGAATAGTCACATCTAGACACATGGTCCTGTTGTTAATATTTCAGCCTCTCCTGTGGTATCACATCATAGAACTGCATCTTGAACTTACGACCTGTATCTGCTATTCTACAACCGTTATCGTCACATAGCAATATTCTATGTCAACATAACTGAATATCTTGGATGGCAAATATCTTTGATATAATGTCCATATACATCTAAAGATGGCTAATGTGAGCCGAAATCTTAGATCAAGGACAGACTTAATAAAAAAAATATCCAAATGTTGGACAATTTTTGTCTTTATTTTCACCAGAAATGAAAGCAAACAATCAAGCATTAGAACAGCTCATGGTGAGACATGAAAGACATTCATTGTCTGTTATATTTAACAATGTATGTATATATATATATATATATATATATATAGAGAGAGAGAGAGAGAGAGAGAGAGTCACTACAGTAGGCAAGTGCAATAGTAATCTTCTATGTCAAAATAACAAAATATTATCTTAGATGGTGAATATCTTTGTTAAAATATCCATATAACCACTCTGAAGATGGCTCATCTGAGCCGTAAGCTTAGATCAAGGACCAACTTAATAAAAAATATCCAAATATTGGACAATTTTTGTCTTTATTTTAACCAGAAATGAAAGCAAACATTCAAACATTAGAACAGCTCATGATCAAACATAATAGACATTCATTGTCTGTTATATTTAACAATATATGTTTAAATATAGGAATGGGTAGGATGAAATATCTACATACACACACATATACTATGTTATTTAATTATTGTTGTGTAAAATATTAAAATTAACTATTAATAGTTCATATCATTCAAACTCTTAAGTTCAAAAGACAGAGAATTAAAAACATAAAAAAAATATTTTTAAATTCTTAAAATTTAAAGATGAATTCAAAAGTAAACAATATATCAACGGAGATAACTCTATATATTTTTTTATTTTTTTAATTCTTCACCTTTCGAATATATGTTTTGTGCTGCCTAGAGAAAGTGCTGCAGTTCTTCCAAGTTGTAAGCTTTATATGAGGAATGTTGGAATTTTACTGATAGCTCTTTTAATGTTTTTGTTCAATGTATATATGATGGTTGTTCGTCCAATATCTATGGATGTTATTCTAACATTTGGTATTGACACCAAGAACATTTCTACCATTTCCAAAGCGATTAACTCTGATATTTACACCAAATCCTTCATTGATTTTTGTTTTTTAGAGACAACCTACATCCTTTTTATGGCTATCAATGTCCTGAGCCAATAATTCCTGCTTTTCTTTCTTCATAATTCCTGTAGAGGATCGAATGGCCTCAATTCAATCCTTACTATTTTTACTTTCAACAAATGTGCCAAGAAACAATAAACAAAAGAAATTCAAAATTCGACAAATCAGTGCAATAACAGAAATAGATTTTTCTTTTATCAGTGACAAAAGCAGTACAAGTTGTGTTGTTGTTTTGTATTGAAATTAATTGCATTTAGATTGTGTACAACTGGTTACATAGAAGTTTAAAATTAGTTCAACGTCCTTTCCTAGTTTATTAGAAATAGTAAAGAAAGTTTTGTGGAAAGAATGTGTGTTGAATAAATTGTTGGATGAAGATTTGTGCAAGTTTAATGAATGTTAAACTGTGTATGTCAAAATTAAACAGTTTGAAAATAGTGTGAAAAAAACGTGAGTAGATGTGACTCACAAAGTTACGTAAAGAGTCATTGCTTTTGTGGTTGTAATGAAATGAAGAAATAGAAATTGTGGTTGTGTTGAAGCAATACTTGTATTAACACAAGTGTAGGCTTTAAGAAAGTTTTATTCAACTGAGAATACAAGGTTTGCATATAGTGTCCTTTTATAGTCCCAGTAAACAGAAATAACTCTCTCAAAGAGGAGAGTAACAGAACAAGGGGAGACCACTCTTGATTATTCATAACACCCCAATTGATTTGTGTTCAATCTAAGCACGACATGTGTCAATTTTGCTTCTGTAGAGGATCGAACGGCCTTAATTCAATCCCTACTTCATTGATTTTTGTTTCTTGGAGACAACCTACATCCATTGTATGGCTATCAATGTCCTAAGCCAATAATACCTGCTTTTCTTTCTTCACAATTCCTGTAGAGGATCAAACGGCCTCAATTCAATCCCTACTATTTTTACTTTCAACAAATGTGCCAAGAAACAGTAAACAACAAATAAATCTTAATTTGGAAAAGACACAAATTTTAAAAAAAAATATAAATAAATAAATATTAAACTTTAATTAGGGGATAAATAGAGAATTATAAGTTCTTGGGATTATAATTGTCTTGATCTCCAACGATTCGTAGTTATGATGCAATCTCCATTAATCTTGATTCAACTTATACAGTCTGCCTCGTACATAAGGAATTGTGGGTAACTTCCTGGTTGTACGCCATATTGAATTGTGCATTTGCTCTCTCATTTTGTGCTGTGTTTGTAGAAAGTTATTGTCAGTTATTATGGCTCTCAAGCATAGTGCAATGAATGGCACTATGCTTCAAAGCAAAGGAAAGCCCTGTGAGTGAAATCAGATATTGTTAAACGCTCTGAAAAGGGAGTAACAGTAAGGAACAATGGCAAGTTAGTTGGCTTTAGTTGTTCGACTGTTGCTTAAAACATGTACATATGTGCATATCTATCAACTTCCCTGTAAGAGATAAGGACATTTTCTTGTTTCTAGATTGATGAATTCCCAATAAAAAAAAAAGAAAAAAACTCAAGTTTGTTTTTTTTTCTTTCCCAGATTCAGTACTGCTTCCAAATATTGCAAGTGAGACAAGATCTTATGCTTTGTCATCTCATCTACTATGATCCAGTGACATCACTGGCAATAAATATACAAGCAGCTTAAAAATACTTCATTATGTATTATTTTCATTTCATTATACAGTGCAACCCGGATATAAGAGACCCTGATATAAGATAAACCCGGATATAAGAGAGATTTTCTCTGGTCCCAAATTAGAGCCTGTGTTAATGTATATAAATTAGACCAAACCCGGATATAAGAGAAACCCGGATATAAGAGACTTCTTCTCCGGTCCCGACAACTCTCTTATATCCGGGTTACACTGCATGTATTGTATTTATGTCCGCCATGTGTTTTTATTAATCCTAATTATATTAACATTTTTCCATTTTTTTTTTTTAAGCATTTCACCCCAAGCAAGGCTGGAGTACCACTCAAGGGGTTACAGAGAGTGGGAGCAAGAGTAAAGAGGCATGATAGAGAAAAGGATGAAGAGAAGGATGGGGAATAAATCAAGGAATCTGGAAATGTCGATTGACATTGCACTTGAATAGTTGAAGATTGTAGCTATCAAGGAAGCAAGTAAGAGGAAGAGAGTTCCACAGACAGGAAGTGTGAGACATGAAGCTATTGGAGTAGAAGAGACAGCTACATTTAACCATTTTGACAGTGAATTGAAATGCCAACCGAGTAGCAAGTTCAAATTCATGCAGTTTGGGAACTAGCAAAAGTAGCTCATCAGAGTAGTTACTGGGAAAGTATTTGTAGAAAAGACAGAGGGAGGCAACGGCATGTCTGTGAGAGAGGGACTGTAAATGAAATGCCAGATCAGAGACAACAATATTGCATATCTGTCTCTGGATTTTGTCAAGGATTTTAAGACAAACAGTGGGGGCACCAGACCATATCTGACAGAAATATTCCATGCAAGGACGAATGGTTGATTTACAGATTTGAAGGATGGACTCGGGCGAGAAAAACTTTCTGGTGTGACACAGAGAACAATCTTTCATTGCAGTAGATGAAGATATTGATTCAATATATTTGTTCCATCTCAGCTCAGTGGACAGTGTGAGATCAAGCAGCCGCAGAGAGGAGCTCTCATGGAGTTGAGCATCAGATATTCTAATAGGAGGCAGGGAGCAGTTTTGTTTTTGAGGCATTAAAGTTAACCAGCTATTTCTTGCTCCAGTCAACAACAGATTGGAGGTCCTTTTCAAGACCAATAGCCAGGTTAGTTTTGTCAGCAATACCAGATTTGCTATTTAGGCAGGAGTAAATAGTAGTGTCGTCCGCATAGATGCCTACTTGGGAACTGATGACATCAGGAACATCGTTAATGAAGATAAGGAACAGAGTAGGGCCCAGGAGAGAGCCTTGGGGAACACCCGCTTTTGCAAGAAAGGAACTGGAGGAGAATCCATTAAAGACAACCTTCATTACACAGTTTGATTGTATTAAGTCAAATAATCGTCCTGAAATTCCATATCCCTGAAGCTTATGAAGAAGGCCAGCATGTCATAGAAATGTGTTGTTATGTCTTATATTATATTACGTTACTAATGCATTAACATAGGTGGGTGATGCAAGTGCTTATGCAGAAAATCATATTATGACACATTGTAGGAACGGAACTCTTTGTAAGTTAAGAACCCACATGCAATCATCATTCCTGAACAATAAAAACTCCTAGATGAAAGATCAGAGCTAATTTCCAAATGCAGACACAAAAACAAATTCCTACTATGCTACCTAGAATTACGTGGCACAAATGAGCAAATAAAACCCCACAATATGTGTAATAAACTATTTCAAATACCAAAATTTAGAACCAAAGAAACTATAAAAAAGAATATAAACATAAAAAATACAAAATAAATAAAAATGAGAAATAAACACACAGGACAAGACTGTAAATAACTAATAATGGATTTTTTACAGCTTATCAACCTTTTGAAGGTTATTTGAAGCTAGAAAATACTTTTAGATTGTAAATATATAACAATGATTTACTTATACCACTCTTACTAAATAACCTATAGTTGGATTGGGGGGGTGGTATTCACACCTTTTCCAAGTGTAGTTGTACAAAATGGAAGATAACAAAACTGACTGGAATTGGAACTCAGATTTCCAATTCTGAGCTGTTACCCAGTACATCACCTGCACATCCAAGCTTACAGCACCTGATATTCCCAAGTGGTCACCCATCTAGGTACTGATATATATATATATATATATATATATATATATATATAAAAGTGAACATTGAAGTCAACACTTAGAGGCGACAGTCTGTTTCATGCTAGATGTAATCGTCAGGGCTGATGATTGCATCTTGCATGAAACAGACTGTCACCTCTAAGTGCTGACTTCAATGTTCACTTTTATATTTACACATGCTCTATCTCTGATATTGAGCACTTTATCCCATAAATATAGCACATCTTAAGACTATATTCCTTATATATATATATATATATATATATATATACACACATACAGGTGCAGTCGTCATCTAAATTACACAAAAATGAAAATAATACTGACATCTCATGTTAACAGAAATATTTACCAAAATTACACAAAAATATCTTGAAATACTAATGAATAAATTTATTCAATAAAATTGCGATTGGCCTCAACCACGGTCTCCAGACAACTTTGGAATCTCCTGCATCTCTTCTGGATGCTGTCCACGTTTAAGTTGGTGAATGCTGCCATAATCCTTGCTTTTAGTTTTTCTTTGGTGTTTTCTTTGGAGTTCCGTTGATCAACTGCACCCCACACATAATAATCAAGACGGTTGCAATATGGGGAGTTAGGTGTCCAGATAGGGGTGATGTCACAGAAATTGCCTGAAAACTATGACTGGGTTCTCTTGCTTGTGTGGTATGGTGCAGAGTCTTGTTGCCAGATAGAGGGCAGCACTACCTCCTCAAAGCACTTAATGTCGGCCCTCCATGTTGAGTCTGAGGCCCTGTAGGAAGATGAATGGAGGCATAACATCGCCATCACAATAAACACCTTCATAATCACCATTAGACTCATTTGAATCTTTCTGAATCCAATTCACTGCCCTCAGATTGAAATCCAAACACTCTAAAATGTTTTTATTGTAGCATCTGGCACGAATTCCAAGCAAGTACAGCATGCCATTTCAAAAGTTCTGGCAGAGTGAATTGCATCATGGTGCTCTTTTTCTCACAGACAGGGCCCAACTGACACTACTATACTGTGCAGTTGACAAAATTAAAAACAGACAGAAAATTAAAAATATAAAATGGCAACAATTTTCCCATCGCACCCTGTATATATGCCTATATTTCTGAGATGAGGTATTATGTACATTATTTACATTATTCGAACAATTGTTCTCAACTTTGTTGCCATATTTATTACAACGTTTCGGACATTGTACACTCCGGACATCTTCAGGTGGTTGAAATGTTGAACTGAACCCTTTATTTCGCTCACTGGGGTACACTGTTCTAGTTCCACGTACCATGTTTAATGGATGTCAGTTATCAGTTATCTCCTGTTAATTTCTCGCTCAAAGTTCTCCACTAGTGGATAAAGGCGTTGGTTAGATCCGGTTAAGGCTGTGGAGAACTTTCAGAGGGAAATTAACAGGAGATAACTGATAACTGACATCCATTGAACATAGCACATGGAACTAGATCAGTCTACCCCAGTGAGCGAAATAAAGGGTTAAGCTCGACATTCCAACCACCTGAAGAAGGCCGGAGCGTACAATGGCCGAAACGTTGTAATAAATATGGTGGCAAAGACGAGAACAAATTTTATTATTGCCGCCTTTCCCCAAGTATTTTTGATTGTTACTCCATTTGTTCCATAGTCCAAATAATGTAAATAATGTATATAATACCTCATCTCAGAAATATAGAGATACTGAACAGCCGAAACATTGGAATAAATATGGCAACAAAGATGAAGACAATAGTCCGAATAAGTTGTTTTGTGTAAACAGCAAATTTGCCAGAATTCCTATTAACTTTTATTTTTTATTATTCCTGTCTTTACCAAAGTATTTTTGAATGTTACTCCATTTATTCCATAGTTCAAATAATGTAAATAATGTTCATAATACCTCATCTCAGAAATATAGAAATACTGAACAGCCGAAACGTTGGAATAAACATGGCAACAAAGATGAGGACAATAGTCCGAATATTGTAAATAATGTATATAATACCTCATCTCAGAAATATAGAGATACTGAACAGTCAAAACGCTGGAATAAACATGGCAACAAAGATGAGGACAATAGTTCAAATAATGTAAATAATGTATATAATACCTCATCTCAGAAATATAGAAATACTGAACAGCTGAAATGTTATAATAAATATGGCAACAAAGATGAAGACAATAGTCCGAATAATGTATATAATGTACCCTGTATATATATTAACAAGTTCTGTCTATCAATATTTTTTATTAAATCTTTCAAATTACTGAATAAGTTGTTTTGCGTTAACAGTAAATTTGCCAAAATTCATATTAACTTTTATTTTTTATTATTCCCGTCTTTCCCCAAGTATTTTTGAATGTTACTCCATTTGTTTTCAAGGATTGTTCTGTGTGTAATTACGCAACTGGTTTTTAATTCTCACATTTGATAGAATTAATTTCAAGTCACTTGAGGTGATGTAATAACAGTCAAACTGATTTTGTTTGTGTGTGTGTGTTTCCTTTCAAACTGAAACTTTCCTGCATGCTTTAGTTTCAATTTATTTCAGTTCAACCTCTATATGACGTATAGGGGACCATATATTGAAGTGTGTTTAAAAAAAACACACACAAAACAATAACTTCAGTTTGTAAAGGAAAAAACAAAACACACACACACACACATATATATATATTAATGCATGTTTCATTAAATAATAGACAAGTTTTGTCTATTTAAATAAATTCCTTTCATATTGTTTTGTCCGTGTATTGTTTAATATATTGAAATGCAATTGTCATCTTTGATAATGACTTATGTAAGTCGAAAGCTTAGATAGGATTAAAAAACATGTATCAATATGGTGATTTCCTTTCGTCTTTCAATGATAATGTTATTAAGCTTATCAGACGATATGAAAGGAATTTGCATAAAATAAATAGACAAAACTTGTCTATATTATTTAATGAAACATGCATCAATGAAAAAATGCTGCCTAAATATACACAATATATATGTGCATATATATATATATATATATATATATATATATTTCAGTTTGAGCGTTTATATGACATCACGTTGAGTGACTTGAACTCAATTCCATCAAATGTGAGAATGGAGGAATAACCAGTTGCGTAATTTCACACAACAATCCTTGAAACAAATGGAGCAACATTTGAAAGTACTTGGGGAGGGGTAATATAAAATAAAATTAATATGAATTTTGACAAATTTACCAATAACACGAAACAACTTACAACTCAGAAATTTGAAAAATTTAATAAAAAATTGATAGAACTTGTCCATATTATTTAACAAAACATATTTGAGAAAATTCTTGTTGCAAAAATATACCTATATATATATATATATATATATATATATATATATGAAGAAATATAGTTTTAAGGTGTGCTATATTTATGGAATAAAGTGCTCAATATCAGAGATAGAGCGTATGTAAATATAAAAGTGAACATTGAAGTCAACACTCAGTTGACAGACTGTTTCATGTTAGATGCAATCGTTTGGCCACATGCAGTGTGTTTTTTCTCAACTATTTATATATACTGGCCAGTGATGAATTGTAGGTAGTCTATTCTCATGGTTATTTTGTTGGGAGTGATTTGATAATTTGTTTATTATTTACTTTATTTATTTGGATTAATTTATTTTACTTGTTTTTCCTTATTTATTTTTATTTTATTTATTCTTTTCAGTTTTCGATTTTTAAGTAACGTAGTAAAAATTTTTTTTCGTGTCTGCATTTCGAGAGGAATTCTGATCATTTATTTAGTAATTTATTTTGGTCTAGAAAGTTAATTATAGCTATTTTTCCTTCAAGCAAAGTTTGCAGTTTTTGGATCAATTGTTGTAGGCTGATGTTCTTTTCCTTATTTTCTGTGATATTTGTGTGATTTGCTTTTAATTTTTAATTTCCCAGATATACTTGAAAAGTATTGTGCTGTTCACATATTTACTATTTGTGAAAGATGTTTTCTGTGCATGGTTTCTGTTCCAGGATCCTTCAGTTACTCCTATATATTTTTTTTTCTTTGTTAACTGATGATTTTACCATGGGTTGGTATGTTACATTGTTTTTTAAGCAATTGCTGTTTACGGGACATTTGTTCTTTCATATATATATATATATATATATATATATATATATATATATATAAAGAGAGAGAGAGAGAGATATCAACTGGTAAGACATGGCCTGAAGATTGATTAACATGGGATTTCTATGTACACCTTGTCTATACAGTAAAACCTCAAATTAACAGCCCCCAGAACCACCAAAATCTGGATTTAAATTTAAAACTTTTCAAACTAAAGATATATAATAAACTTAAGATAACTTAAAAATAAAATACACATACATATATACTGTATTTACATTTATTTACAATAATTTTGTACTGTACTGGGTGTTTTTATTAATGGACAAACAGCTTTAATGGATGATCCACCCTATTAGTCCATTAAATTGAGGTTCCACTGTATGTGGAGTCCTAGTACATTCTATATACAACCACATTATGACTCCAAAGACTAAAAAACCTGTAGTCATTACCTTGAAATAAACTTATACAAATATCAAACTTTAGAACATAAGAATACAAGAATAAACTCTGCCATGAGTGGGTTTGCTAATCTTGACAAGATCCGCTCATTTTTTAGTGAATCTTTGGATGTACCGATATTTTTAATTTATCCATTCACAAAAAAGTGTAAAACAATAGCAAACTTTCACAGATACTTTTTATAATGTTTTCTTTATGAACCACAAAATATAAACATTACTCCCCTGAACCTTGGAATCTAATACTCTGGAAAACCCACCTTGGCTAATCAGCTTATTTTACAAGCCATTAAAAACAAAAACTCTTTGGCATTAAATAACTAACAGAATTGATGGTGTTTAAAAAGACAAAAATAAGAATTTGGATTAATATATTTTTAATTTAATCCTCCATATATTTTGTGACAAAAGTAAATATTTACTTCTCATTATAATCAAGAAATAAAGTATAAATTGCATAAAGAAGAGAAAAAAGAAAAAGAGAAAATGGAAAAAAGAAAAGAAAAAGAAATGAAAAAAAGAAAAAAAAAGAAAAGAAAAAGAAAAAAGAAAAGAAAAAATAAGAAAAAATAAGGAAAAAAAGAAAAAAGACAAAAAAGAAAAAAAATGAAAAAAGAAAAAAGAAGAAAAGAAGAAAAGAAAAAAGAAGAAAAGAAAAATTTTTTTGGAAATGATTTTTGCAATTTAGCATTCTTTTGAGACCTTCGTAAGGCTGAGACACGTGTTGAAATTGAAAAATAGATTTACAGGTGCTGTCCACAATATCAATACAATAGACTACACAGTATAAAATCAATCCCTAACTTTTTGCAGAGTTATTGAACTTAGTAGTTAATTTCAAATTTGAAAGTATAGTAACACTATTCATATCTGCATAGATTTTAGATTTTCTAAATTTAATTTTTTTCTTTTTCACTTTTTTTATTTTTTCAGAAGCACATACAAACATTTGAGGTTAATTCATCTTAAACTGATACTTGTATTAAATCTTTTTTTAAATGTATCTGTATTGTTTTTTTGTTATTTAAAAAAATAATTAAATTAAAAAAAAAAAAAAAAAAAAAACGTTTTTCAATTTTTGTATAGTTACAAAAGTCTTTGTGTTTGCAAAACAGCTAAGTCTAACGAACTTGTAAAATTTTGGGATTGATTTGTTGTTGACACTATCAATAACAGGTGCTGGCCATGGCCTGAATGGGGATTTGGATGATGCGACAGTCTTGTGAGGCAGTCATTTTTCTCATCTGATCCTATATTTTGAGCACCAGCTCAAAATGAATATTAGAACTAATAGAAAATGTTTGGTTTCAACAAATTTTAACAAAAGGTTGGTGAACGAGACGAGCTTGGTTCACACAAACAGGGCTAGCCTTTTCTTTTTTAGGTCCACCTAAGTCACTTCGGAGCGGTTTCCTGTGGAACCCTCCCCTGGTTAGAATAGCCCATGTTTTGTGTACCTAGTTAATGTGAGTAAGTGTTTTATCCCAGTCTGTTCCCGGCCTCTTTTGGTTATGATCCAAGGTGAGATTCCCAACCTCCCCAGTTTGTTTTTCCTCCCACCTCCTATTTTCATCTCGACTGGGTCAGCTTTCTTCTCTCCCCATGGCTTCTTAATTTTGTCTAAAGGCAAAATACTGTGGCCTCTCTGAAATCTTTTGACGGGTGAACATCAGTTATCCTTATTTTGTTTGTTTTGATATTTTATTTTTGTTTTTTGGGTGCATCCCCACCCCACTCATTATATATCACCCATAGAGTTTCATATATTGAATTTTTAAGATCATGAAATTTTTATGTCATGGGGATGCATTTTGTAGGACCCTGAGTGTATGAGGTATTATAGTATATGGAGGATTGAATGATGATGGATAAGTTCTTTTGCTGAATGTGTAAATTGTATTAGGTTGGTGCAAAAATAATGACATAATAATGTCGTTTTTTGACGTATTTTTTAACGTCAAAAAACGACATTATTACGTTATTATTTTTGCACCAACCTAATAACACGTGAATGGGTCATGAATCTGATTAGCTTGGTATAAGATAGTAAGTGATGACCAGCTTCAACCCATTCCCCACTTTTATTTAGGCCTTGTGGCACAATTGTGTTTTATATGCAATAAATTAATGTATCAATAACAGGATCTCCTTTCTGAATTCATAAAAAAAATTAGAAAAGAAAGACAAAGAAAAGAATCAATATTTTTCGATTCTTACAAGTGTCGTTGTGGCCTAAGGAAAGAAATGTGTAAAAGAAAGAGTACTAAGGTGTAAAAATTATTCCCCAAAAAAATTTCCCCTAAAAAGAGTGGAGCAGTCTAAGTAGTGGCAAAAAAAAAAAAAAAAAAAAAATAATGTCATTTCGTGATCTGGAGTGTTTTTTCGATAATGAAGAAAAAAAAAAGGAGGGTGTGATTTTTTACCTCATCTCTCCACAAAGGTAGGATGTATATTGTAACATGCTTTTTTTTTTCTTTTAAATAGCGTGAAGGTACCCATATGCATGCATATGGGCCAAGGACAAAAATTGCCTAGTTCATATGTTCGGTTGGGTATCTAATCCTTGTTGCAGACGCCTACTCAGGCATATTTTGTTTGCTTTAACACACACAGTCATCCAACCTATATATATTTTTAGCAACGCCGTGTCGGCGTGTAGACATGAATTAACTAGGAGAAAAAGCTCATAGCTTGGACTTGTAGTGATCAATAATTGAACAAGGTTATTAAATTACATTTTTACCCCCCAATCGATCCTTATGACTTTTTCATCTATGCACTCACAAGGCTTGGATCAACCTGTGGTAAGGTTTGTTTATTTTTTATTTATTTCCCAATATAGACGACCAAAACAAACAAATCACCTACTTGATAAATCGACCATAGCAAGATTCAATGCAGTGTCTCATCATGGCTAATATAGCCACTGTTTAATTAAATATAGTAAAAGTTTTAATTCAGATAGGTAATTCTAAAAAAATGTGGTGCAGAGAGTTTATTCAATTTTTTTTTCTTTAGAAACTAAGATTTCTTTAGGAACTGGGTTGTAATTCATGGAAAAAAAAAATTAACAAAAAGACACAAAGTGACACACACACACACACACACACACAAAAAAAAACAAACAAAAAAAAACAGAAAGACAACGGTTACAAAATATAGGTTATTTATTGTCACCTGAACAATAGAGCACCTGTTTATTATCCAAGGTAAAAATAATACATAAAATAAGGAAATGAGTGTGTCAGGTTTTGGATTTAATTAATTTTCAAACTAAAACAGTAAGTATTATATTGTCAGTGACAAAAAACTCAGGTCTCACTCACTAGAGTTAATAAATTATCTCCATGGTTACTCACAGTGACACATGATGACTATGAGAAAGTATCTTCACTTGAAGATGAACTCTCATCAGCTTTTTGGGTGGGGGTAATCATTTTCCTCAGTTACAAACACACGATGGCGCGAAACTTCCGTATATATATCTTCTTATGAATTTGACAAAAGGAGTGGCTTAGTAGAAAAAATATGAAAAACAAAACTTTCATATACACACCTTTTAAATGTATTTTTATCCTTTTCGTATTAAACTGGGAAATTTTAGCGGGTGAAAAAAAAAAAAAAAAATGAAATCCCACATTCTCCATAGGAGTGAATTTTGTAAAGTTCCTCTTTCCTTTCTGTTTCTTTTTTTAAAGGAAGACATTTTTTAGCTGCTGTCGAAGTTCAGGTCCAATAAAATATTTTTTAATCCTTTTAAAAACGAAACATGGAAAAATAAAATTAAATCTTTTTTTTTTTTCTTTTTCTCTTACTTTTTGAGAAAATTAGCCATGTAAAAAGTGTCATTTAAAAGTTACAATTTTTACACGTTTTAAAATAAATAAAACTAAAAGGAATTAAACAAAAAACAAACTAACATGGCGTACAAAAAAACTTTTTTAGTTCTTATTCGAAATATATAAAAAAAACAAAACAACATACGTCTGTCCGTTGTCAAGCATTAAAATAAAAAAATGGTTAATAAATCCTTTTTTTTTTTAATCCACAACTTTTCAAAGCAGAAAAATAATTAAAAAAAAAAAAAATAAATAAATAAAGTAAAACAGTATCAAGTCGTCGTGCTTTTTGGGTCTATTAAAGTCGACTTTTTCAGTGTTTCCTTAGTCCGGCTAAAGTTTACTACATCGTATTGATTACCATCTTCTAATTCAAAAAAACTACTTCTTCGTCTTTGGTGTAAATATAATTTCTCAGAATGATACGCCCTGCTCCTAGAGATCTCACGAAGTAAATCACTTGGAAAAAACTTGTGATTACCTGCCTCAAGTGTCCGGGGTAAGCTATTTGAAGTCCTTTTTTTCAAGTCGGTGAACAGGCGCATTTTCGGGTTTTTCTCTCTTATTCTGTCGCTCTTGTCATCTATGTGTAATTTATTTATTTTATTAATCACATCAGATCGGATTTCACATTCCACACTAGCTGCGAGGCAATCAAACCCTACGGTCTCAAGGAGAGCAATATTGGGTAAAGAGTTCAGTTTAAGGAGAGTTGCTGTGTGAGTTCCTAAACTTACCGGAGAAAAACCGATAATATTCAATATATCCAAGCAACGGGGTAAAGCAGAAAAAACATATGTCCTGAAAAAACCTCCGTAAGTTTTTATAGTATGGTACTCAGTTTTCCAAGGATCGTTCCTCAAAAGACGACAATATATTTCCAAGTAGTCGAATGCCCTAGCAATGAGCTTGTAGTCCCATCTGGGTTGTTGTTGAATAAAATCATAGTCATGAAGTATACTATCGAAAATCCCATGCCGAAATTTCTGCCGGACGTCTAAAGTGGGCAGTTCAAGCCGTAGTTCATTCCTTAGGTAAATCCAATCTTGATTTTCTTTTATGTCGTGGGTTGCAAACGGTTTAGATATCATACTTAGTCTCAAATAAAGGCGACGACATTTCTCCAAGCTGTCCATTGCTAATTAGTCCAAACTTAGTTATATTTTCCATCATCTTCTTGTATTTTTTCCTTTTTGTTTTTCTTTCATTCACATTATTAAATCAAACCTGAAACCAGAGGCCTCCATGAGCTTCTGGTTTCATTTAATAAAAAGAAGCAAAAAACTTAATTTTTGTTTGTTTCTTTCTTTGTAACGCTTGTTTTCAGCTTAAAAAAAAAAACACAAAGTTGCCAAGAAATAAAGTAAACGTGTATACTCGATGCTATGTCTTAAAGTTGATTTATTGAATAGTAACTGTTTTTTTTCTCTCCTATTTCCTGCATCCTGGTAAAAAAAAACAAAAAAAAAAAAACACCTCTTTGTATTTAAATTTCTTTCTCTCTTCCTTTTACTCACCCCCCCTCTCTCTTTACGGTCACTCTTTAAGCTCTAAAAAAAACTTGGGGAAAATCATTGTGCTAATTCTAATAATTTGTGTTTTTTTTTTACGTCTCTTTAAAATTAAAAATTCGATCTTTAAATAAAGTGATTCAAACAGAAAACCTCTATTTTTTTAAAAGATTGGCAATACTTCCATTTAGTTTTGAAATCGATCTTTATGTAATCGAAACTCGGCAACAACTTTTTTTTAAAAAAAAGAAGTTTCTTTTTTTCTTTTTAATTTAAATTAAAAGAAAAGAAAAAACGTTATTTATTTTTGTGAGTATTTTTTTTTTAACGTTTTTATTTGAGTTTCACTATTTTTATTTTTTTTAACTTGTATCGCAAACTGAAAGCAAAATTATAAATTTTCTTCCTAACAACAATTAGTGACAATTACAGTACTTGCTTTACTTAACTTTTTAAAACGTTAAAAAAGTTTTTTTTTTTTTTTTTTTGTTTTTTAACCGAGATGAAGATATTTAAAAACAGATTTCGGTAAAGTTGTTAAATGTGACCAAAAATATTTTTTTCCCATAACTACTCCATATCAGAAACATTTATTTTAAAAAATATATTAAAAGTTTTAAAACTAAATAAAAGAAATGGGTATCCAGTTTGGTTTGCCATAACTTTAAAGTTTATTGTAAAAATAAAAATTGATCCTACAGAAGCCAAAAAATAAATATACTGCGTACAAAATGATTTCTTTCATATAAAATTAAAAAGAAAAAATTTCTTTTCAAATTGATAATAATCTGAAGTTATGCATTCCTTTAAAAAAAAAATCTAAGTAGCGCTGTTATTGTATTTTTTTGGCTTTAGAGTTTTACTTTTACGTAAGGAATCATACTTTACCGTAAATTGTAATGACGTAAAGTTTTTACGTCATTACAATTACAATTTGCTATGTACTAAAAATTCATTGTCACAACTCAAAATTATTTTTTTTTTACATCGCAAACCTGACCTCCAGCTACATACGTTTAAAATTTATTTAATAAATGATGTATTCGATCTGAGGTGCTTAGCTTTAAATGAAAAAAATATTTTTAAAAAAATGATTGTACATTGCTTTCATTAATAAATAAAATTAACATCAGGGTCGGTGCAAAATTCTTGTGTCCCACAACCCCGAATCTATGAAAGAAAAATGAAAATGTAGTAAGTAGAAGGGGCCCTGTATCATAGAATCGATTTTTTGGGGGTTGGGGAGGGTCAAGAGACCCTTGCACCGCCGACCCTAATGTTTCTAATTTTACTTAAATGAAAGAAATATAGATGTGTAGTTGTACAATCATTTTTTTTTTTCAAGGTTCTCATGCAAGGGCCTCTTGTCCCCCTAAGACCGAAAAATTGAAACGTAAGTAGGGTAGAGTAGGGGCCCTGTATCAGAGATTTGTGGTTGGTGGGCACAAGACCCTTGGACCGACTTTAATATTACATGTTATTTAGTTACTATAACTAATTTTACTTATTAATGAAAGAAATTTGGGTGTAGTTGTACAATCACATTTTTAATATTTTTTTAAAATTATTATGTTGGTGCAAAAATAATGTCGTTTTCTCACATATGTTACTATGTGAGAAAACGACATCATTTTTGCACCAACCTAATAATAACCAGAGTCTGTGCAAGGAACTTGTGCTCCCCCCCAACTACAAAGCTATGATACGGGCCCCCCATTCTACTTACTACATTGCCATATATTTTTAATTTTAAACTGGTAATACTAGTTTTAAAATGTGATATTTTCATTTAAAATAGGTAATATTTCCAATGTAGGTAATGTTCTCATTGTAGGTCTGGTAACAGAAAGAAAATAAAGAAAATATTTTAATTTAAAATAGGTAATGATACTTAATGAAATATTTTAATTAATTTGATAGATGCAGCAGAATGACCTTCCACATAATGGTAAGATCTCCCAACCCCATCATATGATACACAATTGTACATATTGAAATTTTTATACCCTAGGGTGTATTCTAGGCTGTCCACAAGCTTGTGGTATATGCAGAAGTGAATGATGAGTGACGAGTTTTTGTGGTGAATGGATAAAAATTGTAATGAAAGAATGGGTTGTGAATTTTATTAGCTAGGTATAGGATAGCTAGTATCGACCAGCCCTAACCCAACTGGCCCTTTTCGGCTTTGTGCCACAAGTACTGTAAAAAAAAATCAGTAATCTTGGACAAAACATTAGTGGCAATATGGTCTTCCTCTCTAGCTAAATGTTTTGCCATAATGTGGAAGGTATTTCTGCTACGCCTTGAATAAATCATAATAAAATAAGTAATAACTAGTTATATAAAAAAATGACTTAAGAAAGGTGAATAATTAAAAATAATATGATACACTAAGTTTATTTTGAGGGAACAAAAAAATGTAAATTTAGAAGATTAATAAAAAAAAAAAAGAAAAAAGGATAGATAGAAAAATTAATAATAGTCTAGATTTGTTTTTCTTTTAACTTAAAAGTTTTAAGAGAAGTGTTTTAAAAACAAAACAAAAACAATGCCAGACAGTTAAAAAGACAAACCAATTTGATGTGAAGCATTTCTATGTAAAATTTTCTAAAAATAGAATAACTCTTAAAAAAAACTGCCAAAATAAGTTAGTCAAGGCGGACGGTTTGTATTTTTTTAATTTTCAAATTTGAAAAAAAGATATACACCTTTGCATTTATTGACCAATCAGAAGAGCAATTTCTGCCCGTGCAATAAAAGTTGAGACTCATCTGAGGTCTATGTGAGATTAGGAGTTACAGTAATGTAATGGATTGTGGCTTCCCTGATAACTACAATTTTCAAAGATTTAAATGCAATGTCAATCACCATCTTTTGTCTTTTTGAACCCCGTTCCTTTTTTTTTTTTTTTTTGTCTTTTCCCCAATCCTCCCCATCTTCTCATTCTCTTTCACTTTCACTCCCTGTAACCCCCCACCCCCAGGTCTCATTGTGGGTGAAATGATTAAAAAAAATCTGACAATCTCTCGTCTTTCATTTACTCCCCCCTCCAAATCCTTTTAGTTAATAAAATATTATTTCATTACTAAAAATTAAATATGATTTATTTTAAGATATACTAAATAAATTAAAAAAACACCTGCTTTAAAAGAAAATATTAATTTATTTCTTTATAAATTTTTTCTTCAAGAAATTTTCATTTTCTTTTTTTTTTACATTAGTCTTATTTCCATTAATCTAATTATTAGTGATTTACTTTGTGCATGTGTGGCACAAGGCCACTTTTTTGAGCACCAATTAAGTATCACCAGATGAAGACAAGTAAGGTGCTGCTAAATAAAAGTAGGGGTTTAAATCAGATGTTGTGGTGATGGCGATTGACTTACCCTTAATTTAAATTTTCTTATTTTTTTTCCTTTCTACAAACCAAAGTTTTCATTCCCCACCCCTATTATTAGTAGGTGTGGCACATGGCCACAGTTTTGGAACACCCAGTAAGTATCACTAGATGAAGATAAGCAGGGTGCTGCCAAATAAAAGTTGTGGTTGATGATGGTGACTGACTTACCCTTAATTTAAATTTTCTTGTGTAAAAAAAAAAAAAAAAATAATATTCAATAAGTAGTTTTCCTTTTTAACCTTTAAGATTCTGGAGGTGATTTTTGTTTGCAAAGCAAAAATTTTATCCTGCCATTGCAAGTGACTCAGATGAATGAATAATAGCATGCTTGAATTGTGCAGTTGTGTTGTCATATCCTGCTATGGCAACAGAAAATGACCAGGACTGAAATTAAGTAGTTCAATAGAGGAGCTTTGAAAAACAATGCAGTGAAAAAGCAAAGTAGTGAATAATGCAGTATATTAAAGATTAAGTTTGGTGTCAATTTGGCCCACTCTTCCGCTAAATATTCATTGAAGTTCTTTGACAATTTTTGGAGATATTGCATAGACAAACAGACAGACAGACAGACAGTTATTTCTTGTGTGCTAGTTGCATACAATGGAGGCACAGGTGGTGGTAAGTTTTAAAGATTTCCAAGCCTATTTATTGCATGCTACCCCCTCTGATCCTCTTGGGAGGTAGCGTGCACTGGCTCTGGATTTGGTTTCTTTGACAAAACTAGGGGAGATGAGTTCAAATCTTGTTGGAGTGGAGGTGACATTTTATTTCCAATCAACACTTTTTACTTAGGATAAAAGAAATAAATAAAACGATGGCCATTTTGTGTAACAGGCCAAATGTTGGGACAAAAATGCACAAAAGAAGAAAAACATGAATACACTGCTGTTGATTTTGAAATGGTGGCAAAAAAGTAGGTCATTTATATTTAGATATTATTAATCTTTTACCTACTAAAAGAAAATACTGACACAATCCGATAAGCTGGTTATGGTCCACCTTAAAGACCTTTCCCCTCATAAAAGTAATCTTTTAACAATCCTATCAATTCTACATGAACAGTTTTTGTTTTAGATTTTAAATTGAGACCTTCTACAATCACTGCTATTTATATTGCATGTTTTATTTTATTTACTTTTTTTATTTTTGGCATTAAAGAAAAGTAGTATTGTAAACAATTAGGCTTACAGAAATCACCATATCACTTGATGACTTCCAACAGCTGCAATAGCAAAAGTCAATGGCACATCTAAGTAGAATAGAAAATAATGTAATAATCAAGTTGTTACAACCCACCCACTCCAAACAGCTCTTAAGAGATTTCAGTTGCTAAATCCAGGGAGTACTGAATGAATAGTTGAAAAATCTGAGTATATGATGTCAGTGCAATTAAATTGATACATCTCAAAAGCTGTTGACAACCAAGGATTAAAAATTGATTTTATGTGAAAGTAAATTGATTTCTTTTCCAAAGGATGCCAAATTTAACTTCCTTCGTATCACTGGTTATAAGATAGGGATTTGGAAATCTAAGACTTTTACAAGGTTGTTGAATTCGAAAAAGTTGGACAAAAATTTACTGACCACCAGTGGATTTGCTATGTCTGTTCTTAAAAATATTTTAAAATCTCTTATGAAATTTCCAAACAATGATATCATATAAAACACTCCCATTGAATATCATGATCAGATCTAAACTTATATAGATGTCTTGTATGGCACCAAGCTCATCCAGAAATGTCTATCATCTATATACAATTTGGCCACAAGCAAATGGCTCATTTTTTTTTTGTTCTTAAATATGGAAATTCTTCATTAAATTCTATAGACTGACACTATAGAATGAAAAAGAACTTTAAAAATTAACAAGAACCACATCACTTGAAGAATTCCAGCAACAGCTAAAATGTGAGGCTGGTAAAACTGAAAGAGAAAATAATATAACAATCAAATTGTTAAACCCCAAACAGTTAGATTTCAGTTGTTAAATCCCTGGAGTACTGAATGAATAGTTGAAAAATCTGAATATGTGATGTTGGTGCAATTAAATTGATATATCTCAAAAGCTGTTGACAACCAAGTATTACAAGTTGATTTTATGTGAAAATAAATT
The DNA here is from genome assembly GCA_963932145.1 of Acanthosepion lycidas. NCBI lineage: Eukaryota > Metazoa > Mollusca > Cephalopoda > Sepiida > Sepiidae > Acanthosepion > Acanthosepion lycidas. Next base: position 23,558,128 of record OZ010612.1, read on the forward strand.
GATTTCTCTTCCAAATGACACCAAATTGTTATCCATTGAAAAGGAATTTTTAGATGAATTGCATGCAGATGCAATTATTGCCAAATTTGGATAATCATCTGGTGAACATAAACGATTGCTCTTAATATCATCGACTGCATGCAATGTTCTATGGTGCTCTTGAACTATCTGTTAATGTGTAAATTGTGCAGTTAATTTTATGTGAAAGTAAATTGATTTCTCTTCCAAATGACGCCAAATTTAACTTCCTTCGTATCACTGGTTATGAGATATAGGTTTGGAAATCTAAAACTTTTACAAGGTTGTTGAATTCCAAAATGTTGGACAGAAACATTTACTGACCAACTGTGGCTTTGCTATGCCTTTTCTTAAAAAATTTAAAATTCTCTTATGAAATTTCCAAGCAATGTTACCATATAACACACTCCCATTGAATATCATGATCAGATCTAAACTTCTATAGATGTCTTCTGTGACACCAAACTCATCCAGAAATGTCTATCATCTACATACAATTTGGCCACACGCAAATGACTCATTTTTTTATTTTGTTCTTAAATATGGCAATTCTCTATCAGATTCTATAGACTGACACTATAGAATGAAAAAGAACCTTAAAAATTAACAAGAACCACATCACTTGAAGACTTACAGCAACAGCTAAAATGTGAGGCTGGTAAAACTGAAAGAGAAAATAATATAACAATCAAGTTGTTAAACCCCAAACAGTTCTTGAAAGATTTTAATTGTTAAATCGCTGGAATCCTGGAGTTGAAAAATCTGAGTGTATGATGTCAGTGCAATTAAATTGATATATCTCAAAAGCTGTTGACAACCAAATATTACAAGTTGATTTTATGTGTAAAAAGTAAACTGATTTCTCTTCCAAATGACGCCAAATTTAACTTCCTTCGTATTACTGGTTATAAGATAGGGATTTGGAAATCTAAGATTTTTATAAGGTTATTGAATTCCAAAAAGTGGAACAGAAACATTTACTAACCAACTGTGAATTTGCTATGTCTGTTCTTAAAAATATTTTAAAATCTCTTACGTCCTGGGTATGACGGTAAACTACATCCGCGTCCTGGCTATGGCGATAAACTACATCCGCGTCCTGGGTACGGCGATAAACTGCATCCAACAGCAAGGTCTCAGATAATGTTTTCAGAAAAATAATGTTGCCAGCTCTAAGTTTTTGAAACAATAATGTTGCCAGCTATGCGTTTTTTTGTAAAAAAAAAAAGTAATGTTGCCAGCTATACGTTTTTTGTAAAAAAAAGTAATGTTGCCAGCTATACGTTTTTTTGTAAAAAAAGTAATGTTGCCAGCTATACGTTTTTTTGTAAAAAAAGTAATGTTGCCAGCTATACGTTTTTTTTGTAAAGGAATAATGTTGCCAGCTATACGTTTTTTTTTTTTTTTTGAAACAATAATGTTGCCAGCTATACATTTTTTATTCCATACAAAATAGGCATTTAAAATTCATATAAACTGGATTTTGCATTAAATAACCCACAGTGGTTGATATGCCACAAAACGCAAACAAACAAACAATAAAATCTCTTATGAAATTTCCAAACAATGATATATAACACACTCCCATTGAATATCATGACCAGAGCTATACTCATATAGATGTGTCATGTGTGGCACTCAACTCAGCCAGAAATGTCTACATAAATTTGGCCACAAATTCTCATTTAGCCTCCTGTTTTTTGGATATTTTTTTTTAATACAGGTAGCATATATTGAAATACTTTGTTAATACTCAAATTCTTATATTGCCAACCAAAATTTCTAATCACCCACCATTTTCTGTTTAGTTGCTCATCAGCCAACCAACAGTTGAAATCACTTATTGGGGGGGGGGGCGATATAGCCCAGATTGAGAAACCCTGCTATAGACTTACACTATAGAATAACAATGTTTATTGTTTTAAAAAGTGATTATTAGAATTGGAATAAAAACTAAACATATTTCAGTGAATTTTTACATTTTCTTTGTTTTTGAGAATTGGCAACAAAAATAATAAATACTATTTAGTAGATTATTATGTTTATTTACACAATTTATTTAATATATTATTTATAGAAATGGTTGGCAAAACATTGACTAATTGCCAATTGATTCAAACTTTACAAAATGGTAAATAATAAAGAATTCCTTATAGTTGGTTTGCATATTTTAATAATTTACTAAATGTTTATAAATTTATGGATAAAAAATTGTTTTCACATTTATTTCTTTATAAATTGGTAAATGATAAATATTGTATTAGTTTTTAGAATGTCATAAATATAACATTATTCCAGTAAATAAACAATCAAATAGTGTTTATTATTTTTGTTGTCAATTTTCAAGAACAAAGAAAATGTATGAATTTACTTTCATCATGTGTTTAGATTTTATTACAATTCTAATCATTGCTTTTTAAAACAATAAATATTGTTGAAGAAGATTGAAGGTAGTTAAAATAAATATTATTTTTGCCATGTTCTTTTCTTTTTCTTGTTATTGCTTACTGGAAACTTTGTCAATTCTCTTTATTGGACAAGTCTGTCATTTATTTTATATCTAAACATGGCCACTCAATCTACAAGTCTCTTCATCTGTGAGGAGATTGTCCAGCATTCAAATAGGAGAATTGATATTACATAGCAGTCTTTGTTTCTAATGAAATTTTCCCTGTATCTTAATACTTTGTTTAACTTTTGAAAGGCATCTTTCTCTATTCTAATGTGCCTTCAGGTTTCCATCATCTGTTATAATACTTCCTTGATTCTGATATCTCCGATTTATGGCTCCCATTTTGCGATATTTCTTTTGCTAACAGGTTCCATCCGAGGCAATGTCAGTATCCTTCAGTAGAATCCCATTAGCAAAAGACGCCTTTCTGAAATACCTACACAGATGTCCTCAAGAAAACATGGCACAGTGGATAAAGATGTTGGTTTGATCCAGTGACAGGACACAAAGAGTGTGAGTTCAATACCTGGTTAAGGCAGTGGAGAACTTTCAGAGGGAAATTAACAGGAGATAACTGATAACTGACATCCATTAAAACATGGCACGTGGAACTAGAACAGTCTACTCTGGTGAGCGAAATAAATGGTTAAGTTCGACATTCCAACCACCTGAAGAACAGTCAAAACGTTGTAATAAATATGGTGGCAAAGATGAGAACAATAGTCCGAATAATGTAAATAATGTACCCTGTATATATATTAACAAGTTCTGTCTATCAATATTTTTTATTAAATCTTTCAAATTACTGAATAAGTTGTTTTGTGTTAACAGTAAATTTGCCAAAATTCATATTAACTTTTATTTTTTATTATTCCCGTCTTTCCCCAAGTATTTTTGAATGTTACTCCATTTGTTCCATAGTCCAAATAATGTAAAAAATGTATATAATACCTCATCTCAAAAATATAGAGATACTGAAGTGCCGAAACGTTGTAATAAATATGGCAACAAAGAAGAGGACAATAGTCCGAATAATGTAAATAATGTACATAATACCTCATCTCAGAAATATAGACAAATGTTCTTTTCTTATTATTGTAAACTTTGTCATTTCTGTTTGTTGGACAGTTCTGTCATTTATTTTACATGTAACCATGGCCACTCAATCTACATAAATAGTGTTTATTATTTATATTAGTTTTTAGAATGTTTCAAATAAACAACCTAATAAATAAATAGTGTTTAGTTTAATATTTCTGTTGTAAATTCTCAAAAACAAAAAAAATGTATAAATTCATTTTTATGTGTTTAGGTTTTATTCCAATTCTAATAATTGCTTTTTAAGATGATAAACATTGCTGAAGAGTAGTTAAAATAAAAGAGGTATCATGGAAAATCCGTGCTTTTGACACAATGATTTACTGTAGACATGTTTATACATGTTTTCTGATTTTTATTTGTAAATAAATCCAAAAGATACAAGCCATAGATATATTTGATTAACACAATATTCAATGAATAAAACCTTTTTTTCGACCCAAATGTTGTTGGGCAATCGGCATGTGTTCCTGGCTATTTTTTCATGCTGAATCTGAAAATCAAGTCCATTTTTTCCCATCACATCACGTTTTCTCAGTACAGATAATTTCTATTTTTCTTAAAATAGGCCAAAATGCTTAATTCTCAGGGATATGCCATGGCTTAAATATGTGAGTAACATAGTTGAGACATTTCATTTCATGTTAAAATGGTTTATCATTCAAGAAAAATTATCCAAATAACTTTCAAAATGAATTCTAAGCTATTTCAGTTCAGATGAGCTGATCTAAAAATGCTTGATTTTATGAGAGATATCTCACTGGAAAATGTTCTTGTGCCTTCCATGTTCTTGTTAAAACTTTGTGATTTGTGTTTCTTCCCTACTTTTTATAGAAAAAACTCTTTAGTAGTTATTCAAGAACTGCGATTTTAGTTTTTATTAGTAGTTTTCACTTTAAGCCTGTAACCGTCATAAGATTTTATCATATCACTTGAATTTACGGAGGTCTGGTATTGTCATGGAGGCTCTGGGTAACATGCATAGGAACATCGATAAATGAGCATTGTTAGGATGTTAGGCGAGTGTATTTGAGACTAGCAAGATTACAATTTTCTTTATCAGCACTTAAAATAACTTCCAAACACCAAATAGGCAAAGCTAACTAAGCATTTTCCTACCCATTCCCAACACCACAAGCATCTTGTTTGACCAGATCCTTTAAACTACACTATTTACATTATTCGGACATTATTCCTTATCTTTATCGCCATGATTATCACAACATTTCGGCCGTTGTACACTCCAGCCTTCTTCAGGTGGTTGGAATGTCAAACTGAACCCTTTATTTCGTTCACTGGAGTAAACTGTTCTAGTTCCACGTGCTATGTCTAATGGATGTCAATTATTTCCTGTTAATTCCAGTCTCAAAGTTCTCCACTGCCTTAACCAGGTATTGAACTCACACTTTTTGGGTCCTGTCATTGGATCTAACGCCTTTATTCACTGTGCCATGTGTCCTTGAAGAAGGCCGGAGCATACAACGGCCAAAACGTTGTGATAATCATGGCGACAAAATTGAGGCCAATAATCCGAATAATGTAAATGGTGCGCATAATACCTCATCTCAGAAATATAGAGAGATCCTTTAAACTACTCGGGTACAACATGAGTATCAAGATTCAATTTCTGTTTAGTCATCTCAATCAACTTCCTAATAATCTTGGTGATTATAGCAATGGACAGGGAGAGAAGGTTCATCAGACTCTCAAGGTAATGGGAGAAAGATACAAAGGCAGATGTGATGTGAACATGATGGCTGATTTCTGCTAGAGCATCAAAAGAGATCATCCTTTTCAAAAGCACCATAGAGTTTCCAAGAAGACAAGATTTATAACTTTGGATAGACGAAAATAAATGTATTTTTTATTCTTTTGTATCTTTTTTGTTTTGATTCAAAACTTGATGACACATGTTTACCTTAATTCAATTTTGTGTGAGATTTTTCTGAAAACTTTTTTTGAACTAAAAATGCATTCTTTAAGTTATTGGGATACTTTTTCTTTTATAAGTTACTAGCAGTAGAGTCTGGCATTGACCGAGGATGTAACAGTAAGAGATAGATCAAGTATCGACCATCATAAAGACTGAAAAATAAAATTGACAAAGATTATTGTTTAAGGTTGACGGACACGCATGTCTTAATTAGTTTTTTTTTGTTTTTGTTTTTTTTTACAAATTGGTCAAACCCAAGCTCAAACAAAAACATTGTTTTCAATCGTTATGAGTTTACCGATTGAATAGAATTTTATTATAAACAATTGTCTTGTAAATGGAATTTTTAAAGCATTCTGAATGTAAAAATAAAGAAAAAAGTGTGCAAGACGATAAGAAACACTACCTGCCAAAAATAAGTGAAGTTTTGTTGAAATCGGTTGAAAAATGTAGGAAATCCGATCCCATATATAAACGAACACACGCACACACAAACAACCTGGGTTTTATAATAAGTATAACTCGATATGAGTTGTCCCCCTTTCATTCTCGTGATGCCGCTTAATTGTGTTTTCAAATTGATTTTGTGCAAAAACAACTGTGTTTTTCCAATTTTTGGCACCATCAGAACCACCGCAAGGTAATTTTACGTAGTCTTGTGAAGTTCTGTTAAAATCGGTTGAAAAATGTCGGAAATCCGATCCAATATATAAACGTACAGACACACACACAACCTGGGTTTTATAATAAGTATGATTCTAACCTGAAAACGTTGTTTCTACTTGTACCTCGCATATATATCATTGTTAAATGGGTATTTTGGCCGATTTTAAGAAAAATAGAAATTATATGTACTGAGAAAGCATGATGCAATGGTGGAAAAAATGGACTTCATTTTCAGATTCAGTGTGAAAACAAAGCCCAGCAACATTTGCCCATTGTCCAACAACATTGGGGTCAAAATATAATGTCAACCGGTGTAATTCTTATGAGCATCTCACATTGAAGCACTGGTTTTCGTACGATTACCAAAGTTAAGCAACATTGATCTTGGTCTGTGCCTACATGGGTAACCTCTTCAGAATACTCGGTGTTGTATGGTCGGATGTGCGGGTGGTATAAAAGAGTTACGACAATATCACATTGAAACTCCAGTTCTTGTATGATCACCAAAGTTAAGCAACACTGAGCCTGGATAGTACCTATATGAATGACCGCTTGGGAATACTGGGTGTTATATGCTTGGATGTGTGGGTGATGTAATGAATAACAGCTCAGAATTTGAAATCACACACACACACACACATATATATAATTATTTATTTAAAAATATGATTCCAACACGCTACATAAGAGTTCTCATGTTTCAAAACAAGGGCCGAAAACTTCAATATAATTATTTGAATTAAATTGAATTACAGTAAGCTCTGTTCCATCTTCAAGTGAAATTTTTTTTTTTGTTTTTGGAATAACTTATTTCTTAAATTTACGTGTTTTAATAGCATATTCATTATTGAAATCAAAATATCCATGGTAACGGCTAGAGTAATTGTTTAAATAGAAAGGGGTGTAGGGTGTTAATAATTTGTATCAGTATAGAGTTACATTCATAGATGTCAAGTCAGGGTAAGATTGGGGTGTCTAAATTTAAAACGGAAGATGATTTCGTCTAGTCTGGTTTACATGTCTATGGATTTTATGCTAATTATTCAATGCAAAAATTTGATGTCGGCAAAAAATCACTACTTTTGTATCGAGCACTATTTTTTAGAAATAATAACAAAAATACTAAAGAACTTTGGATTATTTACTTAACCAGTTCTTTCCTATTTTCTATATATTTTCACACACACATGAATCCACATCTTCTCCCCCCACCTATGGGTTGAATAATAGGAATTGTATCAGTAAATCATTACCTCCAAAAATTTCTTACAATCTGAAAAAGAATGTTTTCTGGCTTTAAATAAAACCTGCAAAAAGTTGGTAAGCCATAAAGCACCAATCAATCTATCAAGGACAGGAGGTTGTGGAGTGCCATGATCCTGAAGTTTGAAACTGTGGTTACATCATTGATATCTTCATACAATTTTCTGATGTTTTTTAAAAACTTCTTTGTAGTGGGTGGTGGACTGTGACTAAAAATGTTGGTTGCCAGGAGACAAAGCGGACACACCCACTACTACAATGGTATCATTTAATTTTCATAATGAATAAATAAAACCAGCCTACTGTCTACACTCCCTTTCACGTGCCTACTTTGTTTCTTTATTGTTTCTTTATTATTTCTTCTTTTTTTTTTTTTTTTTTTTGGTTTTTCTCTTTTTAAAAACAATTCTATCTTATTAAGTTAGAATATATATCTTGGAAAAGAAAATTTATTTATCTAATTATTTATAATTTGTAAGGACACTTCAGAGATTCACAAGCCCCTTCTTGGCTCTCCAGGCCCAAGACTGATTGTACCGGCAGAACAAAAACTGCTCCTTAATATCCTTTAAAATTGCTGACCATCTCAAATCACAAACTGTAACTTTATCTTTAAATTCACACACTACTGCCGAAAAGATGGAATTTCCTTAATTATATCCGACTCTAATGCCATTCATTCTCCATCCCCCTCTTAGCTTCCCTGCTTTGTTTTTTTTTCCTACACAGCATATTTGTATCCTGTTCTCTTTCCTTACAGACAGTTATAATTGAATTATTTATTTTAATTTTAAGTAATTGTTTGATATTTTTAAATATTTAGTGGGAGTGTGTTATATGGTATTAGGTTGGTGCAAAAATAATGACGTAATAACGTCGTTTTTTGACGTTAAAAAATACGTCAAAAAACAACATTATTACGTCATCATTTTTGCACCAACCTAATAACATTGCTTGGAAATTTCACAAGGGATTTTTAAATTTTTTAAGAACAGATATAGCAAATCCGCAGTTGGTCAGTAAATGTTTCTGTCCAAATCTTTGGAATTCAACAACCTTGTAAAAATCTTAGATTTCCAAATCCCTATCTTATAACCAGTGATACAAAGTAATTTAAATTTGGCATCATTTGGAAGAGAAATCAGTTTACTTTTTACACATAAAATCAACTTGTAATATTTGGTTGTCAACAGCTTTTGAGATATATCAATTTAATTGCACTGACATCATACACTCAGATTTTTCAACTCCAGGATTCCAGCGATTTAACAATTAAAATCTTTCAAGAACTGTTTGGGGTTTAACAACTTGATTGTTATATTATTTTCTCTTTCAGTTTTACCAGCCTCACATTTTAGCTGTTGCTGTTGCTGGAAGTCTTCAAGTGATGTGGTTCTTGTTAATTTTTAAGGTTCTTTTTCATTCTATAGTATCTGATAGAGAATTGCCATATTTAAGAACAAAATAAAAAAATGAGTCATTTGCGTGTGGCCAAATTGTATGTAGATGATAGACATTTCTGGATGAGTTTGGTGTCACAGAAGACATCTATAGAAGTTTAGATCTGATCATGATATTCAATGGGAGTGTGTTATATGGTAACATTGCTTGGAAATTTCATAAGAGAATTTTAAATTTTTTAAGAAAAGGCATAGCAAAGCCACAGTTGGTCAGTAAATGTTTCTGTCCAACATTTTGGAATTCAACAACCTTGTAAAAGTTTTAGATTTCCAAACCTATATCTCATAACCAGTGATACGAAGGAAGTTAAATTTGGCGTCATTTGGAAGAGAAATCAATTTACTTTCACGTAAAATTAACTGCACAATTTACACATTAACAGATAGTTCAAGAGCACCATAGAACATTGCATGTAGTCGATGATATTAAGAGCAATCGTTTATGTTCACCAGATGATTATCCAAATTTGGCAATAATTGCATCTGCATGCAATTCATCTAAAAATTCCTTTTCAATGGATAACAATGTATTATTCAAATTCTTCTCAGACTGCGAATATCTTAGCATTGTCTTTATGATATATGGCTTTGAGAATGTCTTCTCGCATTGAACTTAAGTAACTGATAGTGTGCAGATGACTTTTTAAAGTTCTTATTCCTTTTTTCTTGAAGGTAGTTAAAATAATAGTGGTGTCAAAGGAAAAACTGTACTTTTTGTGGTCATGAAGTTTAAAGATTGCCAAAGAGTGAATCATAATGTTGCTATTTCAAATGACCTGTAGCAGACCTTTCCATTGGTCGCCGAACAAACTTCACGTTGGCTCGCGAAAAATTCCATAAAAGAATTTTGTTTTTGACAATTGTAGATTAACTGAATTTTGTTTTTAAATGTTTCCTCGTTTTCTATTGGCCGAAAAACAATTCGCATCAAAGTGTGAAATTTCATGAGTTTTGTTTTGAATTCGCTTTTGTGTGCGTTTTAAACAAAGTTTGTAAATTCGAGTCTTTAATTTCTAACAAAATCAATGAGTCAGTGCTTAGCACTTGAATTTTAAATCTAGATCTTGTTTTGTTCACTACAATAGAAAGAAAATATGAACATATAGATAGATAGACAGATATAAACATAGATAGATAGATAATGTAGCGGACTGTGGCGGTGATTTTGAGTAGAAGTAGAACAAACGTGAGTTAAGATTTTCCTGCTAGCCAGTCCAGCTACATGAGAAAGTTGGACTTTAATTAAGTCCAAAAAAGGCAAGGAAAAACAAACACAAAACTGATAAATATATGTAAGCAAATATATGTATTAATAACAAGAAAGGTTACAAGTTACATGGACAGAGTGCGTGTGGTGAATATTATGTGTGTGCGTGTGTTGTGTTGTGGTGAGTGTGTGTATGTACGTGTATTGTTCTTAGCGTGTTCCCAGCATTTGGGAAATGCTGCATCTGTGAGAGCTTACATTTGCGAGGTGGTAAGGCTGAAAGCCTGAGGCAAAAAGAGGAAGAGGCAAAGGGTCAGCTAGTATTTATAGCCAGGGAAGAGAGACCCCTGTTGAAAGGTAAGAAGCTAAGGAGGAGCTAACTACGACAGAACTTTCCCATACACAGTAACCTATCAATTCTATGGAAACTTTAAATAACAAGAGATTTATTTTTAAAATTATTTCACTCCAAGCAAGGTGGGAATGCCACTAGTACGCAGAGGTTTACAGAGGGTGAAAGTGAGAGAAAAGACTGGGCACAGAGGGGATTGAGGAAAGGGCAAACGACGAAAGGGATTCAAGAAGACAGAAGATGGTGATTGACATTGCATTTAAATCATTTCACTCCAAGTGGAGCGGTAATGCTACTACTGTGTAGGGGATTACAGAGAGTGAAAGTGAGAGAAAAGACTGGTTATAGAGAGGATTGAGGAAAGGTTAAAAAATGAATGGGATTCAAGAAGATAGAAGATGACGATTGACATTGCATTTAAATTTTTGAAGATTTTAGTTACCAGGGAAGTAAGGAAACAAAAGGAAGTTCCACAGGAGAGAAGTGTGAGAAAAGAAACTGTTGGAGTAGAATTGGCAGTTTTATTTAACTATTTCAACTGTAAAAGAGTGGGACCTAGATGCCAATCAAGTAGCATGCTTAAATTCACATAGTTGGAGTACTAGGGAAAAGAAGCTCATCAGAGCAGTTGCCATGGAAATATTCATAGAAAAGACACAGGGAAGCCACATCATGTTAGTAAGAAAGTGGCTAAAGCTGAGATGCCAAGTTAGGATTGATTACATTGCAGATCTTTAAAAACAGTTGTCTTTGTTTATTGCATTTTTATTTGATAATCAGGGCCCACTTGTTATCAAGTAATCAGTCTCTCCATAACTTTGAATGGCCCTATAATTTTGTTATAATGGCCCTATAATTTCATTATAATGGGCCTGTAAATTTCATTATAATGGCCCTATAATTTACATCAACAACCTTCCCAGTGTCATCAGTTCACTTGGTATCTATGTTGGTGGCACAGCTACAGGGTGTGGGGTAAAAAAAAAGAGTAAATTCAGAAAGACATGAGACGACTGTTGAAAACTGGTGACAACTAATGTGACTGAAAAATTCAAAAAGAATTTCTGTGCATTTCACCAATCCCAACGTTGGATGTTGTTCTTTGAAAAGTACAATAACTTGACGCTCACAATCAGTGAGTTGTTTAGCCATGCAAGAAGAGTATAAGAAAAGACAAAAGTTGTCTGCAAATAACTTTTAAATAACGAGTCACAAGACTGAGTAGCAATTAATTAATCATAAAAGAACCAATCAGAGTTAAGTAATTATGCGAGAATTGAATGTTTATTCAAGGTCAAGAATATTCAAGAAATTTATTCAAGATGAATTAATCCTGAACAATAAAACAGTGATAATAAATTTACTGCTTTTTTTACTGGGCACCCTGTAGTTACATCTGCTATCCATTTTAGTTGTTGTTGCTGTTGGAAGTCTTCAAGTGATGCATTTTGTGTTATTGGTAAATATCTTTGTTTATGAATCTGTAGCGATTTGAGTCTAATGAAGGATAGTTTTCTTCACTCGTTGATCTGAGAAAATTATTTTCTGATTGAGTTGGACACCATGAGAGTCAAGATCTGATGAGACTGTTTAAGAATTTGATTCAAGTTCTTAGGTTAATGTTTTCATTTTGTAGCATCATGTGGTGTTGTGTGAAACTATCCATAGCAAATAATGACCTTTTTAATATCATGAGTTCTCAACTTGGTATCCACACTTATGACACAACTATTTAATCCTGTCTTAATAGCCTGACCAGACATCTGGACTTCAGTCACCGACTAATGTGGCTTCTCTCACTTTAGAAGCAGTCTAGTTGAGCCTACTTAAAAATTTGATTTTTCAAAAAGTAATGGCCTATTCAAACAAAGCATAGCAAGCTACATAAGAAAAGGAAGAGGCTATTTTACAGGTCCTGGTAAAATAGACAAACATGCTTTTAAGCTTATTTTACCGGTCTCGGTAAAATAGACAAACATGCTTTTAAGCTTATTTTACCGGTCTCGGTAAAATAGACCTCTGAGCTATGAAGACAGGTAATGTTAAAAATAAGTGTATTAAGACAGAAGTTTATTTTCATCATCAATTCTTAAGACATATAACAGGGTAGATTAGTTAGGGTTGATGCAGTAGTAATCCTGACTTGATATTATTTGAGTGTTGTTAAAGTAATTACCCCGTTGCTATATGCATTTGTAGTGTAGAAGGAATCCTTTTCTTTTTTTTTTTCTCTTTTTTTTTTTTTTTTTTTTTTTAAGCATTTCACCCCAAGCATGGCGGGAAGCCACTAGGACGCAAGGGGTTACAGAAAATTTGGAGCAAGATCAGTTAGGAGTGATAGAAGAAAGGATGAGGAGAAAGCTAGTGGATAGATCAAGGCAACTGGAGATGTCGATTGACATTACATTTGAATAGCTGGAGATTATAGCTCTCAGGGAAACTGGAATAGGGAAGGGAGTTCCACAGGCGAGAGTTGCGAGACATGAAGCTATTGCAGTAGAAGAGACGGCTACATTTAATAGTTTCGACAGTGAAAGGTTGAGAGAGGGATGCCAGCCTCATAGGACGCTTGAACTCATGAAGTCTGGGAACCAGCGAATGCAGCTCCTCGGAGAAAATACCATGAAAGTATTTGTAAAACAGACAGAGAGAGGCGATAGCGCATCTGTGAGAAAGTGGCTGTAGACGAGATGCTAGAGCAGGGCCAATTATATTGCATATCCGCCTCTGGAGCCTATCAAGAACTCCGAGGCAAACAGAAGGGGCTCCAGACCATGAAAACAAAATGAATTAAAATGAACAACAATAATATAGACAATAAAAACTTGAGACACGTGTTGGCATAAATAGCAAGAATTTGTAATTTCTTTTTGTGATGTGAATTACAGAATATTGGCATGGTGTGTTTAAAACTGTTCTCAGTGTCTTTTGTTTAAAAGTCAGTGCTTACTTGATTTGGTTCTGGGAATTTTGTTTGTGAGGATGGCATTTGACATTGTCTGTTTTCAATCTTCATGGTTGCTGGCAAGACGGTATGTTTCTGTACTGCTACTGTTCTCTACTCTGCTGACCCTCTTGTGGTGGAAGGGTCATTTTTACAATGATGAGAGTTAGGATGATGAAATATCCTTCATTTCTGTCATCACTGATGATGAGATTATTTTTAGAGTGATGAAATATCATCATTCTGGACTATAAGACATCCTTTACAAGGCTTGAGGCCCACTTGAGGTAGAGGGTTACGTTAGGAGGCCATTAGTGTGTATAGGTGAAAGAGATAACAATTATCCCTAGCCTTTTATAGGTTAAGAATTTAGAGATCAAAGAAACATCTTGTTGGGAGTTGATTCCACAGGGCAGTGGTTTGTCAGGAGAAGCTGCTCAAGTGGAACTTACTTCTCACTGATGGAATATGGAAGGAATGTGGTTGGTTTGCTACTATGTAAGTGACATGGCGGGTCCTAGCCGTGAAGGTTTGAATTGATGGGACCAGAGAATGTAGTTCGTCTGAGCACTTTCCTTGGGAGTAGCTGTAGAGCAGTGAGAGGCTTGCAACATCCCACCTGTGGGAGAAGGGTTGAAAGGTGGAGAATAATTCATCACTCACAAGGGCTTGGAGATGCTTTTGAATTCTATCAAGGCTAGAAAACGAGGCTTTGGCAGCTCCTGTCCAAATATAACAACAGTACTCCATTTTTGGCCTGATCTGGCTCTTGTAAAGGTAGAGGATAGCAGTGGAAGGTACTTAATGGAGCAGTACAGAGAGCCAACCACATTACCTGCATTCTTAACAATGGATAATATTGCAACAATACATCTCAAAGCCACGTGCAGCACAAAGAAATGGCAAAAAAATGTGAAAAGTACTCAAAACACAAGAAAGAAGAATATTTATACATTAATAAATTATATATAAGACATGTGTAAAGCACAAATGACGGACAGCTAACCTGTTCTACAATTAAGGCATAAAAAATTACTCCTACCAAATTTACTACTAAATACATTAGGAGTAAAGAAATAAGATTTTGAGAAAAATAAAGTTTTCAAAAAGGAACTTTTCCAGGAAGGAAAGTGTTAAAAATAGTAAATTTACAATTTAGTAAAAAAAAGTCCCTAGTGTGTTTAAAGTAGAAAGAAATAATTTTTTACCTCATTGGCAAGTAGGTGGAAAGCAAATTATAGAGAGAGGTTAGCAAAAACAAAGAAAAGTACTGACAGGGGTATCTTCTAATATGCCTGATCCCAAGAGACCAACATGTCACTTGGCCAGAGTTTGACACCAAAAAGGCTTGGTTAAACTTGAATTACCGCTATATAGAGGAATGTAGAAATAATGGTAAATACAACAGCTCAGAAAATTTATTTAGGGTTACCATACTATCATATCCACAGTGTTTACTCATTCCCCCACGAGAGTGAGATGTGACACAAGGTCGGTTTAATGTGGGGACTTGAGCACGTGCACCAGGGCAGGGACAAAAATTCCCCACAGCCCCCACAACCGTTGGTTGCGCTGGCCTTGGTGTGAGCACCGATCTCTCCCTCTGGTGCAATTTGAGGGTGTGGCCTTGGGCAGCTGTTCCCCTAGGCTGGGCGCCTCTCAGTATTATTTTCTCAGTTGCCCCTCTGTCCTTTGACAGAGAAGCCCCTGGGTGCACTCTGTCCAAGGACAGAGATGCAACTGAGAGATGATAAATAAAGAGTATAAATTATTGATAGTAATTTACACGTTAATACTATCATATCCTGCCAAAAATTTTAAATATCCAACTTGTGTAAAAAATTTTCCTGTCAACATACCAATTTATAAAGTGAGTATTTTTCTTAAAACAAAAACAAAAAGGGAACTATCTTGTTTTGGCGTTAGGGTCCCTTTTTTATTAGGGAATGATCAAAACTTACCATTTCTTTAGAGAATGAACTAGACTGACTGTCACTACAGAAATTTGGAAAAGGTACTGAAAAGCACTTGTTTGTTTATCCAAAAACAAAATACTTGCAGCAGCCACACATCCTTCCACAGGTAAATTGTACATATGGGGACTAGTTAAAACTACATAGAGACTTTGAGGTATTATGGTGACTGTAGTAAGAATGGTAAGAAAGAATGTGTTGTTTTGGTGTAAAGAATACTGTGGTATGTTTGCATCAATAATCATTGCTAGCTAAGTTTAAGATAAGACAAATTGAAGACAAACCTTTTCCTATTGCCATTTTTGGCCTTGCACCACAAAATAAATAATGCTTTCCTTTTTAGTACTACCTTCCTGAATTTAAGCACAGCATTAGATTGGCTGATCAAATTTTCTTTAATCTCCTAAATCTTTAAATGCTCTAATCCACTAGGTTCTTGTCCCATTGAACAATTCTCTGTGGAGAACTTGGAACCTTAAACCTAACCTGCCTGCTGATAAGGGCTGCTGCTTTTCATTTTTGATTGCACACACTGAAGATTTTCTCTTCTACACCTGATGAAGGCTGGAGGACACAATGGTCAAAATGTTGTGATAGCAACAACAAAAATAAAGTCAATAGTCCACATGTAACTAGTGTAAATAATGCTAACAATCATTTTCATATACTTAGCTTCATTTTAAACATTTTTCTTTGAGATGTTTTTTTAAAGGTGGTATCTTGTTTGCTTTTAAGTTAATGATTTCTAACAACCTGCGTCTTTTTTATCTGTGTTTTTATTTATAATACCTGTTTCTTTAAATATTCTCTTACCGGTCAGTCCACTTTTATTTCCTATTACACTTTTTTTTTCTCAAAACTATTTTTGTGAAATTCACAAAGCCATTCTTTTTTTTCATGTTCCTATCTTGCCAACATTTTTAATTTCTTTTGTCATTGTTCTCAGATTTTTGTTCAACTTTAGCAATAATCTCAAATGAATAGAATTTATTTTCTTTCTCTTCTGAGACTAAAATCTTTCTCATGACACAAGATCTTCTTTATATGTCTAAAATTTTAAAAATAAATGTCAGTAACTATACAACTGCATTTATTTATTTAAAATATTAGGCTCCGAGTCTGACGGCTGATCACTCTTTTGATCTAACACTAATTTCCCAGTGGGGGGAAAAAAACTAGCTTGTTACATCCAATGCCTCGAAAACCAAACAGGTTACTTTCTGTCATCCCCAATCTGACCCCGAACTACCACCAGTTACAATGAAGGGATGTCCCCTTGAAGGAGGCTCCGGGCCTTGAGAGGATATTGAACCTCAAACTCACACCCAACCTCAAGTGGAACTTTTATATACAATCCATCACTAAAGATAGAGGTAAAATGATCGGCTCTTTGTACCACTCCAGTAAGTACCTGACTCCTCATGCTATCCTCTACCTTTATAAGAGCCAGATCAAGCCCAAAATGGAGTACTGCTGCCATATGCAGGCGGGAACCACCCAGATCTCACTTTCCAGTCTTGATAGAGTTCAAAAGCGTATCAGAGTCCTTGTACGACAAGAATTATTTTCCATCCTCCAACCTCTCTCTCCAACCTTCCCTTCAAGCAGCTTCTTCCTGCATACAACTGACCTGTGGAACAGACTCCCAAGAGGATGTTTCCTCGATCACTACAAGCGTTAACCATCTACCTTGAGTAACCCCCGGGCCTTATACAGGTCGAACCTTACTGTAAAAAAAAAAAAAAATCTCAAGTTACATTTTAAAATGTCACCACCATGAAGTGATCTCAAATAAAAGCAGATACAAACACTCATCCTTCAATGACTGACCCCTATTCCAAGACAAACAATTTAAGTTAAGCAACATCGAGCATAGTCAGCATATTTGGGTGACCATGTGCTGTAAGCTTGGATGTGCAGGTGGTGTAATGGATAATGACTTAGAATTTTTAATCAGAAAGCTGAGTTCCAATTCCAGTTTGGTTCATTATATTCACTTAAAGCAGAAATAGGAAATGTATGAATATACCTCTTCTCCCCTCAGCTATGGGTTAATTAGTAAGACTTGTATCACTAAATCATTATCTTGCCACCAAAATTTGTACTTTATTTCTTCCTTTAATTTATTTTGTTTCATTTTGAAGAAAGAGAAACCAATCATGATATTTTCATACAGTGTACATTACAGCCTGGGGAGATTTCTAAATTTTAATTTTTTTGTTTATGAGATCTGTATGAAATCTGTGTTGTTTTTCATAAAGAAAATGCTCCTGCCCTCACTTCAAAGGACGCTAGAAGTGACATGAGAATAAGTCAATCAGACTCCAGTTTTGTTTGGTCAGAGTCCAAGTCTGAACCCCATAGAGAATATTGATTTTTTTTTACAGCTTATCAACTTTTTGCAAATTATTTAAGGCCAGAAAATATTTTTAGATTCTAAGAATATTTTAGAGATAATAAAGATTATCTCTCCACCAAAATTCGTACAATCTAAAAAAAATTTTTTTTGGGCTTTAAATAACCTGCAAAGGTTGATAAACCATAGAAAATGAATGAATTAATTGATCAACAACATAGTTGCTAAATGAGATGCTTGCAAAGTGACAAATTGTACCTGCTCGGTATTTCAGGTGCAATACATGTGGTCTTGTGTCAGACAGGTTTAATGTCATTTTGCACCATTTGTAACATTTCTAATTCATTTCTAGATGTTTATACTGTAGAGTACTGTACTGTACAGTACTGTACTGTACAGTAAACGTAATAACCAAATTCAGTTTAGCATCAGCATGGTTGATGCTAAACTGATGGAGAGCAACATACTACATCTTCTTGACCTCACCATTTCAGCTGACTTGAGCTGGAATGACTACATTTAATCAACAGCTGCATCTACTGTAAGGAAAGCTGTATCATGCCAGAGAGTTTTTCTCATCAGAGTCCATCTTGCACATTTACAAATCTACCATTCATCCATGCATTGAATACTGTTGCCATATCTGGTCTGGGGAAACTGCTATTCATCTCAAAGTTCTTGACAAAATCCAAAGAAGGATCTATAATGTAATCGATTTGGACTTGGCATCTTGACTTCAGTCACTTTCTCACCAACGTGATATGTCTTTTCTACAAATATTTTCATGGCTTCTGTTCTGACAAGCTTTTTTTCCTTAGTGTCCTGTCTATGTGAGTTTAAGCATGCTACTAGATTGGCATTTAGGTCCCACCCTTTTACAGTTGAAATAGTTAAATATAACCACCACCTCTAGTCCAACAGTTTCTTTTCTCACACTTCCTGCCTCATTTCCTTGCTTACCTGATAACTACAATCTTCAAAAATTTAAATGCAATGTGAATCACTACCTTCTATCTTCTTGAACCTTGCTCAGCTTTTATCCTTTCCTCAGCCCCGCCCACATCTCAATACCTAGTCTTTTCTTCACTCTCTGTAACCCTCTGTGTACTAATGACATTCCAGCCTTGCTTGGGGTGAAATGATTAAAAAAAATCTCTTGTTATTTAAAGTTTCCATAGAATTGATAGGTTACCGTGTGTGGGAAAGTTTATTTGAAATAGCAACATTATGATTCACTCTTTGGCAATCTTTAATCTTTGTGACCACAAAAAAAATGGCATGTCAATAGGACAGATTTTTCCTTGACACAGATATTATTTTAAGTACATTCACTTTTTGAAAACATAATAGAGAACTGAAAAGCAGAAATATAAAATATTTGAATGAAAGCTTATTCTGTAATATACTTTCATTGTTTTAATCGTGAAATAATAATGCAAAATGAAATCTGAGCTCATCACAAAATGTCTTAGTGAGATTGTTGCAGGTTGTAGCTGAGTGAAAATGTATCAGGAGGTAATTTATGTAAGGCAAAGATTATGCGTGCTTATTAAGCATTATTCAACAATACGTAGATCAAATAAAGAATATAAGGACAATTTGCATTGCAAGAAATTACTAAAAAACACAGTGGTTAGAGATCCAACAATAAAGAGATTTTTATATATACAATAGATATACATGCAAGGATAACAGAATGTTTGTTGATTCTGGCAATTGAGACAAGGTTATGAAAAATGTTCATAAAGAAATTTGGTCAATAAAAGTTAACGATTTTGATTTGTTAGTGAAATTAAAATAATTTGATTTCTGCAAGGAAAAATCTCAAATGTGTTCGTTCAAATATTAGTGTATATGCGTGTGTTACTTGTTAGTTAGAATTTAAGTTGTGAAGAGTTGTTTGCTTTTAACTGTTTGGCTAAATTGATGAATTGTACAATTACTGTTTGTGTAGTGAAAACGTTCACTTTCTAAGTCAATTGTAATTTGATTACCATGTGGACAATGGTTGATTAAATGCTGTGTTGAGTTTGTTGAGAATTTTGAAGTGATGTTCAGTCAGTGAATTGACACGTGTGGAGTTTGGTAGCATCTCACAAAACTCAATAACTGACTGACTTGAAATGAGTCATGCGGTTGTTTTTATAGACTTTGGTATTTAAAAATTGGCACTAGGGAGCTCAGCGGGAAAAAGGATCTGTTTCGAATTTACTACAGTTTAGTGTTTCTTAACCAATAGAAGATTGAATTTACAGAAATGGTGGTGATTGGATAAGACTTTTTTTAGGGAAGAATACATCTTTCTGAAAAGGGGTGGAAGGCTAATGTGGAAGATTCCACAAGGTCATTCCAAACAGCAGCACTCACTGCTGGTTTTACAATAACCTTTATTTAGTTATCCACCATATTTTTTCTGTGATATTCCTATTAGCACGGAATATAACACTTTATAAATCAGTAAATAATAAATATTGCATTGCATTTGTTCTAACTGTATTAGTTTTTAGAATGTTGAAAATATGAAATTATTCTTGTAAATAAACAAATGATCAGAATATCTTAAAAAGACTTGAAAGATGGACAGACAAATATGATCATAATTTGCATTTTTCTTTTTTCTCTCTAAGTGGAGAGATGATATCAGATGATGAAGATGAAGAAAATGAACAATGTCGATGCTGAAGCATATATGCTGGAACAACAACAGAGACTCGAAGAGGAGAAGAAGGCCATTCTGGGTGACCAGTCTCTTATTGCTGAGGTGAGGTTATTTGTCTCTTTAAAAATCCTATCCCTCTCTGCACCCCGTCCCTTTTTTTTTTTTTTTTTTTTTTTTTTTGGCAAACATGGATAAATGTGCCTGCAATACGATGGAGTGTCTAAAGGACTTTTTTTTCTCGTAACACCATTTTTTTTTTTTTTTTTTTTTTTTAATCTCCCTTCACTTTTCAGCCATTTTTATTGTTTTAAAAAGTGATGATTAGAATTGTAATAAAACCTAACCATATGAAAGTGAAATTGTACATTTTCTTTGTTGTTGGGAATTGACAATGAAAATAATAAACTCTTTTTATTAGATTTTTTTTTTATTTACACTATTTATTATATTATTTATTGGAATAGTTAGCAAAACATTGGCTAATTGCGAATCAATTCAAACTTTACAAAATGATAAATAATAAAGATTTCCTTATAGTTGGTGCACATATTTTAATAATTTAGTAAATATTTCTAAATTTATGAAAAATTGTTTTCAGATTTATTTCTTTATAAATTGGTAAATGATAAACATTGCATTGCATTAGTTCTAATTGGAATAATTTTTAGAATGTTAGAAATATAAAATTATTCTTGTAAATAAATATTCTAATAAATACAGATATGCTACTATAAATCCAATCTACTATATATATCATGATAGAAGCACACACACAGTGACATCCAACTGGACACAAAAGATAGTAATAATTGATACCACAATTTAATATAAAAATTTACCTAATATAAAATTTATCCTACAGATAAATTTTATATTAGGCACCAATTTAGTCAGCTTAAGCCTCAAGTCTCCTCATTTGGTGATATCCAGTCGATTTCTTTTCTTCAATAACAAATTATTTACAGCATTAAGGCCGCATTCAACTAAATATGAAGATGGAAATGGTAATAAATTTCTTGCAACGGTGGTTGAATTTTTATGTCTGCATACTGTATATGCATTGTACGTATTAACACGCATTAAGATTAACCCTCTCACTTAGACTCACTAGAAAACAATTCACTGTTAATAACTCATTCTCAAATTGCCCCCTTATTCTGTTGGTGTAATAAACCGAAGGGTGCACATCCTACACATGTCTCACCAAAATATTACCATTCCCCATGTTGGGACGTCCTGGGTATGACAATAAACTACATCTAACAGTAAGGCCTCATATAAAGGTTTTTGAAACAATAATGTTGCCAGCTATACGTTTTTGAAACCATAATGTTGCCAGCTATATGTTTTTGAAACAATGTTGCCAGCTATACGTTTTTTATAAAAAAAAAACAAAAAAAAAACACAATGTTGCCAGCTGTATGTTTTTGAAGCAATAATGTTGCCAGCTGTATGTTTTTGAAGCAATAATGTTGCCAGCTGTACGTTTTTGAAACAATGGTGTTGTCAACTATGCGTTTTTGACTTTTAAAGTCACTCAAAATCATTTCCGGCATAAAATGACCACTAAGGTTGAGATACCATTAAACAAAACAATCAATCAACCCATGTTGGGAATCGGTATAGTATAGTAGGGTTAGTTGGCGTCCATGAAAGAGAAAAAATAAAAAAGATAGTTAAATGGTTTTAAAATATATAATAGAGAACAGAAAGGCAGAAATATAAAATATTTGAATGAAAGCTTATTCTGTAATATACTTTGATCATTTTAATTGTGAAATAATAATGCAAAATGAAATTTTGAGCTCATCACAAAATGACTTAGTGAGATAAGCTTAGCATAAGCGCCATGTCTGCTGCAGATAGATTTTATATTAGGCACCAATTTAGTCAGCTTAAACCTCAAGTCTCCTCATTTGGTGATATCCAGTCGATTGCTTTTCTTCAATAACAAATTATTTACAGCATTAAGGCCACATTCAACTAAATATCAAGATAGAAATGGTAACAACAAAATCCTTGCAACAGGGGTTGTATTTTTATGTATGCATATTGTATATGCATTGTATTTATTAACACGCATTAAGATTAACCCTCTCACTTAGACTCACTAGAAAACAATTCACTGTTAATAACTCATTCTCTAATTCTGTTGGTATAGTAAACCGAAGGGTGCACATCCTATGCATACCCCACCAAAATATTACCATGCCCCACTGGTGGGGCATGTGGCACAAGTTGGGAATATTTGATCTAATATAAAAAAAAACATGGATGACTGAATTTCCAACAGTATTACTTGATTCAAGAAGAATAATGCAAAAAGAAATCGTTCACCATCAAAAATGATTTGCTTTTATGGATTTTCAAAGCGTTTCAATAAACTAGATGACAGATGGCGGCCATTGTCTAGATCTACCCGGATATCAATGAAATAGCCATAATGAAGGTGGTAAACTTGTTTTTTGTCTCCAAGCAACAATTGTCATGGAATCTTTTGTTGCTGGCTTCAATGATCAATCCTTCATCATAACTGTAATTTACTTTGGCATATATTAGTGCAGGGCCTGTGTATACTACTCTAATGTCTTCCCCTGACTATGGGTGGCAAGTCTGATTATGAACTCTGGGCAGTGCTTCATCACTCCCACTATCTTATCAACATTTGCTTTTTTCTACCTACATTTATATATATTACAAATCAAACAGAGCACAACTGACTATTAAAGGATGAAACATTTTTGCAGGTTTTAATGTCATTTTTTTTTTTACACTATTTACATTATTCAGACTATTGTCCTCATATTTATTACAATGTTTCAGCCATTGTACACTCCGGCCTTATTCAGCTAGTTGGAATGTCGAACTGAACCCTTTATTTCGCTTACTGGGGTTGACCATGTGTCGAAACGTTGTAATAAATATGGCGACAAAGATGAGGACAATAGTTTGAATAATGTAAATAGTGTAAATAATACCTCATCTCATAAATATAGACATTTTTTTTGTCCAAATCCGTCAATTTGTTTTGCTCATACTGTCTCAAAAAACATTATATAAAATTCACTATTTTTTGTTCATAATGTTGAATGTGTTTAAATTATTTAACTTTTTAACAAGAAAAATATGAAGGTGTTGTTAAAAATTACCACAAAACATTCTTGATTTATTTAAGATGGAATAATCTATTATGACATGTCTCTAATTTGTATTTAGATATATTGTATTTATTTTCAATTTTTCTAGTTGAATTGTTCACGTATATTATATATGATTCATTATTGTACATAATTAGGTTACAATAAAATTTCTATTTTATATGAATACAACCTTATAACAATTTAGATTTAGTAAAATGAAGGACCCATATCAATGATTTGTTTTGCTCAGACTAAGTCCTGAAAAAAAAAACACAATATAAAATTCACTATTTTTATCCATAATGCTGAATGTGATAAAATTATTCATCTTTTAATGAGAAATCTCAAGTTAATTTTAAAAATTGCCGCAAAGCATTCTTGATTTATTTAAGATGGAATGATCTATTATGACGTCTCTAATTTGTATTTAGATACATTGTATTTATTTTCCATTTTTCTAGTTGAATTGTTCATCTACGTTGACATGTAGCAGAGTGAATGGCCTGGTATTGATGATTCAGCATGTGCGTGTGTGTTGGGGGGGGGGCACAAGATACTTGCACCAGCCATATTCTTATGTATTATGTTGTCTTGTTCTGCAGTGTCCAGCTTGAAATTAATGGTTGTGATAACAATTATTACTGTCTCTTGTGTCCAGTTGGATGTCACTGTGTGTGTGCTTCTAGGATGATGTCTAAAAATAGGTAACGGTGAAAGAGGACAAAAAGTGTAATACTGAAAAGCGAAGGCATATGGAAATAGCTAAAGATGTATTCCAAAAGCTAAGCAGAGTATTAAGAGACAGGAAAACTTTCCTAGAAACAAGAAAAAAGAATACTAACCTGTTACATGATATTTGTTCTCCTGTATGGCAATGGGTACTGGATAATCTCCTCAAAGATGAAGAGACTTGAAGCAACAGAAATGTGGTTCTACAGAAGGATGCTGAGGATGTCATGTACTGAATATGTGAGCAACAACAAAGTTTTTGGAGAAAATGAAAACTTATGCTTAACATCAGTTGAGGTTTCTAGGGCACATAATGAGGAAGGAGAGCTTGGAAAATCTGATACTCACAGGACAGATTAAAGGCAAGACAGACAGAAGAAAACAGTACATGACATATTTAGTGAGCTCAAGTAAATAGATGGTGGAACAGGGTTTAGGATAACAAATAGACGAAATTTATTAAGTGGTACAAGGAACAAGAGTTCAATACCTGGCAGCAGCAGTGGTGAACAAAAAACTTGGAGAGTTAAGTTAAAGGGAGATAACTGAGACATCTGGAAGAGGCATGGCAGGTGGAACTAGAACAATCTACCCCCCCCCCCCAGTGGATGAAATAATGGGTTCAGTTTGAAATTCCAGTCACCTCATCTCAGAATATCACAATACCTCATCTCAGAATTATAGACAGGTCCTGAAGAAGGCCAGAGCGTACAATAGCTGAAACATCATGAACATGACAATAATGATGAGGACAACAGTCTGAACAATGTAAATAATGTAAATAATTACAATACCTCATCTCAGAACTATAGACAGATATTGAAGAGAGAAGAAGTCGTGGAGAGCCATGATCTCTATGTTCTGAGGGGACACAACACATAAAGAAGATGATGATAATGTCATCACTTTCTTTGACATTTATTTCTGACACACTTTGTGGTTTAGTCTTAGAGTCATATCATGTTGAAATACCAGTTCCCATATGATCACTGAAGTTAAGCAATGTTGAGCCTTGTTACCTGTTTAGGATTGAGTTTCTGATTCCTTCAACTATATACAGCTGACATCTCTGACTGAAATCTGAAATTTTATTCAGTACAACTCCACACAGTAACCTTCTACTTTGAGTGGCCCCTGGGCCTTATATTGGGTGAACATTTGTAAAAAAACAAAAAAAAACTCTTCTTTTTCAGCTATGGGTTAAATAGTAAGGCTTGTATCAGTAAATCATTATTATCAGCAAAATATTCTTACAATAGAAAAATATTTTCTGGCTTTAAATAACCTGCAAAAGGTTGATAAGCAACAACTTGACAGTCTTTAACTTGCTTGATATTCTCTTTATCAGAATCAGAACTATCACTGCGCAAGGCAAGTACTTCAATAATGAACATTTTTTTCTATATTACAAAAATTTCCCTAAACCTTGTGACAGAAGAATCCACACAGTGGTGAACAGGCCCACTGGGATACCAGGAAATTTCCCAGTGAGCCCCAAAGTAATGGTCTGTCACTTTAGAAATAACCAAAAAAAAAAACACTGAAAAACAAAAATATTTCATAGATGTTGCGTAGTTCCTACCAGGCTCATGACTGTCTTATCAAACTTTCTGCTTTCAGACAGAGATGAACCCAGATGAGGCTATGCTTACTGGCAGTCTCATCTGAGGGGGTAGACAAACCTTCCCCTATTTGTACGGGGAAATTTTGCCTGAGCCTACAGGCTTGGGAATTACTCTATATAAAAACCAGCCTCATGCCACATCCTGCACTTGGGGATGTCTGGTAAATACCAGCTGCTCTTAACTGGCAAACACTTCACACCCGTCACTCTGGCACTTTACAGACATTGTAATCAAAGACCACAAGAACAGAATGTGCTTTCTAATTGACATGGCATTTCCTGCAGACTAATGTATCTTTGGAGATTTTTAAAAAATCTATCAAAATATAAGGACCTTGAAATTGAAATCTCAAAAATATGGCCTGTAACGGCATCAATAATTCCAGTTGTAAGTTGGAGCCCTCAGGTTGATTGGAAAAGGTTCCAATAAACTCATAGAATGGATCTCTGGTAGTCCAAGCCTTAAAGAAATGCAAAAAAATATACTCACAAGTACAGCTCGCACCTTCCAAAGGGCTTTATCTTTGTAAAATGTATATGATCTCAAGTTGTCTTTTTATTTATTTTTTTAAAAATGCTCTATGGCAAATATCATGATACCATTTTTGAACTTAGGTCTCTGGTAGAGACCCCCACAAATAAATATATACCAAAAATCAAAGGAAATAAAATAATAATAATAATAATAATAATTTCTTGCAGACTCTAATGTATCTTTGAAGATATTAAAAAATATCAAAGGATTTTGAAGTGAAAATCTCAAGAAATGTGCCACACGAAGACCTTAATAATTCCATTTGTGTTTGGGGCCCTGGGTTTGATTGGAAAACATTCTAATAGAGTCATTGAAGGAATCCCTGGTAGCCCATGCCTTAAAGAAATAGAAAAAATTGTTCTCACAAGTACAGTTTATGAAGGCCTTTATCCATGTAAAATGTATATGATCTTAGGATTTATTTTTTGTAATAAAAATATTGAGTGGAAAATGTCTTGATGCCATTCCTGACCATAAGTCTCTGTTTGAGTCCCAGAAGGAAAGGAGTTGTTATGGTCAGCATTGGAAAAAAGGAGCAAGGTAGAAATTTGAGGTTTGCAATGTTCTTGCATTATTTACATTATTCGGACTGTTATCCCCATTTTCATTGCTATATACACGTTTCAGCTGTTGCATGATTCAGCCTTCTTCAGGTGACTGGAATTTCAAACCAAACCCTTTATTTCATCCACTGGGGTATATTGTTCTAGTTCTACGTGTCATGCCTCTTCTGGATGTGTCAGTTATTTCCCTTTCACACAACTCTCCATGTTTGGTTCACCACTGCTGTGCCCTGGTATTGAACTCACAACTCTTTGGGTCTAGTCACTGGGCTGAAATATTGTGAATATGGCAATGAAGATGAGGATAACAGTCCAAATAATGTTGTAATACCTATCCTGACCACACTGGATAGATGTACTCTACAAGACTGGCCGTTGGTCCTGTCCTGATCCCGTATTACAGGTTCAATCAAAGTCTCTGACTCATAATGTTGATTCGTTTCACTTTCCAGTCATGTTGTGATTTTTTTTGATCTTGGAGAGCAATTAACAAATCATAGATCCCAGAAGATTTAGCTGGTCTACCTGCAAGTTCATTGGGGCAAGAATCAGACCAAGCAGAAAAATCAAATATGAACAAGTCAGTTCGAGTCCAAAGAAAAATTTATGTATATGCATATAAGGAAGAAATTGGTACAAAAAGAATAATGCTTCTTTTACAAGAAAGTAGTGAATATGAAATAAAGTCCAGAAAAAAATATTGAAAATAATTCTGAAAGGAGAGTAGTTTTCGGTTTCACCTTTTTTTGTTCTTAGTAGTTGCCGTAATTATTTCACTATCAGAATAGGGGGGGGGGGTCACTGGCAGTATTGTGCCAATATTGCAGATAACTTGAGTTCACTTCCTCCCTTATTACAGCAGCAAGCGGATGCTTTCCCTCTCACTGCCTATCTCTCTCTTCCTCTGGTCGACTGCTTATCAACTCACTTCACTCAGCTCCAATTCCAACTTCAACTTGACTTCCACTCTGACTGTTTTTGCACAAACACATGCTTAAATAAATGTGGTGGTAGCAATAAAGTCCCAGAGTGTTAGTAAACTTAGAATGCAACCTGATTAATGATCTCTCCCACTTCATGACTAAATGAACAGTCTCTTCTTCTCAATTGGTATTCCATAGTTCATATAAATACTATTGTTTTGACATTTTATATTAATAATTCTGACAAAGCACAGATTCTCTGGGTACAAACTTCACCACAGATTATTTTTCTCATCTATAAACAAAATTCTATATTACTATAATTACTAATATTTCAAGGGTGACCATTACTCTCTGCCACAATGTGAATAATGCAAATAATCCTAATACATGTTCTCTGAGTTATAGGCAGATATTACACGTTCTTGTTGTTGCTGTTGCTGCATCCTTTGGTATCTGTTGGTGAAGGTTTTTCCTTCTTCCTTCTGCTACAATTAATAATATGAAATTGAGATTACTACCGAGTTAGATAATTGTTTTGTTTGTTTTGTTTTGTTTTATGGCATATCAACCTCAATGAGCTATTTAATGCCGACAACTTTTTTCTTCATAATATTTTATTTTGTCAAAAATCTATTACTGGTAATATTGTTTTCCTTAAAAATGTATAGATGGTAATATTTTTTTTTCAAAAACGTATTGCTGGTAATATTTTTTTTTTTTAAATATATTTCTGGTAATAGTTTTTTTCTTCAAAAATTTATTTCTGGTAATAATTTTTTTTACAAAGTATTTCTGATATAAAAAACCTATTTGTTACACTTTCATAGTGATTTTTACCTGAGTTTTGGGGTTAACTATTTGCCCATAGCTGGGACCTTAACAGGTGCTACCACCCCATGTCAGGGTGGACCTGAGGACACCAGCAATTAAGAGGTGGGTTCCATGCTCCTCAAAGCCTCCTGATCAGAGGCCTTGCTGTTAGATGTAGTTTATCGCCTTACCCTGGACGCGGATGTAGTTTATCATCATACCAAGGATGGCCAAGTTAGATAAATACAACAGTGAATATGTAATAGGAGATTGATGATGAGAAGACTTAGCTTAAAGACCGACCAGATTCGTGGTTGGGCAGGTGAAAGGTTGTAGAAATAAAGTTCATAGTGTTTTCATAGGATATTCTTGTAGTGTGAAATCTACAAAGATAGATGTTTGTTGGAATGACAAAGAGTCATGTGATTTGGGAAATGCCTTCTTAGAATGTTCCTCTCTGGGCTGTCTAGATGGGTCAAGTTTTTTATACCTGACAATTGGCTCCTAGAGATTTGGATTTTAGCTGGAAGATGTTTCATTGGTTAGTGGTAACCATCGAGAATGTTGTGTTTAATGTGGTAGTTGTTTTAGTGTCTGTTGCTATGTGGAGACATAGTGAAGTAATGGATAGCGGCTTGGATTGAGGAATCGGAGAGCCAGGTTTAAATTTGAGTCAAATTCATTACATTCACTTACCTTTGGGAAAGGTATGAATCCTCTTCTTCTCCCCCGAGGTATGGGTAAATAGCAGGACAGACCGGGTTCTTGGATGGCAACTGGTCTACTGCAGAAAGAAATGGCAACCTACTGCGGGAAAAAAATCTACCTTGTCAGTCATGAATCAAAAGATACATGATCGCCTAAGCGTCTATCATGCATGGCGCATAACTGACAGACTGCTATGTGGAAATCATGCTGACTGAAAGGTGAATAAGGAGGTATAGGGGTAGGGGTAAGGGACAACAATATAAAACAGAGATCAAAGGAAATAATAATAATAATAATGGTCTGCATAGTTTCTGACTTTAATTGATTGTGATGTTAACATATGCATAATTTATTTTGGTGAATTAAGATGAGCTAAAATAAACATCCTGTTCAGTGAC
This sequence comes from Acanthosepion lycidas, assembly GCA_963932145.1. Classification (NCBI taxonomy): domain Eukaryota; kingdom Metazoa; phylum Mollusca; class Cephalopoda; order Sepiida; family Sepiidae; genus Acanthosepion; species Acanthosepion lycidas. The sequence goes on from OZ010612.1 coordinate 23,587,942, forward strand.
ACAGATCTGCTTGGCAGTTACTTGATAACCAGTTGGTCATGACACCTAGGTACTGTCACACTGCATTTCTATTTCTGAGCAGAATTAGTGGAGGAGTATAGCATTGTAATGACAAAAGTACGTAGATGTAGGCTTTAAGAAACCTTTATTCCACTGAGAATACAGGGTTCACATATAGTGTCCTTTTATAGTCCCAGTAAACAGAAAAAGCTCTCTCAAAAAGGAGAGTAACAAAACAAAGGGAGACTACTGTTGATTATTAATAACAAGTATGAAGTTTGTTTTCTTTTTTAAGTTTGAAAGATGTGGCCACCAAGGCGATTTGGGAGATACTGTTGACCGGATGTCTCGTCATTACTATCGATTAAGCACTCCTGATTACGAATTTAAGTATTTTTTTTTTTTTTTCATTTTTAGAAATTACGTTGGATGAACATATTTTGTTTTGGCTTCCGTATCAATTTGCAATTAATTTTCATAGAAAACTTTAAAAAATTCAATAATATGAAAAAAAAAAGAAAATGAAAAAAATATTTCTGGTCGCAGTGCCTGAGTGTAAAACTCGTCATCATCATCATCATGCTCAGGCCTTTTAACATTATGCAAGCATCGTTATAACTTGAATAAAAAATAAGTTATTTACGTGATTTGAATTAGCATTCCTTATCAATTGGAATCAGTCAACAATTAATAAGAAAAATACAATGCTTCGTCTCAAAATTTCTAACAATGTTTTCATTAAAAAAAATTGTGTACAAACATAAGCGGAGTCGTGCTTTAAAACAGCTTCCACTGTTTTTATTGTATTTACTCTTTTTTTTTTTACAATAAACAAAAAATTTGATGTTGTAAAAATATACTTGAAATATTGACAATGTATGTGTATAGCATAAATATAAAATTAATTTAATCTTATTTTAGCGCGATCCAAGAAAGTACGAAAGTGCGGCTTTCTATAAACTTTCATGTTAACTTGTAATACACGTGGTTTTCTGTTAGAAAGAAAACAGCTGAGATAACGAAACTGTAAAATGTCTTGTGGTGCTGATAATAATAATAATAATAATAATGTTACATTTCCAACTGGAGGCGAATCTAAAATTCCTGGTCCTGAGAATAATTCCGTGTCGATTTCCAGTGATGAACAAGGTCAAAAAACACAAGATGCAAAGTCTGGTCTGTCAAAAAACCAACTCCGTAAATTGAAAAAAAGAGAAAAGTGGTTAGCTATTAAAGCTGATAAAAGGTAAATTGTTAATAATTATATTAAAAATATAAAAATTAATTAATCAATCAATAATATTTCTGTGATTTTTTTTAAGAAATATGCATATTTTTTTTTTTTTTTTTTGCAGTTAATGAAAGTTTGAAACTAAAGAATAAAGATGAACGCAATTTATTTTTTGTTTTTTTGGTTTAAAAAATAAATAAAATGAAAATTTTTTTTTTTATTATTATTTTATTTTAAAGATCATAAATTTTCTTACATTTTTAAAAAAAAATTGGCGTGATTGCCATTTACCGGACATGCTTTCCGTGCATTTTTTTCTACTATTAAAAAAATTAATCTGACCAAAAGTAAAACGAAGGAATGATTGTCAGGTCATTAACTTTTAAACGAAACAATTCAATTAAATAAAATTTCCTAAACAGTAAATGACAAATTAGATACCTTCCAAAATTGTATAAGGTTGAATCAGGGAAAAAAAAATGTCCCAAAAAAAGTAAAAAGAAAAATGTTTTTATCAAAATATTCGTGTTATTGAAGACGAAGAGAATTTTTATTTTTTTTTTTTTTTACGAACCTCAAAATTTTGGTAAAATCATATTTTTCTAGAGAGTCAAAGCAAGATCTTAAATTTGTGCGAGAAATTAGACGGACGGCATTTATACTAGCTCCTGTGAACGGCTCTTGATTGGGCCTTCATCACAATAGATAGGGGGGAGTAAATTCGATAGGCAGCAATAGAACTCAAAATTGATAGCTGCATTTGAGTATTCCATTAATATTTAAGCGTAACTTTTAAAAGTTCAACGAAGATGAGCTATTGAGAGTTGTGTCCCTTTAATTGATGTCAGTGTGATACACTGACATCGGAATTTTTTTTTTTTTTTTTCGGTGAAAAGCATTGATTTGGAAATTCTTGCAAAAATCAGATTATTTGCAGATTTTAATGAAATTTTCAGGATTATTCAGAAATTAATAAAAATTAGTTTTGAAACGTTTCTTTTTTTTTTTTTAGGAAATCCTTGTAAAATCTTTTTTTTTTTTTTTTTTTTTTTTTTAACATTCAGTTATAAAATATCGAGAAATTATTTTTTTCTTTTAGCAGCATATTAACTACTTATAGGTCATCAAACGCCGAAATTTAATTTTCTTGCAAGCATTAGTAATGTTGTGGGAGTATGCTGATCGAGTGCTTAGGTGGAAAACATGTTTCTTGGTATATTTATCCCACAACAAAAATGGCGGACTCCATATGTGAGTCCGGGTAATAAATGAACAAAGTAACAAAAAATAAACAAATGATAAGTATGTATTAACAAGTGGGGTAACTCCACAATACTCCCCTCCAGAAGTGGAGAATTTTATTCTGCCCATATGTCTATAAATTTTGTGTATGTCTGATTTGTCCCTTATAAACTGAAAAGAAAAATAGTCGAACAGTGTGGTTGGCATGCATGTCTAAACATGTTGGTGAAATGTCTGAAGTAGTGTGTCATCAGGTGCTATATAATTCTATATAAGAGTTGTAACACGCCCTGGAAGTTATGTCGATAGTGTAGAAAGACAGGTATCAGCAATTGGTATTAAAATTTTGTTTTCCAATTCTCCAAGATGAATTGATTTTGTTTGGAAGGCCTTGTTTGTTTGCTGTGTATGGATGGATGTTGGCACACAAAACTTCGATTTGTAAAGTTGTTGAAGTTGCTGAAATTTCTACTGCAAGTCGAATACATGTTTGCGAGAATTTTTAAAGATATCTATTATTATTGTCGATTTTTCTTGGAGATGAAGCTATCTCCATGTATAATTAAATCGTACTTGCAGATTTCTTAGTTTTATTTGTGTAAACATCTTTGAAGAGTGAAAAAGGTCAGTAAGTCAGGTCTGTTATTATTTTACACTTTATCTGTCGAGTGTAGGAGAAATTATGCTGTTTAAAGTTGAACATGGAGTTGACTTCCATGTTGTTTTGAATGGTATTTTTGGAGAAAATAAACTGTATATTGCAGGCCTCAAATGTGCAAGATGAAAGTCGTTTATTTCGTTTTGGTGAAATTTTTTTTTGTGATGCCTGCCAGTTAAGGTAAAGTCAAGCGTAATGACCTGAAAGAAAAAAGTGTCAAGCAAAAACCAGTAGGGATGAGGTGTTTGTGTTGTCTGCCTAATGACTGGACCAATATAGCAATAATTGCACTAGTGATTCTTTTTTTTGGGGGGGTGGGAGTCACATGTATTACAAAAAAAATCTATTTTCTGACTTTGAGAACAACTTGTGTCATGTAGATGTATTTTTCTTTATTTCTTCTTTTTATGTCATGTCCTTTCAGGATGTAGGCGATCATGGCTCTCCACCTCCCTCTATCCCTTGCAGCTCTCAGAAGAATTCTTTTTCTTTTTATGTGCCATGTCTTTTCAGGACGTAGGCGATCATGGCTCTCCACCTCCCTCTATCCCTTGCAGCTCTCAGAAGAATTCTTTTTCTTTTTATGTGCCATGTCCTTTCAGGACGTAGGCGATCATGGCTCTCTAACCTCCCTCTATCCCTTGCAGCTCTTAGAAGAATTCTTTTTCTTTTTATGTGCCATGTCCTTTCAGGACGTAGGCGATCATGGCTCTCCACCTCCTTCTATCCCTTGCAGCTCTCAGAAGAATTATTTATCTTTTTATGTGCCATGTCCTTTCAGGACGTAGACGATCATGGCTCTCCACCTCCCTCTATCCCTTGCAGCTCTCGGAAGAATTCTTTTTCTTTTTATGTGCCATGTCCTTTCAGGACGTAGACGATCATGGCTCTCCACCTCCCTCTATCCCTTGCAGCTCTCAGAAGAATTCTTTTTCTTTTTATGTGCCATGTCCTTTCAGGATGTAGGCGATCATGGCTCTCCACCTCCCTCTATCCCTTGCAGCTCTCAGAAGAATTCTTTTTCTTTTTATGTGCCATGTCCTTTCAGGATGTAGGCGATCATGGCTCTCCACCTCCCTCTATCCCTTGCAGCTCTCGGAAGAATTCTTTTTCTTTTTATGTGCCATGTCCTTTCAGGACGTAGACAATCATGGCTATGTTCAGGTATTATTCAATCGTACTTGCAGATTTCTTAACATCTTTGAAGAGTGAAAAATGTCAGCAAATCGCCTTTGGAATTATTTTATGTTTTATCTGTCAAGCGTAGGATAAACCATTCTGTTTAAAGTTGAAAATGGAGTTGACTTTTGTGGTGTTTGTATGGTATTTTGTCATGTTAAATCACCTTTGTCTAGCTTGCTTCAAACTTGTAAGATGAAAGTCATTTTTTTTTTTATTTTGGTGAAAAAAATTTTTTTGTGATGTCTGCCAGTGGAAAGAGGAGTCAGTTATAATCACCTAAGAGAGAGAAAGGCGTCAAGCAAAAAGCAGTAGAGATGAGATGTATGTTGTTTGCCTGCTGATCAAGCCATCATAGTAGTAACTGTAATGGCGAGTAGGGATTTTTTTGTGGTCACATGTGTTGCAAAGAAAATATTTATTAACTTGGGAAATATCTTGTCCAGAAGTTATGTTGTGTAGATGTGTTTTAGAGTTTTGAAATTTGCTCTTTTCATGTGGTCTAATCAAAAATTTTGTAACTGAATATGTTTTTGTTGGCATTTTTTTGTGTCAGTGTGCATGGGATAATAGAAGTTTTTTCCTTCACTGGCTCTTAGTTTGAAAAAGTGTCTAAATGATGCATGAGTTTGTTTATATAGTTTTATGTGTTCTTGTATTCAGGAAAAAAATATCACATCTGCATCACCAATCTGTTATGGGAGTATGCTAGTTATGTTTAAGTAGAAAATATGTGTCTTCTGGTATATTTATTCTACAACAAATATGGTGGACTCGGTATGTAAGTCTGGGCATAGATGAACAAAGTAACAACAAAACATGTATGTATGTATGTATATATATATATATATATATATATATATATATATATATATATAGTCGTACAAAAAAGAGTGGTTTAAAATTATTCATACAGCCGATTCCAACAATCATTTGAAGATTTTGGAATCGGTCTGTATAGGATTAGGGTAACCTTCTCTCTGCCGGCAGAAGGAATTTGTAAAGTCTCTTAATCTGTTGGGGGGGTACTTTATTTTAACTGTCCCTCGCTTATTTATTTACACGTTATTTCCCCTTCCCTCGTTACAGGTATATACACTTGTTTGTTATTTTAGCTTGTTCCCCCTTTTTGCTCTTTATTGTCGTTACTATTCTTTTCGTTAATTAATTATCCAACGATTACCTCCTGATGAGATGTTGGTTGAAAGGGCCTTAGAGACTTTTAAAATTAAAATCAATACATTCCTTGTTTTTAAAATTATATATAAATTTTGTACCTCTAAACATTTGTTTTTATTTATATATATATTATATAATTATTTATTTAAACAATTTATAACATAAACATGTTATAAAATCACTACAAAAATAGCCATTTTGTTTCAACACTCCCGGTGTCTTATCAAGTGATGATGTTGAATGCAAAACAAATGGTTTTAAAAGTTTCAAATTAATTAACGATACTTCACAAGGGGAAAATGTTGTTCCAAAAGCTAGAATGACCAATCAAAATACAAGTATAGGAAAATTCAAAAAGCCTGATATAAACACCGGGAGTGTTGAAACAAAATGGCTTTTTTTGTAGTGATTTTATAACATGCTTATGTTATAAATTGTTTAAATAAATAATTATATCTGCTCTACTTTGTATTGAGCACTCTTTTAAGAATAGTAATTGTTGGTTATTGGAATTCATTCCATATACACCAATTATATACTTGGAGATATATATATATATATATATATATATATATATATATATATATATATATATATATATATAAAGAAATATAGTTTTAAGGTGTGCTATATTTATGGGATAAATATAGGTATGTAAATATAAAATTGATAAAAATGATTGCGCCTAGCATGAAACAGCCTGTCTCCTGAGTGTTGACTTACTTCAATGTTCACTTTTATATAACAAATGATAAGTATGTATCGACAAAACAAAGTTATACATAGACAGTGTTTGGGGCACAGTTGAGCGAGAGACCAACAAAACTCCCTGTAGCACCAAAAATGAACAGAAGGCAAGGATTATGGCAGCATTCACCAACTTAAACAAACAGAGCATCCAGAAGAGTTGCAGGAGATTCTAAAAGCATTTGGAAGCCATGGCTGAAGCCAATGGCTATTTTGTTGAATATATTTGCTCTTTAGTGTTTCAAGATATTTTTGTATAATTCTGGTAAATATATCTGTTAAAATGAGATCTCAATGTTATTTTCACTTTTGTGTAATTTAGACGACAATTTATCCATCGCACCCTGTATATATGCAGGGTGTACCCCCCCTAAAATTGACATCATTTAAAATGTGAATATCTATGTAACTACATGCCTCAGACAAACAAAAATGAAATAGGCTTCATGTTGAACAATAAAAGAGTTATCAAAATTCAAACAAAATATTCAAAGGGATGAAAATTCTATAACCAATTTCCAAAAACTTCACAAATGTTGAATATGCACACTGCCGTGACACGATGCATGTCAAGTTGGTAGTCAAGCTCCTGCCAAACACACTGTAGCATATCTTGCATAACATTCTCCAGCACCAAAGTGTTGTACAAGGAATTTGGGTTTCCATTAATGCTCTTCTTATAAATTTTCTGGGGCTTTACACGGATGTTTCCCTAATCTGATTGACAATATCTTCTGATACTGGTGGTCGTCGAGATCCCTTTGCTCTGTATGGACAGTCTTCATTTTTGAATTTTTTGTACCATGTCCAAATCTGTTTCACACTCTTGCTTGTCTGTGTTCAAGTATATTCTAACACACAAAATGCCTTTTCTAGTGAGCATCATTCTTCATCTTGAAAAAAGAAAAAAATTAAACATTCAACTTAGTTTTTAAACATTTTGTTAAAATTTGAGATCATTTGAGCAAGAATTGGCTATGCTATTAGATTACAAAATGATGTCAATTTTTTGGAGGACACCCTTTATGTCTGAAAAAGGACAATATGAATAAAAGGAAAACTTATGTATATTAACCACTAATATTATCTACCTACCTATCTATCTATCTATCTATCTATCTATATATATATATATATATATATATATATATATATATATACTTATGTAAAAATTTCAGATAGAGTATATCTGTAAAAGGACAATATGAATAAAGACAAAAGGAAAACTTATCTTAGCTGACACATTTCATCATCTGATGCACTTTATGAAGGCAAATGTAAGGATTTTCTTTTGCAACAAGTATTTATGAACAAAAGTAAAAATGTTAGTTTTTCAAAATATTTAAATTTAAGAGACGCTCATAAATATTCATCAGATTAACTGAAAATGTAATTAAATAATGGAGGATGCTAAGTGATATAATTCAATGTCTAATAAACAAAAGTGAGTAAATGATCTTGTTGATTTTTTTTTTTTTTTTTTATTGTTGCTTTATCATAGTATTAATCACAATAAAGTTTATTAGAAACAAAGAAAAGATTGGTATGTGATATCCAGCCTCTTATATAGCAGGGAACGAACAATCTCCCAACAGATCAGGAGAATATTGAAGGCAACAGAAACAAAGAAAAATTTGCTGAACTGCTATATTTTTTTTTCTCTAATGGTTGCCTAATACAATGCTCATGAGCCAGTCAAGGTAGAAGGTTAATGTCTGCTGCTGCATGAGCATAAGAAAAGCAAATGTAAAGTTTATGAGGTTATGTAATGAAAGACAATAGTTAACACTCAACTTTATAGTGATTGGGAAAGCATCCTACTGGTTCTTGAGAAGCTGTCTGAATCTGATTAATGGAATACAAAGGGAATGAAGATAATTCACCATTGTGTAGGTGGTAGGGCGAGTCCTGGTTACAAATGCCAGGACTGATGGAACTATGGACTGTAGCTTGTCAGAACACATGCCATGGAAATAGTGATAGTTTAGCAAGAGGCTCATAATGTTTCATCTGTGGGTTGTAGGGTGGAAAATAATTCATCACCCACAAGGCCGCGGAGATGCTTTTGACCACTTTCAAGACAGACAAGTAAGGACTGGTCAGCTCCAGCCCAGATATGCCAGAAATATTCCATTTTTGGTCTGATCTGCCTCTTGTAAATGCAAAATTCTTTATTGCAATAAAAATATAAAAATTAACCTATAGCATAATGCATCTTATATATAAAATACAGTTTATGTATTTGTGTGTCCAAGCAGCTCCTCTGCTCACACTGGTCTTATTTCAAGGATTCATAGCTCATTCAAAAACCCTAGAATGATTTTTGTTGAGCTCAGATTCAGTGTTGCTATATTATTTGAGGTTAAAAATATATATTATACTAGCCATAATCATTGCTTTCATGTTTCAAGGGTTGTAACTCTTATTTTCCTTTTGTATCCAAAATTGCAGAGCACATTTTATTATAAACTAGCTTAAAAGCCACCCTATTGGGCGGCATTTAAGCTAGCTCCTGTGGAGGACTCTTGATTTGACCATCATAAAAATATATAGGGAGGAGTAGATATGATAGGCATCAATAAACTACAGAAGAACTCAAAATTGATTGCTGCATTTAAGTATTGCATTAATATTTAAGCTTACCTTTTAAAAGTTCAACAATAATTCTTCTGCTGCCACTTAATTTAAAGACAATTTGATGTATGTAGATCTTTATTTTTCATACAAACAATTATTTTTATTTCATGGGTGACAGAACAGGGGACAGTTTATAAGATAAAAATAATATAGTGTAAAGATGGGAAAATAGAAATTAGAATTAGTTATGCATTCAACATTTGAAGAGTTAGAGAAACATAATAGTTAAGTAAAACCTATATAATGGAATCTAAATGAATAAATGTGAAATTGGAGCAAAATTATCGAATGAATTCTGGGGTTAAAAAGCCCCAACTCTACTTCATATACAGTATTTACTCTGTCCCCCCAGTAGGATGAGATGTGACACAAGATCAGGTGGCGACCGGAGTGCACAATATCTGTATTATATATTATCTACTTTGAGGTGATATCACTCTTCAAGTTTAACTAATTTTAAAAAAAAGTATATTTCATTAATTAACTGTCCTTCATTAGTGTTCTTTTATTCAAGGATTGTTTTGATTTTGATATCAAAAATAGTTGTTTAGAAATATTGTCTTATATAGTGCAGAAAAGTATTTGAAATTTGCATTTTACTTGGCCTTCAACAAGTTGGCATCTATTTGTAAAACTTTCCTTAACTATAACAAGCCAATTTATGAATGTTTATTTAAAATTTTTGTTTCAAAGATTTCAAGTAGTGAATATATCTTACTTTGCAAAGTGATAGTGAACGGGTGAAGCCTGTTATTAATATTAATTCCCTGTTCACTGCATTCAATTGCAGTATCCTTACTGTTAATTTCACTCAAAGTTATTTTCTGTTGCCATAGCAGGATATGACAACACAATTATGAAATTCAAGCACACTGTTGTTCAGGGATCGGAGACACCTTAAGTGGCAGGATAAGCTTTTTGTACAGCAAATGAAATCACAGAGTGATAAAGGTTAAAAGAGGAAATACACAAATGATAATTATACGAAATACAAATATTGTTAATGAAACAATTTAGGAAGATAAAATCCTTATAACCTTAAGTTATACTGCATGCAAATAGTCAACTACTGAAGAGGACTCGTTAAAGCATGCCACTAATTTTTTAGGTTTTCCATTTATTTCTTGGCACTCTTGACATTTTGGCAACCTGCTCTTTTGAATTTTTTGCAAGTCCTGTTCTCTTTTAAGAGTGTCTAAGAATTTCCATATTGTGTGATGATGGAATGACAATTTCTGCAAAAAAAAAAAAGCTCTATGCTATCCTTCAAGAGCGTTATTAGTTCTAGGTAAATCAGCATTGACTCTCTCAGCAAGACCACATACATATTAAAAATAGGTATTTAGAATAATTATCATTTAGTATAATTGTCCTTTCAATTAATTTTCATTTAAACAATTTACTATTCAAATAAATGTTTTTTGAATAATTGTTTTCAAATAATTTTCTCGAGAGAATAAAATATCCTCTGTCATATAATTTTGATTCAAAGTACATTGTTATTTATATTTTATTATGAGTTATTGCAATTAATAAGTTCTACAGTAAAAATGAATCTTCTGTCACATATGAAGTGAATTCTACGAGTTTTTAAGAGAGATATATTTATTCATTTCAAAGAAGTAGAAAACTCTCCTTAAAAAGTAGAATCCTCTGACTTCAATGCATTTGTTGCAGGGCTCAAGACACATCATGGAGGACACATGGAAGTCATTCATATCGAAGGTGTTCAGGACCTTTGTCCTATCCTCCATCTTCTCAATATTTTCAAAAATGCATCCATTATAACAGGTGAAAGTTAATCTCCAATATGGCAGTCAATACTGGACAATTTTATCTTTCAGATTTTCATGGCTAAAGCTGCTTACATTCCTCCCCAGATGGGTTTGTGATTCAGACAGATAAAAGAAAATATGTGGTTATCTATTTACAGGTAGATGAAGAAACAGTTTCGAATTTTGTCTTTCTTTCAAGGTAGATACGTTAAAAAAAAAATCTTCTTTTTTTAAAAAGATTTGACAACTACCAAAACTCACAAAGAAAAGAGTACTGGATTGCTTTGTGATCTCCAGCCTCTTATATGGTAGTGAATGCTGGACAATCTCCTTATGGACACGGAGAAAACTAGAGATAGCAGAAATGTGGTTCTGCAGAAGGATACTGAGAATTCCATGTATGGAGTGAATAAGCAATGAAGAAGCATTAAAGGAAATGGCAACAAAATGAAGACTCAGAATTAGGAAGAACCAGCTCAGATTTCTTGGATACATTATGAGGAAGAAAGGCTTGGAAAATCTGATGCTCATAAGTCATTTTTAAAGGCAAGGGAGATAGTGGATAACAGTGAGCTACCTACAAAAGTTTGTGTGAATTGATGCTGGAATGTTCAGCCTTAGCAAAAGGAAAGCAAATGCTAAGGATCACAAGGGATAGGAAGTTGTGGAGAGTCATGGTCGTTCATATCATGAATCAATGCAGCATATAGAAGATTCATAGATATTTTTCAAGTGAAAGCTTATTTCACCCAGAACCTGTTGTGCTTTGCCCAATAAATTTATGAATTAATAGTATTTTTTTTTTCTGTTAGTAAAAATGTTAAAAATTTCTCATTGGTTTTTCCATTGCATCAGAATTGAATAACAATTGTAAGCCAGTCAAAATGTTTCAGGTCAGGTTTTATCTGTAATAGTGTCATGTTGTTGTGTCTTAGAGTTTTATACATAACTTGCTTAAACAAGTAAAGCCATTATAAGCACAACATTTTATTGTCAAAATCTTTGTGCTATTAAGAAGAGAAAAGAAAAAAAAAAATCAAAAGGAATTTTTTTTTTTGTTTTTCCAAAACTTCAAAATTTTGGTAAAATCTTGTTTTTCAAGAGATTCAAAGCAGGATCTTTGTGTGAGGAATTTGAGATTTATATTTTTGGTGAAAAGCATTGATTTGGAAATTCTTGCAAAAATCAGATAATTGTCAGATTTCAATGAAATTTTAATGAAATTACAGGATTATTTAGAAACTACTTTAAAAGATGCCCTATCTGGCAGCATTTAAGCTAGCTCCTGCAAAGGGCTTTTGATTGGGTCTTCATCACAATAGGTAGGGAGGAGTAGATACAATAGTCAACAATAAATTACAAAAGAACTCAAAATTGGTCACTGCATTTAAGTATTGCATTAATATTTAAGCTTACCTTTTGAAAGTTCAACGATAATTCTTCTGCCACCATTTAATTTAAAGTCAATTTGATGTACGTAGGTCTTTATTTTCCATACAAACAATTATTTTTATTTCATGGGTGACTTTCACTGGATTTCACAATTATGAAAAATTGTAATCGTACAAAAACTTTGTCGCAAAAAATCACTTAAAAAACGTCAAAAACAATCACAGTAATGAAAACTTGGGAATCCCAAATTTCTGTAACATGAGCTATTGAAAGTTAGAGAGTTGTGTCTCTTTAATTGAATAAGTGTGACACCGACGTTCGCATTTATTATATAGAAGGGCGTCATATTCAAAGAGGTAGTTAGCAGTTAACTCTCTGGGGTAATGTATTAACTGAGATGACATTGTTGAAAGGTCAAAGTAAAAGTTTTCAAAATTGTCTCATACAGAGTGTTCTTAAAGCAGTGGTTCCCAAATGGTGTGGTGGAAGAGGGTAGCAGGTGAGGCAGAATGGCTGAAAGACAATCAAAAATTTCGGAACAGTTTCAAAAAATTCACATGCCAAAAATAAATATGATTTCAATATTTAAAATATTATCAATTACTTGTTATTGTATGCATGAGTCCCAGTATAAATAGTTATAAATAATCCAGTAGATTGTTAGATGAAGGTTTAACTATCTTGTCAGCATTTAACATGACAAACTTCTATGAAGCCTACTAAGGATACAACTTCAGGCAGTTTTAAATACATTTTGTAAACAATTGTTATCAACACTTACTTTGCATTTTATTCTCTTTTGTGCTGGATGTATTTGTAATCTTTTTGCTTCAAATAAGTTTATTTAAGCTGTGTAAAATTTTCTGAAAACATTTGTGTATAATATGAACCACTCTTTTTTTTTCTTTTTTTTTTTTTTTTTTTTTTTTTTGTCCTCAAATTATGTTCAAAATTCGTTGTATTATGCACAAGAAAATACGTTATTAAACTTTGTCTGGTAAGAGGCTATAATTTTACTCAGTACAAGGCCCAGGAGATTTTATTTATTTATTTATTTATTTATTTTTTTTCTCTTCAATAGGAGTAGATAGGTTTGCCTATCACCCACTTCACACTCCTCTCCAGTCTTTTGAACAGGAGTAGAGGTTTATCCCTTGTTCCCTGTTTAAGATCTGGTTTCTAGTTCCTTCTCAAATCTTTTCATTCTTTTTCACTCCCAGTAGCCTCTTGCATCTTAGTGGCATTGTTACCTTGCCTTAGAGTGAATTGATTAAAAAAGAAAAGAAATGCAGAGCTTAGCTTGTTAGGGCACAGTCAGTTAAGGCTGAGGGTAAGGGAAGAAAGATTGTGATCTCCGCGAGCCTAGAAAATCAGCATTAAGATAAGGGAAGAAAGATTTTTTGTGATACTGATCTCTGTGAGCCTAGAAAATCAGCATTAAAGACTACCAATGGAGGGAGTCTGGCATTAATTTTTTTTTTTTTTTTCTCTTGTAGGAAGCATGAACGGGCTAAAAAAAAGAAACGCTATGCCGATGCTCGTTCTCAAGGAATCAGTCTTGGACCCTCCAGAAAAGCCCTTAAGTTGAATTCTATGAAGAATTCCAAATGTCAGATTCGTGTTGCTGTTGATTGTTCATTCGATAACCTAATGTCGGAAAAGGTAAAACATATACACATGGTCAAATTTATCGTTTTTGGTTCGGTGGTTTTCTTTTCTCATTTATTATTTATATTGCATCAATCAGCAAAATGCTGCATAGGTAAAAAAAAACATTCTATCTAACTAGAGGCAAAAGTTTAAAACGGACCATTTTACACAAAAACAACAAATAAATTTTGTTTCAATTAATTTGCACAAGGGTATAGATAGATAGATAGATAGATATGAACAGACCAAGATAGATAGACTAGTCAGGAAACTCTTCTGATTTAAATCCAATCGAGAATCTGTGGTCAATCTGCAAGGAACGACTTCGTAGAATGGACATATGAAGTACTAACATGTGCACTGAGTCGTGTTTCATTGGAAAAATACGAAAAAAAGAGTCAATAATAATGGAATTATTCATTCTGTTTCAATTAATTTGCTCAATGATGTATGTATGTGTATATATATATATATATATATATATATGTGAAAAGTGTGTGTGTATATAAATTATATATATATATATATATATAATGTGAAAAATGTGTGTGTGTGTGTGAAAAGTGTGTGTATATAAATATAGATATATATATATAATTATTTATATATTATATGCACGGTACTTATTAGAAAGTGCTCAATATCAGGGATAGAACTAACATATTTGGTTGGATAGATGTGAGTTTGTGACCCCGGGTTTCATGCTTTTGCAATCGTCAGACAAACTGATTAATTTTTAAAAAGTTTTGGATTTATGTAGATTGCGTGTATTGGTGTTATTATGGGAGTGGGGGGAATCGTCATCGTGATGTCATCGTACTAACGCAAATATCGACGTATGTTCATATGCCTAATGGAATATGCAGACACATATACATATTTGGTCGTCCGTCGGGACTCATACATATATAAACATATGTGGGCAGAAATGACATGTATACATTCACGAGAAATTTTCGCTACACTTCCAATCTTTGAATTTCAACATACAAATGCGTATGTATAGACACAACACCACCCGTATACATACATATGTCATATTTGAAACTGCCCACATATGTTTATATATGTACTATGTATATTAACTGAATACACTTGTAAAAATAGAATACGTGGATTTACCACATCACAAGAAAAGTTTAAATAAAATTCTCATTTAAAATTTTGAAAAACTTAGCGTTGCATCTTTGCACGTTCTGAGATTGTACGCAACCGTCAATAATAGCACATATTAAAAAAAAACATCTTTCGGTTGACAAACAATTATTTCGTCTTCAAGTTTTTGATTTTATAAGGAAAACATATGCCTGATGATGAATAAAGGATTATTTCGAAAGTACTTGCATTTTAAAAACATATAAACTGGAAACAACAGACAACGGTTTTATAAATAAGGATCACTTCACTCTATGGATTAACAGTATTTTAATGCATACATTATACACTACTAGCGATGGATGTTGCCAATAATAGCATTAATATTGCTGATTGATTCTATGTGTGATTATTTCTTTGTATATATATATATATATATATATATATATATATATATATAATGTGCGTGTGTGTATGAATTGGGATCAAATACAGATCGGAATCCAACAGAATGATAGGATAAAAAACAAGTAGGAAATGTTTATCAATCTACCATGTTTCACTTTTATTAAAGTTTCATCAGAGAATGAGATCTGGTGAAAAAGAAAGAAAGAAATTCTGGTATTTTTATTGTGTTGTTTTCATTGGTTAATGATGATTCACATGCATTTGACTTGTTGAACAAACGTTAGCATAATTTATGGCATTCCAAATTCAAGGAGAGATGATGTGCCTTTCAAAGATCCAAGAAATTAATGGATTCCATATATATATATATATATATATATATATATATATATAACTGGTCATATATTTTTATGTCTGTATTTTAATTTATTTAAAAGATCACCAGATTTTTTTTTTCTAATTGTACGAAGAAATGAGGTGAAAATTTTGGCTAATGTTCTGGCTAGTTTATGTGGGGTGCTACCAGTTCCTGATATAATGTCTCATTGGGATATCTAGTTTTTGAATTTTTGGTAATCCATAGAGTATGCGAGTTTTCAGGTGATATTCAGTTAGTTTTAATCAGATATCTTCATTTTCTAAGAATTTCTCAGTTTCATTTATAAATTCTGTTTCTCTTTTATGACCTTATTTTTGTTTTACATAAATATCAGGAGTTTCATTTATTTTTTTTTATTTTTTTTTTTTTTGATAAATCTGTTTGTCCTAAATTATAATGTCACTGCCTTTGTTGGAAGAGGATATATAAATGTTTTTGTTGTTTGATATTGCTTTCAAGGTTTTCTAACGAAGTGTAGTTTTACTGTTTTTTTTTTTTGTTTTTTTTTCTTTTTTTCGAGTGTGGCTGTAATTTGACCCTGAGTGTATCCTTTGTTGAAATCTGAGTTATTGCATTGGTAGTGTTTAATAATGCAATCTGTGAAATGTTAAAGTGAAGATAAGATTTTCCAGCTGTATCTGATGGCTTGAAATTGGATGAATCTGTAATCAGGTTTTTTCTAATGACTTTACACCATTGTGCAAATTAATTGAAACAAATTGAATAATTCCGTTATTATTTACTTTTTTTTCATATTTTTCCAATGAAACATGACCCAGTGGACATGTTAGTACTTCGTATGTCCATTCCACAAAGTTGTTCCTTGCAGATTGACCACAGATTCTGGATTGGATTTAAATCAGGAGAGTTTCCGGGACAGTCTATAGTACTTTGATTTGCTCACTGATAAGGCTTGCCAGTGTGTTCATGCAGTGTTACAATTTTCATATGCTCCCTTGGAGCAACATCCACTGCCGACAATGGCCATAGGACAACTAATTAACAGTTGAGACAATAGTGTCTAGGCAGGATAAAAATCTGATGCAATCATGGATGATACACTATTTTTCAAGTCAAAATAAATTTCATCATATTCTTTGAAAATTCATATTGCTGCACACCACTGCAAATGATCTGATCCAAGGAAAAAATAGAAATCGATTACACCCTGTCACTCCAGTGGGTCTAAAACTGACCGTGTATGGGGAAAGAAAGGAAACTAAAGCAGTTTTTTTAATTAATTTGCACAAGTGCGTACTCTTAGAAACTAATGTATTTAGTTTATTTTTCAAACTGTGGATTTGCTTATTGTTCATTTAATTGATTGATTTTCTTAGTTCACCTCATTGTGTGTGTGTGCATATATATATATATATATATATATATATATATATATATATAAAATATAATTAATAGTTAATTCTAATATTTTATGCAATAACAATTAAACAAGTTTTAATGCACAAATTTGAATCCTCACCACGAGAACACAATCTATATAACAGTCAGATTATATTTGCACCTGAAGATTGCAAGAACTGCATGAAACTCCGAGACATGCTATTGACGTTGGATATTATGTATATTCACTAATAAATACTTATAGCTCTGTTTCATTACATTGAGCACTCTATTTATAACACCTGAGGAAGAAATATATTTATACGTAGGTGCAAGTATATGGGTGGGCAGGTAGATTTTTTTATCCTACCCATTCCTATATATATATATATTATCCTACCCATTCCTATATATATATATATATATATATATATATATATTATCCTACCCATTCCTATATATATATATATATATATATATATATATTATCCTACCCATTCCTATATATATATATATATATATATATATATTATCCTACCCATTCCTATATATATATATATATATATATATATATATATTATCCTACCCATTCCTATATATATATATATATATATATATATATTATCCTACCCATTCCTATATATATATATATATATATATATATTATCCTACCCATTCCTATATATATATATATATATATATATATATATATATATATATTATCCTACCCATTCCTATATATATATATATATATATATATATATTATCCTACCCATTCCTATATATATATATATATATATATTATCCTACCCATTCCTATATATATATATATATATATATATATATATTATCCTACCCATTCCTATATATATATATATATATATATATTATCCTACCCATTCCTATATATATATATATATATATATATATATATATTATCCTACCCATTCCTATATATATATATATATAAATAAAATGAGAATGAATAGAATCCAATTCCGACATTCGTAACATTCTGTTTAAAAACAGCACAATACAAAAGTAGAGCAATATTCTTTATTTTAGGATTATACATCAAAGATATGTAAAAACGCTATTCTGATTGGTTGATCTGTATATAAACAAAACAAACCATGCTACTATCCCCTCTCTTCTCCTTACTCTTTTTCTTCTCTTCCTTTTCTCATGTAAAGAGGTGGGAGTGTTGTTTTTAAATCTCAATAAATGGTCTACTCACCAGTCATTTACTAATGCCTGATGAGATGTGTTAAAACGCATTGAAACATGATTGCATTTGTGTAGTGTTTTTACATGTTTTTGATGTAATATCTTAAAATAAAGTATATATAATTTTGTATTTGGCCAGCAATCCTTCTTTTATACAAGTTTCATTAAAAATGACTAATAAGGTACTGCAGTTCTTTATTTAATTTTTTTCTTGTGTTCTTAAAACAAGGTTTTCCCTGAATGCAGTAGTGTTACTTTCCTTGTTGGCTGCCAGGTCATGTAATTTAATAATTGTGTATTTGGGCAGCAATCCTTCTTTTATACAAGTTTCACTAAAAATACTGACAACAAGGAAAGTAACACTAGTGTATTTTGATTATTCTGACTTGGTTTACTAATGATTCTTAGTGTGTATATTTTAGAGTATCAATAAAATTGGTCAAATTGTGATGCATTTTCATTATTCTAACTTTGTGCATTTAAAATTTAAATAATCTCATGGAATACTTATTTTAATGTCCTTTTTGTAGACCATCCGAGAAAACATTTTTACGGGCCTGAAGCATTGAAACTTTTTGGAGCAAAGTTAAAATTAAACCCCAAATTATTTATTTGCATAGGAAATTATAGCAGTACCAACTTTTTGTTACATATAAATTTCATATTTTTTGTTACGTTTTAGTTCAAAATTAAAAAAAAGAAACAAAAACAAACCACAAATGTCCTCAATGGGATTTTCGCCTTACTGACTAATAATTCTGATTTGTGTATATTTTAGAGTATCAATAAAATTCCTTTACATGGGGAAATTGCGATTTGTTTTCACTATTTTGACTTGGTGTATTTAAAATTAAAATAATCTAATGGAATTTTTAATGTCTTTCATGTAGTTTCTTTGTTTAGTTAAAAAAAAAAATTGTAGACCATCCAAAGAACCATTTTTAAGAGCCCATAGCATTTAAGCTATTTTTAAGAGCCTTTAAATAGCATTTAAGCTATTTTTAAGAGACTTTAAACTATTTGGGATCAAAGGACAAAAATCCTGAAACTATTTATCTGCATAGAAAATTATCGGTGTGCCAATAATATTCTCCTCTGTTGTCCATTTGCTTTAATTCCTTTTTAATGCTACAAGCCTTCAAAAGGGCATTTTCACGTACAAAATGGGGACCTCACCAAACTACAATATGAACTTAATTTTCTTTTTGTAGGATGTGATGAAATTGGTGAAGCAGCTGCAGTCGTGCTATTCCGTTAATAGACGTGTAGAGAATCCACTTCAAGTAAGATTTTTTTTTTCTTTTTGTTCACTGTTGTCTGAAATTATTCTTGCCATATTTAATGCCTTCAATAGGAGAAGATATGTTTGCCTATCATCCAGTTTACACTCCTCCCCAGTCTTTTGAATAGGAGTAAAGGTTCATCCTTTGTTTCTATTTTAAGATTGGGTTTCCAGTTCCTTCTAGTTTTCTCATTCTCTTTCACTCTTGCATTTTAGTGGCATTATCACCTTGCTTGGGGTGAATTGATTAAAAAAAAAAAAAAATTGTTTTAATACAGTGTGCGACTATAAGAAAATACTGAAAAATTTTTTCTCATCAATTGGCTGTTTTTTATTTGAGAAAAAAAATACTGAATAAAAATATTTGAATCAACAGAAAAAAAAAATGGAGAAATCTTGAGTGTCTGTCTATATTTCTGAGATGAGGTATTATGTACACTATTTACATTATTCAGACTATTGTCCTCATCTTTGTCGCCGTATTTATTACAATGTTTCGGCCTTTCAGTATCTGTTTATATTTCTGAGATGAGGTATTATGTACACTATTTACATTATTCGGACTATGGACCCCATCTTTGTCGCCATATTTATTACAACGTTTCGGCCTTTCAGTATCTGTCTATATTTCTGAGATGAGGTATTATGTACACTATTTACATTATTCAGACTATTGTCCTCATCTTTGTCGCCGTATTTATTACAACGTTTCGGCCTTTCAGTATCTGTTTATATTTCTGAGATGAGGTATTATGTACACTATTTACATTATTCGGACTATTGTCCTCATCTTTGTCACCATATTTATTACAACATTTCGGCCATTGTTCTTCAGATGGTTGGAATGTCGAACACATGGAATGAGGACACATGGCATAGTGAATAAAGGCGTTAGTTAGATCCAGTGACAGGACCCAAAGAGTATGAGCTCAATACCTGGTTATGGCTTTGGAAAACTTTCAGAGGGGAATTAACAGGGGATAACTGACATCCATTAGACGTGGAACTAGAACAGTCTACCCTAGTGAGCAAAATAAAGAGTTCAGTTCAACATTCCAACCAGCTGGAGTGTAGAACAGCTGAAATATTGTGATAAATATAGCGACAAAGATGAGGGCAATAGTCTGAATAATGTAAAATAGTGTAAATCTTTAGTGGTTGAAAGTTACAACCAGTGAAAAATTGCGAAATATTTGTCTTAGCTGAAATGTGATAATAATAATAATAATAATAATAATAACAAAGGACATTAGTCTGAATGTAAATAATGATAATTTGGCATTACAGTGGTGGTACAGAAACTAACAGCTTTAAAGAATTATGTGCCTGAGCAGAACACAGTCAAAAAAAAAAAATTTTTTTTTAATTTCTGAAGAAACTTTTACTGGCTGAAAAGTTATGGCCAGTCGAAAATTGCCAAATGTCGGTGTTAAACTATAAAATGAATTTGGAACTACAGAGGTGACACAAAAACTAACCTCTGTAAAGAATTATGTGCCTGAACAAAACACCATAAATCTTTAATGGTTGAAAAGTTAACGACAGTAAATTCAGTAATTGTTTTTTTTTTTTTTATCTGAATTGGTGATGAGTTATCATTATTTACACTATTTATATTTGGACTGTTATCCTCATCTTTGTTGTTGTTATAATGTTTCGGCCATTAGACTCTAAGTTTACTTTTGCAAATTGTTTAGTGGGTAAAAGCATTGGTTCGTGAATTTGATGACGGAGTGGGTGCGAGTTCAATCCCTTGGTTGTACAGTGTGTACCTGCGCTCAATGGAAATGTGTGATCAATAACTGAACAGTACGAAATAAAAATAAGAACAATATGATATCCTTTGTGGAACAAGAACAGTCTACCCTCAGAAATATTAGGTTGGTGCAAAAATAATGTCGTCTTCTCACATAGTAACATATGTGAGAAAACGACATTATTTTTGCACCAAGCTAATGTAGTGTTCAGTTTGGAATTCCCATTAGGTTTATGCCTGAGGAAAGCCAGACACACTACGGCCGAAATGTGATAAGAACAAAGTTGAGGACAATATAAATACTGTAAATGATGATAGAAAGTGTTTGAAAAAGAAAAGTGGTTGCAAAGTTACAGCCAGTTAGAAATTGCTGATTTACCAAATATTGTCTTAAATTTAAGCAAATTTGACAGCTCAAAAGCTAACCACTTTAATGAATTATCTACCTTAGCAAGACTCCATAGTTTTTATTTTTTATTTTTATTTTTTTATTTTTTTTTTAAGGTTCTGTCTTAATGAAGAAAAAGAAAACATTAAATTCTGACTATAGATTGCTTTATATTATTATATCACCACCACTTCTCGCCCCCCGCCAAAAAAAATTGAGCATCTTTTTCTTGCCTTTTAAAATCCAATACTCTGCAGAATACCACAATACCATTTTCTTGTTTTTGCTTTGAATCAATCCACCCTAAGCAATGTGATAGAGCCACTAAGATGCAAGGGGCTTCTGGGAGTGAAAGACAGTGGGAAGACTTTAGAAGGAATTAGAAACAAGGGACTAACCTCTACTGTTCAAAAGACTGGAGAGTGGCATAAACCAGCTGATAGGTGAACCTTTCTGCTCTTATTAAATTGAGTGGTTGAATGGTTTTGAATTAAGAGCTGTCTTTCTACCGTCAGGACGTATGCAGTCATAGCACTCCACAGTTTCCTTTTCTTTATTATCTATAAAATGACTTCTTACGAAAGACATTTGAGTGGTTTCCCATTGCATTCTCCACAGTTGATCTAAGAGCTGTCTTTCTCCCTTCAGTCATAGTTCTTCACAGTTTCCTTTTCTTTATTATCTGTGAACTGACTTCTTTTTTTTAATCACTCCCAAGCAAGGTGATAATGCCACTAAGACACAAGGGCAGCTGCTGGGAGTGAAAGAAAGACTTTAGAAGGAACCAGAAAACCAATCCTAAACAGGAAACAAGGGATAAACCTCTACTCCTGTTCAAAAGACCAGGGAGTGGGGTGAACTGGACGATAGGCAAAGATATTTACTCTTATTGAGTGATTTCTTGTTGCCTTCTCAATGATTTTGAATTAAGAGCTGTTGTTTTACTGTCAGTATATGAGAAGTTATGGCTCTCCATAGCTTCCTTTTCTTTATTATCTCTGAATTGACTTTTTGTCTTCTCCATGGTTTTAATTAAGAGCCATCTGTCTTCCTTTAGGATATAGGCGATCATGGCTCTCCACAGATTCCTTTTTTTTTTTTTTTTTTATTATTTGTGAATTGCTAATTTTTACAGAAAGAGTTGAGTGGTTTCCTGTTGCCATCACCACAGTTTTGAATTAAGAGTTTAAATTATGATATAAGCAATCATGAGTCTTCACAGCTTTCTTTTTTTTGTTATGTATGAATTACCATACATTTTTTTTTTTTTTATTCAAGATCACCCCAAGCATGGAAGTAATGCCACTAAAACACAAGGGGTTATAGGGTGTGTAGGAATTAGGAACAGAAACTTTAGTAATGAGTAGAAAGAGAAAAGAGTAATCAGGAAGACAGTTGATAGCAATTGACATTGCATTTAAATTTTTCCAGATTGAAATTGGCTGGAAAGCATGAAGCTAAAAGGGAGTTCCATAAGTGAGAAGTGCAAGAAAAGAAACTGTTAGCATAGAATTTATGGTTACATTTAGCCAGATCAAATGTAAATTGATGAGATCTCAAAGCCAGTCTAGTACTGCACTTAAAGTCTGGGTACCATAGTGTAGATCTCATCTGAACAGTTACCATGAAATTATTTATAGAAAAAACAGAGAGGCAACCTTACGATGGTGGGAAAGTGACTGGAGCTGAACTGCCAGACCATGACCAATAATATTGCAGATTCTTCCTTTGGATGTTATCAAGGAGCTCAAGATCAATATCAGGGGCTCCGAACCATATGTGGCTGCAATATTCTAAGCAAATTATTAAAAAATATAGTGGAGTGACTTTTTGTTGCTTTCTCAACAGTTTGGAATTTTAACTTTTCTTTCACTTAGACTGGCTACCATCCAAGGCTAGTTTACCCTCCTATTTAACCCATATTTGGTGAAGGGGAGAGAAACGACATTCATGACACCACATCCTACACTGATATCCTGTACACTACCTGCACGATCCTTCATCAGTGACATATGGTGAATCTCGAGCAAAAATATCTGACTGTGTTTCCAGTCTGCAATTTGTGTGCACTGTAAATACTATTTCAAATGAGAATATGTATCAATCAAAATTGTGTAGAAAATATAGACCAGCTTTTCTCAAAGTTTTTAGCCTTGTGCCACACTTGAAATAGTTTTCATGTCTCAATGTACCTCCTGCATAAATATTATTATAAATATCTATCTCTTATATTTTATTATAACTAAGTATAGGTGATAAAGTAATTGAAATTAGACCAGCTTTTCTGAAACTTTTTAGCCTTGTGCCACACTTGAAATAGTTTTCATGTCTCAATGTACCTCCTGCATAAATATTATTATAAATATCTATCTCTTATATTTTATTATAACTAAGTATAGGTGATAAAGTAATTGAAATTAGACCAGCTTTTCTGAAACTTTTTAGCCTTGTGCCACACTTGAAATAGTTTTCATGTCTCAATGTACCTCCTGCATAAATATTATTATAAATATCTATCTCTTATATTTTATTATAATTAAGTATAGGTGATAAAGTAATTGAAATTAGACCAGCTTTTCTCAAAGTTTTTAGCCTTGTGCCACACTTGAAATAGTTTTCATGTCTCAATGTACCTCCTGCATAAATATTATTATAAATATCTATCTCTTATATTTTATTATAACTAAGTATAGGTGATAAAGTAATTGAAATTAGACCAGCTTTTCTCAAAGTTTTTAGCCTTGTGCCACACTTGAAATAGTTTTCATGTCTCAATGTACCTCCTGCATAAATATTATTATAAATATCTATCTCTTATATTTTATTATAACTAAGTATAGGTGATAAAGTAATTGAAATTAGACCAGCTTTTCTCAAAGTTTTTAGCCTTGTGCCACACTTGAAATAGTTTTCATGTCTCAATGTACCTCCTGCATAAATATTATTATAAATATCTATCTCTTATATTTTATTATAATTAAGTATAGGTGATAAAGTAATTGAAATTAGACCAG
Source organism: Acanthosepion lycidas (assembly GCA_963932145.1). Lineage (NCBI taxonomy): Eukaryota > Metazoa > Mollusca > Cephalopoda > Sepiida > Sepiidae > Acanthosepion > Acanthosepion lycidas. The sequence goes on from OZ010612.1 coordinate 23,612,522, forward strand.
CTTTTCTCAAAGTTTTTAGCCTTGTGCCACACTTGAAATAGTTTTCATGTCTCAATGTACCTCCTGCATAAATATTATTATAAATATCTATCTCTTATATTTTATTATAACTAAGTATAGGTGATAAAGTAATTGAAATTAGACCAGCTTTTCTCAAAGTTTTTAGCCTTGTGCCACACTTGAAATAGTTTTCATGTCTCAATGTACCTCCTGCATAAATATTATTATAAATATCTATCTCTTATATTTTATTATAATTAAGTATAGGTGATAAAGTAATTGAAATTAGACCAGCATTTCTCAAAGTTTTTAGCCTTGTGCCACACTTGAAATAGTTTTCATGTCTCAATGTACCTCCTGCATAAATATTATTATAAATATCTATCTCTTATATTTTATTATAACTAAGTATAGGTGATAAAGTAATTGAAATTAGACCAGCTTTTC
>OZ010612.1:23617968-23690468 GCA_963932145.1 Acanthosepion lycidas
TACCAGGAAAAAAAAAGTTGTCGGCATTAAATGACCCATTGAGGTTGATATGCCATAAAACAAACCAAACCTGATGGATACATTTCTCTTCTAGATCTCTTTTTTAACTCTTTGACTTATATCGTAATTTGCAGCTCTGCCCTCTTGGCAACTCTGATCATGTGGTAGTATCTGTAAACCAGTCTTTCCGCTTCCCTACCAACCAAGAACCTCCTGTCAACAGAATATCTTTCTGTTATCAATATGCAGATTGGGACTCATTCTGTGATTTGCAGTTTTTAATCATCCTGTTCATAAATGCATGTCTGAGGTTTCCTCCTGCATGAAAGCTGTAATCGATGCTTTCATTCCAGCAAGGAAATATCAAGTTAAACCACATTCATCTTCTTGGTTCTCACCGGCCTGCACAGCCATTATAGCCCACAGGAATCATTTCTTTTGGCTGTACCAGAACAACACATTGCAGCAGACGTCTCTTTGTCTCTGCTTGTAACAAATGCAAGTGTGCCCTCAAAGAAGCAAAGTTACTGTTTGTTGATAAAATGAAACAACATATTGCATCTTACAAGTTCAGTTCTAGAAATTATTGGTGGCTCTGCAAGAGTCTGCTGAACAACAGCAAATCCTCAATCCCTCCTCTTTTCAATCAATTCAAAGTCCTGACATCTGCATTAGATAAAGTTGAATGCTATGCTCAGAAATTCTCTTCCAACTCAACACTCAACTCAATTGGAGTACCTGATTTCCCTCCTAGAACAAAGGCTCTACTGAGTGATATGTGCATAACCCTGTCACTGGTGTCGGACATTATTTCTAAATTAGATTCCCATAAGGCAAGCAGAGGTGACAGATCACAGCTGTCGTCCTAAAAAAATGTGCTTCTGAGCTGGCTCCAGTCTCTCCACGCTCTACAACTATTGCCTCGATACTTCCTGCTTGTTGGAAGTCCTCCTCTGTAGTTCCTGTTTTTAAGAATTCTGGAGAACCTTCTGACCTCTTTAACTATCGTCCTATTAGTCTCCTACCACTTTTCGGTAAAGTTTTCGACGTTGAAGTGGTCAAGCATCTTATCTCTCACAACCTACACTCTGAAAAACAATATGGCTTCTTAGTCTCCTACCACTTTTGGTAAAGTTTTCAATGTTGAAGTGGTTAAGCATCTTACCTCTCACAACCTACTCTCTGACAAGCAATATGGCTTCTGTTTTGCCAGATCTACTGCTGATTTCATCACTGAATATGGATATCAATGTCTTGATAATAGCAGTGAAGCTTGAGCTGTGACTTTAGATATCTCTATTTGACAGGGTTTGGCACGCTGGTCTTCTGTGCAAGCTCCAGGGCTATGGTATTACAGGACGATTTTTTGATTTAATCCACCCATACCTATCAAATCGTGAAATAAGGATCGTTTTGAATGGGTTCACTTCCAGATTCTTTCACATGAATACAGGTGTCTCTCAAGGCTCAATTCTGGGTCCTCCACTGTTTCTGATCTTCATCAATGATCCTCCTGATGTCATCAGTTCCCAGGTAGGCATTTATGCATGAAGGTCGATATTTGCCAAAAAACATTCTGAAAAATTGAATTGTAGAAAGCTATTCTTCATAGTTCGCATAGATTACTCATAAAGTTTTGTGGTTGTAGATTAAGATGGATGTTCTTTCAACCTATTAGTCTCCTACTGCTTTTGGCAAAGTATTCAAGGCTTTAATCAATGCTGAAGTTGTTAAACATCATACCTCTCACAACCTACTCTCTGACAAACAATATGGCTTTCATTTTGCAAGATCTACTGCTGATGTGCTAATGGCCATCACTAAATATGTATATCAAGCTCTTGATAATAATGGCAAAGCTTGAGCTGTGGCTCTAGATATCTCAAAGGCATTTGACAGGGTTTGGCACACTGGTTTTCTATGTAAGTTTCAGGTTTACGGTATTACTGGATAATTATTTGATTTAATCCAACCATTCCTATCAAATCGTGAAATGAAGGTCATTTTAAATGGTCTTGCTTCCATATCCTTTCACACAAATGCAGGTATTTTTTCAAGGCTATATCCTAGGTCCTACGCTGTTTCTGATCTTCATCAATGATCTTCCTGATGTCGGGAGTTCCCAGGTAGGCATTTATGCTGATGGCACTACCATTTACTGCTGCCTCAATAGTAAATCTGTCAGAGTTGACAAAATTAACTTGGCTGCTGCTCTTGAAAAAGACCTCCAATCTGTGGTTAACTGTTAACAGGAAATGGCTTGTAAATTTTAATACCTCCAGAAGAAACTGCCCTCACTTAACCACCATAAAGAAACTTTTCTGCCCACCATCAGCATGGCTGATGTTAGACTCATGGAGAGCAACATACTGCGTCTTCTTGGCTTCATGTTTTCTGGAGATTTTAAGTGGAATGTCAACACTAAATCCATAGCTGCATCTACTGCAAGGAAAGTTGGGTCATTGTGTCATGCCAGAAGGTTTTTCTCATCAGAGTCCTTGTACATTTACAAATCTACTATGCATTGAAAATCTGGTCAGGTGCACCTGCTACTCATCTTGACAAGATCCAAAGAAGGATCTGCAATGTAATCGATCCTGACTTGGCATCTTGATTTCAGTCACCTTCTCACCATCATGACATGGCTTCCCTCTGTCTTTTCTACAAATATTTTCATGGTAACTGATCTGACAAACTTTTTTCCCTGGTGCCCAGACTATGTGAATCTAAGCATGCTACTAGATTGGTATCTAGGTCCCACTCTTTTATTGTTGAATTAGGTAAATGTAACTGCCACTTCTACTCCAATAGTTTCTATTCTTGCACTTCCTGCCTGTGAAACTCCCTTCTGTTTTCTTGCTTTCCTGATAACTCCAAATTTAAAAAATTTAACGTCAGTCGCCATCTTTTATCTTCTTGAACCCTGCTCAGCTTTTATCCTTTCTTCAGTCCTCCTTATACCCATTCTTTTTTCTCATCTTCACTCTCTGCAGTCCCCTGTATACTAGTGGCATTCCTGCCTTGCTTGGTGTGAAACAATAAAAAAAAAAAATTCTTGCAAATATCTTTGTGATTTTAAAGTAAATTATACAATATGAAAACATATAAGCAGAGATATAAAAACAAACGAATATTAATAGTAGTAGCAACACAGCTCTAATTTGTTGACTGCTGGAAAATTACCCACATATATAAAACAATGCAAATACATAACTCATAGTTGCATTTAGCTTTATAATCATGTTAACACAATTATTTCTGATGTGTTGTGGTCAGATATGTGGTAAGCATTCTTGCTGGTTGAACTTGTCTTGAGTGTTACCTATCTATACTCCCACTCAGACCATGCATGTGGATCTATAGTGGCATGGAGTTGAGGGGTTAAAATCAACAGTTTATTTACCCATGCCAACAAGATTACTGCAGGATGGTAAAGACAGAAACACATGGGGTGAAACTTTGTTGGCGAAGAATTTTGTAACTCTTTCAACTTGAACGAAAACAAATACTCAATAATAAAAATTTATTTAAATTTGTACAGCTGTGTTTGTAGATTATTTCTTTTCTTCACGTTTTGCACTACATATATGATGGAGATTATCAGCGTCTGTGTATACAGGAAAAACCAACTGTCAAGGCTCATTTTTGTCATCGTCCGTTTATACTCAGATCAAAGAAATCAAACCAAATGATAACAAATTTAGTACAGGAGATAATGAAATTGACTATAGAATAGGCTATATTGGGTTAGTTTCACACATTACCACAAGTTGCTATAAAACCAAACCATAACCTAAAATATTAAGTTATGTTAGAAATAGCTTTGCCAGATCTAGATTATTATATGGATGTCATGCATAGCATCAAATGCCTCCAGAAATATCTATTATATGCAACTGTTTTTACAGGTAATGATTAAAAATGGCTTCAAGCAAACAAATCCTGTAGGTCTTATAGGAGACTATCTTTTGTCAGATCTTATAGACTGGCGCTACACAATCATGAACAAAGAACTTTACCAAATAGCAGAAAACACATCAACAGATACCTAAGAGTTTTAGTTATTCTACAAGTGCACCTTGAAGTAAAAACAAAAAAAAAAAATGTTGAGGTACACTGCCCTATTGCATTGTTAAATATTTGAGCTTAACAACTTTAAGATTTGATACATAGGGTGCAGCAGAAATACCCCCACATAATGGTAAGACAGATTAAGACACTATTGTCATTAATGTCTTACCATTTTATGGGCGGTATTTCTGCCACACTATGTATTTTAATCAATGGCAATCCTAACTGTTCAGTCCATGAATGTTTTCTTTATTTATTTTATAATTAATTGTTCACTCGGTATAGGGCCCAAGAGCCACTCAAGGTAGAGGCTTACTGAATGAGAATGTTGAATAAATGTAAGAAGAGGAAGTAAGGAGTGCAGATTATGAGGATATTTTGGAAAGATAATGGTTGACCCTTGACTTTTTAGAATTGAGGATAGTTCTGAATTGCCTGTTGAGGTAGTTTGGATGCTGTCTGCCATGATGGTCAGAGATGTGGTAAGCGTTCTTGCTGGTTGAACTTGTCCTAAGTTTTACCTATCTACACTCCCACTCGGACCATGCATGTGGATCTATTGCGGCATGGAGTTTAGGGGTTAAGATGAACAGTTGATTTACCCATACCAACAAGATTACTGCAGGATGGTAAAGATGGAAATGCACAGGTAATTTTAACAAAACAATATATTTACGAATTTACACACTTGAAGTTGTGTTACATAGCTCCCTCATACTGGAGAGGTCTTTTGGTTGATGGGGTCGATTCCATAATGTATCTTTTGTCGTTCATCTTTTCCTGGCCAGGTGTCGAAATGTTTTGGAACTCTGGAGATGAAAGAGAACTACAACAAAAGGGATTTTAAATTTATCTATTTTGTTAAACATGTCGACATGTACATTTTTAATTAGCCAGTGGGTTCACTGGGGAGCAAGTTCTCTGAGACACAAAATAACCACATCTACTGTTTATGATGTATAAAAACTTAACTCTCTGAAATCACTTTCTATTTCTCTAACATTTCCACGATAGTTTTAACCAATCAAAAATGACTTCCTCTGTTTTGTCTACCATCTGACCGTAAAAGTCAACCTCAGAAGGTCTGAGCGAAAATACACTGCCACTAAAAATAATAGTCTGAAACTATTTTTTTTTTCTTTCTTCTTGGATCAACAGCTAATTTCTGTGGAGACAAGGTTTTCATTGGTCCCAAAACAATTTCACATAGGCTCATGAATTTATTTCCATCTTTATTCTCAATCCTCTGAATTTGAATGGAGTGGGTAAAAAAATTTACCAGCAATACATTTTTGGGGAAAAAAAAGTATTACCAACAATACATTTTTTTGGGGGGAAAAGTATTACCAGCAATACATTTTTTTTTTTTTTTTTTTTTTTTTTTTTGGGAAAAAAAAGTATTACCAGCAATACATTTTTTTGGGGGGGGGGTATTACCAGGAATACATTGTTTTTTTTTTTTTGTAAAAAAAAGTATTACCAGCAATACATTTTTGGGAAAAAATATTAGTAGCTCTACTTTTTTTGAAAAAATATTACCTGCAATAGATTTTTGAAGGAACAATATTACCAGTAATAAAAATTTTGTTGACATTAAATGACCCATTGAGGTTGATATGACGTAAAATCAAACCAAACCAAAGTAACATGGGGTTATGTGAAAAGCTGAGATAGGAACCTGTTTTATGTTTATAAAACAACAATGATTTTTTTTTTCCATATTTAATCTTATCAACAATATAAAGAGTTCATTTTGATAATTGTCTGGCTATCAGTTACAGTTTTTGCACTAAGTTTTCTGATTTTAAAAATCATTTCTTGCAGGTTTTTTTTAACTGATTTCTTTACTAACAAATGGACATTAGTCATTTTCTGATTAATAAATGAAAGTTATCATTTTTGTTTTTTTAATTTTTTTTCTTTCTTATAAGGACTGGTTGTTAGTCAAATGTTTACTTGTACTTATTTTGCTAGAGTAAAAAAAAAAGTTATTTTGTTATTAATGTTATCACAAAAACATGGAAAGCTAATCCATTGAACAAAGTTTATTTCTTATGCCTAAAAAAAATGTATTCATCTTTGCAGTTTTATGTATGTGGTATTAGTGGTCAAACCAAAGAGAGGCTGGACAATATTGGAGATTGTAAGAATTGGGATGTAAGTGAATGATTTAATTTTTCATTTTGGTAAAAAAAATAAAGATTTTTAGATGCAATTAACCAAATTTAAATTGACACATTCTTTTTTTTCTCATATATTGTAACCATTTTGAGTTCATATTTTCTTCATCTCAGATGAAAACTTGGAAAATTTCCAACATATTTCACTGAAATGATCAATTAATAAATTTATAGTTTCTTTTTTCTGTAAATTGTGACCAGTTTGCTTAAGTTCACTACATCATTTTCTCTTTTTGCAAGCAGTCCATCAAAATGACAAATTATTAATTTTACATTAAAAGACTATAACTGTTGGTATTACTAAATCGGGTAAAGTCTTTTGTACCTATATCCTCCTGGTGTCAATTTAAACTGATGCCATATTTCTTCTATATATTGTCTGTTTCACTTAAATTTAACATTTTCTTGATTTCAGATGAAAACTTGGAAGTTTTCCAATATATTTCATTGAAATTTTCACTTTATAAATTTATCATGTATAGTTTAGAATTATGAACAAAAAGGTGTCAGTTTAAACTGATACCAGGAGGATATAGGTTTAAAGTTAATATTTTCTTGATCTCAGTTGAAGACTTGGAAATTTTCCAGTATATTTCAGTGAAATGTTCACTTTCCAAATTTATTCAAATTGTCTTGTCTTTAGAATTATTCTCAGAAATTTTACAATATGCCAACATGGAAGACTAAAACAAATTCTTAGTAAAAAAAAAAAAAAAAAAAGAAAAAGTTACCAATATCCAGAAGAAGGCTTACAAAGGAATTGTTTTTAATATTTTGAATTCAATGTAACTAAAAAACATTTTTGCTTTTAAACTTGCCTTGATAAAGTTGGATTGACAAAACACATCAGCAATGACTAAGAAATATATTTTTCAATTGTTTTTTTCTTATCCATAGTGTATAGTTTAGAATTATGAACAAAAAGGTGTCAGTTTAAACTGATACCAGGAGGCTTGATCTCAGATGAAAACTTGGAAATTTTCCAATATGAAATGATCACTTTCCAAATTTATAATTTTTACTTGTAGCATCCATAACGATTTCATGTATAAACCACAGGTGGGCTCTGTGGGTGTTGAACAAACATAAATGTGCCTGCAATAAGGTTTGGCTAGCCACCCTACTATACGGGTATCCTCAAATACTAGTGCCCAGCTATTAATATATATATATATATATATATATATATATATGCAGTCGCAAGTTCTTAGGGAAAGTTAATGACTTTTTAGGCTTCCTCCACACAAATAGGATTTCACTTTCTGAATATGAATTATGTTGGTTGTTGTCATCAGGATTTTAGGGATGCTTAGGTGGGTCATGGCCCAAAAAGAGGTGTCAGTTTAAGATGATTCCAGGAGGCTACAGGTTAATTGCTTTATTTATTTCGTCTTATCACTTAAGGATGTAATGTAACTTTTGAACAGAGTTCAATCCCTGGCTGGAGCATTTTATGTTCATTTTCCTCTAAAACCCTTACATGAACTCACTTCTCCCACACAGCTGCAAGTAAATAGCAAGTCATTTTCAATTGTTTAGCTTCATAAGGCGATCCAGCTCATTCCTTGCTGTTGGCATGATGTAAACCCCCCCCCCCCCCCGTTAATCTGAATGCTATGAAAAACTGATAGGGCACATACCAACCTAACAGGTCTTGAAGAAATGTACATATTGTGATTTAAATTATTAATGGTTTGTATTTTAAAAAGGAAATGAATAAATTTATCACTTAGGAGACTCGGTAGACCTTCTCAGGCTAATGTTCTCAGCAGGCATGAATTGGAAATAGTATATTGAATCCATTCCTTGGTCAGCTATCAGGAAGGTTCATTCAATGTATCATGCTAGGCTGTTTTTCTCTCCAAAATCTATCTTGCATATCATCCATTCTTAAAATATTGCTGCCACATGTAGTCTGGTGCTACTGCTATCTAGAGCTCCTTGATAAAATCCAAAGAATCTGCAATATTATTGGTCCTGATCTGGTGTCCCAGATTCAGTCATTTTGCCCACCTCCCTTTTTCTTTTCAATAAATGCTTTCATGGTAATTGTTCGGATGAGCTCTTTGCTATGGTGCCTAGAATCTTTGAATTTGACTCGAGTACTAGACAAAACTGTACTGCTGTCTATTAATAATCTGAGAGAGCCCTCTCTGCCCTCCATCAGCATGGCTTTTGCTGACCTCTAACGGAGTGACTCATCACATCTTCTCAAGCTAATGTTCTTGGCTAACATGAACTGGAAAGATTATATTGAATCCATTGCTAGGTCAGCGACTAAGTTGGTTCACTGTGTCATACGAGACAATTTTTCTCTTCAGAATCTATCTTATGTAACTGTAAGTCTACCATTCATCCATGCTTAGAATATTGCTGCCATATCTGGTCTGGTGCTCCTGCTATACATTTAGAGATTCTTGATAAAATCCAAAGAAGAATCAGCAATATTATTTGTCTTGATCTGGCATCTTAGCTTTAGTCCCTTTCCCACTGCTGAAACCAAAAAAAAAGTGGATAAATTATTTTATGACTAAACATAAAAGTAATGAAAATGAGAAACCCATCAGACAATGGCTGATAGCTCCTGATGAGTGGACTGAATGATTACAAAAAGGTTCATCTATGAAACTCTGGGGTTGGGGTACTGAATATTACATCAATGAGCACTAAGTGACAAATTTTATATTTTTATTAATCCTATATATGCTTTTCTACAAAAAGAAACACATGTGGGTCACTACATGTAGAGAAAAAAAATAGTCATTACTAAGGATACACAATAGTACCATTCTTTATAGTTGAATAAATTTAATTTTATTTACCAAAATAAAGCCTAAGTAGTCTTCTATAGCAATTTCTAATGCTAACTAACAAAAACATTGATGTCATTATGTAAGGGTTCAAATATCCAAGGTAGAAGGGAATATATTAATAAATTTAATTTTATTTACCAAAATAAAGCCTAAGTAGTCTTCTATAGCAATTTCTAATGCTAACTAACAAAAACATTGATGTCATTATGTAAGGGTTCAAATATCCAAGGTAGAAGGGAATATATTAATAAATTTAATTTTATTTACCAAAATAAAGCCTAAGTAGTCTTCTATAGCAATTTCTAATGCTAACTAACAAAAACATTGATGTCATTATGTAAGGGTTCAAATATCCAAGGTAGAAGGGAATATATTAATAAATTTAATTTTATTTACCAAAATAAAGCCTAAGTTGTCTTCTATAGCAATTTCTAATAGTAACTAACAAAAACATTGATGGCATTATTTCTTTGGATATTCTGAATTACAATGATTTAAAAAGCACAATTCTTTGTTACATGTGACAATAGAGTTAATTGGACAAATTAAAATCCTTGATTACTTTATTTATAACCAATTCAATTTCAAAATTAAATATGGCTGCCATTTTTTGATGGTACAGTTCATGTTACCTTTCATTGGATATTTTTACTTTTAATGATTTAAAATGCAGAACTCATTTTTACATGTGACAATAGAGTTAATTGGACAGATATAAATCCAAGATTATTCAAGCAGAAAAATATAACTAATGAAATTTCAAAATTATTTAAGTATGGCTGCCATAAAAATAGATAATAAATAATTTTGCATGTTAGTTTTCTTTGGCTATTTTTACTGTTAATGATTTAAAAAGCAGAATTCTTTCTCATATGTGACAAGAAATTTTATTGTAGATAAAAAATGTTAGATTAGTCAAGCAGAAAATATAATCAATGCAATTGCAAAATTATTTAAATATGTCTGCCATTTTTTGATTGTACGGTTCATGAAAGCTTTCTTTGTATATTTTTACTTTTAATGATTTAAAATGCAGAATTCTTTCTTACATGTGGCAATAAATTTAATTCTATAGATAATTCTATTTGCCAAAATAAACCTGTCATCTCGGCTTCAGTCACTTTCCAAACTGTCGTAACATAGCTTCACTCTAACTTTTTTATAAATACTTTCATGATAATTGTTTTGATGAGCTTTCCTCTATGGTACCTAGACTTTATGTATTTAAGTGCAGTATTAGATTGGCAGCAAGGTTATCATCATTTTAGAGTTGAAATGGCTAGATATAACTGTAAGGTGTATGCTAGTAGTTTCTTTTTTTCATACTTCTCACTTGTGGAACTCTCTTCTGGCTTCTTGCTTTCCAGTCAACTTTGATCTTCAAAAATTTAAATGCAATGTCAATCGTTACCTTCTGTCTTCTTGTTTTTTTTTTTTTTTTTTTTATTGTTGTCTCTCATTAACAATATATTTTTCTCATATTCTCTAACACTCAGTAATGCTTGCTTTATTACCTTGTTTCAGGTGAAATGATTTTTAAAAAATTTGTGATTACTCATGCAAAAAATATAATTAATGCAATTGCCAAATTACTTTAAATATGGCGGTTGTTATTTTGATGTGAAAGTCAAGTTAGCTTTCATTGAATCTTTGATAAATTCTCATTAAACTAAAAATCGTGCATCCCTACCTTACATAAGTTGAACGGAATACTCTGGCCTTTACTGCTAAAATAAAGAATTTACCTGACCTCTAAGATATCAATAGCACACTAACCCCACTTCTCTTAGTGTAGTGAGGAAGTTGCTGCCATAGGGTCACTACAGGAATCCCCAGGACTGAGTACCTTCTCCAATCTCATCTGAGGAGTGAACAGATACTACACTTTGAGCCATACACTCATATCTCATTTTAACAGATAAAAGTAGAGAAACATTGGTCCAATACTGTCAACAGTCCATAGTTACCAACACTAAGATTGTTATGGCTAATATCAACAATTTTTTCATAATGAAATTTAAGTGCAATGGGTATTCCAGCATGATTCCTGGCTGTCTTTGAGAGTACTGTAAATTTAATCAAGCACACTTATCTAATCTGACATGATAAAATACCTGTACATTGTAAATATACAGATGTTTTGTGATACTCTTAATTCATTCCATTGGCATGTAAAAATAATGGGGGAAAAACCCTTGGAACAATAAACTACGCATATGGTTACACTGATGTAAACAAAGTGATGGCCCACCAATTATCAGTCAGCTTGTGAAGCAGTGGCTTGTATCCAGGATGGCTACAACTCCATCTATAGTGTACAGGACTTATATTTATAAAAATCAAACATCTCTCTCGAAATACTTCTGGCACCTAAAAGAATCAAATAAAACACCTACAGTAAAATGGAAGTTAAGAAGAAAAGCCAGAATATGTAGGTCATTAGATAACCCATGTCCTTTGTGCATACATGAGAAACTATATATTACTAAGTTTATAAAAAATAAAAATTTACTGAATCAGAGAAATGAAATAGCTATTTTATGCCGTCATTGTCAAAAATTTTCCTTAAATAATATTTAGAAATAAAAATAAATTTAAAAAGTGCGACCAGGTAATATACATACTTATATTTAACATGAAAAAATAATTTTATATACTGTAAGTAATTCTATTACATTTACTTGTTTTTTCTTTTAAAAAAAAAAAAATAGTCTATTAAAATAACAGTAAATATTTTAAAGTTGAATTTAAAATTGTAGTTAAAACGAATTCTAACGTAAACATCTTTTAAAATTGTAGTTAAATAAAACATATTCTAACCTAAACACCTCTCAAAAAGCACTACCGGCACTTAAATGAATCCATAAAACACCTACTGAAAAATGAAATTATGATGAAAAGCTAGAAGATGTAGGCCATTGAATGACCCATGTCCTTTGTACATACACGTGAAACTATATATTACTAAGTTTATAAAAAAAAATAAAATAAAATGAAGTTTACTAAATCAGAGCAATTAATTAGCTATTTTTGCTGTAAGTGTCATAAATTTTACTTAAATAATATTTAAATATAAAATTTTAAAAATCGTAATATACATACTTATACTTGATATGGAAAAATAATTTTACTTACTGTAAGTAATTCTAATACATCTACTTCTTTTAAAAAGAAATATAGTCTATTAAAACTAACAGTGAAAATATTTTAAAGTTGTATTTAAAATTGTATTTAAATAAAACGTATTCTAACCTAAACACCTCCCTCTTAGTACTACAAGCACTTAAAATAACCCAATAAAACACCTACAGTAAAATGAAATTAATATGAAATGCTAGAAGATGTAATCTTTGAATGACCCATGTCCTTTGTACTTACATGAGAAACAATATATTACTAGGTTTATATAAAAAAATAAAAGTTTACTAGATCAGTGAAATTAATTAGCTATTTTTGCCGTCATTGTCATAAATTTTACTTAAATAATATTTAAATATAAAAAAAAACTACCTAATAATATACATACTTATACTTGATGTGAAAATAATTCTACATACTGTAAGGGATTCTAATACATTTAATTGTTCTTAAAAGAAATATAGTGTATTAAAAATTAAAAGTGAAAATATTTTTCAAATCGTAGTTAAAGCATATTCTAACCTAAACACCCACCAAAAATCTTTAAATATACAAATAGAAAAAAATGGCATAAGAATTTTTGCCATTAACAATAAAATTTTTAAAAAATCCAGACGACATGCATTTAATGGATGTCAGATTTCATTGAAGAATATATCCCTACACTCCTCGTCTGGTTGAAGTGGATTTCTCTGTATCCTTGGAAACGTGAATTATGATTTTTGCTGTGTCTTTAAAACCCAGTAATTTTAAAAATTACTCCAAAATTCACTTGAGGATGAAATGGAACTAATGTCTTTAAGTTCATTACAAGATTAAATTTGGAGCTTTTAGCTTCCATTTTTGAAACATGATTAGAACTGTGTAGTGAAGAAAAAAAAACAAAACATATTTTAAATCAATTAATTTATAATATTAATGTTCTGTAAATTTACATTGAGTACTATTTTGTAAAAATAAAAATATCTAAAAGAACACCGGATTATATACCTTATTGTTCTTTCTTTTTATATATATATATATATATATATATATATATATATATATATATATATATATAAAAAGTTCAGTCACCTGGGAGAAAAGTAGTCCATCCCAGTAGGGACAAGTTTTGTTTTGGTGCTGCTACCTTCAAAATATGCGGTCTTGTAGGTTATGACATTTCCCACTCTACAGCCTCTTTCCCCACAGATGCAAAGTGGCAAGTCTATTGCTGCCCTACCACTTTTTCTCTGGCAAATATTCTGATGAATGCCATGCTTTAGCTTCACCAGTTCTTTGTATAGGGTTTCTAGCTTGACCAAAAGCCGTACACTGCAATAGCAGTGGTAACCAATATTTTCGCATGTTAATGGCAGGCTATCATTTTTTTGTAGAGACAAGGAGAAAAGGAATGAATGAGGACTGAGTGGAAAACATAAATTTTAACATGGAGATACTTTCATGTATTTTTATATATACCATATGTACTTGTGTATCGTGCAACCCCCAAATGTTCACTTATAAAAAAATCATTTTATCATGTATCTCGTGTATCATGTGAGTTCCTTTTTTGAGAGACCAAATTACAATAGACTAACCTCTTTTCTTCTATCTCTTTAGTCAATGGGTTAGCCAGGGCCAGCAGCACATAACTCTAATTTTATATCTCATGTATTATATGACCCCCTTAAAATTAGCTTCAAAATTAGGTCTTCAAAAGTTGCATGATATGCAAGTATATACAGTAATTAATAAATGACTAACAAAATAGAAATTATATTAACAAACCCACGGCTGAAAAGGAAAAACATTAAAAACTTAACTATTAGTAAATGTATGTTTGTGTTTAAAAGTTCAGTCACCTGGGGGAAAGAAATTGGCAAACGTGGAGAAACGTACCTGCAATAAGAATGTCAAAAAGATGTTTTTTTTTTCCCCCCAAATGACACCACTTTTTTAACTACCTTCACTCTTCGGCATTGTTTATTCTTTCAGTAAAGCAATGATTAGAATTGTAATAAAACCTAAACATATAAAAGTGAAATTGTACATTTTCTTTCTTCTTGAGAATTGACAACGAAAATAATAAACTCTTTTTATTAGATATTTTTATTTACACTATTTATTTATTATATTACTAGCAGTAGAGCCCGGCGTTGCCTGGGGATGTAACAGTAAGAGATAGATCAAGTATCGACCATCATAAAGACTGAAAAATAAAATTGACAAAGATTATTGTTTAAGGTTGACGGACACGCATGTCTTAATTAGTTTTTTTGTTTTTTTACGAATTGGTCAAACCCAAACTCAAACAAAAACATTATTTTCAATCGTTATGAGTCTACCGATTGAATAGAATTTTATTATAAACAATTGTCTTGTAAATGGAATTTTTAAAGCATTCTGAATGTAAAAATAAAGAAAAAAGTGTGCAAGACAATAAGAAACACTACCTGCCAAAAATAAGTGAAGTTTTGTTGAAATCGGTTGAAAAATGTAGGAAATCTGATCCTATATATAAACGAATACACACACACAACCAACCTGGGTTTTATAATAAGTATAACTCGATATTAATAAGTATAACTCAATATGAGTTGTCCCCTCATTAATGCCTCTTAATTGTGTTTTCAAATTGATTTTGTGCAAAAACAATTGTATTTTTCCAATTTTTGGCGCTGTTAGAACCACCGCATGGTAATTTTACGCAGTCCTGTGAAGTTTTGTTGAAATCGGTTGAAAAATGTAGGAAATCCAATTCAATATATAAACGCACAGACACACACACACACACACTCTGTGTTTTATAATAAGTAAGATTTATAGGATGTTTGAACATTGGCTAATTGCCAATTAATTCAAACTTTATAAAATATGCTAAATAATAAGGATTTTCTTGTGGTTTCGTTCATATATTTTAATAATTTAATAAATGTTTATAAATTTATGAATTAAAAAATTGTTTTGTTTTTATAAATTAGTAAATGATAAATATTGCATTGCATTTGTTCTAATTGAATATTTTTTAGAATGTTGTAAAATAATTCTTGTAAATAAACAATCTAATAGTGTTTAATATTTGTTTTGTAAATTCTCAAGAATAAAAAAAAATGTATAAATTCTCTTTGATCAGATATATACTTAGGTGTTATTCCAATTCTAATCTTATACAATACGTCACATTTTGACAAATTGTTTAGACTTGAAGCAAACTCGCCAAAGGTACTACAAAGAAACAAACCTGAAAGAAATGTTCCTCCAAGTAAAACCTTCAAAAATACTTGAATATATAAGAGAAACTGGTCTCTCTAACAAAATCTAGAAGAGATTGGGATAAGCACAAATATATCAAGATGTATACCTCCATGAAGCTGCTTACTTCAAGATGCCTACTCAAACCAAGAAACACATTTAACTTAAGGTTCTTTAAAAGTCACTCAAACCCATTTTCGGCATAAAATGACCACTAATTAAACAAAACAATCAATCAATCAACCAATTCTAATCATTGTTTTTCTTAAAACGATAAATATTGCTGAACAGTGAAGGTAGTTAAAAAAGCAGTGTCATGGGGGGGTGCAACTTTTTGACACTCCATATTATTGCAGGCACCTAAGTCCATGTTTGCCACCAGGCTCTGCTATCTACTGTATGCAAGGTAGAAAAGACAAAAGAGAGGTGAAGATTATATCCCTTCTTTTATAGTCCTTAAACAGTGCCACTTAATGGGTGTCTTGGCAGACCAAGTGGGGGCAGTCCCCACACATTCAACAATAGAGTTAATTGTATTGATAAAAATCCTACATTCACACAGAAAACATAACTAACACAGTTGAATAATTACATAATTATGGCCGTCTTCTTTGCTGTTATGGGTTGTGTTTAAATGTATAAATTCACTTTCATCATATGTTTAGGTTTTATTACACTTCTAATCATAACTCTTTAAAATAACAAACATTGCCAAGGAGTAAAGGTAGTTAAAATAATAATAGCAGTGTCAAGGGAAAAACTGTCCTTTTGACACTCCTCTTGCCAAGTCTGGAATTTTCCTCTAATACCCCATGTGTCACTTTATCATTTCTTTGAATTTGTTCCAAATTATTATTGTTTCTGTTTCATTTTCCTGGAAGAGTTACCATTATTTATTTACACTATGTGACATCTGTCCTTCTTTACGGCAGCGAATGTTGGACAATTTCCTCGAAGATGCAGCAGAGACGAGATGTGGTTCTACAGAAGGATGCTAAGGATATCATGGACTGAGCGTGTGAGCAATGATGAGTTTGCAAACAAGGAGGTGGCTTATACTTAACATCAAGAACAGGCAGCTGAAGTTTCTGGGACACATAATGAGGAAGGAGGGCCTGGAGAATCTGATACTCATAGGTCAAATAGAAGGAAAGAGAGACAAGGGAAAACAACATGTGACATACCTGGCAGACTTAAACAAGTGGATGACAGAACGTGGTCTGAGGGAGGAAGTAGAGGGAAGGAACTTGTTGAGAGCTGCAAGGGATAAAGAGAGGTGGAGAGCCATGATCGCTTACATCCTGAAAGGACATGTCACATAAAAAGAAGTTACAAATGTATTATCCTCATCTTTGTTGTTTGCTTTTCCTTATTTATGTATTTCTTTGAAATGTATTTTGTTTTGTCCATTTCTCTTCCTGGGAGATATCTTTATCATTTGTTTCTTGTTTTCATGGTGCATTTCCTAAATAAACAGATAACGTCAGCATGAAGCATGGACCTTTTTCATGGAGACCACACTTCTGCCTCCTTTGAAATAGCAACTGTTTGAGATTTGTTTCTTTTGAAATATTTACCCAGGTTTACTTCACAGCAGAGAAATACACAGAGAAATTTGAAAAGGCCCAACTTGTCTACCTTTCAAGTGAATCAGAAAACATCCTAACTGAACTGGAGAATGACAAAGTTTATATCATTGGTGGTTTGGTCGACCACAACAGTTATAAGGTAAGCTTGATTTTTTTTCTATTATATTTATTGACATTAACTCATTCTACTGTAGTTAATACATAAATTATTTCAATGAATATTGGAATCCTTCTGGATTTTATTACCACATTCCTGCCAATGTCATCCATTGCCTTTCATATTGGCTGGAATTCTATCGTCACTTGAGAATTATTTCCATCTGCAATTTCTGGGATGAGGAGTCATCACTATTTAGACTATATTCAGACTACAATCTTTTGCTGTTAGTATCATGTTTCTCCCCTAAAAGTAAGGCTGGTGGAACATTGAAGCTGTAGTGAGAAGTGAAACAATGAAATCTGGCATGACTGATCATGTATGGAGGAAGTAGAATGAAGTGACAGGACAGGGATGAACACTGATGAGTTAGACACCTGAAAGAATCAGCACATATGCTAGGCTATGAGAATCTCCTTAGTAGGCCTAGCATAGAAATAAATACAATATGGGAGCCACTAATAAAAAAAAATGACAAATATCAACAAGTCTTCAACTGCAGCAGCTGCAGTCAAAACATGATAGACAGCAGCAGTCGCAACTCTAATCAGCAGACAGGTCAGGTCTAAGGCTCCAGGTTTATTACAGCAAATCTAGTTGATTAAAGCGTTGATTTGTGAATTTTGTGACATAGTGATTGTGAGTTCAATCCCTGGGCCAGGCAGGTTTTACATGGACTCAGAGGAAACTGGTGAACAGTACTAAAAATAAGAACTAGATGATATCCCTAGACATAGTCAGTGGAATGGGAACAGTATAACCCCCATGGGTTCAGAATTCCCTGCAGGTTACCCAGATGAAGAAGGCTGAAAAATAACGGACAAAATGATGAAGACAATAGTCCAAATATAAATAGTGTAAATAATTCCAGAATTAGTTCAGACTAATGTACTCATCTTTTTTTGTCTCTTTTGTTGACAACCATACATTTTGTCTTCTTACAGTTAGTGGTTAGTCCTTTCTTCTTGCTATCCTCAGCTACCTTGTCTGAAAGTTCTCTGAGTTTTTATTTTGAGCTTGCTATCAGTACAGTGTCATCTGTGTATGAATGTCATAAAACTCTGTTTATGGAAATTAATGTTATCAAGTAAATAATTAGCTATTCCTAACGATATAATTTATCAGAGTGAATGGGTAAAAGGATACATTGGACTTGACTATAATAACAAATGTAGTGAAAGAGATAATCAGTTACCCCGAAAAAAAGTTTGTGTTCTGTGTGTGATCTGCTGAAGAAAAATTACCAAAAAGTAGTTAGCAAAAATCTACTTCAACAACTAGAATCTATGCTAATGTTCTCCCCTCCTCTGAATAGCATAACCAATCAGAAAGATCTCTCGATGAACCAAAGCCGTTGTTTTTCGATTATAAAGGCAGAAGATTTTCTGAGCTGGTGAGCTGAACACGTATTTTTACTACAACAACAAATCATCAGTTTAAAAAAAAAAAAAAAAAAAGTTTAACAAATGTACCTGAAAAAAGATCAGTGTTTCAAAAGAACATTGTTTTTTCTCTGCTTTTTCTCTCTTAGGATGTTTTACTCTTTTAATTAGCTACAAGGTGTGCTGAGTATTTGAGAACGTCTTTAGAGAGCCATAACTAAGACAATCTACTCTTATCCACAATGTCTCATTTCTCAACTGGAATTTAAACTTGTCTTTCCAATTCATCATTCCATGCTTTTTCCATCACACCTCCCACACGTCCAAGCTTACAGGCAATTATCCATCTAGGTACTGACCAGGCTCAACATTGCTTAACTTTGGTAATTGGATGAGAACTGATGTTCCAACATGATATGGCTGGTGATTAGTTATATCAGAGACAAGAACCGTTGGCTTAACTTTGGTAGTTGGATGAGAACAAGGAAAGTGGGGTTGGAGAATTTAACAAAGTAGCTTCTAACTACATTCAAAGTAAAATAACCAAATGACTGTTTAAATTCTCCTCTTTTTATTTCTGGTGTCATTTTTTTGGTTTTTATTTTAGGGTCTTTGTCACCGACTAGCAGTAGAAAATGACATTGCACATGCACAACTTCCAATTTCAGAATATGTTCAGATGAAATCGAGAAAAGTACTTACGGTTAATCACGGTGAGTATATTGTTTTTTTTCCCCTGTTCTTTTTATTCCACCTCTCCCTCTTTTTTATCCTGCTTCCTTTCTTACCTCTTCTTTTTCCCTCACTTCCTCCTCTTTTTCACTCACTCCCTTTCTTTCCCCTTCTTTTTCCCCCACTCTTCCCTGCTTTCCTCTTCTTTTTCTCTCTCTTCCTCTTCTTTTTCCCACTTCCCTCTTCTTTTTCCCTCTCTTCCTTCTTCTTTTTCTCTCTTCTTTTTCCCCTCTCCTCTCTTCTTTTTCCCTCTCTTTCCTCTTCTTTTTCCCTCTCTTCCCTCATTTCTGCTATTTTTCATCCCATCTTTTCGCTCTCTTTCCTTCCTTCCCCTTTTCCACTCTTCACCCTCTTCTTTTCCTTCTTCTCACTTGTGGAAACCCCTTCCAACTTCTTCCTTTCCAGTCAAGTTTGATCTTCAAAAATTTAAATGCAATGTCAATTGTTATCTTCTGTCTTCTTAATTTATATTCTTTTATTGATCTCACTCATTAATGTTTTTATTTTGTTTGTATTCTTTCACATACAGTAACCCCTTGTGTCTTAGTGGTTTTGTTGTCTTCTTAGGATGAAATGATTTAAAACAAAGGACTATTAGGATGTATAGATTTCTATCGTATGAATTATGGAGGTTGGATCATAGCCTTTGAAAACTGGGGTCAATCTAAACATGTAGTTTATCAGAAAAAAAATTCAACATCTGCAGAGTTAATAGATTGATTTTTAATCCAACATGTTTATTCCTTGCAACATTACCACACTGTTTAATAAATAAAAATCTGTCACCTATTTCAAATACAAAGTGTCAACATTTGAAATATTGGGTTGATGCATAATTATCAGGTGTTTGTAAACAATATTATGAAAAAAAAGAAACATAATTCAACAATAACATTTTTAAATGATTGTTCTGGAGTGTATGATTATCAACACGGATTTTTATAACCTGAAAATAAAATATTTTTATTTAAAAAAAAAAAAAAGTAAACAAAACAGCATTTTTTATTAACAAATAACTTGCCTACAAAAACGCTTGATAATTATGCACCACTCCAATAATAAAAATGTTAGAATAAAAATAAATCTATTCTTTCTTTAGAAATTGTTTTGCTTACATTTTGGATATGAAGCGTTGCAGATACAACCTTTTGAGAAAATAGTCTGAGTGAAGTGGGTGGGGGGATGCTTTCCTTAAAAAATGGGGAAACTAGAATCTTGCTTGTTGTGACATTCTTTGTGGCCGAGCAGTAAAGTGTGCTGGATAAAGTGTTTAAACCTCAGGTACAATCCCTGCCAGGTAACACATTTTTGTTACGAGGATTTTTTGAATGCAGAGACGTATTAGATGTAATACACACTGTTTAATAAATAAAAAATGGGGGAGAGGGTCTATTTCAAAATGGGGGGGGGGCTCTATTTTAAATACGACATGTCCACTAAATAACGTTTAAAATAATATGTGTTCAAGTCATCTGAAGATCTTTTGAGCATGAAACTCTGGTTAGGCAATCTAGGTGTTTGGCACTTTACTGAGTAAGTAGGTTTGCCTTTAGACCTTTTTATTTTTTCAAGTATTGTTGTTTTTGTTCAAGACTTTATCTGGATAAGAGTTTTAGGTCTTGGCAAGTTGTCTGTTGGTTCCATCAATGGCTTTGGTTTTTCTTTACACCCCAACCTTACCCTAACTTGACGTTCTTTGAATGTAACTGATATATTGATACAAATTATTAACCCTTATACCCCTTTTCTTTAAACAATTGCTCTAGCCGTTACCATAGTAACCTTAATTTCAATAATGAATATGCTTATAAAACGCATAAATTTCAGGAATAAGTTATTCAAAAAATAATTTTGCTTGAAGATGGAACAGAGCTTAGTACTTTAATTCAATTTAATTCAAATAATTATATTGAAGTTTTCGGCTCTTGTTTTGAAACATCAGAACTCTTATGTAGTGTTGGAATCATATTTTTAAATAAATAATTATATTTATGCTCTACTTTTGTATCGAGCACTATTTTTTAAAAATAATAACAAAAATACTAAAGAACTTTGGATTATTTACCTAACAAGTTCTTTCCTATTTTCTATATATTTTTATACACACACACACATACACACTGCAGTAGGTTGCCATTTCTTTCTGCAGTAGACTGGTTGTCAACCAAGGCTAAAGAATCCAGTTTGTTTTGCTATTCAGTCCATAGTTTTTTTTTTGTGTGGGGGGTTGTGTGTAAGTGAATCTAATGAACTCAACTGGAATTTAAACTTGGCCCTCTGAGTTCTCACTCCAGGCCAATATCCATTACACATCAACACACATCCAATCTAGTACAGTGCTTAAATCTGTAGAGTCCAGGTACCATAGCGTAAAGTTCATCAGAACAATTATCATGAAAGCATTTCTAGAAAAGGCAGAGGGAAGCTACATTATGATGGTGAGAAAGTGAGTGAAGCCAAGATGCCAAGCCAGGACCAATAACATTACAGATTCTCCTTTGTATTTTATCAAGGATAAAAGCATAGCAGAAACAGCAGACCAGATGTACTTAATTTGTTAAATTAATCCTCAGTTTGTAATAATTTTAAATAGTATTCTTTATTTCTCTTAATCTTTCTTTTTTGTTTTTAACTCTCAGCTTGTCATTATTCCACGTCCATTCAGTATGTATCGTACATGGGGAGGAGAAGCAAAACAAATAAAGTGCTGAAAAAAATTAATAACAATGCTTGTTTGAAGAAATTAACACTGCTTCCTGGACAATCACTGAAGTTAAGCTTCTTGGGGAAGGGATGAATCCACCTCTTTTCCCCCAGCTATGGGTTAGTTAATAAGACTTGTATGACTAAAATCATTATCTCTAAGAAAAAAAAAAAAAAAATTCTTGCAATCTAAAAATCATATTTTTTGGTTTTAAATAATCTGCAAAGGATTGATAAAAAAAAAAAAAAAAAACCTCATGGAATCAATCAAATACTGATCAGCTACACAGGCATATCTTTTATATTCCAGAGATTGTAAATAAATCTAAATGTATAGAAACTACCGTGGCCACAAAGTGAGGGATCAATTTATATATTCATCATAATGTAGAATTGATCCCCTATTTTATGTCCACATTATAATTTCTTTTCTATTCTGATTAGTTATGAATCCACTTCTTCTCCCCTCCTAACTATGGGTTAATTATTATTGAAATTTAATAAAATAAATAATAATTTATTAATCAGTGTTTTGTAAAAGTTGTAACAACTTTAGACTACTATATCTACTACTATGAGGTGTGTGTTGAATATTAGCTAGTTTGCCAGAGGTTTAGCACACAAGTAGGCAAATGTAGCCAAAGCCAAAACTGACTTGAGTCATTTATGGAGAAATATATAGTTGAACAAAGACCCCTCATGCAAATGTATTGGGAAGGTCCATTCTAGCAAAATGGACCAACCCAACTGGTGTATTAGGCGCTCTCCTATAAAATAAGGTAAAATCAGCTTTTACAAGGAAATAGAAGGAGGCAGCCATGTTGGCAGGTAAGTCACTTGACTTCTACATCTCCCTCCTCTCCCCATTGCGGAAGCATATTGGCCGTTGGGGAGGAATTAATTCCCTATTGCCTGGCTGATTGTACGAGAGTAGTCGGGATAGCGCCCTGGGAATCCTCGTTCTTGATGGCTGTGATTGAGTAGGGCCCTGGGACGCTGGTTTATTTTGTAATGTAATGTCACCATTTTCCAAGTCTTTGGCAGATTGATGTGGTCTGCATGTATCCGTAATTGTCGGCTCAGGTGACACAGGCATGGCGCTTGGTATGGGGGTCTTGATAATGGGTGCTTCAAGTTTCCTTAGAAACCTACGGTTCCGCAGGGTTATTCTGCCTGATCCTGCAACTCTAATTCTATATTGACGGTTGGGAAGTGTCTCTACTATTCGCCCAGCTATGTCCCATCGACGGCTATTTGGGTTTTGAATGGAGACTGTGTCACCTTTATAAAGTGTGGATAGTGCATGTGCAGTACGGTTGTACTTCTCGATGAGGTCTGCATTGCGTTTGGATAATCTCTGTTCTCGTTTTTGCGCTGCGGCTATCCATTCAGGGTGTGGTTTATATAACTGTGGGTGCGATGGGATAAAATCTCGAAGACGTCTATGAAGCAGGAGTTGCGCTGGTGATAAGCCAATGCCTTGGATAGGGGTGTTTCTATATTGCAAGATTGCTTGTGCTGCCATGTTATTGTCCAAGGAACCCTGGTGTCCTGTGCAGTCTTTTATGAGTCTTTTTGCAGTCTTGACTGCCAATTCTGCACGTCCGTTAGACTGGGGATAGGCCACTGATGAAATTCTTTGCTTAACAGCCCAGGTTTTTAGGAACTGTTGGAATGAGTAAGCTGAGAATGGCGGTCCACCATCTGTACTAAGTTCCTCAGGTGCACCATATGTTTGGAATATTTCTCTGCAGATGGAAATCAACCTGGAAGCAACCGCTTGCCCTGGCTTGATGCAGTACAGAATGAGCCATCCAGTGAGCCTGTCTGCACAAGCAAGATATGTGAAGGATTTAACATAGAACAAATCCATTACAATCTGTTGAAATGGCCATTCAGGTGTAGGTGTCATTTGGATTGGTTCATGTGGTAGACTTGGGGCATTCCTTGAACATGTAATGCAATTATACCTGTAATTGCGAATTGAGGCATTCATTCCAGGCCAGTAAACTGAGTGATTGGCACGCGCTTTCATGCCAACTACTCCTTGATGAGCCGAATGTAGGCATTTTAATATGTTCTTGCGCTGGGAGGTTGGTATCACTACTCTCCTGTCAAGTAGTATTAGACCATTTTCATTGTTTAGGCGGTTACGAACTTCCCAGTATTCCCGGATTGTAGGTGGTGTTGCTTGACGACTGTTTGGAAAACCATTGTCTATGGTTTTCCGTAATAGGGTGTATTGTGTGTCTTCTTGACCAGCAAAACGAATGTGGTCAGGGGAAGTTATGGCAGGATTATCATCTAATTGAGATATTGATGTGAGGGCTGTCAATCTCATTGTTGCACAAGTCTCATCTGATTCATCAATTTCTATAAGGGAGGGTTCTATGGAGAATGTATCAAGTAGGCTTTGTACTGTAGTGACTGGATTGCGAGAAATAGCATCAGAGGCTCTGTGCCATTTTCCAGGGCAGTGTTGCATGGTGAAACGATATCTCAAGCTTTTCTCTTTGAGTCGGAATAGGCGAGGGTTGTGAATTTTGCTGAGATCTCGATCACCAAAAAGTCCTTTGAGTGGTTCATGGTCGGTCACGACTATAACGTTTGGGCAACCTAGTATGAACATGCGGCACTTTTCAAGTGCCCAGCTGATAGCTGCTGCTTCACCTTCTATGGGTGCATATCTTTGCTCAGCCTCAGTACAGAATCTGCTTCCAGCAAACACAAGATGCCAGCCTTCAGGGCAACAGACAGGGGCTCGTTCGATTGCACATGTGCAGTGTTTCTGAAGAAGTAAAAATCCCATGCCGTCTTTACTCCAGTCAGGAGCTAAGCAGGTAATTCTGTTGATGTCAAATGTTGAGACGCCCCGCTTTACTAGTTCAACAATGACCCGCTTTGATTCCTGAAATGCTTTCTCAAGGGTCTGGTTCCAGGTGAATTTTGAGTTTTTTTTGACAAGGTCCCGAAAAGGTAGCATAATGGGACTTAATGAATATGCCCAGGCAAGTTGGTTTACCAGTCCAAACCAAGACCTTGCATCGGTGATGGTTTTCGGAACAGGGAAATTTAAAATAGCATTAAGCATTGATTCAGAGGGAGATACTCCCGATGAAGTTATTTGAAGGCCACCAAACTGAACAGTGTCCTTACAAAACTGGAATTTGTCTTTGCTGAGTACAATCCCATTTTGTGCACATCTCATTAGAAAATCAAAGGTATGATAGAATGCCTCTTTGATGCCGGTGTCGTAGAGCAAAGTATCATCAACCAATTTGATTTTCCTGGGAATATCTTTTATGACTTCATCATATCTACGGGTGTATGCATCACCAGATGCTAAGTAGCCTTGAGGCATCCTAAGGTACATAAACCTTCCCCACTCTGTGATAAAAGTTGTGAGCGGTTGGGACTCCTCATCTAATATAATAGAGTGGTAGCCATCGACAGCATCCAGTACTGTTTTCTTGGTATTGGGTGGCACTTGCATTGCCAGCTGGAAAGGTGAGGCAGTGTGGTGGGTTTCTCGCTTGCATTGCGAATTTAAATATTGATAATCGATGGTACGCCTCGGTCGACCATCCTTTTTTGTTGTAATGACCATCGTGCTACACCAATCTGTTGGAGTACCAATGGGCACTTGTTCTAATATGCCTCTTTCTATATCTTGCATAAGGGCTTGCCTCACTGGTTCTTTTAAATGGTATGGCACTGGTATTGGTCTGTGTCTTGCCTTAGGGATTGCCCCCTCCTTCAGGTGGATATGTGCTGGTTTACCAGACATGGCTGGGAATTGCCCATCAGTATTAAATGCTGAATCAGCAAATTGTTTCAGTAACCATTTTTTGAGGTTCTCCACATTTCCTTCGTTTGCTGGAAAGGGGATTTCTTCAGGGCGATCTGGTAGCTGAAATCTTCTGAGTTGCTTTTGCTCGACAGCTGCTGTGTGATCGTTGGTTGTCCAATCTAATTTGCTGTGGGTTGTCATAGTCATAGGCGTGGGGAAGTGAGGAGACAGTAGTATGCCGACATCAATACAGGCGGCCTTGCTAAAATATATCTTATCGATGTTATTGCAGATGTACAATGCTTGCTTTGTCGACATTTCTCCAACACTAAATTGAATAGGCAACCATCCCTGGCTTGTAAGGGTTGAGCCACCCACAGCACGAATAACTTTCTTTGATGGGATCAAGTTACTTTCCTTGAGACCCATGCTATGTAGGTGCTTGGGTCCTCCAAGGCAGATGGTGGCCCCACTATCTGGGAAGATTTTCAAACGAGTGCTTTGATTACCTGGAATATCTTCAGGATTTCTGGGGTCTGGCCTTGGAGAGAATGGGACCAGTGTTGCTTCTATCTGAACAACACTATTTTTGTTAGAGGACACATATGAGCCTGTTTCCTGGTCAAACTCTACATGTGCAATCAAACTGTCCATGTTAGCTTCATCGTCTTGGAAGCCTCTCACTTGACTAGAGCGATTTCTTGATCGGCAAGCTTTTGAAAAATGACCTTGGATGCCACACAAGTTGGCGGGTGCTGGTTCCTGGGATGCCATGCTTGTGGCTACCACATCCACTACAGCGGAACTTGTTTTGTTTTATAATCAGTTTTTTGGGGCTTCTGGATTGAGGGGGATTTTTTTCCACTTGTGTTGTTTTTTCTTTGCGATAGGTTGATGCACACAATGCTGACATTTCAGTTGTCCCTGCCATTCGTGCTTGGTCACGCAGTGCTGCCTCGAATGCCTCAGCATGGTTGATGTTTTGGTCAAGGGTCTTCAATGAGCTGGCCTTTGCTAGTAAATCTGCTTGGAGAGCATCATTTGCTGTACCTCTGACCAGCTGGTCTTTGATATAGATGTCAGATAGGTCATGACTGCAAATGGGACATGTGAAGTCACAATCCTGTGCTGTACCCTTAAGACGGACAACAAATTGCTGGATTGATTCGCCTGGTCCCTGGGAAATCAAAGCGAAAGACAATCTATGAACCATAGGGTTCGATTTTTGGGTAACTAATGCCTCCAACATGTTCAGGAGTCTGTTTGGCTTTTCCGAGAAAAATTTGGGGTATGTATTGATGATCGACGTTTGCACAGTCTCATCAGCACAGTTGTATAAATGGATGTTGGTCTGTGTAGGGGGCATGTTTGTCATTTGCACAAATACCTCCCAATCAATTCTGAACTTTCGGAATTGTTGTGATGTCATCTCTGAATGGAGCTGGGGGAGTTTGGCTGCAGGGGCCTTCGTATAGCTGTCTGATGTCAAAGGTTGCTCCTTTGATAGCTTAAGGATAGCTAGGGCATGTCCCATGGTTGTGACACCTAGTTCTTTAAGGATTTCCCGGTCTATCATAGAGAGGCTATCCTGAGTAATATTCTCTTTCACAAACGATTCAGCATAGGTTTTGGCAGAGTCGGTAGGAATGCCAATTTTGATAAGTAGCTCTTGCCAGTCATCGTATCCTGTTCGCAGCGCCATGTTGAATATTAGCTAGTTTGCCAGAGGTTTAGCACACAAGTAGGCAAATGTAGCCAAAGCCAAAACTGACTTGAGTCATTTATGGAGAAATATATAGCTGAACAAAGACCCCTCATGCAAATGTATTGGGAAGGTCCATTCTAGCAAAATGGACCAACCCAACTGGTGTATTAGGCGCTCTCCTATAAAATAAGGTAAAATCAGCTTTTACAAGGAAATAGAAGGAGGCAGCCATGTTGGCAGGTAAGTCACTTGACTTCTACAGTGTGAAGCAGCTTAAAAAAACAATCCCAAAATTAATAATTGCATATAATCTTAGATTTTTTTCTCAAAAAAAAGAAAAGAAAAAGTAGTTGTGTTTGACTTTTGTGATATTTAAAGCATTTTTTATTTTTATTTGAGGAGTAGCATATAATGGTGGGAAATGTAATCATGGTGCTTCTTGTGAAACCAGTTTATCAATAACTGAGGTCATGAGGAGGTTAGAAATACCACCGTTATTTTCACTGTGCTTCAAGTGTATAGAAATATTTCTTTATTTTCCCTTCCATTGCAACAAAAATAGAAAAAATTTTTTTTTTTTCTAATAATCAAAAACTGGTAAATTTTATTGGATGCTCGACTATTGTGACTTCTATTTATATATTCTTGGCTACCGTACCTTCTGGCCTTACCCAGGTATCATATTGCATTTGGTAACTAACCTGGCATTTTGAGCACAGACCTTATTTTTACCAATGGAGATTTCTTGGTCTCATTTCTATATCTGTCATACTCGGTGCTCTTCCAAGGAAATTTCTGGATTTATCATCATCTTCATGATCCCGATCTGTCTCAACATGGAGCTGCTACATATCTACCTCCAATTGAACTCTTGACTTGTCAACCCTTTATCCACTAGGCCACTGGTTCCCAAAGAGGGTGGTACTATCTATCTGGATACAGTAAAAAGGTCAGGGTGGGACAGTTAGGAAAAAATGGGTGGTAGTACCAGTTATTTATTTTTATTAAAATCTAAGCCACTTACACTTAAGGAACATGCAGCCCTTGGAAAGAATAAAATTACCATTAGTTATGTGCAAGAAGACATGTTTTTATTATAGATTGTTTTGTATCTTGCTAAGGTCATCAGCTTAGAAAGTATCCCATGCAAACTTGATAAGACTGGGGTAACTGTTGGTGTAGTGATGTAGTCATAGATTCTCATGTGGCGACATTTAATGTCATCTAAGAAAAGCCAAGATTCATGTGCATTTTCAGTGTTAGATTTTTGATCTGTTGCTGCTGTTGTTAGTAGCAGCATTATTATTGTTAATAGTAGTAGCAGCATCATTATTAGTAGTAATATCCTGCTTTGGTCATACATTAATTTTTGATTAGGACTTGCCATGGAACTTTCTTCATCGATAGTCTTTAATATGCAAAAACGCTTTAAGGATTTGGTCCTGCTTTTTGGTTGAAGTAGTTGTACTTTTTCTTATTTGGAATCATAAGAGCTCATCCCCATTTGATCTTTTCTCAAAATAAGCTGGGAATTGACTGGGGTGTGGGGAATGTTTCTGTTTTAAGCACGATCAGATTATATATATATATATATATATATATACTCTGTTTATATGTTGTTTTTATAGATACAATTATTTAAATGCTCTGTTTATAATAAGTATTAAGTATTAATTACATTTACCAGCCTGAATGTCTGAGAATTTTCCTAGAAATCAGGAATCAGAATCTTTTAGGCATGTCTGATTAAGTAAATTACAGACATTATGTCTGCTTATTTTCAGCATAATCCATTCATATTCACATAATCTTACAATCAAATGATTCAAGTAATGTGCTAGAAAATTGCTTTTATTTCCCCAAGTACTTTCTATCTCTTTCTGAGATCATCTTCAGGGGTGCAAGTAGTAAGACAAAACTATGTGTTATTCATTACTGAAATTTTTTTTTTGCTTTTAAATGCAATGGTTGACAGTTATGCTTAGCATTCATATATTATCCACTATACTGCCTAAATACACACATTACATATACACACACATATTCTCTTTTTTTTTTTTTTTTTTCTCCACAGTGTTTGAAATCTTGTTACGATATACAGAAAGCAAAGATTGGAAGCAGTCTCTGTGTCAAGTAATTCCTGAAAGAAAAGGGATAATTCCTTTGTCTTGTAGACCAGACGAAAATGATTCTAACAATCCTGGTGTTTCTGGAACACCTTCTGCCACAACAAAAGGACAATGTTCAGAGGAACTGGAGAAATTGAACTCGAAGATTTCAGGTGAAAATTCTTTGTCAGATAGCGAATCCACAAAGAATTTAAAATCGAGCAATGTAGATATTTAAAAACAGATTTAATAAATTGCTTTTTATGTATCTTTTTTTTTTGTTGTTGCTTATGTAAACATACAATATGACCTTTGGCCAAGCATTCCACTGACTGGTCAATAATCACCCCATGTTACATTTCAGTCTGAAATCTCATCAGTTTTTGCTGAAAGCTGGGGAAGGGCCTAATCATACTTACAAGGTAACAGGATGAAAGAAAAAAAATACCACATCAAGAAACAAGAACCTGAACCCTCTTTTCCGTATTACATGTTGTTTTATTCAGGGCTTCATCTGCTCATTCTGATGAATAGGTAGGTGATCCTGGGGTCAACTTCTGGTAAGACATCTCTTCTCCCTACTAACTCATCATTCATCTACTCATCCGAATATGGTGGATGACAATATGAAATGAAGGCTTTGGTGTTTGGACACAGACACCTCCATCTCCTGCCAAGGGCAGATCAGAACTCTCCTAGATATACCCTATATCTGGTTTTGTTGTCACTTGATCCCTGAAAATACCTTTACTTCCTATTCCCTTTTGGTTAAGGTGGTTGCTGCTTAGAAAACCAAAACTTCAAAACGAATCATCTGCTGGTCTATCGAACGGAACACTTGAGATCGAGATACCACATCTCCCCCATCTATCACTCTCATTTTATGAACTATTGTTTTTTTTACATTTATATTACATCTATTATCCTGTTATAATTTTTTTTGCCTTGATGTTGGTGTGCACTGAAGGCTGTTGAAGAAAGTGCTACATGCTCCTAATCACCTGATGAAGACCGGTACTATGGCCGAAATGTTGTGAATATAGCAACAAAGGTGAGGACAATAGTCTGACAATGTAAATAAGGTAAATAATTACAATACCTCATCTCAGAAATATAGACTGATCCTGAAGAAGTCCGGTGCATACAGCAGCTGAAACATTGTGAATATGGCAACAAAGATGAGGACATTAGTCTGAACAATGTAAATAATTACAATACCTCATCTCAGAAATACAGACAGATATTCTCTTGTATTTCTCGCTTGTGGAACCACTGGTGAAGAGCCTACTGCAAGCTCCCAAGGCGACATAATGGAAGACAAATGCCACATTAAGAAATAAGAATGCAAACTCTGTTTCCCATTTTGTATGTAGTTGTTCAGATCTTCGTTTAATCATCCAGGGGAGGTGGGGTAGGTTAATACTTGGGATAAATCCTCCTATATCAGCTCTTTCGCCCCTACGAACCACTCGCCCATTAGCTCATCCCAATGTGGTGGCTAGAAATACGAATGGAGGTCTCAGAACCGCATAGACCAGAACTCTTCCTGATCCCAAGCATGACAGTTAATATAGACCAGCACCCGGATATACCCTAGTTCCGGCTTTGTTGACACTTGATGCCGAAAAATTCATTTATTCTCATTCCCTGTCCATTAAAATGGATGCCACTTAGAAGACCAAATTTCAAAAGGACCCATCCACTGATTTATCAAATAGAAACACTTGGGATTGAGATGAAACCACCTCTCTGCCTTTTATGTGGGTGTCCATAGTATCACATGTAAATGAAATGTGTACAATCTCAAGATTGTAAATGCCATAGACAATTTTTTTTTAACTGAATTTGCAAATTTCTTTGGGATAAATTAATTGGGCTAAAAAGAAAAAAAATGACACCTTAAATATTAAATGTTGTTGATGTTTTGTTCACAATCAAGTATTAACAAGATCGTTCCTTAACTTTTGTCCAGTAGCTTATTTCCTTTGTTCCATTTAATCTTTATTTAAAAAAAAACTATTATGTAAATTTTTGTAACTTTGTATAATATTTATGCATTACACCCTAATCTTTATTCGGTAAAAATTTCATTGCTAATCATGTATTACTTTTTAAGTAATACACATATTAATGTCTTTGTTGTTTCCGTTCCTTATATTATGGCCGCTACTGTATATATAATGGGAGTATTTATATGATACAAAGTCTGCGTCTCAGAAGTATACAGAACAGTGGAGAGGACCATGTCCTGGAAGACCATGATTTTGGTTCTTATGGTGAGGCCATGATTGCTGAAGACCTAGTGTGAGAGCATTCCTGCTGTCAAGGTCTCTTTTGCAGATGACATTATTCAAGATGATGCTGCCAAAATAGGGAAATTCATCGACGACTTCTACTGGCCTCATTATACAGGTTTGCCGATCTCTGGAGGTTAATGGCATCTGGTCAGCAGTTGTATTGTAAGCATACTGAATTTCTTGCTCACAGATGGTGGTACTGTTTATGCAAGAAAAAAGTCGGGTGAGGTTAAAGAGTCTGCCATTAAGTAGTCTGTACTGGGTGTCAGTGCCAGAGGGAAGGATCTCATTGATCATGGCAGCAAGGTACAGGAAGAAGAGTGTCAAAACTAACACACAGGTCTGTTTAAGGCTCAAGGTGACTGGAAATGGCTCTGAGAGAACAATATAATTCACTTGGCCCTCCATCATGAAATATATGGATTAGAGACATGAAGCAATCCGGACAGCCAAAGCAAGCAAGAGTGGCTCACATTGGGACTTTGTTGAAGGCCTTCTGGAGATCCCAGATGATGAACATTGGTAGTTTTTTGCTGCTCATGACTCTTCTAGAGCTGTTGCACACAAATTTTGACAATACCTCTCAAAGGTCGGAAACCACATTGACATTAAGATTCCATGAGGAGATTCATGCAAAGATCTTGCCAGTGATGCTTAGGAGGGAGATGCTCATTATTTACATTATTCGGACTATTGTCCTCATCTTTGTCGCCATATTTATTACAATGTTTCGGCACTTCAGTATCTGTCTATATTCCTGAGATGAGGTATTATGTACATTATTTACATTATTCGGACTATTGTCCTCATCTTTGTCGCCATATTTATTACAACGTTTCGGCACTTCAGTATCTGTCTATATTCCTGAGATGAGGTATGATGTACATTATTTACATTATTCGGACTATTGTCCTCATCTTTGTCGCCGTATTTATTACAAAATAATAATAAATAAAAGTAATAAATATGGCGACAAAGATGAGGACAATAGTCCGAATAATGTAAATAATGTACATCATACCTCATCTCAGGAATATAGACAGATACTGAAGGGCCGAAACGTTGTAATAAATATGGCGACAAAGATGAGGACAATAGTCCGAATAATGTAAATAGTGTACATCATACCTCATCTCAGGAATATAGACAGATACTGAAGTGCCGAAACGTTGTAATAAATATGGCGACAAAGATGAGGACAATAGTCCGAATAATGTAAATAATGTACATCATACCTCATCTCAGGAATATAGACAGATACTGAAGTGCCGAAACGTTGTAATAAATATGGCGACAAAGATGAGGACAATAGTCCGAATAATGTAAATAGTGTACATCATACCTCATCTCAGGAATATAGACAGATACTGAAGTGCCGAAACGTTGTAATAAATATGGCGACAAAGATGAGGACAATAGTCCAAATAATGTAAATAATGTACATAATACCTTATCTCAGAAATATAGAGAGACTCTGGAGGGAGATGCTATGATAATTACTGCAGAGGGAGCAGTCTCCTTTTTTGAAGATCGTCACAATGTTGACATTTTAAATATCCTCAGGGACTGTTTTATCTTCTCAAATTTTGTGTATCAGGAACATTTAGCCAGGTCTTCCAGAAGCATATTGTTGGGTTTGAAAGCTTTCATGAATTGGAGTGCTTCTTTCAATTCATAGAAGGTTAGAGGGAAGTGACATCTAATGCCAAGCAAGGAGTTAGGGTTCAAAGGCCTTCCAGCACAGAGGCATGTTTGTTAAGAACTCTTTGGAAGTGGTTTTTCCAGTGGTCCAGGATGGACTCAGGATCAGTAAGGATGGTGGTATCATTCGAGTCCTTAAGTCTGGTCACCATTGATTTGATGGGGGCCAAAGATTTCCTTTGTGGACGGATAGAAGTGATGCATGACACATTGGTCCAATGGATTTCCGCTGCTTTTGCATACCACCACGTGTCTCTGCACGGTGCTGTCTTTGGAACTTTTTCATTGCCTCCTGATAGAACTTTTTCTTTTCAACTGAAGAGAGGTTCTCGAAAGCCAGCCGTACTTCTCGTTTTTGATTAATCAACTGGTCAGTTTCTTCCTGATGCTCATTGAATTAGTACTGATTTTTCCTTTTCTGAAACCTAAGCACGTCTTCAGCTGCTGATGTCATTGCATTGCACAGGGTTGTCCATCTTCTGCTGATAGTCTCTATGTGGACTGATGTATCATTGATGGACAGAGTTCTATGGTAAGTTGTCACCATTTTATATTTTTAATTTCATGCATGTACGTTATCTGTTTTTAATTTTGTCAACTGCACAGTATAGTAGAGTCAGTTGGACACTGTCTGTGAGAAAAAGAGAACCATGACATAATTCACTACAACAGAAATTTGGCATTCTGTACTGTTTGGCATTCATGCCAGAAGCACTTTGTTATTTTTAGCAGTGAATTTCTGGGATGATGCATTTTACACTATTTACATTCAGATTATTGTCCTCATCTTTGCTTCATTTTTTGTTAACCCAAGTACTTTCAACCTCCTCAGAATTGAATTGCAAAGACAAACTTAATGTAACTGTCATCATTTGTCTTTGCAATTCACCTCTGAGGATGATTTCGGAGGAGATTGAAAATATGGCACCTTCCTTGATGAATTTCATCTCAACATCAAGAAGATAATTAGAGAACTAGAAAAGATTATAAAAATAAATACACATATGTCTATATTATTTGATGAAACATGCTTGAATGAAGATATGCTGCCTAAATATATATATATATATATATATAATATGCACGGTACTTATTAGAAAGCGCTCAATATTAGAGATAGAGCTAACATATTTGGTTGGATTGATGTGAGCTTGTGACCCTGGGTTTCACGCTTTTGCGATTGTTGTCTGACGATTGCAAAAGCGTGAAACCCAGGGTCACAAACTCACATCAATCCAACCAAATATATATTATAATTATTTTTAAAAAATATGATTCCTTTGCTACATAAGAGTTCTCATGTTTCAAAAACGAAATCCGAAACCAT
Organism: Acanthosepion lycidas; assembly: GCA_963932145.1. NCBI lineage: Eukaryota > Metazoa > Mollusca > Cephalopoda > Sepiida > Sepiidae > Acanthosepion > Acanthosepion lycidas. The sequence continues at coordinate 23,652,896 of OZ010612.1, forward strand.
CAATATAATTATTAAAATTAAATAGAATTAAAGTAACGAGCCCTATTTCATCCTCAAGCGAAATTTCAGGAACCTGCAAAGGAATCATATTTTTTAAAAATAATTATAATCTAAACTCTACTTCTGTATGGAGCACTGTTTTTTAAAAACAAAAATACTAAAGAACCCTGGATTATTTACCAAACGTATTCTTTCCTATTTTTCTACATACCTACCTACACACACACATATATATATATATATATATATATATAATGGCTGAGTGGTTAGAATGTTTGCATTCTGACCATGAGACCCAGGTTTGAATCTCACCATGGCTGATTTGTTATCGGACTGGAGAGATCGATCCCAGTGTGTGGCGTCTTTGGAAAGTGCCTGAAAACCATGTCATGGGTTGACCCAAGCCTTGTGAGTGAAATTGGGTAGATGGAACACTTGAGGGACCATCGATAGCTGTACTAGCATGAATTCACAAGTCATCGTGGTCGAGGAATTGAGTGTGCTGGCCTTGTTCAAATTGTTGATCATGCTATATAACATTGTAACTGAAAGTCTGCTCAGCATAATATGCAGTATAATTTAAACCACAGGTGGGCTCTGTAGGTGTTGAACAAACACAAATGTGCCTGAGCGAAAGGTGCCGCGTGCTGGGATCAACCTCGATCCAGTCCGATAACGTCAAATCGACCATGGTGAGATTCAAACCCGGGTCTACATAAACATAAAATATGTGTATTTATTCAGTGCACTAATTTTTTTTATCAAAGGGAGGTAACTCGTTTTGTTACTAATTCTTATTTCCTCTTTTTAATTTACATTTTTTTTTTATATTTTACAACTGCTAAGCAATTAATGTCGATCGATAATAAAGAAGTGTGTTTTTTTTGTTTATTTTTTTTTTTAATCTAAAACAACCTGTGGCTTGCAATAAAATATTCAAAAAACTACAAAAGATTAAAAAATCTTAAATTGTAGCATTTGAATAATGGATATTTCAATACATTTTCCCTACAATAAAAATGATGAAACATTTAATTTAAGTCTAGCAGCCATATTTTTTTTTTTTCTCTTTTAAAATAAATATTTCAAATGCTTATCAAATATCTAAAATGAATTTAAAAAAAGAAAAAAAATGATTGAATTTTAACAAGATATTACTTTCTCACTTTTCTCCTCCTCCTTTTTTTCTATCTCCTTTTTTCCTTTTATCACCTTCACTTCCTTTTTCCTGTCCTTTTTCTCTTTTCTTCATCTACTTTATCCTCTCCTGCTCTCTCTCTCTTCTCCTCCCTTGCTCTCTCTCTCTTCTCCTTTTCCTGTCTTTTGTATCTCTCTCTCATCCTCTTCTCTTTCTTCTCCTCCTCTATTCTCTTCTTTTTCCTGTCCTTTGTCTCTCCCTCACCCTCTTCTCTTTCTTCTCCTTTATTCTCTTCCTCCTCCTTCCTCATCTCCTTTATCTTATTTTTTCTTCCTCTCTTTCTCCATTCTCTTTCCTCCACTTATCCAAAACATGGAAAACAACTAATGATATTATTTTGACAAATGTTTCTACTTCTTAGATAATATAGAATTTCAATAATTCCATATTTAATTCACTTGCTGACTGAAGCCATGCACAAAAAAAACAAAAAACAAAACAAAAACTGCATCTTTCTTTTATGTCTGTCATAAGCATTTCAGTTACAATGGCTTGCAAGCAAGTTAAGCAGACAATTTCACCCTCGACTCAATGTCGGCTTGTTTGGTTCCCTACTTAAATTTATAGACTTTTCAGCATAGATAAAAAAAATATATAGACCAGATACAAAAGGTCACTGAAAAGTTCTTGGCACAACCAAAAATGGGTTTAAAAAAAAAATCTGTTTAGTCAGATTGAGAACTTTTTGGCAACACTCTGAATCTTTAGGTCTCACAGGGTGTCATGAAAGTGGACTGATTTACAGCCACCATTTGCAGTTAATAAGGTCTTTTTTTTTTTTTTTTTTTAATCCCTTGGGTTAAATTATTCAGTTTCCTGTGTCAGTCAGACAGTTATGTGCCTTGTATGATGCATGCTTAAGTAATTATGTATCTTTCAATAGATGACTGACGAGTCATCTTTTCCCTCAGTAGGTTGTCATTTCTTTCTACGGTAGACCAATTGCCATCCAAGGCTATACATCTTAAATTCATAAATTAATAAGGCTTCGGCATAAATTGACCCAAATAGGAGTTGACATGCCGTTAAATCCAACAACCAACCAACCAAGGCTATAGAATATGCACGGTACTTATTAGAAAGCGCTCAATATTAGAGATAGAGCTAACATATTTGGTTGGATTGATGTGAGCTTGTGACCCTGGGTTTCACGCTTTTGCGATTGTTGTCTGACGATTGCAAAAGCGTGAAACCCAGGGTCACAAACTCACATCAATCCAACCAAATATATATTATAATTATTTTTAAAAAATATGATTCCTTTGCTACATAAGAGTTCTCATGTTTCAAAAACACAATAGGACAATACATAGCTGGAGAAGAAGAATTGATACCTTTCATACCTTAAGGGTATTAGCACGTAAGTGAATGTAATGGATTTGACTGGAATTCAAACTCGGCTCTCAGATTCCTCAACCCAAGCTGCCATCCATTACTCACCATTCTGAATTTCTCAACTTCTCTTAAAAACTTTTTTGTAATGGTGAATTTTTTGAGGCCCGTGAACAGAAATTTGGGGGTAATAATTATTCGTCTTAAATGAAGAATAAATGGATATATACTTTTATTAATTTCTGTTCTTTAATTAAAAATGTTAATTAATATATTTTTCTGTTCTTTCTTTTTACAGACAAAAATGTCTGTTTACACAATTTACATTGTTCAGACTGTTGTCTTCACCTTTGTTGACATATTCACAGTGTTTCTGCCATTGTACATTCTGGCTTTCTTCAGATTATTGGAATTTCAAACTCAACCGTTTATTTCTTCCACCAGGGTAGAGTGTTCTAGTTCCACGTGCCATGCCTCTTCAGGATGTCGCAGTATCAGTTATCTAACTCAAGTCTCCAAGGTTTTGTTCACCTCTCCTGTAGCCAGGTATTGAACTCACAACCTTGAGGACACAAACTTGTATCCTTGAGGACACATGGTCCAGTGGATAAAAGCGTTGGTTGAATCCAGTGACTTGACCTAAAGAGTTATGAGTTCAATACCTGACTACAGCAGAGGTGAACAAAAACCTGGAGAGTTGAGTTAAAAGGAGATAATTGATACTGAGACATCAAGAAAAGGCATGGCATGTGGAAGTAGAACAATCTACCCCAGTAGATGAAATAAAGGGTTCAGTTAAAAATTCCAATCACCTGAAGAAGGCCGAAGCGTACACCAACCAAAACGTTGTGAATATGGCAATGAAGATGAGAACAACAGTCCAAACAATGTAAATAGTGTAAATAATTACAGTGCCTCATCTCAGAAATATATACACATCCTGAAGAAGGCCAGAGCGTATAATGGCCGAAACGTTGTGAATATGGCAATGAAGATGAGCATAACAGTCCAAACAATGTAAATAATTACAATACCACATCTCAGAAATATAGACAGGTAAAAATGTCTGTTTTCATCTGCAGAACAACTGGGTCTAGATAACTTTGTAAAAAGTCAGGGATTGACTTTCACACTGTTTTGATATTATGAACAGGAATCCCTTTTCTAAAATGATAAAAAAAATTTTTGATTCCGACAGATGTTGCACCTGGAGAGAGGCCTAAATAATGCTAATCTACAAAAATTATTCTTTGAAAATTTTTTCCTTATTTTTTTCTTCCTGGAGGGGACCAGCGTATTTAAGTAGTGTTAAAAAAAATATTAATTCAGTTAAGTCCCCAATTTACAACAGTCCTAACCTACGATGATTCATGGTTATAAAACAGTCTCCATTTTTTGGGGGGGGTTGACTTATACCGTTTGATTCATACAAATGTCGTGGCAGAAGAACATGTTAACTATAGGTTGGTGAATTCCCAATAAAGAAAAATAAACTCATGTTTTTCTGTCTACACCAGATTTTCTGCTGCTTCTAATCACTGCAAGAGAGGCAAGAAGATCTTACACTTTGTCATCACATTGTCCAAGAGCCAATGAGATTACTGGCAATAAAATATACAAGCAACTTAAAACAATTTAATTTTATTATATATTATATATATGTCCACCATGTGTTTTTTGAATCCTAATTATGTTAACATATGTCCAGTGTCAGATTTACCTTAATAGCCTGAAGCCTAGAGCCTCAAAATCTAGGGGCCTTCAGCAAAGGTGTATAATATTTTTGACATGGGCCTTTCTTACAAATGCTGTCATAACGCATTCAGTCAGCCACACGTGCTGCACGTTTTGGGCAATCATGCATCTTTTGATACATGACTGACAAGGCAATTTTTTCCTGCACTAGGTTGCCATTACTTTCTGTGGTAGACTTGTGCATAACAAACCCAACTGGAATTCGAACTCAGCTCTCCAATCTCCCATTCCAAACTGATATCCATTACACCACAACTCAAATCTTGTAAACTCTAAACAACCTTTCAGTAATTTTCTTTGCATTCCATTTCAGAATAATTCTGGCTTAAGCTGATAATTCCATGTGAACATTGATTTCTTTATAGATTTTTTTCAATTTTAATATTCATGTATATTTTTCAATCACATACTTTATTTAACAATAACATCTTATGTCCTTTACAGGAGGAATTGTCAACTGGAATTTTGGAACATCATCCTCGGCTTTATTCAAATTGTTTAACTTAACACTCTTCCTCTACTCATGAGAAAGGAGGATTTGGAGAGGCCTCAGAAGTGGAATAGACTAGAGCTTCTCTTCATCTAAATCTGGCCCTGCATATATCATAGGAATGCATTTCTTGTGGGTTATTTGTCACCACCTTTTAATTTACATATTGGTGATCTTCTATAAAGTTAGATGTGGTATTTAAAACGTTTTTAATTGTTTGTTTTTTTTTTTTTGTTTTTTTCAGACTGCTAAATGAATCCTTATTTTTACATATCTATATTTGTGAAAAAGTCAGAAAAGTAATTTAAAAATGGCGATAGATAATACACAAATACCGAAAGGAAAGGTGTCGTTATGTCGTTACTTTAATTGTGTTAATTAGCATAGGTGAATGACGTAAGTACTTATTCACGAAAAATCGCATAACGGTGCATCATAAAAACAGAAATTTGTCGTAAGTCAAGAAACCCCCTGTAATGAAAATGTTTCTCAAACACTGAAATGAAAAGTCCCTCAACAATGTATGTATGAGCTAGTCGACTTATTTATTTACAGTTACACATACATTTCTTTTAGTTTACAGACATAGATGTCAATAATAACACACTTTGGACAGATCATATAAATGACATACATACATACACACGTACGCACACGCATACATACATGCACACACTTTGTTCATGTGTATGCTTAAATTAAAAGGAAAAGATATAAAAATATATCTTACAGCAATAAATTATTCAATAATACATCAAGGGAGATAATCTATGTTTTTCAAGCGACTATTTTCCTTTCTTTTTTTTTTTTTTACTAACATTTGAATCAAATTAATTTATGTCCTACATCCATTATTAATATTACAAAATAAAAAAAAATCATATATATATATATATATATATTCAACACAAATATACTGGGAGGTTAAAAGCTGAAAAAAAAAAAAAAAAGGCCTTTGTGATTTTTTTTTCTTAATTCATTTTTGGTTTATTATAGACATAGACATTATATTCCAGTTCATATATTTTTAAAAATCTTAATTCAGAAAATGTGTTCGAATATCCCCCCAAATTTTATATTATTATTATTATTTCGAATTAATTTTCTTTGTGTGTTACTTGTCATTTTTTGTTAGAGAGAACCATAACAAATAAAAGGGAGATAACTCAATTGATTTTTACCTTCTGGTTGCAAAAGGGAAGTTTGATTCAAAGGGGTTATATACAAGGATTAGTATTAAGTATCATGTGTGTGTGATTGATTTGTTTTTATGACTTATCAACGATTTGCGGGTTATTTAATGCCAAAGAATATTCTTAGCTTGTTAGAATTTTTTTGAAGATAATAATGATTTACTGATACAAGTCCTACTAATTAATCCATAGCTGAGAGGAAAAGAAGTGGGTCCATACCTTTCCCAAGGGTGTTTGAACATAATTGAATATACTGAACCCAACTGGAATTGGCTCCCTGATTGCTAACGTTGAGCTGTTACCCACCACACCACCTGCACATCCATGCTTACAGCACCTGGTATTCCTAAGCAGTCACCCATCTAGGTACTGACCAGGGTCAATATTGCTTAACTTTGGTGAATATATTAGAAGTGGAGTTTCAATGTGATATATATATATATATATATAAAAAAAAAACAAAAAAAAAATATATAAATATAAGTAAGTATACTTGTCTGGAAAAACCTTAGGTGAATTGGCTTGCAAATGAACAAACCAATACCCAAGGCAAAAGAAAGAACGAGGAACATGTAATTTTGGCAAAAATAATCGACCAGAATCCAAGCTCAGAGCCCAAAGAAAAAAAACTTCCAACACAAGTAAAGTAAAAATAACTAAGCAAAGTGCTCAATATGCTAAGTTGATCAAATCTAACTATGAACCTAAAGAGCCAGGCAAACCTACTTACGTGTAGGTGAAACCTAGGTAGGTTTGCCTGGCTCTTTAGGTTGATAGTTTTATATATATATATATATATATATATATATATATATATATATATATATATATATATGTGTGTGTGTGTGTATGTATATCTTAGTTGCACATTTAATATTTATCTTTATAAAACTGATTAAAATTTTGTGATTATTTATACATATATATATTTCATACAATTTGAATTAAGATACTAATGGTATGAAATATTTTGGTCTGTTTAATGAAAATAAACACTGAATGCTCTTTGTGATTCAGTTTTAACATTTAATATTTAAAATTCTATATTGTGCTGATAAGACTCACTTGGAGTATACCAACGGATTACTACCTGTGTGTGTGTGTGTGTGTAGGTGGTGTAGCAGTTTTAGTACAGATAATAGAATCTACAGACAGACTAAAATTCTGACCAAGTCCGACTGCATTCATTTTGCATAAATGTCCCTTGGAAAAGCCCATATCTATCACTTCTGCTGTCAACTGTGTGTGAAATAGTAAAACAGATTAGTCTCTTTCCTCTTGGAATAGTCTTGGAGAAAAATTCCTCTGAATTCAAATCTCCTGTCAATACTTCAGGGGTCCTGAATGGCAGGGTAAAGCCTGTAACTCCATGTCTGAAAGATTTGGAGAAGAATTGAGTCTTGTAGCAGCCTAAAGAAATGGTCACATCATATGTATATATAAAAGTGGACATTGAGGTCAACACCCAGTAGCAACAGCCTGTTTCATGCTTAAACACAATTTTCAATCCACCTGAAGACTGTGTTTAAGCATGAAACAGACTGTTGCCACTGGGTGTTGACCTCAATGTCTACTTTTATATTGATATATACTCTATGCCTGATATTGAGCACCCATAAATATAGCATACCTTAAAACTATATTTTTATCATTTTACATATATATATATATATATATATATATATATATATATATAATATATAATTGATTATTTTATTATATATTGTAGAAAAGAAGCTTTTGCTTTTTATATGAGTCAAGTGGTTTGCCAATGCAAACCACTTGACTCATATATATGATTCAAATGTTTTGAATCTATTGTCAAATTGTGCTAATACAGAATGAAAGAATTTGGAGGGCAGAGAAAGAAGTTTTAATTAATACCTGGCTATTAAACTAATCGACATTTGCAAGTTGCTAGCCTCAACCCACATTCTCAGAAACTGCTACACAATCAGTTAAAAAAAAAAAAAAGGTGGAGAGAAACTGAGAGAACAGTAAAGAATATAGGAAATGAAAGAAGAAAGAGTGAGATTTTAAACGGTGAGGAGAAAAGGAGACGGCGGGAGGTTAAAGGGCGTGGAGAAAAGGAGGTGGTGGGAGATTAAAGGGCGAGGAGGCGGCGGGAGGTTAAAGGGCGAGGAGACGGTGGGAGATTAAAGGGCGAGGAGAAAAGGAGGCGTCGGGAGAATAAAGGGTCAGAAAAATAAAATAAAAACAAGGAACGCAAAAATGAATAAAAAACAATTTATTTTTTGGGGAATTGTATTTCAGATACTTAAAGGGAGGGGAGTTGGAGGGATGGTAAAAAGACAAACATTTAGTAAGAGCTGCAAACGATAGGATGTTGTAGAGAGCCATGACTGCCTATGTTTTAAAGAATACAATACTTAGAAGATAAAGCATAACAAGTGTTGGAAAAGGAAAATTCATTCATTAAGAATGAGTGGCTCACGAGCCTTGTAAATCTTTTTATGTTAAATTGAATTTTTTTTTAGTTTTAAAACAATGACCATATATACTCGTGAATAGATTGCACTTTTTTTTTTTTTTTTTTTTAACAAAAATTTCACAAAATAATAGGGGTGTGACCGATCCATTTGAAAATAAATATAAAACAACACTTCCTTATCATCATGATTTCTGAGAAATCGGAAATGATATCCATAAACACAAAGCTGTGGTTTTTCACCGTAAAGAAACAATTTATCTATCGTATATACTGACTCACTGCTTTAAACTTACCTCATGCCGCTAGATTCACATCACAATAAATAAATCAAATTATAAAATAATTGGTCCATCAGTCATCATTCGCTCAGGGCCTCGCTCTAGAGTCTAGACCGATATAGAAACCCTGAACATGCATCAATAAGTTAAGGAAACACGTGTTGATGTTTATTGACAAAGAAAAAAAATAGTCCCACAATTCATTCTGCAAAAATATGTTGGAAAATATGACTTGAAGAAATGAAGAATTTTTTTTAATGGTTGTTTCATAGAACATTAAAAGACGTTCTTAAGGGTTATTTACAAATAACAAAGCACATGAATCTAGTACCCAAAACGTTTGCACTATTTTACATTGGGCAGCGATATAGTTGTTAGCTAAGTTAATTTAATTGTTGCAAACCCTAATCATGAGTAAAAGAAAGAGTTGTGAAGCAGATTTTAAGTTAAAAGTAACTAAATTATGCAGAAGAACATGAAAATCGATCAGCAAAATGCAGCTTGAAGTTTTAGAAAATGTTATCAGAGGATAAAGCAGAAAGTAAAGATCAGCTTAAAAAGAAATATCAAAATCAAAGAGACCATCTAGGTATTCAGTATCTCCACATCAAAATATGGGGAAAAGAATTATATGATTGGGTTGTGGACATAAGAAATAATGGCCTTATTGTAACAAAATTTTCAATAAGAACCAGAGCCTTGATATGTAGTAAATATAAAAATACCGGGACAACAGTTACTTTGTTTGATTGTCAAAATGTATTTTAATTGCAAAAGTGTATTAATAATTGTAAGTTTTGAAGTAATTCTTATGATTAAAAAGGGCTGTGTAACTCCCCAGATTATGGTATGAAGACCTATCTGCAATTCAACAGTAAATCATCAATTATTAAGCCATAAAGTAGGGGTGCGACCTATCTGGTGGGGGTGATCTATCCGAGAGTATACACTACACACAGTAAATAAAATCCTTTTTAGTAAAAAACAAAAAAAAAAAAAAAAAAAAAAAAAGAAAGGTAAGAAAAATAAATTACATCAAGTTAGTTTTTTCTGTTTTTCATCCAATGAAAACCAGACAAATGGTTGGAAATCTAGTAAAGAAAATCCTTAATAGACTTTCATTTGTCTTTCACCAAATTTGTTTTTTACATAAGACAATTTTGAAACATTTTTTTAATTGAATGCATTGCCAGTAATTCAACATTATTCAGAAAACAAAAAAAATAAAAATCATTATATATATATATATATATATATATATATATATATATATATATATATATATATATATATATATATATATATAAAGAAATATAGCCTTAAGATATGCTATATTTATGGGATAAAGTGCTCAATATCAGAGATAAAGCGTGTAAATATAAAAGTGAACATAGAAGTCAACACTTAGAAGTGACAGTCTGTTTCATGCTAGATACAATCGTCAGGCCTCACGATTGCATCTAGCATGAAACAGACTGTCACCTCTAAATTTTGACTTCTATGTTCACTTTTATATATATATATATATATATATATATATATATATATATATATATCTCAATTTGTTTCACCCTGTTAGTGCTATTTAAAATTTCATGCAATACCAATCATCAGGCACAACAAAATAGAATACCTGATCATTGTGCCATCTGCATTACACTACTGCAACTTCACCTTTCAGATATTCAGGTGAGTTTCAATATTATTATACTTCCTGTCACTTTTTAAATATACTGCCTCTGTTCCACTTTATAATGACTAACTACATACATATATATATATATATATATATATATATATCTCCAGATGTAAAAGAATGAAGAGTAAGATTTCGGCATTCAAAACATTAATTTAAAACAGGGCTCAATACAAAAGTAGAGCAGTAAATTTTTATTTATTATGCAGTGTTACCTTAGAACATGCACATACCCACTACAAAACTGTACATTTTGTCTCAACATTAAACAGATTTTTTTTTTTAACATTTCATCAGGTGCTACTAAAATATTTTATTCCAAAATAAAATATTTTAGTAGCATCGTTATTTCCCACCTGATGAAACATTAAAAAAAAATTTTAACATTGAAACAAAATGTAGTTTTGTAGTGGGTATGTGTATGTTTTAATTTAACACCGCATAAAATATATATATATATATATATATATATATATATATATATATATATATATATATGTGTGCATCAGAAATGCCTCCCTCATAATGTTAAGATGAAGATATCATTGTTACTAAACTGTCTTAGCATTTTGTGTGAGGTATTTTTACCACACACTGTATATGAAAAAAATACAGCTTTAAGGTATGTTATATTTATGGTTAAAAGTGCTCACTATCAGGGATAGAGTGTATGTAAATATAAAACTGTACACTGGGATCAACACCAAAAGATGACAATCTGTTTCATGATGCTTGAACACAATTTTCAAGTCCTGCAGATTGTCTTCAGGCATGAAACAGACTAACACTGCTCAGTATTGATCTCAGTGTCCACTTATATATATATATATATATATATATATATATATATACACCTACCATATATACTTGTGTAATGTGCAGCTTTGTGGGTCATGTGACCCCAAAATTTTCAATTATAGAAAATGATTTTATCATGTATCATGCTAGTTCCTTTTTCGAGAGACCAAATTACAATAGACTAACCTCTTTTCTTCTATCTCTTTATCCCATCTTCTTGTTAAATAAGATAAAAAAAGTAAAAGAGAATGATAAAAGTATCATTAGTAACGCTATACTCGTTGCATAAAGGCGTACAGCCATAAACAATCGATCGAAAAACAGCTAAACATCTTATAAACATAAACAATGGAAAAGATGCATATTTGCTATGTTTGTATTTTATAATATGATATTAATATGTGAATATTACATGCATTATTATTGGATACAGTTAAGTAAAACATCAGTTTTATCAAAATCATGTTTATTTTAAATACAGCTGTACTTTTTGACGCCAGTAAATGGATATATAGTTTGGTAAATAGAGTAGCCTGGACCAGCAATAAATGCAATAATTCTATACCTTGTGTATAATGTGACCCCCTTAAAATTAGATTCAGAATTAGGTTTTTAAAAGTTGCATGATATGCAAGTATATATGGTATGTATAAAGCCAAAATGAAACGTTAAAATTAAACATTAAGATGCTATAATTTTAATAAATATGTACTGATTATTAAAAAAAAAAAAAAAAAAAGTCTTAAAAGATTTATATATTTGGTTGGTGCAAAAATAATATCGTTTTTTGACGTATTTTTTTTTTTAACGTCAAAAAACGACATTATTTTTGCACCAGCCTAATAAAACACACCTTGTTTTGGTAATGTAGATTTTGTATTTTTTTTAAATTTTTTTTTTTTTTTTTTTTTTTTTAAATAAAATTGTTTTTCTGATGATGGTGAATGTAAAGAAAGATGTCAGAATAATATTATTTACAAGTTACCCGATCTAATTTCTATTTCATCAGATTTCATTTACAACAACAAACAAAAAAACCTTCAAATTTTCATAATAAAAGAAAATTTCCATTTCTAAATCTGCAATATTTTACTCAAAAGGTATTGAAGAGCCACCTGGTTGGTTGATTTTGTTTAGTGGCATATCAACCTTTCAGTCAGTTACGTGCCATGTGTGATACACGCTTAGATCATGTAGCTTTCGATACATGACTGACAATGCAGATTTTTTTTTTCCCCTGCCATTTCTTTCTGCAGTAGACCAGCTACCATCCAATGCTACAGAACCCGGTTTGTCCTGCTATTTATTCATAGCTGGGGGAAGAAGAAGAGGATTCCTACCTTTCCCAAGGGTATTAGCATGTAAGTGAATGTAATGGAGTTGAATCGAATCTGAACTCGACTCTGATTCCTCAATCCAAGCTGCTATCCATATCAACCTCTACGGGTTACTTAATGTCAAAATCTAAATATTTTGAACACAATTTTCCCACTTCAATTAAATATATACTTTAAATAGGTATTGTTAGTTGGTTGATTTTGTTTAGTGGCATATCAACACCTCTAAGTTATTTAATGCTGCTAAATATTTTGAACACAATTTTATAGCTTGAACTAAATATATTTTGAAAGCAATTGTATTCCTTCAACTATGGATAAAAATGTATTATTAGTAATCTCACTACAAAAATGTACTGTTGGTAATTTTTTTTATATAAAAATGTTTTGCTGGTATTTTTATTATACTATAAAAAATGTATTTTTGTACTTTCTCATAGTGTTTTTTTTTTGGGGGGGGGTCACCATGTGCCCATAGTTGGGACCCTAACAGGTGCTACCACCCTGGATCAGGGTGGAACAACAGCAGTTGACGGGTGGTTTCACACTCCTCAAACAGCCAATCTCCTGATCAGAGGCCTTGCTGCTGGAAGTAGTTCTGGTAAGTGGCAACAAGTCATGGTGAATATGGAATTGAATAAAATACAATTGTGCCATTTTATTTTTATTTTTCTAAAGTTGATAAACAAAGATAGAAATAAAGTATATGGTTGAGTCATAAATAAAGTAAAAATCTCAGTTTAGTTGTTATTGTTATATCTTGGCTGTTCTATTCTCTGGCCTTCCCACACCACCCCAGGTCTGTGTCTGGGAATTTTGAACCGAAAACCCCTTATTAAATCCACAGGAGTAAATTGTTCTCATTCTATTGGTTATTCTAGAAGATGCCTGGTCTTAATTAATTCCCTTATTCTTGTGAGGTCACCTTGTCTCAGGCGATGTATTAGGTTGGTACAAAAATAATGACGTAATAATGTCGTTTTTTGACGTTAAAAATTATGTCAAAAAACAACATGATTACGTCATTATTTTTGCACCAACCTAATAACAGTTTGCTCAACATGAGCCTGAGATTTGTCTCACTCGCTAACTAGACAACTTTTATCCACTAAGCCGTTGTCCCATAAGACATGTTTCCTTATCCAACCAAAACTTGGACATTTGTAGCTGACAAGGAAATAGCTTAAAAATAAAGGAAAACATACCTCATAACAAGACAGAGTATTGTCAAATTCCATGTTGATTAAATCAACAATAAGTCAAAACAATAAGATCATCTTTGATCAAGGCTTTGACTAAAGAAAAAAATAATTCAACCACCCCCACAAAAACAACTATTGCTATTGTTGTTGCAAATATTCTAGCTCTGTTCAGTGGATCTATATTTGATTAGATCCCCTAAATATATCTGTAAACGATTCAAATGAGCTTTAAAACTGAAAGAAGCTAGCAGCAAAATCAAAATTGTTAAAACAAACTAATAAAAAAAACAAAAAAAGAACCCAAACCTATGAATGAAAACAATGATATTGAAATATTTACAAAATTCTATAAAAAAACTCTCATTATATATTATTGCATTCATAAATTAGATTTAAAGATGTTACCGTAACTATTTTTTACAATATTAAAAAAGTACGATTGGTCGGGTAAACAAACTGTTATAATTTAAAATATATTTTTTAATATGTTCTCTATAAATATGTTAATAAATATAGTATTTAACTTATATTAAATCCCTAAACTATTTGTTTTAAAAAAATTAAATATTTAAATTGATAGCAAACATCAAATTAATTTATTCGTTTTTTTTTAGACATCTAAATTACCATCAAGCATTAAAATCTATTCTTTACATAAATTGCTAAAACCCAATTACAGCCTCTTTCTCTTTACTTCCCTCTCCCTCTTCTTTCTTTTTCTTTTCTCCCTTCTCCCCTCCCATTTCAATATATCACTTCCGTTAAGTTAACCGTCTAAATAGGTCATGGTCTGGTCACTCCTCCTCCTCCAATACAAAGTATGCTTGAGAGAGATATGAAATTAATCCCTCCCTATACTCTACCATGTCTCTTTAACTCCCCTTTTACACTCTCTGTTAAATTATAAAAACTTACACTACCCATCAATTTTAATTTCATTTTTCGTTTCATTTCATTTTTGGAAGTGCTATCTGATGATCCGGCATCCTTTAAAAGGACTCTGGTGAAATAAATTATTATAATTATTATAAGTGGTCTGTTTTTCTTTTAAATATAAACAACTATAGTGTAAGAGCCTGCATCCTCAAATGTATGTAAATAATTATAAATAAATAAACTGACGTCACTACATTCACTAGTTCTACAAAACTCACCGCTTGTCTCTACCTATCCTGTTGATAACTTAAGAAAGTCAAAAGCTTGGACCATGTTTCTTCCGAAATGAACTTTGGAGAATTTCTGATGTAATTTCCTCCTTATATAAGAAGGATTATTCTTAATTTGGAAAAGTCAATCAATAAAAATAATCAGCACAAAATTTCTTTTGTCTTTAATAACATTTGCCAAAGATTTATTTATTTATTTATATATATATATATATATATAGAGAGAGAGAGAGAGAGAGATAAAAAGGAGTGTGCAGCTTGTATTTTCTATAAAGAAACAATTTATACAAAGAATTAAATAGTTAATGTGATTAATGGCAAAAATCACTTCACTAACAGGACTTAATGAATATAAGGATCTTATTCAAGGAATTGATAAGTTAATGCCTCATTAAGTCCTGTTAGCAAAGTGATTTCACCATTAACCACATTAACATTGCTATTTAATTCTTTGTATAAATTGTTTTTTTATGATATGTGTGTGTGTGTGTGTGTGTGTGTGTATATATATATATATATATATTATACGCACACTAAAATAATCCTAAGGAGCCAGGCAAACCTAGGTAGGTCTGCCTGGCTCCTTAGGATTATTTTAGTTTATCGCTCTACTTAGTATATTGAGCACTATTCGTTTGAGTCTTTTTACTCATTTGTTTCTGTTTTTTTCTTTGGACTTGGAGCTTAAACACTTGATGATTGGTTTCATCTTGTTTTAATGTCCTTGGTTCTTTCATTTCCAATTTTTTCCTCAGATACTGATTTGTTCTACTGCAAGTTGAGCTATCTGAGGTTTCCCAAATGAGTACTACCATTTATATATATATATATATATATATATACACACGCATGCATGCATATGGTGCGGCAAAAATAAAGTAACATCCTTTTTTTGGGGTGCAGGAGAAACAATGCCTTTTTATCAGTATGACAGATGTAAAGCTTCTTTTTTATTTGTTATTATAGTTTTGATCTGTATAAATGTGAATCAACAGAATTGTACCCCACTCCTACTATAGCTTATGTGCTCAGGAATGGTTAAATCTTAATTTCAAGCTGAAGTGGATTGGATGATGTGGAGCAAATGACTGGCCCTCACAATCACCAGACTTTTTCTTGTGGAGTGTGCTGAAAGATGATCTTTACAGGCTCAAATCAAAAACAATTCCCAGACTAAAACAAGCAATTTTTGATAAATTTTCTGAAATTAATATATCAAATGGTTTGTACAAGTGTTACTGATAGGATTCAGTGGTGTATTAAACATGAAGGGGAGCATTTTGAACATGTTGCATAGCTTGTTAATCATAACAAATCAAATTGTTTTGATATGACAATACCAGTCTAATTTATTTTTGTTCAATGAATTTAATAAATGAAAAAGGAGTGTTACTTTTGTCACACCATATATATATATATATATATATATATATATATATATATATATAGATATATAGATGGATAGATGTGTTTCGTTGTATAGTTTAGATATATTCTCTCTGCTTATTTTTTATAAGATTCTTTCATACTCATGGATAAGTTTTTTGATGTCATTATTGAAGGACGAGAGAAAAATCACTGTGTTCATACATATTTGTTTTATTTCCAAGTACTTTCGACATATCCATCTCATCATCAGGGTATTGTTTATAATAAAATAAATAATATAGTATTCATTATTGTCGGAGACAAACTGTTGTGAAAGTTGAATTCCTTACAAATGCAATGAGGAATGCTGTGTCAGTGCATGACCGCTGAAACCATTTAAAGGGAGGTAACTAAGTATGGTTTGGAGAATTTTTTTTCATGAAATGAGGAGTAAAAAGAGAAACTTAGTTTGAAATGCCAAGGTTTACACTATCTATTATACACATTTTAAAACATTTGTAGAGTATTTATAATTAATTTTATTAAGGTTTCGTTTCAGTTTTTTAATATATATAGCTTCAAGAACTTTTAGTTATATATATATCTATATATATATATATCTCTCTCTCTCTCTATATATATATATATATATATATATATATATATATATATGCACATTTCATTGAATGCGACAGACAAGGTGCTTTGATTTAGTTTTTTATACAATTTCTCATGTGATCTAATATTTTAACTGTTAAATAAGAAATAGTTTGTTGCATGTATGTATTTATATAATGTTTCCATTTTTTTTTTTTCTTCAAAACACGGTCAAGATATTGTGTCCATGTTCATAGTTGATATTATTGAGTGTTGTTTTTATTAAAAAAAAAAAAAAAAAAAATATGAAAACATGAATACAAATATGCAACAAACTATTTCTTGTAAAGTGCTCAGAAAAAAAGAACTTTCGGACAGTTTTTATATAATTTATCATCTGAAAAGAAAAAAATTATTAGATCACATGAGAAATTGTATAAAAAAAATTAAAGCACCTTGTCTGTTGTATTCAATGAAATGTGCAGGAAAGAAGGATTACAGCCCACACACACATATATATATATATATATATATATATATATATGAGATAGTAAGAGAGAGGAACACACTTGTATGCATGTATGTTAGTGAAGAAAGACTGTCCATGTAGTCTTTTTATATGTAGATATCGTAGGTATATGAAAGAGATTAGAGAGATAACAAAAATAATTATAATAACGATAACTCTAAGAATAATAGTGGGTCTTTTATCCAAATGGAATCACAAGGAAAAAAAAAATGTTAAAAACATTATGAGCAAAATGTTAAAAAAAAAAAAAAAAAATTGCAATTTTTGGACATGCCTGTGTTCTTTCTCAATGAGAAATAAAAAAAATGAAGTTGGACTTTTTAAGAAGGGAAAGTTTTTTTGTTTTTTTTCCTGTATGTGTTATATTACTGATGAATTCTAATTGTTTCCAAACCTTCCACAACCCTAATAGTGGTAATCAACAAGCTCCAAACTACTAGAGTTCATCAGTAATAGAACACATCCCTCGTTCAAAATATTTCTCAAAATTCCAACTTCATTTTATTTCTTGTTGAGAAAGAACACAAGCATATCTGAAAAATCCAATATTCAAAATTTTTTATCCTTCTATTTAGTCAGAAGACCTACTAATATAAAATAAATATTATTAGTCTTATTATCAATAGTATTAATATTATCATTTTTTTAATCTCTTGAAGTTTTTCATTGGCCTAACATATGTGTGTGTGTGATTACTATAAATGTTTGTTTCAGTGGTGATATATTCAAAATTTTTTATCCTTCTATTTAGTCAAAAGACATACTAATATACAATAAATGTTATTAGTCTTATTATCAATAGTATTATTATTATTTTTTTTTTTATCTCTTGAATTTTTTTCATTGGCCTAATATGTGTATGATTACTATAAATGTTCATTTTAGTGGCGATATATGATTGATTTGACATACCTGTTTTTTTTTTTTCTTAAACAGTGAAATTAATAATAACCAGCTGAGATTGAGCTCTTCTCAATCTAGGCCAGTTGATATTAATTTCACTGTTTAAGGAAAAGAAAAAAGGATATGTGTACCCACTTAAAATAACGTTTACAGCAGTAAGAAATCATTTCAGATAAGATAAAAATCCACATACATACACACAGATTTATTCAAATGTAATGTCAATCAACATCTCCAGATGCCTTGATCTAATTCCCTATCCTTCTGTTCATCCTTTTTTCTATCACGCGTCTTTACTCTTGCTCACATTCTCTGTAACCCCTTGCGTGCTAGTGGCATCCTGCCTTGCTTGGGTTGAAATGCTTTTAAAAAAAAAAAAAGAAAAAAAGATAGAACCTCTTTCTGAAACCAGAAAGTGTTTGTTTATGTCTACTAGGCTGGTATCTTAGTCCTACACTTTCACTGTCGAAACGGTTAAATGTAGATGTCTCTTCTACTCCAATATCTTCATGTCTCGCACCTCTGGTCTGTGGAATTCCCTTCCTCCTCTTACTTGCACTTCCTGATAGCTATAATCTCCAACTATTCAAATGTAATGTCAATCGACATCTCCATAAACCTTGATCTAATTCCCTGTCCTTCTCTTCATCCTTTCCTCTACCATGCCTCTTTACTCTTGCTCATGCTTTTTGTAACCCCCTTGGATGCTAGTGTTGCTCCCACCTTGCTTGGGGTGAAAAGCTTAGAAGAAGAAAAAAAAAAAAAAAAAAAAAAAAATTATATATCTCAATAACATGTGTCGTTGAATATGACAGACAAGGAAAATTTGATGAATTTTTTTTATTGGGTTTTTCTGGTATTCTTAAATTTATTCATATAGCAGTGTAAAAATTGTCTGGAGTGTCTATTGTCTCAAGCACTTTCAGTCACTTCTTTAACCATTTTCAAAGGGTTTGTTGTTAATTTCTTTTCATGGTTGTCTTTTAAGATGTAAATTAAACATCCATGAGAAGAAATTAACAAAAAAAGACCCTTGAAAATGGCTAAAGAAATAGCTGAAAGCACTTGGAGTGGGAGGGGGGGGAGAAAACTCAGTAAAAAAAAAAATTCAAATTTTCTTTGTCTGTCATATTCAGTGAAACAAAGAAAGGATGCTGCCCAAATACAGGGTGCCCAGTAAAAAATGGTAAATTGAGAAAGAAATTTATTTAGCTCTCATGATTCATGAACAATCATCGTAGATATTCAAAATATTTGCCTGAATGCTCAACACAAAGTTGCATAGTATGGTAACCAGGAGGCTGTAGCTTTGTGGAGAGGGTCAAAAGGAATTTCATTCCAAGCTTCAGTTAAATTCCATTTCAATGAATCAATATCAATGATGTCACAATGACAGTTTTGCAAGTGAGTTACGAATATACTCTCGATATAATAATCGATAACATTCAAATCAGGGCTTTTAGAAGGCCACTGAAATGGATCCATTAGAACCGGTGTATTTTCTCAAAGAATAAATTTGCCTTTTTTTTCTTTACTGGGTACCTATATATATATATATATATATATATATATATATAGACCTGATGACTGTGTCGAGCATGAAACAGCTTGTTGCCTTTGAGTGTTGACTTCAATGTTGACATATATATAATTTAAAGAAAAACATACCACTTCAAGGCTTCATTGTTATAATTTATTTCACCAGAGAGTTTATTTTTCTCTGGATCATCAGACCTCACCTCCAAGGATGAAAAAATGAATTTAAACTTACACTTTTTTCATCCTTGGAAGTGAGGTGTGATGATCCAGGGAAAAAGAAACTCTTTGGTGAAATAAATTATAACAATGGAACCATAAAGTGGTCTGATTTTCTTTAAATTAAATTATTTGCTCTGACTTCACATTGAGCTCTCTGGATTTCATCCTCTTGGGATTATCCATACGGATTACCAAGATTTTCATTACTTCAATAAATAAATATATATATATATATATATATATATATATATATATATATATAAATTGAAAATACACAAATTTGACAAAATGATTAAATAAGGAACAAGTAAGAATACCTTTACAAATTTGACATGTTTGGCTATCTATTTTAGCTTCATCAAATTTATGAAAGTTTTGCTCGCCATTCCTTATTTAATCATATATATCTTACTATTTATTTCTCTCTTCATTCAAATTATATATTCAAAAATTATAACATAAGAATGTTATAACATCACTACTATTTTTGTAGTGTAGTAATGTTATAACATGCTTATGTTATAATTTTTGAATAAATATTATTTGCTCTACTTTGTATTGGGCACTTTTTTAAAAATAGTGTTTTTTTTTGTCATCGGAATTTTATTCCATCTATACCAACCCTGTATTCGGCATGCATATATATATATATATATATATATATATATATATATATATATATATACACACAGAGGATGACTTAAGTCCTTGGATCCTTAAACATAATGCCCCCCCGACCTCTCCCACTGAATCTGTATTGCTTTCTGTACTAAGAGTTTATCATATGTACTTGCGTATCATGCAACCTTTGAAGATCTAATTTTGAAACTAATTTGACTACAACATGTACATATAGTTTGGTCTTGTGTATGATTTGGCTCCCTTAAAATTAGCATCAAAATTAGGTTTTCAAAAGTTACATGATACACGATTATATATGGTAATTTGGTGTTGCATCTTACGACTGATGTTTATACAAAGTACAACAACCAACACAAGATTTTGTAACTCAGTCCAATACTTCATTGTGCACTTTATTTCATTTGGTCCTATTTTGCAATATTTTCTTTTCTTTTGGGATGATGATAAAACTGAATCCTAAAATATCAACCCTGACACTTGTTTCAATCTTTCAGCATGGAGTAATGTTTAACGAACTAGTCTGAGTCGTGAGTTCAATCTTCACTCAATGTCCCAAACTTGTGGTCTTATACCAAACTTAAGCTTATTTACATGTGAACTATTATCCTCATCTTTGTTGTTATTACATTTCAGCCATTGTGCCCATCAGCCTTCATCATGGGTATCTCAATCTGGGTAACCTATAGGAAATTTCGAACTGAGCCCTTTATTTAATCTATAGGGGTAGACTGTGCTTGTGTCACTGCCTATGTCTAGGGATATCTCATTTAGTTCTTATTTTAGTATTGCTCAGTTTTTGTTTGCCCTGTTTCCATGGAGCTCAAATAAACACTGCCTGGCCCAGGGATTGAACTCACAATTACAAGGTCAACAAATTCACAAACCGATATTTTAATCCATTGAGTTAAGTTTAATAACAATAACTTATTTAGTCATCAAATTTCAATGACCTACAAGCATGTTTTCCAGAATTTCATTCAACTTTGCTATGCTAAAATTAATATATATATATATATATATATATACTAGCAGCATTGCCCGTGCTTGATTAAAAAATCGTATGACTCATACAGCAATCACTATCACTTGACTTAAAATATTTTTACCCTTCCTTGCTTTTAAAGGAGTGCCCTTTGCCGTGTTGATGTTGCTACATGCCTTACTTCTTGCCTATCTCACACTGCAAATTTTTTCTAAGCTCTATACTAAACATTAAATCTGTTACAAAAAAAAGAACTAAAAATGAACACAAAACGATCAGCTTTAAAAAAGGACTTGTAACTGGAAAAACCGAATGAAAAAAGAATGTTAACAACAAATACTTCTTCACACCCAACCCAGTTCTGCGGAATCAGAATCAACGCTGAGTTTAAGCAAGCGAATGAGCCAATTGGAGTAAAGTGCCATGCAGATTTAAATTTTTCCCACTTGTGATGAATGCAGCTATTGATTTTTTTTTGCATGCTAGCTAACATTCGTGTGAGTCAGCTGTTGGCTCTCATGCTGGCCAATAGAATCTTCCTGCCTATTCGTGGCAGCCAACTATAGGCTCTCACTCTGGCCAGTACAAAATGGCCGCAAACTACATGAAAACTGCCGTAGAAGCATGAAAAAAATCGATTATTTCCACTATTGATGGGAGTTAGGAAATGCAAAGTCAGTCTTGGCCTTCCTGCTAACTTGGAGCATGTGCATGTAAATTTTGGTGCAAATCCGTTGAAAATTGCAGCTGTGCATTCATTACACACACACATCCTGCCTTTATATATAGTACAGGTAATCGATCTGTTGGTATATAATCCAGGTCGATATTAGTAATATTAATTATTAAATGATCCACAGAGAGCTCGATGTTTTTATTTTAACAGAGAATATGTATTTTTAAAGGAAAAAAAAAAATTACCTCAACATAGAGATAGTCTATTTCAAGTTCTGTACACGGCTATCATCAGCCGCTAAGTGTCTATATGACCGGTGAGTTGACCTATTAAATAGGTCAATGTCTGATCCTTACCCTCCTCTTCACCATTAAGTATTGTAATAAAAATAAATTTAAAAGCATTCCTATCTCTCCCTTCCCTCTCTAATTTCAACCATGTCTGTCACACTATCTGTCACCACTATATCACCTTACATAAGCTGAATACTGCCCTTTAAAAGTGTAAGTTTAAATTCATTTTTTCATCCTTAGAAGTGAAGTCTGATGATCCAGGGAAAAAGAAACTCTCTGGTGAAATAAATTATAACAATGGAACCTTAAAGTGGTCTGTTTTTCTTTAAATTAAATTATTCGCTCTGATTTAACATTGAGCTCTCTGGATTTCATCCTCCTTGAGATTATCCATATGGATTACCAAGATTTTCATTACTTAAATATATATATTTTATAAAAATAAATAAATGATAGTATAAAGAACATTTATAAATCTGACATTTCTGGATTTTATATATTTATATATATATATATATATATATATATATCATCCAAATCGTGCATAGTCAAACTAGAATTATGATACACTTACACACACAAATTATAAATATGAATTCCGTTTCACAAGCCAAATGCACATAATGTCTTCTCAACCAATGAACGTCAAACATAAAAATAAGAATACTAGAAAATTTTTTCCCATATCTCTTTCTCTGATGCAGTTTTAATAAAAGTGAAACATGTTAGATTTACTTATTTATTTGATCTGTATATGATCCCATTTCACACAAGCATAAATATACATACATATGAAAAAAGACAAAAGGAAAACTTATTTTAGCTGGCGTATTTTGTACTATTAGGGATTATAATTAAAAATGTTATTATTTTTCAACATTTTTTATACATTTTTGCTCTTGTATATAAATACTTGTCACAAAATAAAATCCTTACATTTGCCTTGATAAAGTCCCTCATAGGACAAAACACATCAGCTAACATTTTTAGTTTTTCTTTTGTGTTTTTCATATTGTCCTTTTACAGATATACTCTATCTGAAATTTTACATATATAATAATAATAGCTGACCACTTGTATCCGAGGATACACATCCACTATGGCAGCTAATCAATCTCTATTGCAGACACTTGCTCAGGCACATTTCTGTTTGTTCAACAACCACAGAGCCCACCTGTGGTTTATACTGCAACTATACTGAGCAGACCTTAGTTACAGTTTCTGGGAGAGAGAGTATTATCTAGCATGATCAACAATCTGAACAACACCAGCACACTCAAACAACTCGGTCATGATGACTTGTGACTTTGTGCTAGCACAGCTAACAATGGCTCACAAGAGTTCCATCTACCCAATTTCCCTCACAAGGCTTGGGTCAAACCATAGTGTGATTTTCAGGCACCTTCCAAAGGTGCCACATGCTGGGATCATTCCCCTCCAGACCGATAATGTCAGGAAGTCTTCTTCTTGACAAATTGACCGTGGTGAGATTCA
This sequence comes from Acanthosepion lycidas, assembly GCA_963932145.1. Taxonomy (NCBI): domain Eukaryota; kingdom Metazoa; phylum Mollusca; class Cephalopoda; order Sepiida; family Sepiidae; genus Acanthosepion; species Acanthosepion lycidas. The sequence goes on from OZ010612.1 coordinate 23,677,035, forward strand.
AACCCAGATCTCATGGTCAGAATGCAAACATTCTAACCACTCAGCCATGCATACATACATATATATATATATTACTGCTTTAAACATATTTAGTGGTTATACATGTTTGAGTAGAATATCCATGTGTTTTAATGTATGCCTGTGCATTTAATGGTTTTTATAAACTAAATGAGCCTTGCAGCACAGTTTGAATCGAAATTCCATTTATTGGGGGAAACCAACATGATGAACCGTATAATTTCGACTACTTAACCAAAGGAAGCTTTAAAAGTCAATCAAAGCTCAGTTACCCAATTTAAGAATGCACATCTCATGTTTGGATCCCTCAAAGCTTCTATATGCTAAATTTATTAAGACACTGGCCAGTAAACAAATTTACACTATCTAATAATGTTTAAAGTAACAAATAATGGCAGATTATAAATAAAATATATATATATATTATTAGGATGACTATATATATTAGTTAAATTCCCAGATCAATTTTGTGGACAAGACAAATTAATCTGGGAATTTAACTATATTGTCGACATGGAAAAAAAAAAAAAAAAATCCCTTACTATAAAGGTAATTTACATTAACCAGAAAAAAAGGCTTAGACAGAAGCATCTATCTTTTTAAATTTGGATTTTTTAATGTAACTATAGCAATATAAACATTTCGATTTCATTTTTGCCTTGAAAAAGTCGGAAGACGAAACGCGTCGGCAAAATCTAAGATCTTTTTTCCAATTGTCATTTTATTTGTACCAATCTGTCTTGTCCACAGAATTGATCTGGGAATTTATCTATATTGTTGACATGGAAAAAAAAAATCTCTTACTATAAAGGTAATTTACATTAACCAGAAAAAAAGGCTTAGACAGAAGCATCTATCTTTTTAAATTTGGATTTTTTAATGTAACTATAGCAACATAAACATTTCGATTTCATTTTTGCCTTGAAAAAGTCAGAAGATAAAACGTGTCGGCAAAATCAAAGATTTTTTTCCAATTGTCATTTTATACCATATATATTATCATCTTAATTATATATATATATATATATATATACATATAACAACAAAAGAAACCCTGCAACCATCTTCTTTCTTTTCTTTCTTACTTTCTTTTTCTTTCTTTTCTCGTGAAAAGACGGTTTATCTTGTGTCTTTCTTTCTTTCTTCCACTCTCTTTTCACGAGAAAAGGGAAGAAAAAGAATGTTGTAATTGGACTCTATTTGTTCTCATTTTAGACATATATATATATATATATATATATATATATATATATAAGTCCTCAGGTTATGACAGTCTCAATTCATGATGATAGTTACAATGCAAACTCAGTTAATCTTGTTTCAATTTATGGCCTTGTCCATAGAATGCAAATGGCATGGCAGAAGAATATGTTTGCTTTTCTTTCTTCCCCAGATTTCATGCTGCTTCTGAGTAAGGTAATAGAGACATTTTAAGCTTTGTCCTCTCATCTATTGAGAGATGGTGGCAATAAATATACCAGCAGCTTAAAACAATTTCATTATATATATATATATATATATATATATATATATATGAAGAAAAATATACGAAAAACAAACAAAAATCCTAATATGCAATTATACTGTTTTAATGTTAATATAATGTCAACATCGGACGTTTCGGTCTAGTAGACCATCTTCAGGACATATTCATGAAACATAATTAACATTAGAGTATATTCAATTCAACATGAAAAGACGATGGACATAAGAGTAAGACTAATCAAAACAGGAATACGTTTTCACAACATTGCCGACGTGATTATATTGAAACAGAATGCTGAGCTTGAAAAGTTTCAGTTATCTGTTTTGATTAATCTTACTCTTATGTCCATCGTCTTTTCATATTGAATTGAATATAGTCCAATGTTAATTATGTTTTATGAATATGTCCTGAAGATGGTCTACTAGACCGAAACGTCTGACATTGACATTGTATTAACATTAAAACAGCATAATTGCATATTAGGATTTTTGTTTGTTTTTCGTATATTTTTCTTCATACTGTCGGATCTATATCCATATATTTGCTTACATATAATTTTTTTCCTCCATGTGTTTTTTTAGTCTTAATTATGCTAAGATATGTCATAGAAACGTGATGTATTATCCTAGATTATTACTTTACTCTTGCATTAGCATAGGTAGTGACGTAAATGCTTATTCACAAAAATCGTAGTATGTTCCGTCTTACACGGAAAATCACAATGCATCATAGGAATGGACATCTGTACAAAGTTGAGGACCCCCCTGTATATATGAAATTTCAGCTACAACTAAAAATATACCTATAAAAGGACAATATAAGTAAAGATTGAAGGAAAACTAGCCGATATAATTTGTCTTCTGATGGACTTTACCAAGGCAAATGTAAGGATTTTATTTTGCAGTAAAATTGTTAATTTTACAGAATTTTTAAATTTAAAAACACTCATAAATATACATCTGGATAACTGAAAAGTGTAGATAAATTATGGAGGATGCTAAATGATATAATTTAACATCTAATAAACAAAAGTGAGTAAATTATGTTGTTGAATAAAATAATAAATAAAAATAAAATTCTTACATTTATCTTTAGCCATATATTGTCTTCAATATATTTTTTTATAACAGAAAAATAAAAAAAAATACATTGATTTTTTTCTGTTTTTCTGGCTTCTTTAATATTTCCCCTTTTTTAGTGAGATTAATGCTCGACAAGCGTACATATAAATTTTAGATCATAATAGAATTCTTTTCATTTTTCGTTTTCATTCAAAATACTCAAATTTTAGGAATACGTTTTGAAAGCGTCGCCCATTTGACGACAACGTGACCACGCTTAAACGGAAAGCTGATCATTTAAAATTTTCAGTTATCTGTTTTGGATAAGTCTTGTTTTTATGTCCATCATCTTTGTCATGTTGAACTGATTATGTTAATTGTATTTTAATGAATATTGTCCTGAAGTAGGTTTATTAAACCGAAACGTCAGACGTTGACATTTCATTCATATTAAAACAACATAATTGCATTTAAGAATTTTTGTTTGTTTTTTCCAAATATTTTTCTTCATTCTGTCGGATTTATATCCATTTATATTTGCTTATATATATATATATATATATATATATATATATATATATATATAGCTAGCTAGCTAGCTTTTGTATACGCAGTACTTATTGGAAAGCACTCAATATCAGTGATAGAGCTAACATATTCAGTTGTATGGATATGAGTTTGTGACCCTAGGTTTCACACTTTTGGGATCATCAGAAAAACTTGTTTATTTTTTAAAAATTGGATCTTTTTATGCTTGTTTGACTATGTTAGGTGGTGAAAGGGGAATTTTATATATATATATTCTGTTGTATGACAATATATATATATTATATATATTGTCATACAACAGAAATATATATATATAGATATAGATAGATAGATAGATAGATAGATGCATCTCCATACAACAGAATATATATATATATAATTATTTATTCGAAAATTATAACAAATATGTTATAAAATCACTACAAAAATAGCCACCTTGTTTCAACACTTCTGGTGTTTTAACAAGTAATGGTGTTGAATATAGAATAAAGGCTTTATTCTATATTAAACACAGTCGCTTGAAAAAAACACCAGAAGTGTTGAAATGGCTATTTTTGTAGTTATTTTATAACACATTTATGTCATAATTTTCGAGTAAATAATTATAATTGCTCTACTCTGAATTGAGCACTCTTTTAAGAATTTTATTTGTTGGTTATTGGAATTTATTCCCTATACACCAATCCTATACTTGGATATATCTCCATACAACAGAATATATATATTATATATATATATCTCTATACTACAGAATATATATATTATATATATATATATATATATATATCTATACTACAGAATATATATATTATATATATATATATCTCTATACTACAGAATATATATATTATATATATATATATCTCTATACTACAGAATATATATATTATATATATATCTATCTCTATACAACAGAATATATATATTATATATATATATCTATACAACAGAATATATATATTATATATATATATATATATCTATACAACAGAATATATATATTATATATATATATATATATCTATACAACAGAATATATATATTATATATATATATATATATATCTATACAACAGAATATATATATTATATATATATATATATATATCTATACAACAGAATATATATATTATATATATATATATATATATATATCTATACAACAGAATATATATATTATATATATATATATATATATCTATACAACAGAATATATATATTATATATATATATATATATCTATACAACAGAATATATATATTATATATATATATATATATATATCTATACAACAGAATATATATATTATATATATATATATATATCTATACAACAGAATATATATATTATATATATATATATATATCTATACAACAGAATATATATATTATATATATATATATATATATATATATCTATACAACAGAATATATATATTATATATATATATATATATATATATCTATACAACAGAATATATATATTATATATATATATATATATATATATCTATACAACAGAATATATATATTATATATATATATATATATATCTATACAACAGAATATATATATTATGTATATATATTATATATATATCTCTATACAACAGAATATATATATTATATATATATCTCTATACAACAGAATATATATATTATATATATATATCTCTATACAACAGAATATATATATTATATATATATATCTCTATACAACAGAATATATATATATTATATATATATATCTCTATACAACAGAATATATATATATTATATATATATATCTCTATACAACAGAATATATATATATTATATATATATATATCTCTATACAACAGAATATATATATATTATATATATATATCTCTATACAACAGAATATATATATATTATATATATATATCTCTATACAACAGAATATATATATATTATATATATATATCTCTATACAACAGAATATATATATATTATATATATATATCTATATATATATATATATATATATATATCTCCATAAAACAGAATATATATATACATATATGTTAGAAAAAAAACTTTTTTTTAAATCAAGATAATAATTTTCTGCATAAGTAATTGCCATCATCTCACTTTCAACTTCAAAAATACATGAATTTCGGAAATATAAAATTTGATTATCAATTTTCAGCAATTTAAAAAAAGTTGTCAAACTCTTGTCAATAACTTTGAGGAGAGTCATTAATATCCCCACCACTGGTTCCAAAACCTTTCCCAGTTGTTGCTCTCTCGGCTCCCAGGCAATATCCCAGCACCCACACATATGAAGACATGTCTTTCTTGGTATTAGGTAGCCTACAAATTCAAAAACAACAATTAATTGAATACTAAATGCACCTATATATTTCAGCATTTCTTTGATGTCATTACACAAGATATATACAAACATCAGTGGCTATATTACTATATCTACAAACCTAGAGCATTGGCCACTATAGACATCAACGGGAAAGAGGGGGGAGAGAAAATGAAAAGAATAGCGGAAAAAGAAAAAAGGACAAAATAAAAGGAAAGATTGGAAAAAATAGGGAAAAGGAAATAAAAAGAATAAAGAAAAAGACAAAAAAGAAAGGGGAAGATGGAAAGGAAAAGAGAGGGGAAGATGGAAAGGAAAAGAGAGGGGAAAAAAGTGAGGGGAAAAAGAAAGAAAAAGAATAAAGAAAAAGACAAAAAAGAAAGGGGAAGATGGAAAGGAAAAGAGAGGGGAAAAAAGTGAGGGGAAAAAGAAAGAAAAAGAATAAAGAAAAAGACAAAAAAGAAAGGGGAAGATGGAAAGGAAAAGAGAGGGGAAGATGGAAAGGAAAAGAGGGGAAAAAAGTGAGGGGAAAAAGAAATAAAAAGAATAAAGAAAAAGAAAAAAGAAAGGGGAAGATGGAAAGGAAAAGAGAGGGGAAAAAAGTGAGGGGAAAAAGAAAGAAAAAGAATAAAGAAAAAGACAAAAAAGAAAGGGGAAGATGGAAAGGAAAAGAGAGGGGAAGATGGAAAGGAAAAGAGAGGGGAAAAAAGTGAGGGGAAAAAGAAAGAAAAAGAATAAAGAAAAAGACAAAAAAGAAAGGGGAAGATGGAAAGGAAAAGAGAGGGGAAGATGGAAAGGAAAAGAGAGGGGAAGATGGAAAGGAAAAGAGAGGCGAAAAAAGTGAGGGGAAAAAGAAAGAAAAAGAATAAAGAAAAAAACAAAAAAGAAAGGGGAAGATGGAAAGGAAAAGAGAGGGGAAAAAAGTGAGGGGAAAAAGAAAGAAAAAGAATAAAGAAAAAGACAAAAAAGAAAGGGGAAGATGGAAAGGAAAAGAGAGGGGAAAAAGTGAGGGGAAAAAGAAATAAAAAGAATAAAGAGTAAAGAAAAAAGAACAAGGTAAAAGTGGGAAACGAAAAAAAGGAAAAGAAGAGATAGATAAAGAAAGAGGGAAAATGAAAAGAATAAAGAAAAAAGAGAAAAAAGTGGGGAAAAGAAAAAAGTAAAGGAAATGAGAGTAGAAAAGAAAAGAAAGAAAAGGAAATCTAATCTAATAGTGTCAATGCATTTATTCATTTCAGTCTTTTTTTTTTTTTTAGATACCGTTAGACAAGATATGTACAAGTATCTGTGGCTATATTGCTACTCCTACAAACCTAGAGGACTGGCCACTACAGATATCAACAATCTGATTTGGCTTGTACATGTTATGTCCTGTCCAGATAACATCAGCAAGATACAAACAAATGTTTGGTTATTTAACTTTGGGCAACAAAACAAAATATGAAAAGGGAGGAAAAAGAAGGAAAAATTTTTTTTGTTTTGTTTTGCTTTTTTATGGTTTATCAACCCTTTTTGGGTTATTTATAGCCAGAAAATAGTGTTAGATTGTAAAAAAGTTTTTGAGATAATAATGTTTTATTGATACAAGTCTTATTAATTAACTGATAGCCAAAGGGAGAAGAGGTATTTATATGTTTCCCAAGGTATTTAATATTTTTGTAAATTTAAAAAAAAAAAAAAAATGTAAAATTTACTTTCATAATGTGTTTAGGTTTTATTTCAATTCTAGTCAAATCTTTTTAAAAAATAAACATTGCTGAGGAATTAAGATATTATTTTAGCTATCAGTGTCAATAAAAAAAAGATATCCTTTTGACACACTGTCTTGTGGGCAGATTTGTCAATATTTAAGAAGACTCATTAATATTCAAAATTTTTGTCAGAAATACAAGAAAATTAGTTTAAATTGTGATTTTTCCCACTTGTCTGCCAAGGAACTTTAGCTAGCAATAGCTAGGTAGCATTGTATAAAGAAAATGGCACAAGGTTTCTCTCTGTTTTCAGTTCACCCAAAGCAATGCAGAGACAAGAGGTGTCTTGGTTTCAGATCTCACATACTATCCCTGTGTTGTGTTCCATGTAACAAATGATTCACTGGGGGACTAACAAGTCCCCCAGAAGGGAACAAGACACATGTTTTGTCCCTACAGTATCTTTTGGGTAAAGAAAGCAAGATAGATAGAAAGAAAAGAAAGCAAGATAGATAGATAGAAAGAAAAGAAAGCAAGATAGATAGATAGAAAGAAAAGAAAGCAAGATAGATAGATAAATAGAAAGAAAAGAAAGCTAGATAGATAGAAAGAAAAGAAAGCAAGATAGATAGATAGAAAGAAAAGAAAGCAAGATAGATAGATAGAAAGAAAAGAAAGCAAGATAGATAGATAGAAAGAAAAGAAAGCAAGATAGATAGATAGAAAGAAAAGAAAGCAAGATAGATAGATAGATAGAAAGAAAAGAAAGCAAGATAGATAGATAGATAGAAAGAAAAGAAAGCAAGATAGATAGATAGAAAGAAAAGAAAGCAAGATAGATAGATAGAAAGAAAAGAAAGCAAGATAGATAGATAGAAAGAAAAGAAAGCAAGATAGATAGATAGAAAAGAAAAGAAAAAAGGAAGACCTTGTATTCTTTTCCTTATATACTTCTATTATATAATGCCATCTAGTGGTTGTTAGCCAAAGCTACTTGGCAGACAAGTGGGATAATAGCAGAAATTCCAAATTCTGTTTGAACAAGAGAACTCCTTAGTGGTCTTGATGTTGTTAACATGTTGCAGCTGACCCATTCTTCAGGCTTCTTCAGTTCTATAAATCCATAGAAAAAAACAAAACAAAAAAAAAAATGTTTCTTTAGATGACATAAAAGAGTTCCCTTATCCAAAAAAAATTTGGAAGAAATTTGGGACATTTAGTCCCAAATTTCTAGCTGACAAGGAATCACCTTTCCCACAACTTAAGAAAAAATAAATAAGTAAACAGAAAATATCCCACTTCATAATGACATAAACAACTGTTAAATTCTATGCAAATTAAATGATATCAATTTATATAGGATAACACGTCTAACAATAAAATAATATTAATTATGGCTTTGGTTGAGGGAAAAAAAACTTGCAGATTTTCTAGTTTGGACAAATGGTCATATATTTGGTTTAAAACCACTAAATTCAGCTGTAAATGATTCAAACGACCCTTGAAATTGAAAGGAGGCATCAGCAAGTCCAAAATGTTCATATTGTTGTTGAGCTCCATGTTGTTGATTTGCTGAACAAATCACTTGAGGAGACCATAATGGTACAGTCAGCAACAAAATTATACGTATACTTATCAATTTTGAATGTTTTTTATCCATTTCTCAGAATCTAATACCTGTATCTTACCAGATATTTTTATGTGTTAATAAGCATAAAAAATTAACATAAAACTCAATTTTCAGAACAATAGTTTAAATACAACAAATTTGACAGGCAAATTATTCAAAATAGGAAAAGACAAAATTGTTCGTACAGTAGAAAATATCATTTTAAATTGATTGATTCACGTGAGTATAAGTAATTTACATAATTATTTATTATCTTACATTTTTCCCCAAATATATATATATATATATATACACATGCTGTTAATGATGAAGTTATTTGTACACCCATTAATTTCAAATATTTTTATCCATTTTGATCTAGTGTGAACAAAATATTACCAAGTGAGTAATTAAAAAAAAACCCTTTTACGAAAATAAAGATTGTAAATTTTCTAAAAGAAGCTGGATTGTACTCAGAAATATGAATAATTGAAAAATGGTTCAAATATATATGTATACATACACATCTTTTTTTACCAAACTATCGCTATGAATCTATTTAAAAAATTTTGTTGGTAATTAAATGACCCACTGAGGTTTTGATATGCCATAAAACAAAACAACCAACTAACATTCACAGACCCATTCACATTCTTGATAATCTTTACACCGTAATGACACATTTATACGAATCGCATACAGTCAAAGACGAAATTATTCGTACACCCATCGATTTTGAATATTTATATCCATTACTCAAAATCTAACGACCGTATGATGCCAATTTTTTTTTTATATGTTAATAAGCATAAAAAATGAACATTAAACTCAATTTTCAGAACAATTAATTAAATACAACAAATTTGACAGGTGAATTATTCAAAATAAGAAAAGACAAAATTATTTGTACAGTAGAAAATATAATTTTAAATTGATTGATATGTGTAAATAATTTCCATAATTGTTATGGGACCTTATCCATAATAACATAATGGACTATTCCATACGTAATAAATACTGCACCTCAAGAGGAAGCAGGGAGTTCAGTCTGAAGTCTGGAGTGAGATCCGTCAGGAGTCTGTCGTCAGTCAGTCAGAGCGAGTGAGTGAGTCAGTTAGTCGAGGCAGAGACAGTTCAGAACAGAGTTGCGTCCAGACAATTACTACTAAACTTGATTGTTCGTACTAACACTTTCTACTTCTCTGTATATATTCCTGTTTGTAATATATCTGTGTTATTCCATATCCGTATTCTTCTTTATTAGTTCTACCTTGGACTATCACCGTGGTACAAGGAACCGGACCATAACAATAATTATTTTATTGAAGCCTTCCAGACTATTTATTCAGTAGAATATTTGTGATAATTCCAGCAAAGAACACCATGTGGTGCATCGAATGTCACCATTATTATTCCTACATTAACAACATAATGGGGAAGACAAAGGAGCTTAGCATTGACTTGAGACAGAGAATTATTAACTTCCATAAGTTGGGATATAGTTACATCACTATTTTAAACTGGTTAGCTATCTCTTGATCTATGGTACAGTCTGTTATAAGGAAGTTTAAATGGTTTGGCACAACAGAGAACTTGTCTGGGTGTGGAAAAAAACCCAAATTGTCACCAAAAACTGCACAAAAACTGTTGTGAGGTTAATATAAACCCATGAGTTATTTTGAAAGACATTACCAAAAGTTTGGATAGGATAGGTATCAGTGTAAGTACTCGCACAATACAACGTTGTTTAAATAGAAATAGGTTGCATGGAAACCAACCAAGACAAACCACTCTTCACAGACCATGTCACATTGTTGCTCGGTTTAATTTTGCCCAAACGTTTTGGACAAAGAAAATTGCTTTTGGGAACAAGCACTATGAAGTGATGAAACAAAAACTGAGCTTTTTCGACATAATGAAGTACAGAAGATTTGGAGCAAGAAAGGTGAAGCTTTCCTCCCTAAAGACACAGTGGCAACATTAAAACATGGAGTAAGCTCGATGATGTTTTGGGGTTATTTTAGCTCAAGGGGGACAGGACAATTAATTACAATAAGAGGAATAATGAGATCTGCAGACTATATCAAAATTCTGGATGAAAATCTACAACTATCAGTGCAAAATCAACATCTAGGTCAGTGATTTACTTTCCAGCAACATAATGATTCCAAACATGTCTAAATCAGTGACTGTGTAGTTTCAGGAAAAGAAGATTACAGTTCTCCCATGGTCTTCAGCAAGTCCTGACTTGAATCCTATTGAAAATATATGGCAAGAATTGAAAGTTTGAATAAATCGTCAGTCACCAAAAATCTTCAGGAATTAGAATGTGTAACCATTGAAGATTGGAAGAAAATCACAAAAAAGATTTGTTCAAATTTCATGAAAAACTTTAGAAAAAAAATTACAGTAAGTTATAAATACGAGACGCCATGCTATTGACTTAATATTGTGAAAATTGTTCAATTTTTTTCTATTTTTCATACTGTATGAATAATTTTTTTTCGTATTTAGTATAGTTTGCCTGTCAAATTTGTTGTATTTAATCACTTGTTCTGAAAATTGATTTTTATATTCCACTTTTTGTGTTTATTAACATCTAAAAAACTTAGCTTCATACAGGCATTAGATTCTGAGAAATGGATAAAAATATTAAAAACTGATGTGTGTATGAATAATTTCGTCCTTGACTGTATGTATATATATTTGGAGAAGAATGTATGACAAAGTGGAAAAAGTTTTCTTGAGACATGTTTCATCTTTTAGGACTTTATCCGATTAAATTTGTGATGTGGGGTGTGACTACACATGCGCATGAATGAGTCCAATGAAGTCCTAAAAAACGAAATGCGTCACAAGAAAACTTTTTCCACTTCGTCATATGTTCTTCCCCAATATTGTTCTATATATATATATATGTGTGTGTGTGTGTGTGTGTGTGCGTGTATATGTATGTAATGTAATGGATTAAATCCGATAAATATTTTAATATATTTTCTGTTTATTTGAGAAATTTTGCAGAAAATATGTGTCCTCCAACAGGAATTGAACCTGTATCCCATATAGAAACCATCATTTAGCCTGACGTGCTGCAAACTGATTCAGACAATAAAGGACTTGCAATTTAGCAAAGCTCAAATTACTGCTTATTATTATTTCTCAAATATTCAGGCTGGTAAATTTATTTAATACTGTTTAATTAAAAAATAAAAAATAACATATAAACAGAATATATATACAGTGTAACCCGGATATAAGAGAGATTTTCTCTCGTCCCAAATTAGAGCCTGTGTTAATATATATAAAATAGACCAAACCCGGTTATAAGAGAAACCCGGATATAAGAGACTTATTCTTAGGACATGGCAACTCTCTTATATCCGGGTCACACTGTATATATAGGATTAATACAAATAAAATTTGTAACTTAGCTGATTGATGTTATATTCTTTGATGCCAGAGTTTCGTAGATTAACTTTTTGTAGTTGTTCAGTCCACTCTTCAGGAGGTTTTCAGCAATCGACTGCCATTTTACACATTTTTTTTTATATTTATACTAAGTTTGATGTAATTTATGTGCTCGTTGGGATGCTCTTATTATTGGTGTTAAGTTTAGGCCTTTTTCTTTTATATGTTAAATGTTGTGGTTTGTTTTTATATATATATATATATATATATATATTTATTTACACACACACACACACACACACTTACTCTTGATTTTTCTCTCAATCCATTAATCGTTATATATGTACATACACGCATGTGTGCTCACACACAATAAGGATGTCTAAAGTCCATGTGCTGTTACACATTCTTCATAACTTCATTTCTGCATATGTGGGGTAGGGATACTGATAAGTTCTCAGGCCTGGCCCTCTTCCTAAATTCAGTATTTCAAAGACTAAACATCAGAACTTTTTTTTGATGGTGGTGGTGGTGGTGGTAAACAAATTTGGCAAACGATTTGCCAAATGTCAATATTTGGAATACCATATCCATTTCATATCTTTCTCGGTCTGGCTGAGAACTTTTCACCCCTTCACCTTGTAAGATCCCAGTTTATCCCGTACTATTAGGAAAAAACAAAAAAAAAAAAAAACAGTAACACTACAGTTGCATTGCACTTGAAAATTATCAAATACTTTGTGAGTATTTTCTTCTTTGCATTCAATACTTCCTGAACATCAAAACAAATACTGAATAATCTTAGATTTATTAATCAAGTTTACATGCACATACACACATCTGGTTATTTGAACAGGAGTAGAGGTTTATCCTTTGTGTAGGAAAGGGTTTTCAGTTCCTTCTTGAGTCTACTTCATCTCTATATTTCTAATGTCTCTGCCTAGACTCTGAAATTTTATTTACTATTTATTTATTTTTCCTTAATAAGAGTAGATATGTTCACCTATCATCCAGTTCAGACACCTCCCTGATCTTTTCAAAAGACAGGAGTAGAGGTTTAGACCTTCGCTCCTGGTTCCTTCTAAAATCTGTAATTCTCTTTCACTCCCTGCTACCCCGTGCATCCTAGTGGCATTATCACCTTGCTTGGGGTGAATTGATTAAAAAAATAAATAAAAATATGAATTGGGATCAAATATAGATCGGAATCTGACAGAATGATAATATAAAGAACAAGTAGGAAATGTTTTTAAATTTAACATGTTTCGGTTTTATTTAAG
>OZ010612.1:23695468-23730468 GCA_963932145.1 Acanthosepion lycidas
GATTTGGTTAAGTAGATTTGAGCCTAAATTTAATTGGTCAATTTCCCCTGAAGACCCATTTCTATTGTAAGCTTAAATCTCATTGGCTCCATATTATTTATAAATTTAAATGCCTAAATCTGATTGGTCATAAAAGTCATGCCCACATGGAGAAATTCAATAATGACAATACTGGATTTTTCAAAACAATCACAAACTCGAAACTGAAATATCATCCATTGTTTTGATTTTTCTTTTTTAATAGTTTGTGTGTGTGTGTGTGTGTGCATATATGCGGTGGGCAAGAACTGGAGGGACTACTGTTGTCATGGTGATAGCTTGTAATTTTGCATGAGGGAATTGGGTTCAATACTGTTCCTCTCTTTCTCTCTCTCTCTCTCTCCAATGTCCAGGTAAGAGTTCTCCACAGGGGTGGGCTGTCACCGCTTGAAGATAAGTACCTGGACCATAGTAGGCAGGCCTTAGATGAAGAGGGAGACTTTTACGTACGAATGGCTGCTATATTATCTGCAGCGTGCTGCACACGTAGCATATTGTAGCAAGTCTGACACACTCGCACGGGTTTTAAGATTCGAAGACGACGTATCTCCATTTCAAAACGGCTACACCTACAAAGAAATAAAAATAAGCAAAGTTTAACTTTTGTTTCAAAATTGAATCAAAATCAATGTTTTTAATTTGAAATTTTCCAAATTTAAATATTGAAATTTAATATAGATTTTTGATTAGTAATTTTTTAAAACTTATTTCTGTTGCTTTTTATTACAACAGACAATTTGATAGTTTTGAGAAAAAGCAATTGAAATGAAAGTGATAGAAATACTAGTCAAACATTAATAATGATCAACTAGGCTTCATCTAATAAAAATTCAGGATACTACTAGTGGAAATAAAGCAGTTGAAATGAAGATGACAGAAATACTAGTCAAAAATTAATAATGATCAACTAGACCTCATCTAATAAAAATTCAGGATACTACTAATACTACTAGTGGAAATAAAGCAGTTGAAATGAAGCAGTTGACATGAAGATGAAAGAAATTCTAGTCAAATATCAGTTATGATGATAAGGCTTTATCTTTTAAAAATTAAACATTATTTGGAGAGAGAGTACTGAATGACAGGCCGCAGGCAGCCAAGAGTGACTGTAGTGGCATCAAGAAAATGAAATAGAACAACAAAGTTGACCAAGTTCCACATAAGAATATAGTTTGGAATTGGGTTTCTGGTTGACCTTGTTCATTCTCTTTCACTCCTAGTAGTATCCTGGTGGCATTATTACCTTCTGAATCAATTAAAAATACAGGACATTATCTCTGTGATTTCCATTTAAAATTACTTAATGTAACTAAGGAATTTTTGTTTGAATTTCTGGGATGAGACATTATTATTTACACTATTATCCTCATCATTTTTATTGTTGTTGTCACAAACTTTTCATGTTGTATACTCTGGCCTTCATCAGGCATATATATATATATATATATATATATATATCTCCAAGTATAGGATTGGTGTATACGGAATAAATTCCAATAACCAACAAATACTATTCTTAAAAGAGTGTCCATTCCAGAGTAGAGCAAATATAATTATTTATTCAAAAATTATAACATAAATATGTTAAAAAATCACTACAAAAATAGCCATTTTGTTTCAACACTTCTGGTGCCTTATCAAGTGATGGTGTTGAATGTCCAGCTTTCAGTAATTTTTTGCAACAAATTTTTTGTAGGATAATTGCAAAGCTGAGGACAATAATGCAAATATAAATAGTGTAAATAGTAACTAAGGAAGGTGGTAAATAAGGCTGGTCAAAATATTATTGCTAAAAACAAAGATAAGAGAGCTAACACTATGCCCAAAAGCAAAAATTAATTTCATAGAAAAGGAAAAGAAAAAGAAAAGAAAAGGAATAGATGAGGAAAGGAATAGAAGAGGAAAGGAAAAGAAAAGGAAAAGAAAAAGGAAAAGGAAAAGAAAAAGGAAAAGAAAAAGAAAGAAAAAGGAAAAGAAAAAGAAAGAAAAAGGAAAAGAAAAAGAAAGGAAAAGAAAAGAAAAAGAAAGGAAAAGAAAAAGAAAGGAAAAGAAAAAGAAAGGAAAAGAAAAAGAAAGGAAAAGAAAAAGAAAGGAAAAGAAAAAGAAAGGAAAAGAAAAAGAAAGGAAAAGGAAAAGAAAAGGAAAATAAAATAAAAGGAAAATAAAAGAAAAATAAAAGAAAAAGAAAAAAAGAAACAAAGAGTTCATGAAAGTCCCATTATTCCTTAGACTTCAATAATAATAATAATAATAAATAAAACCAAACCAAACAGAAGCCACTCACTTGGAGCAGAAGACTTGTCCACAGTTTCTGCAATGGTGACGACGTTCTGAGAAAGAGAATTTCACTCGACAAGATAAACAGCTATCAACTCCTTCATCCTTCATCCAATGGTCAGCTACTACCCGTCCCGGTTGGTCAGTTACAGTCCAGCTGTAGATACGGCCACGTGCATCACCAACATAGATTGTTTTGTGGTCCCTAGAAAAAAAGTTTGTACTGTAATTGGTTGTGTACCATGCACACTTTTTCCAGATTTTTAAGCTTAAAAGTTAAATGCATGTATAACTAAATATTAACTGTTTTTTTTCTATCTGCATTTGTCACCATTTTTGGATTGGTTCAAACAAATCAATGTGTAACTAAAAGTTTAAAATAATTAACCAAGTACTTGTAATTAAAAAAAAAAATTATTTACAAATACTAAGAAAATTTTAGTCTGTTTCAGTGATTACTTTTTTTTTTTTTTTAAACTATTTGTTCACCCAATACAAGGCCTAAGTGTCACTCAAGGTAGAGGGTTACTAAAAGTAAATTATAGGAAGGGGGTTGGTTAATTGATTTTGTTTAGTAGCATATCAACCTCTATGGATTATTTAATTCCGAAATCTAAATATTTTGATTTTTTTTTCTTTTATATAAAAGAAAATGTATTGCTGGTATTTTTACTATAAAAATCTATTTTTATACTTTCATAGTATTTGGAGGGTTCACTATTTGCCCATAGCTGGGGCCCTAACAGGTGCTACCACTTCAGGTTAATGTGAACCCAGGAACAACAGCAATCAAGGTGGTTCCATACTCTTCAAAACCTCCAATCTCCTAACCAGAGGCATGGCTGCCAGATGTAGTTTATCATCATACTCAGGACTATTGGGAGGGAGTAAGGGTTGAAAACTAATTACCTAAACTTTGTTTGTCCCCACTGCAGGGATCACCTCCCTTTTCCCAAATTTTCTTTCCATGAACTGCTGCTTTTTTGTTTTTAATCCTAATGGGTATCAGGCCACCCACCTTACCAGGAAAAAAAAGAAAAAAAAAAAAGAAAAAAAAAGAGAACGTATTTTTCACTATATTTTAAATACATATTTTTTTGCAGTAGGATGTATGCAGTAGTATGTATTAATGGCTCATAAAGAGAAACTGGCAAACCATGTTCAAGCCAAGTTTATTGTATTCACTTTCACACAGATATCCTTGGGGAAAAGTATGGCTCTATCTCTCCTTCCTCCAGCCCTGAATTGAATTAGGTTTTTCTAGCCTTGGTTGGTAAACAGTCTAGGAGAAGTATAAGTGAATTCAAAACTGATTAATGTGCTAATGGACAGATAGAAGCTCTTCAGTCTTGGTTGATAATCTACCAAGGGGTGGTCCCTCGATAAAAATATATCTCCCACAGCAAATTGGGCTACTTGTGAGCATGTGTCGGCTGGAACAAAAAGCATAATGGCTAAAATTCATGTCACATAAGTTGTGCAATCATTTTATATATATATATATATATATTTATATATATATATATATATATATATTTATATATATATATATGAATGATAGAAATTATTAGGAGGATTTGATAATTATATTTAAGTAATTCATCGAGTCTGAAAGAAACCTCAACAGAATGCAGAAAGCACTGGATGGCCGTTTCGTCCTATATTTGGGACTCATTAGCAGTGTGCATCCACTACCGAGAATTGAAACCCTCACAGTTAGGTTGTCAAGCAAACATCATACCAACTGTTCCACCGGGCCTCGTTGACGAAGAAATTGCAAATCAGACTCAATATAGCGCTGCTCGCTCACATATTCCGTGGTGGGACTCATCCCGAGTTCTCTGTAACCATAGGACTGGGCCCCCTGGAGCCACGACTACGCTCACCAAGCCACTCACTCTAGAGCATTAGAAGCTGGTTCAAGCAATGATGTACATGATAGAAATTATTAGGAGGATTTGATGATTATATTTAAGTAATTCATCAAGTCTGAAAGAAACCTCAACAGAATGCAGAATGCACTGGACGGCCGTTTCGTTCTATATTTGGGACTCATCAGCAGTGCGCATCCACTACCGAGAATTGAAACAGTTGGTTGAACAGTTGGTATGATGTTTGCTTGACAACCTGTCATGGTTTCAATTCTCGGTAGTGGATGCGCACTGCTGATGAGTCCCAAGTATAGGACGAAACAGCCGTCCAGTGCATTCTGCATTCTGTTGAGGTTTCTTTCAGACTTGATGAATTACTTTATATATATATATATATATATATATATATATATATATATATATATAGAGAGAGAGAGAGAGAGAGAGAGAGGAGGGTGATGGGTAAATTGTCACCATTTTATACTTTTTATTTTGCACGTGCATGTAGTTTGTTTTTGATTTTGTCATTAGTCATTATCATTCAGACAATTGTCCTCATCTTTGTTGTCATTATCTCAACATTTCAGCTCTCTGAGATGAAGAGTTATCATTATTGCCATTATTTACACTCTGACGATTGTCCCCATCTTTGTTGTTATCACATTTCAGTTTTCTGTTGTGTCTTCCGGCCTCAGCTTAAGACTCCAAATTCTTTTCTCGGGATTTTCTTATGGTGGATTAAATGACATAGTTATTGTGAGTTCAATCCCTGGGCCAGCCAGTGACTACTTAGACTCAGTGGAAGTGGGGTAATCAATAACTGAGCAATACTAAAAAATAACAATATGAAATATCCTTAGCCATGTGCAGTGGAATGGGAACAATCTATATCCATAGATTCAATAAAGGGTTCCGTTCAAAATTCCCTGAATGTTACCCAGATCAAGAAACACCTGATAAAGGCTAGACAGGGAAAGGGTCGAAATGTTGTGATAAGAACAAAGATGGCAATAACATGTAAATAACATTTTTTTTTTTTTTTTTTTTTAATATATTTCATCTTTCACAACAATTATGCAATTTCTGGTGTCATATATACAAAACCTGCATCTACTTTGTACTATTAAATATGAATAAAACCATAACATGCCAAGTTTTGTTCCTTACAACATAAACACTGGCTTTTATATAATTGAATAAAAGGCTTTTCATTTAATACTTATCCACAATTATCTTCAGAGGCATAAACAGATTATTAGTCTAATGATCTTAAGGAGTTAAATGCCACTTACTTGGCCACTGCAATGGCAGTGACAGCAGCAGGGTCCTTGTTGTCTTTGCGCTCAAATGCTGTATGCATTGTTAGTTTGCTACGGAACACCAACTGCCTCTGCCAACGGAAGCCTGCAAATTAAAAGAAAATTGATATTAAATTGGGCATAAACTTGTCACTTAAAATAATTATATTATGTACTGATCGAAAGTCTTTTTGAAAATGAATATGGAGAAGTGGCGAAATTGATATTATCCTTTGAAGGAAAAATATAATAAAATGAACATGTGTTGGAAATAACTTAATATAGGAATGCATTGCTAATGGTTTTTACTACAGAAATGCATTGCCAATGATTTTTACTATAGAGAATGCATTGCCAATGATTTTTACTATAGAGAATGCATTGCCAATGATTTTTACTATACAGAATGTATTGCAAACGGTTTTTACTATAGGAATGCGTTGCCACTGATTTTTACTATAGAGAATGAATTGGAAATGACTTTTACTATTGGAATGGATAGCCAATGACTTTTACTACAGGAATGCATTGGAAACGGTTTTTACTATAGGAATGCATTGCCAATGATTTTTACTAAAGAGAATGCATTGCCAATGATTTTTACTATAGAGAATGCATTGCCAATGATTTTTACTATACAGAATGTATTGCAAACGGTTTTTACTATAGGAATGCATTGCCACTGATTTTTACTATAGAGAATGAATTGGAAATGACTTTTACTATTGGAATGGATAGCCAATGACTTTTACTACAGGAATGCATTGGAAACGGTTTTTACTATAGGAATGCATTGCCAATGATTTTTACTAAAGAGAATGCATTGCCAATGATTTTTACTATAGGAAGGCATTGCCAATGATTTTTACTATAGGAAGGCATTGCCAATGATTTTTACTATAGGAAGGCATTGCCAATGATTTTTACTATAGGAAGGCATTGCCAATGATTTTTACTATAGAGAATGCATTACCAATGATTTTTACTATAGAGAATGCATTACCAATGATTTTTACTATAGAGACTGCCTTGACAATGACATTTACTATAGAGAATGCATTGGTAATGATTTTAGTATTGGAATATATTAAAAATTATTATAAAAAGTATTGCAATAGTTTTTACTATAGGATCACATATTATTTTATGTTAAATCTTCTATATATCTTCCATTTAATTCAGTACTTAATTGTAATTGTCTATCAGACTACCTAGAAAAATGAAAGTGCCATTTATTTTACTCCTTATAAATTCATCTTAAATGTAAAAAAAAAAAAAAAAAAAAAAAAGAAAAATCTATTCCCTGGATGATTGCAAAAAGTTGCCCAAAGCAGTTTTGTTGAAAAAGATAAATGCACCTAGGAGGATCTTGTTATGAAATTACCTGAAAAGTGGCAGACGGCAATGAAATAAAATTCAGAATATTTTCTTCAACAAATTAAGGAAAAAAAAATTTACAAAATAAACTTTGAACAACCTTGTTATCCAATTAAACACATATTATGGCATCGATTTAAATGGACGCCTGTTTTTCCCCATAAATTTTGACCAATTTAAGTTCGTATTTTCTTGATTTCAGATGAAAACTTTTTTCATCACATTTCAATGAAGTTCTCACTTTCCAAATTCTAGTATAAAATCTTAATTTAGATATACGTGTAAAAGAAAATGTCAGTTTAAAATGACACCATGAAAATGTAAGGTAAAGTTTGTATTTTCTTGATTTTAGAGGAAAACTTACAAATGTTCCATCACATTTCAGTGAAGTTTTCACTTTCCAAAATTCTAGTTTATAACTTAGATATACAGAAAAAAGATGTTAGATTAAACTGATGCCTGGGAAATATGAATTTTAAAAATCAATCTTCATAAGAATATACTCTACCCTCATAAAAATTTTCTTATATATATATATATGTGTATATGTGTAAAAATTTTCAGATATAATTAAAATATATCTATAAAAAGACAATATGCATAGATACAAAAAAAAACAACTTATCTTAGCCAACACGTTTCATCCTCTTTCAGTCTTTCTCAAGGCAAGCATGAAGATTTTATTTCACAACAAGTATTTATAAACGAAAGTAAAAATGTTAGTTTTCCAAATTTTTAAATTTAAGAGACACTCATAAATATTCAGACTAACTGAAAAGTCTAGGTAAATTATGGCAGATGCTCAATGATGTAATTCAATTTTTAATAAACAAAAGTGAGTAAAGGATGT
The DNA here is from genome assembly GCA_963932145.1 of Acanthosepion lycidas. Taxonomy (NCBI): domain Eukaryota; kingdom Metazoa; phylum Mollusca; class Cephalopoda; order Sepiida; family Sepiidae; genus Acanthosepion; species Acanthosepion lycidas. The sequence goes on from OZ010612.1 coordinate 23,703,181, forward strand.
TGTTGAATTTCTTTTTAACTTACCATCATTTAAAAATATGCAATACATAAATTTATCCTATATGAAAATAATGTAAGACTAATTGCATAAAAAATTCAACAGCAAAAGAAAAAGAATAGAAAAAAGAAAAAGAAAAAGAGGAAAAAGAGGAAAGAAAGAAAAGAAAGAAGAAAAAAAGAAAGGAAAACGAAAAAGCAAAAAGTAAGAGAAAAACAAAAAAGAGAAAAACAAAAAAGAGAAAAACAAAAAAGAGAAAAACAAAAAAGAGAAAAACAAAATAGAAACAGAAGAAAACAAAAAATGAAAACACCCAAAAAACAAAAAACAAAAAAAAACCCAAATGAAAAAACAAAAATGTATAAACAAAAAAGACAAAGACGAAAAAGATAAAGACGAAAAAGAGAAAAAACAAAAAAGAGAAAAAACAAAAAAGAGAAAAAACAAAAAAGAGAAAAAACAAAAAAGAGAAAAAACAAAAAAGACAAAAACCAAAAAAGAGAAAAACCAAAAAAGACAAAAAACAAAAAAGACAAAAAACAAAAACAAAAAAAACGAAAAACAAGAAAATGAAAAGGCGAAAAAGAAAAACAAGAAAAAGAAAAAAGTAAAAAGCAAGAAAAATTAAAAACAAAAAATAAAACACTAAAAACTAAAAAAAAGAATACATTAATAAAAACAAAATGTATAAAATAAAAAAAAATCAGAAAAAAATTAACTTATAAAAAAACAAACCAAAAATGCTTCCTCTGCACTGTAACCAAGTTAAACTCCAATCTGTAAAATCAGTAAACAGCACTTACCCTCTCGTAAATGATTTTTCATTGATAGCTTAGGTTTACGAATTTGATTATCGTTCAGTTTGTTGAAACTTGGAACATCCGATGAAGAAATTACAACAAAGTCAGATGAAGACGATTTGGCCGAATCTTTGTCACTATCGTGTTCTGCCTTGTCCAGACTGTCCGCCTGGTCATCTGCTTTGATTGTATCCGTAGACTCATCCATATCAGCAGCCATATTCTGTTGGTCAGATAAATTTGATTTACTGGACAGGTCGTCCCTTATTGAGTCGGTGCTGTCTGGAGTTTTCCGGATTCCTTGCTGTTCCTGCTCAAGTTCCAAAAGGGCATCAACTGCTGCATCGACTGATTTGACACTGCCATTGTCCCCTGCATGAAGCGATGCTGCAGACAACCGGGGACATTCTTCATAAATCAGCAACTCATTGCTGGCTGCAGTGTCAAGGTCGTCTTCGACACTGGCAGTATCACTTGTCTTGTAGATGTCACTGGCGCTGCTGGTAGAACTCAAGTTGCTCTCGTTGCGTTTATCGGTCTGTCCAATACCTGACAGTTCATCTTTACAGCCAGTTAAACGTCGACCAAAATAGCTCTCGCTTTCAGCTGAAGAGCCGAGCTCAATTTCTTTCGCTGCCAAGTAATCAGGGTCTTTGAACTCTTTTAGTCGGTCAGCAACAGCTTTAGCATCAACACTGTAGCTGTCACATGATTCTCGACGTCCCAGACGGGGTATATCAGTTGGCTTTGTTACCGAGCTACTCAAACTGATATTCATATTGTTGGAGGCATTGGTGTCCTCGGTGCTTGGGATGGCACTTGTTTTAGTTTCAGTGGTGGTGGATGTGGCAATGGTGTTGGTGGTGGTGGCTGACAGCGGGGCAAGGCTATCTGTTACATCTTTGTCTTTATTTTCTTTGGTGTTTTCTGTGCAAGCTTTGCATTTAGCCTCTTCGGGGAGCTGCACAAATTCTACACTCCACATCTGCAAAATAAACAAATATGGTTATTTGTTAAGTTTAATTTAAGTTGCCCGACATAAGATGTTATGGCAGAGAACATTGGATTTGGACTATCAGCAATAGCAAAGTGTCTTTCTTCAAAATTCCCAGACAAAATTTACTGAGAGCTACAAAAACAGGAAATTGTGGAGAGCCATGATCACCAATGACTTGAAGGGACATGGAAACTAGTAAAAGAAATATGAGCTTTTGTAAATGGTTAGCAGGACATGGATCAGGAGAGATAGTAAAAAGACAAATTTTATTAAGAGTTACAGAAGTCAGGAAATTGTGGAGAGCCATGAATTTAGAAAATCTATGTTGGAACATACTTGGATGTGCACAGGTACAAATATTTGCATGGGGTCATTCTGGAGATTAAATAATCAGATAACGTGTGTGTGTATGTGGTTTATATATATATATATATATATATATATGCCATCTTCGACATATTTATAAAGCATTTTGTGAGGAGTGAACCCACCAGCAACATTTTGTAAGTGAAAACTTGGTAGACATTGACCTGTAGCAAATACCGCAGTCAACTGGAGAGATCTTTCATTTTACTTACCCTGACGACACCATCACTGCTGCCTGTTAAAATCACATTTTGACAATCCCATTCCATCATCTACAAAAGGAAGAAAGTGAAATGCAATTTAATATTGACTAACATAAAAAAGAAGTTAGTACATTAAGGCTAAGCTTGAAGGTGCTCTGCTTATTTCTTGGTTACAAGTTGAGACCCTAAATATATCAGTTCACAGTAAAAACCATCTGTATCTCAGTTACCAGTCGCAGCCCTGCATATCTTGGTTACCAGTCACAACCATGCATATCTTGGTTACCAGTTGCAACCTTGCATACTCGACTACCAGTCGCAACCATGCATATCTTGGTTACCAGTCGCAACCTTGCATATCTTGGCTACCAGTTGCAACCTTGCATATCTCGGTTACCAATCAATACTACATATCTTGGTTACCAGTCACAATCATGCATATCTCGGTTACCAATAAATACTACATATATCAGTTACCAGTCACAACTGTACATATCTTGGTTACCAGTCAAAATGTTATACTGTAACTAAGAAAAAAAATATTGACTGATATATCTTTTATTTTACACTGCTTTACAAATTCTACATCTTATTGATCAAAGAAATTGAATTATATTTCATATATTACTTGTGTAGAAAATATAATCATAATAAAAGGCTAGTTAAATCAATTTAAGGGAGATAATTCAGTTTGCAATATTTTTTAAATATTTAAACCTATCTTTTTTTTGTATTGGTTTTATAAAAAACATGTCATACATCATAAGAAACAATAATGCTTCATTTATTAAAACTTTACAGCGACACAATCCGCAGAGAATTATATGTCCTACCAGGATGCATTATTGGTGACCAGAATTTATATATATATATATATATATATATATATATATATATATATATATATATGCAGATGACTCAGTGATGACAACAGAGACAGAAAGGAAACTACAGCAACTCCGACAGAAGATAGTAAAGCAAAGTGAGAAGAAAGGACTCACTATCAATTGCAAGAAGACAATGTATGGTTGCCAGCAAAAATAATAGCCTGACATCCAGACTATGAGATACCAAAATGAAGCAAGTACAAAGATTTAAATATCTAGAAATTGTTTTAACAGAGGATGGAAAGTATGAATCAAAATCTGAAGGTGCATTGGAATAGTGAAATATGCCTTCTAAAAGCTAAGCAAAGTATTAAGAAACAGAAAAACTTTGTTTGAAACAAAGAAAAGAGTTCTGAACTGTTATGTAATAGCGGTCCTTCTATATAGAAATGAATGCAGAACAATTTCATCACAGATGAAGAAGAGAATTAAGGCAACAGAAATCGGGATTTATTTAAGCATGCTGAGAATACTATGAACAGAACATGTGAGTAACGAGGAAGCTTTAGAGAAAATGAAACAAAACAGACACACCTAGAATCAGAAAGAGATAACTAATATCTTTAGGGTAAATAGGGAAGATAGAGGGCTTGGAAAATTTGACACTCACAGAACATATTGAAGAAAAGAGAGACAGTGGAAAGCAGTGAATAACCTATCTTTTCTTTTTAAATCAATTCACCCCAAGTAAGAGGATAATGCCACTAAGATGCAAGGGTCTACTGGGAGTGAAAGACAACGAAGAGACTTTAGAGGGAACCTGAAGCCCAATCCTAAACAAGAAACAATTGTCTAATAAGATTGTGTAACTGGTTGACAGAACAGGAATTATGAAGACAAATCTTACTAAGAGCCACAAAGGGCAGGAAGTTATGGAGAGCCATGATCATCCATGTCCTGAAGATACATGTCACATAGAAGAACATTTAACAAACTATTTTAAATATTTACTTTGATTAATAAAATATATACAAGTTATTTCCCTTAAAACGGTAAAGGGAAATAACTTGTCTAACAGTTTCCTTGAGGTTTGAGCTTGTTGGAACTCTCAGAATAAATATAGAAGTTTAGTTCCCCAGGATGTGTACTCAACATAAAATAGTTGGTAGTTGACAAAAATGTCCCCAAATTTAACCTCATTATTAAAATCAAGTTAGTTCTGTAGGGATACAAAAGTGATTATCTCCCCTTGGTCAGGTTGAAGTCACATAACAGCCACTTAGTGATGTCACTTTATACAGTGATGAAAGTGGTCAGTCAGCTTTCAAGAGGCAAACTGAGCAGTTGCTTTTTAGCCCAAGCTCCAAAGTCCGGGATGAGGTTAAATGTACCTCTCTTAGTCATGTGGTGCAGCTTACAAGCCTATGGCATCATTTTCCTATTGAAATAGATCTTCACCAAGTACAGAAAATATCTCTAGCTTGCAGTTCTCATATTGGGAAAAATCCAAGACTTGCTGTTTTCCATTTGTAGAATGTCATTGATAGTGATATAGCAGATAAATCAGGCCCACTTGAATCTGGAATCTTAAATATGGCTTCTCCAGAATCTCCAGTAAACCCAATTTCCATTGGGAATTAATACACAACTCCTTTTCACTTTGCTTGTTGTATAGATACGTGTTATATTTTCTCTGTGTGAGACTATATATATATATATATATATATATATATATATATATATATATATAATAAAAAGGCTTAAACACTAATATTCCATGGTCATAATTTATTCCATTGGAATCGTAAATACGATCCAATTCATCAGACCTACAAATTCAAAAAGAAAACAAAAAACAACTCCGGAAATATTTACCACTAATATTATATATATATATATATATATATATATATATATATATATAATTTTGTGTAGGACTTACTGGTATAAAAATTTCTCTGAGAAAAAAAGCATGTTTTTCATATCTTTTCCTCTCAGATATTCTGTTCTGTCTGTGAAATAAGGTGTTATGATTGAGGTAATAATGTCAATAATGGTGGAAGGGAATACAAACTGGGAGAATAATCCTTTTTACCATAGCACACCTATCTGCTGATGATTTACCAGGCATGTGATATTATTAATCTTCATTAGTCAATTAGTGAATGGTTGAGATAACCCATCAACACTACCTTTATAAACTTAGAGTTTCTGCACTTCAGTAACCAGACAAGATCTCCTCAAAACTACACTCCAATTTTATAGTCCATGTCCATTTGAACAAAACAATGCTGAGTGAATATTCTGACCCAAACATATTAATGCCCCCTGCCACCCCCCCTTTTTGTGGAGAGCATTAATGGGTTCTCAGCAGAAAAATTTAATTGATACCAGATTTACTTATAAACCTATAAGTAGTACCAGAATTATTTATGAACCTATAGTTAGTACTTGATTTCTATGATCTTATTATAACCAATGCTGTTGTTAAAAAGAAACCACAACTATGAAAAGACAGACAGATGGTATTTACAAAATGAGAGCAGAACAGTGCCAGACAAATAAACAAGTACAGAGTGTGGGCTGAGAGATAAGCATCCATGGAACAGGCAAAGATGGATGGGTGACAATCCATGGAAGGGGGGATCGGCATCTGTGGAAATGGGGGTAGACAGACGAACAGGCGTTCATGGAATGGGTGGGAAGACAGACAGATGAGCATCTTTGGAACAGGGTGGGGGAGGAAAAAAATGGACAGGCATCTATCTGCAGAACAAGAGGAAAAAGATGGACATACATGGAAAGGGGGGGAGAATAGATGGATGGACATCTGTGGAATGATGGAGGGGATCTGCAGAATGTGGGGAAGGAGTAAGATGGATGGACAGGCAGACGGGCATCAGGGGAACGGGAGGGGAGGACAGGCAGACGGACATCAGCGGAACAGGAGGGGAGGACAGGCAGACGGACATCAGCGGAACCGCAGGGGAGGACAGGCAGACGGACATCAGCGGAACGGGAGGGGAGAGGATGTGCAGACAAACATCAGCGGAACGTGTCAGGGGTAGAGGATGGGCAGACGGACATCAGCGGAACGTGTCAGGGGTAGAGGACGGGCAGACAGACATCAGCGAACGTGTTGGGGATAGAGGACGGGCAGACAGACATCAGCGGGACGTGTCGGTGGGGGGGACAGGCAGACGGACATCAATGGAATGTGCCGGGGGGAGAGGATGCACAGACGAACATCAGCGGAATGTGTCAGGGGGAGAGGACGAGCGGACAGAAATCAGCGGAACGTGTCAGGGGTAGAGGACGGCAGACAGACATCAGTGGAACGTGTCAGGGATAGAGGACGGGCAGACAGACATCAGTGGAACGTGTCAGGGGTAGAGGACGGGCAGACGGACATCAGCGGAATGTGTCGGTGGGGGGGGGGACAGGCAGACGGACATCAATGGAATGTGTCGGAGGGAGAGGATGCGCAGACGGACATCAGCAGAACGTGTCAGGGGTAGAGGACGGGCAGATGGACATCAGTGGAATGTGTCGGTGGGGGGAGAGGATGCGCAGACGGACATCAGCAGAATGTGTCAGGGTGGGGAGAGGATGCGCAGACAGACATCAGCGGAACGTGGGGAGAGAGAATGGACACACAGACATCAGCAGAACGGGGGTGGGGAATGGCCAGACAGACATCAGAACGTGGGTAGGACAGGCAGACAGACATCAGTGGAACGGGGGCGGGTGAAACGCGCAGATGGACATCAGTAGAACAAGGAAGGATGGAGGGACGGACAAAAGAACATCAATGGAACAGAGGAAGACAGACAAATAGGCATTCCCAAAATGAGAGACAGACAGAGATCTACAGAATGAGTAAGTCAGATATATTAATTGAATGAAATAATAAAGTATACATGACAAGTCTGTCAGTTAAAACATGTCAACTGTTTTTGTAAATCAAAACACATCCAAGTGCGACCGAATGCGTCTTTAATAGAGTCACGCTGTGTTCCAATACAAATCAATCAAGCAATAATTTTAGGGGATATATTAAACAAAGATGGACTATCACGAACCAAAATTACAAAAGTAATAAGATAATGTTTATATCCTTACCTGTGACATAGCAACTGTGAATATTTGCTGGTTTCTAGCAGTGGCTGTGTTGACACTGGCAATTTCATCACCATTGATTGTCCACACATATAAATAGGTCCCAGCACAGGTGGCAATATCACCCTAAAATTTAATGACAAATATTTATAAAGATAAAAAAAATGAAAAACCAGTATAATAACTCCCAATACACATTCATAAAGTATTGTGTATGTGAGTATTGTTTGTTTAATGATATTTTTTTTGCAAGTTCTGTATTTTTTTTTCCTCTTAGGCAGCTGGGTATCACCCCTAATCCAATTTAAACTATCTCTTTCAAGGCCCCATCTGCCCTGCTTTTTACCCATAGCTGGAGAAGGAAAGTGGTTTCATGTCTCTCTCATTTATAATTATATATCACAAAATTAAAAGAAAGAGAAGGATAAATGAGACACTAATAAACCAAGTCTTACCGTTAACCCATTGATACACACGGCAGCTACTGGGGCAGCATGACCCCTCAACTGTCGCACTAGCACCAGACGGTTCAGATCCCAGATAATGCAGGACCGGTCTCGGGAACCACTGACTATGACATTGTATGCAGGAGAGGCAGCCAAACAAGTGACTGCTTCGTTATGGCCATAAAGTGGACACTTCAAGACCACTCGTTTTTCTTTGGCTTTGTATTCCCACACACTGACCACCTGAAATGGGAAAAGAAAAAAAAACAAGTGATTTCATAAAACTGAGTGAAGAAATTGTTCAGCATAAACAAATGAAGTGGAGACATAGAATGTAGTTCTACAGAAGGATGATGAGAATAACATGGAGTGAATATATGAGAAAGGACAGCACCGGATGTGAGCTATGGAATGAATATGTCAGAATCAAACAAGGACAGAAAACGTTTTAGAAGACAACAGAAAATATGACTTGGAGAATCTTAAGGTGCATCAGAATATCAAGAAAATAAATAAAATCACTTCAAAAACCTAAGCAAAGTATTAAAAAACAGGAAAATTTTTTTAGAAACAAAAAAAAGAGTGCTGAACTGCTATGTAATATCAATCCTCCTATATGGCAATAAACGCTGGACAATTTCCTCACAGATGAGGAGGAGACTTGAAGCAAGAGAAACAAAGAAAAGAGTGCTGAACTGTTATGTAATATCAAGCCTCCTATATGGCAGTGAATGCTGGACAATTTCCTCACGGATGAAGAGACTTGAATCAAGAGAAACAAAGAAAAGAGTGCTGAACTGCTGTCATGTAATAATCCTCTTATATGGCAGTACATTTATTTTATTCTACCAGCCTGAATATTTGAGAAATCTTATTGGCCATGAGGCTCTCTGTAGTCGAGAGGTCAACGCACGTCAGATCTAATGATGGTTACCCCTAGGGGAATGCAGTTTTGAATCCTGCTGGAGAGTGCATATTTTTCTAATAAGATTTCTCAAATATTCAGGCCAGTAGTTGAAAATAAATAAATATACTGTTTAATAAATAAGCAAATATGATATCCATTAAAAAATAAAAATAAATAAATAACATTTAAGTAATATATATATATATATATATATATATATATATATATATATATATATATTATATATATATATATATGTAAGTTTTAGTAAAGAGGACTGACAAGAGACTGCGATTAGGCGTTTTATTCAGTTTTTCTTAAATTAGTACAAGTATTTTCTGGACATAAAGTATGTAAAAACTGTTCAAATATTTTATATATATCCAGAACTATATGTTTTTTTTGGGTGGGGAGGCACCCCATCCTTATATATTTTAAATAAATTATTTAAATAAAAACAGACCACTTTAAGGTTCCATGTAATAAATTATTTCACCACAGGCCTTTTAAAGGACTGTCGGTCATCAGACTTCAAAAGGTTGAAACAAAAAATGAAAAGAAATTGAGGGGAGAGAGACATGAGTGAGTTAGATGTAATTTAAAATTTCTATTCTTTCATACTTAAAATTACTTGAGGAGGTCCAAACATTGACACATTTAAACGGTTAACTTAATGGAAGTTATATATTGATATAGAAGGGGTAGAGGAGAAAAAAGACATAACACGAAAAAGAGAGAAGGAATTCATGAGAGAAGGTGTCACTAATTTTCTTTGGAAAGAACAGGCTCAAAAAAGACACTGTCTTTTTGTTTTACTTTGAAAGTGTTATTTTAGGGGTTCATAAAGATTATAATGTTTGATATAAATTTGAATGTCTAAACTGTCTACAAAGAATTTAATTTGATGTTTGTTAGTGATTTAAATTTTTTTAAATTTTGGGGATTTTCTATGAAATAGTCGATTAGAAAAAATATTCATAGAAAGTACATTAAAAGAATAAAATTTTATTTTAAAATATAAATTTACTTCTAGTGATCTTTTTTATTTTTGAAAAAATTTTGTTTTTATAAAATTTTTTTTATTATTGATTATTAAGTTGACATCTCTATTTGAATTTTGTTCATGAATTTAACTCGTGACTGTTTCTATATGAATATGAATATATATATATATATATATATATATATATATATATATATATATATTCATTCATTTTAAAAAAAATCCTTGGAAATGGATAATAGACTAGGCAAAAGTGCCTGGATATATGAAAACATTTGGACAGTTTTTACGCACTATGTCCATGAAAGCAAGAAAAATTGAATAAAATGCTTAAATGCAGTACTTTGTCGGTCATCAATACTTATCTGACGAGTTTGTGTGAATGGATAGTGGATTGGGAGGTGGATGCCTAAGCAAAAGATAAAACCTGCTAAGAGCCACATGAGATAGAAAGTTGTGGAGAGTCATGATCGCCTGTGTCCTGAAGGGATGTAACACATAGAAGATCATTGCATGGAAATGAATGGGTTGGATGGCTATGTATCAAATGTGGCAAACACATCAGAGTGCACAGATATTATACTGATCATAGGCAGATGAGCTGGAAAGTGATACTGAAACCAATACCTATACATAAATAATCTGGTCATCATTTTTTATGGGTATTATGCTAGTTTAAAACAAGTGCCTGAATTGATTGAGTTGGCTTTTTTTTACGGTCTATTAACCCTTTGCAGATAATTTAAAACCAGAAAATATTTTAGATTATAAGAATTTTTTGGAGATAATAATGATTTACTGATACAGGTCCTACTATTTAACCCATAGCTGGGGACCAAATATTGTATCAAAACTCAATGAGTACTAAAAATTAAAAACGACCACATTCTGTGAAGAATTACTCTCCATCAAAAATGATTGCACAGATCACCTATCTGTATGGATGAATCTAAAAATTATGATAAAATTGGATGTCCACCACAAATTAAAATTAATGAAACAACGTCCAGACAAAATTTAGTGTCGAGGTGAAAGCTATCAATTTGGTCCTGAAGTAAACAGAAACAAATTATTAGATACATTGACTCATGATCCAGCAATAAAAAACAATAAAAATGTCAAACACACTTATCATTAAACTACTAAACAGGATCAATAACTTAAACTAAGATATCGTCTTCTGTATACCAAGCTATATTGGTATCACAAGAAATGATCAATTGGATTCCAAAGGAAGAAAAGTATCAACTATATAAAAAAAAAACAACAAGAAAAAAAAAAAAACGAGAAAAAAAACAAAAAAACACATCAGACACCTTAGATACCAAAATCCTATATAAGTATTTACCAGCACATCCACCCCGCCCACCATGCAACCAGATGTGACACAAGATCTGTTTAAGGTGGATTTCTCAGCAGTACCATGGAGAAATTTCCAAGGCCACTTGGCACTACCCCTTTTGGGGATGCCTCAGGCGCCAGGCAATAAACTCAGTCCCCACCTGAGGAAGAGGTAAAGCTTGGGGTAATGGCCCCCTGGGGATTGGGTTAACTTTAGAATAAGAGTAAATCCCATATACAGAACTGAAATTAACAATCAATAAAAATATAATAGGGAGGAGTGGCAGAATCTATAGAACTTCTGCCCAAACAATAAACTGTACAAAATTAAATCAACTGTAGGAGAATGGCATCAAAAATGCCAAACTAGAAGAGAAGAAGTCATCATGTTCACGCTCCATATTGAACATACTACCATAAACCCATTCATATGTCCTAAATAATGAAGGGCCTCTGGTATGTGTAGCATGCCAAGAGCCATTCACCATAAAACACATACTGATAAATTGTAGCCTATTTTTGTTCAATCTGCTTAAATTACTACCAAACAACAAACTTAAAATGAACTCTTTCAAAATACTGATTCAATTTACATATTCCAGTTTCTAATAGAAATTATACTGATTTAAAAAAAAAAAAAAAAAAAAAAAAAAAAACTTAAAAAAACAGCAGTCTTACTATTTAAAATAAAGATTTTTTTGGACGGCTTAAATACAAGACTTTTTTTAAAAGCATTAAATTTTGGCATTAAGTGTCCCAATGGGTTTGATATGCCATAAACCAAACCAAAATCTATTGATCATTTTTTTTCTAGTATGCAAATACTTTTTTGCAAATGTGGCTGTTGTTGATGTATGAAATTAACAATCAATAAATATATTAGGGAGGAGTGGCAGAATCTATAGAACTTCTGCCCAAACAATAAACTGTACAAAATTAAATCAACAGTAGGAGAATATCATAAATGCCAAACTAGAAGAGAAGACATTATGTTCAGGCTCCATTATTGGACTGACTATATGTTTCTATAAATCCATTATCGGACATACATATGTTTCTATAAATCCACTTGTATGTCCTAAAAAAAAAAGAAAAGGAAACATCCTCCAGTATGTATGACATGCCAAGAGTCATTCACCATAAAACACATATTGATAAAACTGTGGCAATTTTAGTTCAATCCACTTAAAATATTACCACACAACTAGCTTAAAAGAACTTTTACAAAATAATGATTCATTTGACAAATGCCATTTTCTAAGAGAAATTAAACTGATTTCAAAAATATATTTAAAAAAAAATAACTAACAGTTTTAATATTTAAAATAAAACTTTTTGACAATTTAAATCAGTGTTTCTGAACCTTTTTAAGCAATGGCACATCTAGAAACAAATGAAAATATCATGGCACACTTAGCCAAATTTTTAAACAGTATACATTTAAATGTTATGAAATAAAACCATGAATTTTTAAAAAATACACACAAATATGAACTTACTTTATTTCAATGTTTCTATTCAACTATTTGTGCAACTTATTTAATGTGAAACCCATGCCTGGTATTTTTTTTTTTGCAATTTCTTCAATGTTTGGTCAAATGTACAATAAGCAGACCCTCATTTCTTCTTCAGTTAAGTATAGTCTTTCTTGCTTCTTAGTTTTTTATGTTATTTAGGGTTGAGAAGCCTAATTCATATAAATAAAAAGTAGAATATTGCAATATAACTGATAAAGCCTTTTTACCTAATGGGGGATATTCCTTTTGTATTGAAATCCAAAATGTATCAATGGATGATAAGCAGACCCCAATTTCTTCTTCAGTTGAGTGTAGTCTTTCTTGCTTCTTATTTTTGATGTTATTTAGGGTTGATAAGCGTAATTCACATAAATAAGAAATAGAAAATTGCAATATAACTGATAAAGCCTTTTTAGTCAATGTGAGATATTTCCTTTTGTATTGAAATCCAAAATGTATCAAATCTAGTATGTATGCCATGACAATGTTTCGTGGCACACTTAAGAGAATTAAGTGGTTGTGAATCACTGGTTTAAATATAAGACTATTCAAAAAACATTAAATTTCAACATTAAATGTCCAATGGGTTGATATGCCATAAAACAAACCGAAGTGAAATCTATTAAATCTATTGATATTTTTTTTTTTACTGATACAAGTCATAGTAACCCATAGCTGGGGGAGAAGAGCTGGATTTCTAAGGGAATTAGTGCATAAGTGGATATAATGAACCAGAGTAGGAAGTTAGCTCTCTGATTTCCAAATCCATACTGTTACCATAACATCTTGCGTACATCCAAGCTTACAACACCTGGTATTCCTAACCCATCTATGTACTGACCAGGCTTGATGTTGCTTAACTTCAGTGAACATGCAAGAACCAGTTTTTCAACTTGATACATCCATAAACCCTTTGAATGCTACACTCACAGCATATACATTATTGGAATTTTTCAACACCATATTGTGTATATAAAAAAAGCTAAGGTGATATGGCTGTAAGCCTACAAGTGTCTGGAATTCATCCAATTCCTGGCAGGAGTGAGCTTCTAAAAAGATACTTACCGTACTCGTGCCGCCAGTAACAAAGATTTTGGAATTCGGACAAGCAGCACACAATATTTCTCCATTTCCTAAGCATTCAAATACATTGGTGGCCTAAAAGTGAAGAAAAAAATATGACAGTTAATGATAAAATCTGGTTTTCTTTTAGAATAACTCTCTCCCTAGTAAATAAAGAAGGGAGGTAAATAAAAAAAAAAAAATGATGCCTTATTTCGAATGAATTATGCAATACCAAACACACTATGGTCAAAGGTCAAGGCACTTCATTTTAAGGAGCAAATTTTGTCACCTACAGAATTTAAAAAATTTCACTTACAAATTTACAATTTAAGTCAATAAATTACTGTTGTAATGGAATGTCCCACACTCCTTATCACCTATGCGGACTGATTATAACAGTAGCTATATATAGTGAGCACAGGATATACCTGGGGGCTTGCTTTGGGAATTAGTTGGAGACTGAGCTGGTTGAACTCTCTTCGAGCAGAGAGGAACCCAGACAAGGCTATGCTGTAGAGCAGAGTCTCGTCTGGGATGGTAGACAGCTACCCAATCCCATTTTTGATGTGGTCTACGGGGAATTTTTGCCCGAGCCTATGGACTCAGATACCCCAAGTTAAATTCGGCCTCGTGCCACATCTGGCCACATGGGGTGGTTTGCAAATATCCTTGCTTCGGGAATTAGTTGGAGATTCGTCTCCAGCTGTGCTAGTCGAACTCTCTGTCTTTGGGCACGGATGAAGGCAGACGAGGTTCTGCTGAAGGGCAGAGTCTTGTCTGGGGTGGTAGACAGCTGTTCGTTTACGGGGAATTTTTGCCCAAGTCCACATGCTTGGTTTTAACCCCACATTAAAAACGGCTTTGTGCCACATCCTGCCTCGTGGGGAGGTGAGGTAAATAACCTTGCTTCGGGAATTACTAGCCTGTCATCTGATTCCCTGTCTTTCAGTAGTGTATTCTCTTTTACAATAAACCTCTCTTTCTTCCATCTACGCCCGTGTTGCTGTTGCTTCCACTGGAGTGCCACCTTTGTCTTTTTGTAACCTTTTTAAGGATACAACACTATCTTTCCGAATTGTTCCATTATCTATCTATGTCCATTATCTATCTGTTGTAATAGAATGTTCCATTCTCCCTATTACCTATTGTGGACTGACTTTATCAATAATATATGTAGTATGCACAGGACATAGCAGAGACTGTCTGTCTATCTCTCTGACTGGCTTCGGGAAGTGTTAGTCAACTCCCTGTCTTTCAGTAGTGTATTCTCTTTTACAATAAACCTCTCTTTCTTCCATCTACGTCCGTGTTGCTGTTCCTGTTCCTTCCACTCGGGTACCACCTTTGTCTTTTTGTAACCTTTTTAAGGATACAACACTACCTTTCCGAGTCAATCCATTATCTATCTATCTATCTCCATTATCTCTCTATCTATCTCTTTCTTTCTATCTGTTGTAATAGAATGTTCCACTCTCCCTATTACCTATTGTGGACTGACTTTATCAATAATATATGTAGTATGCACAGGACATAGCAGAGACTGTCTATCTCTCTGACTGGCTTCGGGAAGTGTTAGTCAACTCCCTGTCTTTCAGTAGTGTATTCTCTTTTACAATAAATCTCTTCCATCTATGCCTGTGTTGCTGTTCCTTCACTTGAGCAGTCCGTTTTGTCTGCTGGTAACCTCTTTAAGTATACAATAGTTACATTGGTTATTACAGGTGGAACAACTTAAAGATAGTGGTCCACTTATGAAAACTAAGGAAAAATATTTTGAGAAATAATTTTTGTATATTAGCATTCTTTAGACCTTTCCTGGGGCTGCAACACTTGTCAGAATTGAAAAATGTTGATTTGTTTTTTAGAAGTATGTATGTGTGTGTGTGTGGGGGGGGTCATCTTATTCAAAATATAAATACAGTGCACAGTTTTATAGTTATTGAACTTTGCTAATAGTTACAAACATCAAGTTTGAAAGTGTGGTAACATCACTATATCGGCTTTTTCAGAATTTTATTTTTAACTTCTTTTCAAAAAAACTTTCTTCTGAATGTGATTTTTCCATTTATTCTTCATTTAAGATAAATAATTACTCATTAAAATGTGTGTGCCAAAAAACATATACAGAAAATATTTTAAAAATGTTAAAAAAATAAAAAAAATTTAAAGGGTTAAAAAATTCAGAAAATTAAAAATAAAATATGCAGCTATCAATGATGTTATCACACTTTCAAAACTTGACATTTGAAAATAACACTTATGTCCAATAACTTCTAAAATGAAAAAAAAAAAAAAAAAAAAAAATCAATATTTTTTTATCCTGACAAATGTTGCATCAAAAGAAAAGTCTAATGAATGCTGATATACAAAAATTATTTATCAAAAATATTTTCCCTATTTTTTATTAGCAGACCAATCTACTTAAGTAGTGCCTGAAAGGCGACTAGACATGATTTATGATTTTTCTCAAACTCATCTAAGAAAAAAAAATATGAGAAAGCTTAAAACCTTTAGCATTCTGCATTATTAACATTGCTTCCTTTTCCATTTGATTCTTTTTCAAAGCCTCACAGTTGCATTATCCTTACTGTTAATTTCATGCAAAGTTTTCTGTTGCCATAGCAGGATATGACAACACAAATATGAAATTCAAACACACTATTGTTCAGGGGCCAGAGTCAGCTTCAATGACAGTATAAGCTTTTTGTACAGCAAATATTGTCACATACAGAGTGATAAAGGTTAGGATACCTTCTATCATTTTGAGAAGAGTCATTATCATTCCAAGAGTTGTTCAGACTATTGATCTCATTCTTTTTGTTTAAGATACCTTCTATCATTTTGAGAAGAGTCATTATCATCCCAAGAGTTATTCAGACTATTGATCTCATTCTTTTTGTTTAAGATACCTTCTATCATTTTGAGAAGAGTCATTATCATTCCAAGAGTTATTCAGACTACTGATCTCATTCTTTTTGTTTAACCTTTAGCATTCTGCAT
This sequence comes from Acanthosepion lycidas, assembly GCA_963932145.1. NCBI lineage: Eukaryota > Metazoa > Mollusca > Cephalopoda > Sepiida > Sepiidae > Acanthosepion > Acanthosepion lycidas. The sequence continues at coordinate 23,719,769 of OZ010612.1, forward strand.
TATTAATATTACTTTCTTGTTCACTGCATTCTTTTTCAAGGCCTCTCAATTGCAGTATCCTTATTGTTAATTTCATTCAAAGTTGTTTTCTGTTGCCATAGCAGGATATGACAACACAACTATGAAATTCAAACACTATTGTTCAGGAATCAAAGGCACCTTCAATGACAGGATAAACTTTTTGTGCTGCAAATGAATTCACATACCGATTGATAAAGGTTAGAGGCTATTTCCCATGTTGTGATGGCTAACAAGCCAGTTTCACAGAGAAGTTAATATTAGGGTAAATTCAATACTTTCTAGATTCCTTTCTAGTTTGACCTTGTGCCAGACTAAAGTATGTTGAGTAAATAACAAAACATTGATGAAAAAAGGGATTATGCTAGAAATCATTATTTTTAGGTGAAGAAAAATTTTCTTTAAAGAAAATTAAAGAATAACAAGCTAAAATAGATAAGACCCCAATATTCCACTAGATTCCAACAGACTATTTTCATGCTTGATAGTATTATTGTCATTTGTTACTATAAAGCAGCAAAAAAGTAACATCTCAGCACAATTTTTGTTAGGACAACACTGTTAAAATGCTCTAACTCGGTGAATGATAAACAATTTCCAGTTCAATCAGGTCACCAGTTCCAAAGTAACTTTTAATAAATTATAAATTGACTAAATCATGCGTACAAAAGAGAGAACTCTTGGTCCATTAACCCTTTTACTGCTGCATTGTCAGAGCATTATTGCCTGGCTGTGCTGGCCCAGTTGGGCAAAAATTAGGAATTGCCATTTTAAAGGAAATAAATGGCTATGAAGACACCAATTGCAATTTTTCATAGACACAACCATTTTGGTTTCAATCGGACACTCCTCGGAATAACACAGAATATAATAAAAATACAAAGTTACAAAACAGGTCATATTGTATCCTACTATATTTATATACTGGTTTGGTAATATCATTAAGCAGTAGTTGGTTTACAGCAAAAATGTTAAGAACCAACATCCTGAAAATGCATATATATATATATATATATATATATATATATAGAAAACACTAATAAACTTATAAATGTAAGCAGCTATACTCGTTTGGCAAAACCTTAGGTGTTTTAGCTTGTGAATGAACAAACTAATACCCAAGGGAAAAAAAAGGGTAAAAAAAAGAAAGAACTAAGAACATGTACTTCTGGCAAAAATAATCGTCTAGAATCTAAGTTCAGAGTCCAAAGAAAAAACCTCCGATATGAGTAAAGTAAAATAACTAAACAAAGTGCTAAGTAGAGCAAAATAAGTAAATAAACCTAAAGAGCCAGACTAACCTACCTAGGTTTCACCTACACAGATCGTCCAACCTGACGATCCATGTAGGTGAAACCTAGGTAGGTTAGTCTGGCTCTTTAGGTTTGTTTATATATATATATGTAGTGTGTGTGTGTGTGTGTGTGTGTCAACAGCAGGCATGTGAGTTTTCTGAAGGCATATAAGTACGTTGACAGCAGTGGAAGAGTTAGTTCTTAATTACAGTTATTGCCCTTTATAAGAAAATGAGATGAAGCAACAGAGAAGAATACTTGAGCTTGCTGCACTTCTTAAGCAATAATGGAAAATAATAATAATAAAGCTTAAGGATTATTAGGATTTGCAAATAATTATAATATTAATTCCAGAAATAGGAAGGGATTTGAAATTGATTGGAGCTTGCCAAAGTTGGCATTTAATCACATTATGATGAGGATGCAAGGGAGTAAGTCAGGAAGAGCATGTGAGACTAGGAAGAAAGTGCCTGATGACATGACACAACACAGCAAATGCATAGTGATACAACACAGAAACGGCACGGTAGCAAGGCGCAGGAATGGCATGGTGGTGAGGCACAGAAATGGCACGGTGGCGAGGCACAGAAACGGCACGGTGGCGAGGCACAGAAACAGCATGGTGGCAAGGTGCAGAAATGGCACGGTGGCGAGGCACAGAAACGGCATGGTGACGAGGCACAGTGGTGAGGCGCAGAAACGGCACGGTGGTGAGGCGCAGAAACGGCACGGTGGCGAGGTGCAGAAACGGCACGGTGGCGAGGTGCAGAAACGGCACGGTGGTGAGGCGCAGAAACGGCACGGTGGCGAGGTGCAGAAACGGCACGGTGGCGAGGCGCAGAAACGGCACGGTGGTGAGGCGCAGAAACGGCACGGTGGCGAGACGCAGAAATGGCATGATGACAAGACGCAGAAATGACATGGTGACAAGTGATTGGAGGTTGCCAAAGTTGGCATTTAATCACATGATGAGGATGCAAGACACAACAAATGAATGGTGATACAACACAGAAAGGACATGGTGACAAGATACAGAAAGGACATGCTGATGAGACACAGAAAGGTCATTGTGACACAACAGATTAAAGGCACTAAGGAAAAATGATCCAGATCCAACTTACTTTGTCCGACTCATAGTTACCCATTCTGATGGTCAAATCAGAGAATCCCCAAGCGAGGTATTTATTGTAGTTTGGAGGAATAAGCACTTTGTTCTGTTCCACAGCCAGAACATATTTATCATTGTGAATGATCTGCCCAACCATACTCTTTAATTCTGGAAAAAAAAAAAAAAAAATTTAAATTTAAACAGCATTAAAAAAAGATGCTGTTAAAAAGAAATAAAAGAACTTTTAATCTTTGGATATTTTTTTTTTTTTTTTCAATTTTTTTAAATATGATAGAATTCTCTAAAAATAATAAGAATTAAATCTAATTTTAAAATAATTTCAAATACTTTCCAATAAATATGGATATTAATAAACACTAATAAAAACATTCTACTTTTTGGGACAAACTTAAGGTTTCCACTGTTTTAGGCAAAGATATCTATTTGCAAATTGTTGTGGATTCCGGGATGAAATCCGGTCTCAAATGAATGGCAAACACAGGAATGAAATATAGCAAATAAATGTATTGACGTAATAATACAATTGGTAATACGGTTAGTAGATCCAGAAATGCAGTTAGTAGCAATAATAATATTAGGTTGGTGCAAAAATAATATCGTTTTTTGACATTAAAAAATACATCAAAAAACGATATTATTTTTGCACCAACCTAATATATATACAGTCTGGGAAATTCAGTATCGAAGTAGGACTTCCTTCTGAGTCTACGTGCTCACAACTGTGACTCCTACCAAGTGGTTACCTCACACTCTCTCACTTCCTCACTGTATTACTCCCGGGTATTCACTGGCAACAGTACAAGTACACACTGGGTGAGTCCACTTGTATGTGGACCCCTTAACACAAATTTTCAAAGTGTAATATCTGTCCTCGGATGAACAAACTACATTTTATCTCTCAGTTGTGTTCTGCCGTTGGACAGAACACAACAAATAAATGTAGGATGTTTTGTCCTGAGGATTCCAAACCCACAATAGCACATCACTCATTGCATCAAACAGTGAAGGTCAGTAGAATATTGATTGCAGGGACTGGGCAATTTTAAGCTTTAGACCATATTAAACCAGTCTTGTGCCAGATCTCATTACTGAGTGTGTGTGTGTGTGTTGGGGGGGGTGGAGGGAGAATAAATATTAAGTAATATCTGTTCTTGTCATCTCTAATGGTAATCCTTGGCATTCCTTGGCCAAGCAGCCAGTGTTACTCAAGGTATGCTTTTCTTTACTCCCTGGTCAGATCAAGCTGAGATTAAAGTGTAGTATATGTTCTCTTCATCTCTATTGATAATGCTAATATTAGCAATTTCCATATAAGGAAACATCCATAATTCATTGACTGAACAGTCAGAGCAACTCAAGTTAGGCTTTTTTTATACTCTATTCATTGGGCTGGGATCAGAGAGTAGTATCTGTTCTCATCTCTAATGGTAATATTAACCATTTCCTTATAAAGAAGCATTCGACATTCATGGATTGAGAAGCCAGTGTTACTTTTTTTTTCTTCACTTCCTGGTCATCGGGCTGCAATTAAAGTGTAGTATCTGTTCTCATCTCTAATGGTAATATTAGCTAGCCCTTCCCTTATAAGGAAGAATTTAACATTAACTGACCGAATATCCAGTGATACTTTTGGTTGAAATTTGTTGGGGAAAATCTTTCTATTAAAACAATTTTTCAAGAAAATAAGTTTCCCAAGGCCAATAATTGTTATTGCTCTTTCCAGTACTGATGAAAAGGAGTTTCCTTCCTAACCTTTTGTTTGAAGTAGTGTGGAATATCAACATCTTGATCATGTCATTATTTTCTTTTCCGAGTTACATGTGCTATCCATTTTTGTTGTTACTTTTGTTGTGGAAAGTTTCTGCTATTTGGTACAATTCTTTGTGATTCTGTAGTGCTAGTCAACAAGTTTCAAAGAAGGATAGGCCTCACTAAAACTGACATTGTTTAATTTGCCCAAAGTCATTTTTAGCTATTAATCTGAGAAAGTGATTGTATACGGATGACTGCTTAGATATTTCTGAACGAATTTAGTGCAATATGGCAGCCATACAAAAGTCTTGATCTGATGAGGCTATTTAAGTACATTTTTTTTTTTTTTTTTTTAAAGGTTATGGAAGTTTTTAGGTTTTATAGCAATTTGTGGCATTTGGTGAAACTACCCCACTCCTATTCTGTTCACTTTCTTTATATACAATTGTAATAGATAATAATAACAAAAGTAGTACTGACCTTTGAAAGGCTGCATTGTCGGTTTGAGATTGTCCACATTATGGAAGAAGAGTTTATCGGCAGCTCCACTTGATGTTGCAGACATTGGAATTGGGTCAAGGTTTCGAATGTTTAGTCTCTTCTGAGGATGAGGTTTCTTAAACAGCTACAAAAGGAAATATGCACAAGTTTAATTCCATTCAAAATATCTCAAAGGAAATAATTTCATCTGGTTAGAAGGCAAGTTCACATGGTTTATAAAAGATCAAATTTATTTTTGTTTTAAATTATTTGACTCCAAACTAGGCAATAAAGCCACTAAGATGCAAGAGGTTATTGAGAATGAAAAAAACATTACTGAATAGAAAGAACAATAAAAAGAAAAAGATTAAAAAAGACAGATTATGATGATTGACAATGCATTTAAATTTTTGAAGATTGTAGTTGACAAGAAAGCAAGAAGCTAGAAGAGAGTTCCACAGGCAAGAGAGAAAATGAATAAAATATTAGGTTGGTGCAAAAATAATGACGACTTTTGACGTATTTTTTAACGTCAAAAGCCGTCATTATTTTTGCACCAACCTAATACAACTTACAGTAAAGTGATTAAATTCATTCAGTCAAGTTACTAAAGAGGAAAGCTCATCAGAACAATTGCCATTAAAAAATATTTAAAGAAAAAGCCTAGTAAAGCAATGGTATGGTTGTTGGAAACTGATTGAAGCTACGATGTCAGGTCAGGATCAATAAAATTGCAGATTTTTTCTTTGGATTTTATCAAGAATTTCTTGATATATAGCAAAAGCACCATACCAGGTGTAACAGCAATATTCAATGCATGGACAAATGATAGACTTATAAAGGTCTAAGACAGATTCAGGCAAGAAAAATTATCTAGTATGACACACTGAACCAACTTTTCTAGCAGCAGACTTAGCAATTGACTTGATATAATTATTCCAGTTCATGTCAGTGGAAAACCTTAGACTGAGGAAGTGTAACAAGTTACTGTCTTGGAGGTTAGCATTAGCCATGCTGATGGAAGGTAAAAAAAATTTCTCTAAGATGATTAAAAAAGTGCAGTTTAGTTTTGGAGGTGTTTAAATTAACAGCTGAGTGAAATGTAAGAATCTGGATGCAAATTTACATTTCACTATTTTTGACAGATCTACTATCATCACAATGTGCGATAATTAACAGTAAAAGTGATAAAAGCAAAAGCATCATGAAACTGAATAAAACTGGCTAGACTGTAGACACACATAAAAAAAACAAATTTAAGTTTAAAATTTCAGTTTTACACTTACACTTTTCAACAGTAAAATGGTGAGACCTAACTGCCAATCTAGTATCACACTTATATTCAAGTCAAGGTATCAAAGAGGAAAGTTCATCAGAACAACTGCCATGAGAATATTTAAAAGGGACAGAGAAGGTATGTTTAGATGGAGAGAAAGGGATTGAAACCAAGATGTCAGTTCTGTTCACTTCCAAGTTATTTTGGTTCCTCACAAATATCCTTCAAGTCCCAAATTCGCATTTAGTGGCCATGATGTCACTTCCACAAGGCACCTAGATCCTTTGACATTATGAAGTGACACTCAATAGAGAGCTTACTTTGGTATCTCAGAGGGTGAATCCAGTACATAGTGGGGTGAGCACAGATCAACTCCATTTAAAACAAAGGTTCCTGGTGGAGATTCAAGTAGATTAAGACCTTTAGTCTTCCCTGGCATGAATCACATGTAACACACACACACACTATATATATATATATATATATATATATATATATATATATACACACACTTATAAATAAATAAACTGTTTTTCGAAACAAAATCTTTGATATTAAAAGGTAGAATTTATTAAACACATCAAAACTTTCATTCATTCTGATATTAGGTTGGTGCAAAAATAATGACGTAATAATGTTGTTTTTTGACGTTAAAAAATACATCAAAAAACGACATTATTACGTCATTATTTTTGCACCAAGCTAATAATTACATATATATTTACACAGAATACAAAATGCACATATAAAAATTCATTGGAAATTATTTTACTATAGAAATTCATTGAAAATGAGTTGTTCCTCCAGAAAGGCTCAGCAAATCAATAGGCAAATGCATTGCCATTTTTTTTTTTAATCATTTCACCCCAAGCAAGGCAATAAAGCTACTATGACACAAGAGTATTAGAGAATATGAGAAAAATGATATTAAAAAGAGAGAAAAGTAAAAGAATAAGAATTAAAAAAAGAAAAAAAAAAACAGAAGATAATTACTAACATTGCACTTAAATTTTTTGAAGATCAAAGTTGACTGGGAAGCAAAAAAATTCCACAAGAGACTTCCACAAGTGTGAGACAAGAAATTATTAGCTTGGTACTTGGAATGATGAAACCTAGCCTGCCAACATTGCAAATTCTTTTTTGGATTTTGTCAAAAATTTCTAAGTACACGGAAGCATGACACCAGGTGGAACATCAATATTAGACTTATAGATATGCAAGACAGATTCAGGTGAGTAAAATTGTCTAGAACATTCCTTCCAAAAATGAATTTGCATAATTAAGTTCATAAGTTGAAAGTTACACTTACTAAACTCCCTGTTACTCTGGCCTTGTGCCAAACAAGTGTATATTTAGTAAGTAACAAAAGTTTGCAGATTCTTGAGATTTTGTCAATATTTTTGATACATGAGAGGTTTTTATTTGGAAACTGTGACATTTTTTCCAAATTGATAAACTGATAGATATTTATGAGTAAACAGATTGGTTACAATTGGCATTATTTTTTTTTTAATTCTGAATCTTAGCAAGTTCAATGCTGAAGAACATTTTCACTACTTGTTAGGCAACAAATGACATTTATTATGTCACATCCCCTTTTTGACATTCGCACCTTGTTTTCATTTTGTCTTCTTTGCACACCTGTGATTTATACCTGCTTTCAAGCAGTGCTATTTAGTTTCTGCAAAATCCCCAGTGTTCTATTCTTGATGAACAAAGATCAGTGGAAAAATATTAGCACTGAAGATGTTAAGATTCTTGCGTATAAACATAAAACTTCAGAGAATCAGCATATATGCTACACTATGAGGATCTCCTTAGTAGGCTGGGTGTAGAAATAAAGATGATATAGAAGTTGTTTAATAAAGGGGAAAAGAGAAATGACAGCAAGGCTTCAACAGAATCAGCAACAGTAAAAAGAGAAGCTGCAGTGATTGCAGTCAAGTGTGACAAGCAGCAGTACTCATCAGCCTTCAGGTTAGGTTTAAGCTTCCAAGTTCTCTCATGGGACAATAGACTAGGGGATTAAAGAATTGGCTTGTGAATTTGGTGACAGAGTAATTATGAGTTCAATTCCTGGGCTGGGTAGTGCAGACAGATTCATTAGAGATAGGTCGAGCAATAACTGAGTTGCACTGAAAAAAGAACATGATATCCCTAGGCACCGTCAGTGGAATGAGAACAATCTACTGACAAAGATTTTCCCTTTTTTTTTTTCATAGCACCCTATGTAAGGCAGTAGAGCCACTAAGACACAAGAGGTTACCAGATGTGAAAGAATAAAGAAAAAGAGAAACATTATTAAGGAGCAAGAACAAAGGAAGAGTAATAAAGAAAAAAAAAATAGATAACAATTGATCAGAGTTGGATGGGAAGCATAGAACTGTAAGAGTGTTTCACAAATGAGAAACATGAGTTCAGTTCAAAATTCCATTACCAGATTGACACCTGATGAAGACCAAAGAACATAATGGCCGAAACTCTGTGATAACAACAACATAGATGAGGACAATAGTCCATGCATAAATAATGGGTACTCGGACATTTGGTTGACGGATACTTGACCAAGAGACATTTCGCTGAACAAATATTTGGTTGATGAACATTTAACCAAATGGACATTTAGCCAAAAATGTTGTGGTGTACTTACATGTATGTCACGCTCTTTATCGTAATGTGCTAGATATATTTATATTTATTTACTGGATTAATTTATAATTTTTAAGATTTTTTTTTTTACAAGCTTTTTTTAAAATCTATTCTGTATATATTATATTTTACTCCAAATATTTCTTTCTGTAAGATAAGTATTTTGAGAAAAAGCACATCTTACTACAGTAAAAATCTTAAGGTTTTACAATATGAAAGATCTTTCAATTTTGCTTTTAATGATCATTATCTTAAAGAGATGAACTATCTTTTATCTTACTGTTAAATACGAATTTATATAATTAGGTGCTACATTTTATTCAAATATACTCAAATATTTTTAAAAACACTAATTTTTAGATTTAGTAATTTAATCACTTGAAATTCAGTGGTAATTATTAGTCCTATTCCATCTTATATTGCTGCTAATTTAAATACTTAAAGTACTGTTTGTTGCTATTTTTACTTTTTTGGTGAAATGTCCTTCAGCCAAATATCTGTCCAGCCAAGTGTCCAGCCATGAAATAATGACAACTTCTCTTTGCAGAAATTCAGATAAAAACTACTGTTTGTTATAATAAGCAAAATATCATTTTGACAATTCTTAAAGGAAAATATTCACAAGATCGATAGAATGTGAATTATGTACAAGGAACTCGTAATTGAAATTCAATAAATAACAATTACTGAAGGGTGGGGATGGTTAAAAGGGGGAGTAGGGAGAAAAAAACTGACCTGCTTTGGAATCTGGCCAAAATTATTGATGAAGCCAATCGTAGCGTTTTTCTTGAGAGGGTCATCGATGCTGTAGATGTCAACATTTCCCTCGTAGAACAAGTAGTGGAACACATTGGTAGCGTCCACTGCTGGAGGCCCACGTTGTTTGTAGCCAAAAATCAAATCGATCCATTCATGGAGATGACTGCTCACATAATCACATTCTAGGGCCTAGAGTGAGAAAGAGAGTGAGAGAGAGAGCAAGAGTGAGAGAGAGAGAGTGAGCAAGAGTGAGAGATAAAGAGAGAGTGGGAGAGAGAGAGAGAGTGGGAGAGAGAGAGTGGGAGAGAGAGAGAGTGGAGAGAGAGTGAGTGGGAGAAAGAAAGAGAGTGGGAGAAAGAAAGAGAGTGAGTGGGAGAAAGAAAGAGAGTGAGTGGGAGAAAGAAAGAGTGAGTGGGAGAAAGAAAGAGTGAGTGGGAGAAAGAAAGAGAGAGAGAAAAGTTATTTATAATTTTACTTGCATTTAAATTGATTGAAATCAGTCAAAGTTGAAAAACTATAAGAACAAAACAAACCAAAATAGGGTACTCTTTTGGACCAGATACAATTGCTGTCTGAAAATTTCCAATTTATAAGAGTTCCAATTCTGTGACACTATGATTGGGACACCCGCATAGAAGGGGAAGGCATGAAATTTTTATCTTGGTCACAAGTGTGTGTGATATAATCTTCAAAGCACTCAATCACCTGACAAAATGGGAATAAAAGAATAAATGAAAAAATTGGGGGTCAAGTGACAAGTAAACTGGACATTGGGTATTTCCAGTTACAGGTCTATATTAATGGTTACAGATGGGACCAAGTTGCATTCCAGATTGCTCTTAAAAGAGGGAGAGAAAGGATTTATTATTGTTTTTGTTCCGATGATGCTTGTTCAAGTTACCTCGCAGGCATTGTGATGCTGGATTGGGCAGACAGTAGGTAGAACAAGGTGTCTAAGAGAAGAGTTGATCTGTTATGGCAGAAGTTGTCCCAAGTGTCACCTACCTATGTACCACTACCCAGACTGAGCAAGTGAATCCCTGAATAAAACACCTAAAACACACACTGCTACAAATGATTTGTTTGGTTTATGCCGACAAGTAATTTTTTTTTCAAAAATCTATTGCTGGTAACTATTTTCTTTTTTTTTTTTTTATATATGTATAGGTGGTAATTTTTTTTTTTTTTTTTAGAATGTGTTGCTAGTAATATTTTTTTTCAAAAATGTATTGCTAGTAGTATTTTTTTTTCCAAAAATGTATTGTGGGTAATAATTTTTCTTCAAAAAGTTATTGCTGGTAATGATTTTTTACAAAGTATTTCTGGTATTAAAACCTATTTT
>OZ010612.1:23735468-23737968 GCA_963932145.1 Acanthosepion lycidas
GAGTTCAATACCTGGCCAGAGCAGAGTTGAACAGAAACTTGCAGGGTTAAGTTACTAAAGGTAAATAACTGAAATTGAGATATCTGGAAGAGGCATGGTATGTGGAACTAGAACAATCTACCCCAGTGGATGAAATAAAGGGTTCAGTTTGAAATTTCGTTTACCTGAAGAAGGCTAAAGTGTACAATCCCTGAAATGTTATGATGAGGACAACAGTCCAAACAATGTAAATAAATTTTTAAATTTTATGTTGTTTTGTTTTCATTGGTTGTAATTTAAAAATGTTGGAATCTGTTCTGGGGCCACAAGAGTAAACTGACAGATTTTTTTTTTTTTACAGTTTGTCAACCCTTTGCAGGTTACTTAAAGCCAGAAAATATTTGGAGATTGTAAGAATTTTTTTTAGATCTACTGTTACAAGTTCTACTATTTAACCCATAGCTGAAGGCAGAAGAGGTGGATTCATACTTTCCTGAAGGCTATATGCGTGTAAGTGAATATAACAATCCTGACTGGAACTGAACTCGACCAATTTTGAGTTCTGATTTTAAATTGTCATAATATTATGTTGGTGCAAAAATAATGACGTAATAATGTTGTTTTTTGACGTATTTTTTAACGTCAAAAACGACATTATTACGTCATTATTTTTGCACCAACCTAATAGAAGATTTGCCAAGAAAGGTGAAATGTTGTAAGAACTTCAACATAAATTTGTTGCAAACAACAAAAAACAATGAATATAAAACAACCGACAATGGATGTTATTAACAAAAAAGAATTACATGTGTACATAATTGTAATGAAAAGAAAAACACATTAAAACTATCGGTGTGTGTGTGTGTGTGTGTGTGTGTGTGTGTGTGTGTGTGTGTGTGAAAAATAAGCATGTTTGATAGACATGTGTGTATGTGTGCTTGAGGGAGTTTAAAAGTCAAGATAACGCCAAAGAAATGGACATGCCTAGTTAGCAGTGGTCGTATTCTGCATTTGACTACATCTGGAAACAAGAGTTAAAAAAAAGAAAGAGAGAGGATATGATTGCCTTTTTACAGGCTTAAAAAGCACCCCCCCAGTAGGCATTTTGGCAAAGCCAAGTAGGATAACCCACAAATTCACTGTGGATGATAGATATAGCAATCAAAGCACTTTTTATACATTTTCACTCTCGTAAAAAATTTTTTTTGTTTACTTTGTTTTGCTGATTTTTTTTTATCACTTTTGTTATTAAATATACCGCATTTAATCACAAGATCATCAACAGTAAATTTATATCCAGGTTCTTACAACTTTTGCACCTTCTTAGCAGATCTATTATCACAATGAGGAATACTTAACAACAACGACAACAAAAGTAAACAAAACTAAAAAAACAATAAACGAAACAAAAAAACAATAAACGAAACAAAAAAAAAATAAACAAAACAAAAAAAATAAAAGTTTGAAAATTTCAGTGCCTCCCCTCTTTATGCCCATGTACAGTTATTAGGTTGGTGCAAAAATAATGTCGTTTTTTGACGTTCAACTTTATGTGAGAAAACGACATTATTTTTGCACCAACCTAATACATCAACGGAAATGTTACTTTAGTCTGATGAAGTCCTAAAGAATAAAACGCATCACATGAAAAGGTTTTTCTCACTATTTTCTTTTTTTTTTCTTTTCTTTTTTTTTTTTTTTTTTTTTTTTTTTTAAAGCATTTCACCCCAAGCAAGGCGGGAAGCCACTAGGACGCAAGGGGTTACAGAAAATTTAGAGCAAGATCAGATAGGAGTGATAGAAGAAAGGATGAGGAGGAGGGTAGTGGATAGATCAAGGCAACTCGATTGACATTACACTTGAATAGCTGGAGATTATAGCTCACAGGGAAACAGGAATAGGGAAGGGAGTTCCACAGGTGAGAGGTTCGAGACATGAAGCTATTGGAGTAGAAGAGACGGCTACATTTAGGAGTTTCGACAGTGAAGGGGTGAGAGCGGGATGCCAGCCTCGTAGGGCGCTTGAACTCATGACGACTGGGAACCAGCGAATCCAGCTCCTCGGAGCAATTTCCATGAAAGTATTTGTAGAACAGACAGAGGGGGGCGACAGCGCGTCTGTGAGAAAGTGACTGTAGATGAGATGCCAGAGCAGGGCCAACTACACTGTATATCCGCCTCTGGAGCCTATCAAGAACCCCAAGGTAAACAGAAGGGGCACCAGACCATATATGGTAGCAATACTCTTGTCATTAACTTTCCTAAAATTGTTCTGGCATATAAAATTTAGATATCATTTTCACCAGTACAAGTAAGTGTTTTATTTATTTTAATTTTATTCATTTTATTTATTTTCATTCATTTTGAAAAAAAACGAAAACAAAAAACAACACAATCAAGATCAAAATTTTTGTACAGTGTACAATACAGCCAGGGGGGATTCTTTTTTTTAAGTTAAGATTTTTATAGCTTCCATTAAGGCCAGGGTGTTTGTTAAACAGGTAAATTGTTAAGTGAAGACT
>OZ010612.1:23742968-23887968 GCA_963932145.1 Acanthosepion lycidas
ATATCAAACAACTAGAATTATTTAAAGAACTTTGTGGCATTATTAAATATTTGAGCAGAAAATGAAAATAGGAAAACCATGAAATTTTAACTTATATTTCTAGTAATAATTTCTTATTTAAAAAAAAAAATGACTTCTTTTTAGATGCAGGGCAAAAATGCTTCAACATTATTATTACAGGTTGAGTATACTATATCCAAAATTCCCAAATCCAAAAACTTCTAAAATCCGAAAATTTTTCAGGTGCGGATATGACTTGCCACAAATGAAAAAATCCAGAAAGCACTGGAAAAGTTCCTAGGTGATGTGTAGCCATTATAAGTGACCTCCTCTTCCCTGGGTGGGGGTTCCCCAGCCCAGCTAAGTAGCCTACGTTGGTGACAGTTTTTTGTTAGTGATTATCTCAGCAATACTTTTGTTCGTGGATTACTTATCAGGTGTTTTATGCTATGTAAAGATATACAAAATGTCCAAGTGCTGCATTTATATATTTTTTGTAAATAGTGATCATGTTTTTTTGTACAAGTACAGAGAGTACAAAACATTATTTTTACATCAAATCTTAATTTCTCCACTTAAAAATCCATGAGAGCATTACATGACTAGGGTCATTACCTGTATCTGTATGTACACAAAATTTATTAAATTTTATATAAAACTACCTTCTGGGTATTTGTATAAGCTATGTTATTAAATGTAAAAGGGTGTTGTGTTTATGCTTGGGTTCCATTCCCAATCTGCTCCATTTTATAGATGCTATATACAAATTAAATAGTCTTTATTCCAAAATCCCCAAAAATCTGAAAATGATATATATTATGAAATGGATTAATTCTGATAATTATTTAACATATTTTCTATTTATACATTATTTTTATGGATATAATTTATTTAAGTAAATGGTCTGTTTTTTAATTAAACATTATTAAATACATTTACCAGCCTGAATGTTCGAGAAATTTTGTAGAAAATATGTGCTTCTCTGACAAATCAAACCTGTAACCCTTATGGAAAAACCATCATAAAAATGACATATAAACAGAAAATATATATATATAATATATATATATATATATATAATATGACATGAAAAACAATGATAAATGGACCACACCTTAATTTTATTTGTAAGAAGATAATATTTAAAAAGAGCTGAAGTAAATGTCTTACAGACCTCGTAATCATAATCAGTAAGAATCCATGGAAAGACAGGGTATTGCATCAAATCAATGTTATCATTATTCCTGAGCAAAATGAATAATTTAATTACTGTATATACTCGCACGTCATGCAACCTTTGAAGACCTTATTTTTTCAGCTAATCTGGCTAAGTAAATGGATCTATAGTTTGGTCAGAGTTGTAGCCAGGGCCAGCAGTACATATGATAATTTTATATCATCATGTATGATGCAACCCCCTTAAAATTAGCTTCAAAATTAGGTCATCAAAAGTCGTATGATACGTGAGTATATACAGTAATCCATTCCCTTACTATGTTTCTTAAACTGCAGTCTTATTTGTTAAAGTCTTTTTTACGATTAAAGATTAAATCTGACAATTATTTAACATTTTCTGTTTACACATTATTTTTATGGATATAATTTATTTAAGTAAATGTTCCGTTTTTAATTAAACAGTATTAAATACATTTACCAGCTTGAATGTTTGAGAAATTTTGTAGAAAATATGTGCTTCTTCAGCAGGAATTAAACCTGTAACCCTTATGGGGGAACCATCATAAAAATAATATATAAACAGTTATATATAATATGACATGAAAAACAATGATAAATGCATCACACCATAATTTTATTTGTAAGAAGACAATATTTAAAAAGAGCTGAAGTAAACGTCTTACAGACCTCGCAATCATAATCAGTAAGAATCCATGGAAATACAGGGTATTGCATCAAATCATTGTATGAACGACCAGCCAATGTGTTGAGATGCATCAAATACTGGAAGTTGTTAATCTCCCCTCTCTGAAAAAAAAGGGAAAAAAATCAATTCACACAAGAATCTTTTTAGAGTATTTGGTCGTTTAGTTGTAAGGATAAATGCAAATGGCTTTGATTAGTGATTTGTGTCCGTAGATTCAGAGATCTAGCAAGACTGATAGTTTCTTGTTTATGTTTTTGATGCCTGGATGCTGAGTGTCCCTTTTCTCTCAGCTAGTCCCTCAATATAGTTTGGGCCTAGTTGCTGCTCTTTAACTGGGTTTAGTTTACAATACAATTTTGTCGAGGGTATAAAGCAAATATCAATAGTTCTTAAGATGTTCAAATTTCTTAGATGAAGCATTTTCATTATTAATCTTTGATTAGTTTTTATTCTCCAGTTTAATTAGTTTGAATTTATTAATTGCAGCTTTTCCGTTCCTAATTTTTCACAAGTCTTTTATTCATATTTGCATGAATTTCTAAAATGAAACATTTTATTAATCAATTTTGACAAGTGCAAAAGAAATTTCAAACAAGAAAGTTGAAAAACTTTCAAAGACAAAAATCGCCAATTCTCTTCCTCGGACACAAATTTCATGTCAGAATTGTCTCGTAACAGCTGCTACATTTAGTATATGAAAAGTGCATGCAAATGTACACACATTATGGGACAAAGGTAATGAAAATACTACATCTGCCCCATAATAGCTGCTACATTTAGTATATGAAACGTGCATGCAAATGGATGCACATTATGGGACAGAGGTAATACTTATTTAAAACTTAATATCTTGAAATCAAATAATTTCTGGTTTTTGATTGAAGAAAGGTGGAGAACTTTTTAAACTGTATCTAAAACCAAATTATTCAAATTGATTACCACTAAAGAAGTGAAGTAATTGCAGCTTAAAAGAGTTGCCAGAAACAAAAACAAAAACAAAAAAAAATAAAAAAATAGAATAAAATTTGGTTTATTTTCTTACCTCCCATCGTTGGGTCACTGATTTTTCACCCATTAAGCTGCTGATAATTCCAGCACTGAATGAAAAAGAAAAAAGTGTGATTTAAAATGAAGGACATATTGCACCTGTATGAAAAATGGATGCTTGCAGAAACAAAAATATGTCACTGATTGGGTCAAAGTACTTGTACCCTATTTGTACTCATATTGATCAACAGGGCCTGTGATACAATGCCATTTCCCTTCATGCACAAAATAACCATTTAAAAAAAATTATCAAAGAATTTTCAAATGGTGGGTGAACCTTCTTGTAGATTTGTTTGATTTTATTTAGCAACATTTCAACCTTGAGGTGTTATTTAATGCCAAAATTTAAATATTTTAAACACAATTTCATGCCTTCAACTACAGATAAAATGTGTTGTAGGTCATTTTGCTATAAATAGGTGTAACTGGTCATTTTACTATAAAAATGTACAGTGTAACCTGGATATAAGAGAAACCCGGATATAAGAGAGATTTTCTCTGGTCCCAAATTAGAGCCATACTCACCTAAACAAAATAGACCAAACCCGGATATAAGAGATGTCTTCTCCGGTCCCGACAACTCTCTTATATCCGGGTTACACTGTATTTTTATATTTTCATAGTGTTTTATTTTTGTTGGGAGGTGGGGGTCACTAATTGCCTATAGCTGGGACCCTAACAGGTATTACCACCCTGGGTCAGGGTGGACCTAGGAACAATGGTTCCATGCTACTCAAAGCTTCCAATCTCCTGATTAGAGGCCTTACTGCTGGATACAACATTTCTGGGCTGAGGGAATTCTAGATTGAAGTCAGCAGCCAGAGCAGGAGATTCCTCTGAGGGAGTCAACCGCTCCCTGACCAAAGCAAGCATTCAAATTGAAAGAGATCAGCTGTCATTTGACTTGGAGAGGGATGGATCCCACCTGGTCTACATACTACACATGGATGGATAACTCTCTGGCTTTGAACCCAGATATATGGTGGGAACTGGTCAGGTGCTCAACTGTGCAGAAACCCCTGACCCTATGACCATAGCAGGTCATAGGACTGACGATGATGATGAACTGCAAATAATACTCATATTTTACACTATTTACATTCAAACTATTGTCCTCATCTTTGTTGTTGCTAGCACTGAATTTCTGGGATGAGGCGTTATCGTTATTTACACTATTTACATTCGGACTATTGTCCTCATCTTTGTTATTGTTATCACTCTATTTTTGGGATGAGGCGTTATCACTATTTACATTCGGACTGTTGTCCTCATTTCAGCTCTTGCACCCTATGGCCAACATCAGGTGTAAATTGATCTGGTTAACTTACAGCAAATTCTAAACTGGACCATTTATTTAATCTACGGGTAAACTGTTCGTACTGCCCATATCTAGGGATATCTGGTCTAGTCCTTATTTTTAATACTGCTCAGTTATTGTTTGCTCATTTCCACGGAGTCCAAATACATGCCTCTTGGCACAGAAAATGAACTCACAATTATGATGGTACCAAATTCACATACCAAAGATTTAATCTATTAAGCTATTGTACCATAGGACAATTCTCTGTGGTGAACTTGGAGACTTAAACCTAACTTGCCTACTATTTTAAAGGTTGATAGTCAAAGTGTGACCAATCGATTATTGGAGCTAGTCCTGAGTATGACAATCCTCTACATCCAGCAGCAAGGCCTCCTATCAGGAGGTTTTAAGGAACATGGAATTGCTGTCATGTGGTAGTAGCACCTGTTAGGGAGCCAGCTATAGGCAAATAGTTAACCCCCAAACTAGGTTCAAAACTCTATGAAAGTGTAGAAATACATTTTTATAATGAAATAAATGTTACCACAACATGGGTAGCAGTGGGCGTTGGTGGCAGTCTTTGACAAATGGATGTTCTGGTACAGTTGCCATAGTGGTTCAGTAGATGATCCATCCCATGTGGACAACAGGGAGGCATACAGTCTAGATGTGGGAATGGTTACTTTCTAAGTGTAGCTTTGGGTGGCACAAAGCCGAAAGTATGAAGCACCCAGTGAGGATCAAACTCATTACTTAGTCGTAATTGTTCTAACGAGACCAGCTTGTTAACCATTACACTGCCTCGAGCTGCCCAGGTAATTTTCTAAGCATAGCTTAGATGTGGCACATGGCCAAAAGTATGGGGCACCCAGTGAGGACTGAACTCACTATTCAGTCATAATTGATCTAGCAAGACAAGCTTGCTAACCAGTACACCACGTTGGAGTCTCCACCACCCATAGAGATGTGGGAATGGTGGATTTCTCAAATGCTGCAAAGATTGGAGTTGGAATGTGTTATATAGTGTATGAAAGGTTTTTCTTCCTCAGTATGAGTTCGAATCCCTTGTCGCCAAAGTTGTTATGTAGTGGTTTCACAGTGGAGGCTTGTATTTGTACTAAGTCAGTCCTAAATAGGTTTGACGTACAAAACGTTAGGAACTTGATATAATAGGTAATGACGCAGTAATCTAGTTGTGGTCGCTGATACTTTAATATCCGACTCACGGTCGTCAGACATCAACTGACTCACCAACTCTCTGCGTGACTGCTACTACTACTCCTACTTATTATAGGTGGGAGAGTCTATTAACTATAGAATAGGTGTGTTCCAGTATAACAGGATGATAGCAAGGACAGGCAGTCGAATGGTCGATTCCCTGTGAGAGCTGAATGACTGCTGCCTCACCCAGTCACTGGGAAACCCACAGCAGTATAATGAAAGCTCCAAATAAAAAAAAACTGTTAACGTTTTTTTATGGAGATGCCCAAAATGGATGCATTATTTATGAGATCGGCTAACCAACCATTAATACAGTTGTGTGTGCTCTATCTCAAATGGGGGTGGATAATATTTCTATTCTTTCAATCCAGATATATTTTTACCTGTGTAAAAATATTAGGTTGGTGCAAAAATAATTTTGTTTTCTCACATATGTTACTATGTGAGAAAACGAAATTATTTTTGCACCAACCTAATAGAAAGAAAAATATTGACTCACCTGGATTCGATCTTGGCATTTTGCTTTTGCCCTGATACAGATTGCTGGGCATTGTCCGTTATTGCTGTAGCAACAGACAAAAACCTAGAAAATTAAGATGAAAATCAATGGAAAAGTTATATTTCAGAGGAAAAGAGGTCAAGAAATATAAACATAAAAATTTCATTCAAATAATCAGGATTCCTCTCCTTTATACAAAGAATTTACCAAAAAAAAAAAAAAAAAAACATAAAATAAAAAAAACCCACCAGTAAAAGTTTACTGGTACCATTCTAATATGTCAACCATATTTATAGTATATATCTCCAAATTAATCACCAGTTACTTACCATTGCCTGAAATAGTACAATCATAGTATTGAAACAGGAAAGCTTTTATGTAACGATTTCAGCATGTTTTTATTATTAGGTTGGTGCAAAAATAATTTTGTTTTCTCACATATGTTACTATGTGAGAAAACGACATTATTTTTGCACCAACCTAATCTCTAATATATATATATATATATATATATATATATATATATATATATTTATTATAGTTTTATCATATAGACGAAACAATTTTACTCACAAATTTTCAGTTTTTGTGACTAGATTTTGAAGGTACTCCTATTTGTTTGGGATGGGAATATTCTTCAGTGAAATGCCGAAATCAATTTTGTTCATATTTTTAGCTTGAATCGTTAGCAACAGTGCTCAACAGTAATAGGAGTGAAATATATTATATATATATATATATATATATATATATATATATATATATATATGTATATTTTGATTCTATCAGGACTGTAAAGTGAAAACTAGGCAACTCATGATATCAGTAAGCCCTTTTAGCCTGTCTGCCTCATCTAGAATAATTTCTTTCTTTCTGTTCCTACATGAACAGTGTGTGTGTGTGTGTGTGTATATATATATATATATATATATATGGTGTCCCCCAAAATGTACTCACTTTTTGACTTCCTATAACTGAATTTTTTTCTTTTTCAGATGCAGACATTTAATTTCACTTAATATTTAATTTAAACCATTAATCTTTTTAAGTTAATAAGCATTGATATTTCTTAATTCTAACTATTAATCTTGTTTGCAAATTAATAAAAACTGCATTTATTGTCATTTAAAGAATGAGTACATATTTGGGGGGGGGAACCCTGTGTATAAATGTCCAGCAATTGAAATGTGATATTTGTGGTAAGACATGCGACTTCTGAAATGGTTTCATGCAACATTTAAAATTGCATGATAATGTACCACCCACTGTTGGACCTCTTATGTGCTCTGTTTGTGCCAGAGTATGTAGGTCCCTTGCTGGGATAAAGGAGTCACAGTCGATCAACACATCAGTAGATATTCTGCAAAAGTAATGTCTACTCAGACACAAGTAGACAACCACCACTATATATATATATATATATATATATATATATATATATATGTGTGTGTGTGTGTGTGTGTGTGGATATTCTTAGATGGAGTGAATCTGTAGAAGAGACAAAATGAATAAAAAAAGACAAGAGGAAAAACTATATGTGGCTGATGTGTTTTGTCTGCTGTGATTGCCTTGATAAAGTCCCACAGAGGAGAAAACACCTCGGCTAATTATAGTTTTCCCTCTTCTCTTTTTATTCATATATGTGTGTGTGTATTTTATTGAGAAGTATTGACATTCTATGTCTATTAAATTTAGCCATCTTTTTTCAATTGTGAATAATCTTCTGCAACCTGGCAGTTGTAGAATCCGAAATCAAAGTTGTTTCCAAGCTTTTGATTCACATAAGTCATTTTCAGGAGTGTGTACAGGTTAAGTAGAGACAATCACAAACGTATTTATTAAGTGGTACATTTCCAAGTCTCATATTTTTTTTAAATTGAATCATAAATCCAAATAATATAATGCTGAATGAATAGAGACAGAAAAATTTTTTTTTTTTAAAAATGGAAATTTACTCTGATGAAAAAAACTTTCATAGACAAGAATCTCCAATTCTCTTTCTTGGACATAAATTTCATATCAGAATTTTCTTGACTGATTCTTCAGATAAAAGGAACAAAGATGATTTTGATGAAAGCAAGAAGTACCTCAAAGACCTTGAATATGCAGAGAGTGTAGTTTTATTAATCATGATGCTATGAAATGTGTGGTTTTATTGATCATGATGTGATCAAATGTGCGGTTTTATTGATCATGATGTGATCAAATGTGCGGTTTTATTGATCATGATGTGATCAAATGTGCGGTTTTATTGATCATGATGTGATCAAATGTGCGGTTTTATTGATCATGATGTGATCAAATGTGTGGTTTTATTGATCATGATGTGATCAAATGTGCGGTTTTATTGATCATGATGCTATCAAATTAGTAATTTATGTACCCAGAAATGATATGCAAGGATTTAATGAATTTCTTGCCGATATCTTTGTTTTTTTGAGATTTTTGTCTTTTGGGTGTGGTAGACTTACTTTGCGTAAACTTTGTTGCGAACTTTTCGAGGGAAAGCCAGCAGATAATTGCGTCCGTCTGCAGAGAAAACTTCCACTGCAATTGGCTGCAGCAGATAGCGTCTCTTGTGCACTTCCCGGATGTCATCATAGGAGAATTTACTGCAGCTGTAGTAATAGAAAACAGAAAGGATTATGCATTTCCATTCCAAGACAGGACAATTATACATGTATATATATATATATATGTATATATATATATATATATATGTATATATATATATATATATATATATCTCAAATATGTGGTGCAGTTCAATTTATATTACATGAATCATTCATACGAAAAACAGATTAGTGAAGTTAATGATATAAATGGCGAGAATACATCTTCGCAAACAAATTTATTAAAATTACATTAACCCACGAACCTCTAGATGAATGTTGTGATCCCTGTTTTTAATAAATTCAACTTGTATAAGGTCTTTTTTTTGCTAGTACTTTCATCTGTTCATACAGACATCATCAGGCATGGAAATTGATTTATTTTTTTATAATACATCCAAGTAATAACAGGACACGAAACATTAGATGTGAATCGAAATAGGTTTTTTTAGAAATGTGTTATTGTTTAATGGTAAGAAATTTTGGAGCATGCGGTCGCAACGCTAAGGTTGAATTTTTTTGAAAATTTTAAAATAGAGTGTGTTTTTTTTAATTAATTTTGTAAGTTTAATAAATTTGTTTGGGAAGATGTATTCTCGCCATTTATATCATTAACTTCACTAATCTGTTTTTTGTATGAATGATTCATGTAATATATATATAATATATATATATATATATATATAAATAAATAATAAGAAAGAATAGTAAGATTTATAATTATTTTCTTTTTAAAAAAATGATTCAATCGCGTCACAGAAAATTTCCATGTTTCAAAACTGAAACTAAATTTATAAATTTAATTATAAAAATTAAACTTAAAATCTATAGTCTTGTTCCATTGTCAAGCGATGATAGGAATAAGGTTTTTAAGAAATTTACTTAATTTATAAGTGCAGACAAAATTAATGAGTTGTTAAGGTTAAGAAAAATTCAATTTATTTTAATTTAGGGGTGGGTTGGGTTTTAATTTCCCTAGACAGTTTATGTATCCAAAATATGTTACTTACAAAGTCAGTTTAAGTTTAGGTGGGGTGGGAGTGCCTGCCAACCAATGTATACTTTCGTTATTCAGTGAGTCAGCTGGGTTTTCAATGACAAAAAAAATTTTGGCATTTTTATTCATCTGCTTAATTCATATTTTTATGCACAAAGATTTTCTAAAAGGGTCATTTAAATACGTGTAAGTCATATTTCTAATATTTAAATTTTTTTCTTACAGATTTAAATTCATGATTAATATTGTCTGCACTTATAAATTAAGTAAATTTCTTAGTAAGTTATTCCTAGCATTGGTTGACAGTGGAACAAGACTATGGATTTCAAGTTTAATTTTTATAATTAAATGTATAAATTTACTTTCAGTTTTGAAACATGGAAATTTTCTGAGTTGCAATGGAATCATATTTTTATAAAGAAAATAATTAAAAATGTGTGCTTGTGTGTATATAGATATTTATTTATAGATATCAAATTATGATTTTTTTTTTAGTTCACCCAATAAAAGGCCCAAGAGCCACTCAAGTTAGAAGGTTACTGGGTGAGATTGTTATAAGGGAGTGGGAAGGAGGAATTAAGAAATGTTTATTATCAGAACATGTAGGCGATCATAAAAAAAAAAAACAAAAAAAAAAATACAAAAATTTTTTCTTTCTTTCTTTCTCTCCTCCATATCTCATATACTGATGAAGCTTTAATAAAAGTGAAACATGTTAGATTTATAAACATTTCCTATTTGTTCTTCATCCTATCATTCTGTTGGATTCCAATCTGTATTTGAACCCAATTCATATACAGAAATACCTCAAGTTATGTCGTTTCAAGTTAAGTCATTCTCGAATATACACTGTTAAAAAATATATGGAAAAATAAAAATCAAGTTTAAGTCATTTTATTCAACTTTATGTCTGTCTGCCACAAATATTGAAGTCGTAATATCAAAAGAAAAGCGTTAAAAGCACATAAAATAATGTTACTGTACAATAAATAAGAATAAAACTATATAAAATCATATTAAAATCTGTACATTTACAATAAATGTTAATATAATCATCATAAATCCTAGAGATTGAAATATGAAAACATCTGTGACTCTGTGTTATCGTCTTATTTAGCAGTCTTTAAGAGGTCAATATTAGTGTTTTACAGGGTAGTTCCAATATCTACCTTTTGGTGTCGTTGTCAGCACCACTTGTGATTCCCACATAATTGATATCTAGTTTAGTTTAGAGATATGCGTAGTATACATCGGCTTATCGCCTACTCTCTCATTCTTATTTATTTGTGACTTTATATTTTGCCCCAATGGCTCCTAAGAAAATTCCTAGTGCAAGTGCTATAGTGCGGGTCGATAAACTTACTATGATATAATGCAATGAAAAAGGGGAAAAGGTTATATCGATTGATCGATCTTTTGGAATGAGTCGGACAACTGTATCAATGATTATTCACAATAAGGATAAAATTTTGGCACATATCAAATCTGATGCCCCAGGGATGAAGAATACTGTTATCAATAAGAAAGAGGAAAAATCTTTGAAGAGATGGAACAATTTCTTTCTCTTTGGATTGATAGGCTGAATCATCAGTGTGCTGCTATTAGTCAAGAAATCATTCAAGCAAATGCATTGTCTTTGTTTGAGGACCTGAACAAAAATACCTAGATGAGAAAGATGTAGAGTTTAAAGCGAATCAAAGTTGGTTTATGAGATTCAAAGAATGAAGAAGTTATCACTCTATTAAGAAGCAAGATGAAAATGCATCAGCTGACAAACAAGCAGCAGCTGATTTTACTAAAGCATTGGCTAATATCATCGAAGAAAATGGGTTTCATCCTGAACAGATTTTTAACATTGACAAAACTGGATTATATTGGAAAAAAATGCCAGTCCATTCTTTCATTGCTAATGCTAAGCATTAGACTATATCACTGATAAATTATTTTATTCAAAATACTGTACATACATATAAATACTGTAATATGCAATGGGGAATGCTTATTTGCGGTTTATAGTATTGTTATTTCAACTCAAGTCATTTTTTGACCTAAGTTGTGACCGCTGGAACTAATTAATGATGTAGGGTGAGGTATATCTGTATATGACTTTCTTTCATTATTCTTCTTTTTTTTTTTTTAATTTTTTGTCGAGTTACACAATGTAGTAGAAGTTGTAATAATCTCAAGTTATGGAAATTTCTTAGATGAAGCATTGTCATCTTTTTTACGCGTTTTATTTTTGGTATTTTATTAATTTATGGATTTTATCCAGTTGTTATTTTTTTTTGCAAAAAACAAGCAGCAATGATTGAAAATAGGAATAAAATGCTGCTACACCCATTGTCAACTTTATCAGGGGGGAAATTATAAAGTATAAAATTTTACCATCAGGATATGTCAACTTATCACCTACTAAAACTAAAAACAAACACTTTATTAAATAAATGAGAAAAATTAACATACATTCTTTTTTGGCAGCTGCCGCTACTTTTTGATGTCCGGGGAATAATAGGTTCATGAAATCTGAAAAGAAAGAAGAAAAAATGATTATATACATAACATACAAATATACATATAAGTGTGTATATATCTGTCCCCCTTTCTCTCTTACATACACACAAACATATACACACACACATCTATATATATTATTTTTTCCCCTCATAAATAAATGGACTCCACTAACTTAACAGATAGTGATAACTATTGACATATTACAAGAGTCAGTTTTCAGTTTGTGCCTGACAATTAGCACATGCATGAAACTCAGGAATGGTGAGGAACAAATGTATATTTATTCTTAGTATAAATTTTACCTCTGTTATTCTACATCAAGCATTGTTTTATTGTGACCAGTATTCTGTGTGTGCTATTTTATATATATATATATATATATATATATATATATACGTACACACATTAGCCAAATTACCCGTGCCCTGCTGCAAGTCACACATTTTTTTTTTGTAAGAAAAAGATGATTGGTTTTAAATCATTATTATAATTTGTGGAGAAAAATGATGCATTTCAATATTACTCAATAATCATGCCAATGTGACCTCCATCTTCTGGCTTTCTCCTTCTATATTTTGGATAGGAATCATTCCCTTGTTCAAATTTAAATTTATATCAAAGGAAAATAATTTTCATTGGAGGGGTTGTGCAAAAAACTTTGATCTGACCCCTTTGATATGTATTTGATGCAATACTTGATTGAACGAATTGATGAGAAGATTTCAACATTGATATGACAGTTAAATCGTCACAACAAACATGATTGGTGATTTCTTGCTCAACTTGAGATCCATATTTTCTCATTTTGATATTGCCCATGTGACCTCCATCTTCTGGCTTTCTTCTTCTATATTTTGGATAGGAGTCATTCCCTTGTTCAAATTTAAATTAAATTTAAATCAAAGGGAAAAAAATTTCAGTGAGGGGTTTCTGCCCACTGGGAGACTCCCTTTGATCAAAATGAAATGTACTTATCCAAGTACCCTAGGTAATGTAATTTCAGAATATATATGTGTTATGGGGATCTATCTTCAAAATCCTAGGAAGAGTTCGATAACAAACAAATAGACAGAGGTTAGAACTTATATATATATATATATATATATATATATATATATAATTAATTAACAAATCAGAGACTTCAGAAAACCATGGTAATATTTTATATTTCACAGGACAGATAAAATTCAATTTCAGTTTGTCAGACCTTGTGGTTGGAAAAAGTCTGATTTGTTAATTATTACTTGCTCTCTTCACTACATTGAGCTCTTGAGATTTATATCCTCCTTGGAATTATCCATACAGATTATCAATTATCTTATATATATATATATATATATATATATATATATCCGTCAAGCATGGGCACCTTAAGGTGTTGTAATGGTTAGCAAGCTTGTCTCACTAGAACAATTACAACTGAGTAGTGAGTTCGATTCTCACTGGGTGCCCCATACTTTTGGCCTTGTGGCACATCTAAGCTACTCTTGGAAAATGACTATATTCCTTCAAGCATTATTATAGTGATACTAGTATTTGAAATAGACGTCCCATGTTTAATTTTTACTTCAAACAGTCTATTTCAAATACAAGTATCCACTATAATAATGGATATTTCAAATAGAAGTATCCATTATTTGACTAAATAAAAATGACTTTAATACTTTGCTTAGCTTTCAGAAGGCACTTTAAAGAAACAAAAGACCACGAAATTCAACATACTCTGGTGG
Organism: Acanthosepion lycidas; assembly: GCA_963932145.1. Lineage (NCBI taxonomy): Eukaryota > Metazoa > Mollusca > Cephalopoda > Sepiida > Sepiidae > Acanthosepion > Acanthosepion lycidas. The sequence goes on from OZ010612.1 coordinate 23,756,774, forward strand.
TAAACTGTCGATGTCTTTGATTTCTTTGCTTTTCAGTAAAGTGAAGCCATCAATAACATAGAAATGTTCTTTGCCAAACAGTAATAGTCCTTCAGCTGTGTCTAAGCCTTGAATGCGGGCACATCGAAACATGTGGGTGATCTAGAAAGAGAGAAATTTAGAACATTAAAAGAAGAATCAGTTAATGACAACAGATGAAAAGCTTAAACCCCCCCACCAAAAAAAAACATTTACCTACAGCTATGCTACTTCAAAGGTGCTGTTGACAGCTTCATGCTATTTTATTACCAGAATGTTCTGATGAACTCTCGTCTATGGTACCTAGACTCTATGAATTCTAGATTGGCGACAAGGTCTCATCATTTTACAGTTGAAATGTGTAGTATAACAAAGACAAAGTACCAAGCCCTGAGAGAGATAATTTAATCACGCAAAGGGGTATATATCACGGCCATTATTTCAAAGAAAGGAAATAGCCTAATGGCCCACTTTGACCAATTAAGACCTAGAATTGAAGAGGTAGACATTGTGATAGAAGAAGATCTTGATAGAGAAGAGAGAATGAGTTCTTCAGATTGGGATATTGCTATGGAAGATAGCAGGAGTGACCCAGACACTGAAGAAGGTGAGATTAGACCAAGATCTCCATTAAAAAAAACGGGACATAAACCTCAAGGGGGAAATGGGGAAAGAGGTTGAAGAAAGGCATTAAACCTCTTTGGTTCAGGGAGGTGTAGTGGATTGGTAAATAGGATTGTATCTATTTAAATATGTTAAGTAGAAGAGTTATAAAGTGTATCGTAAACTAAGAGACAAGCAAGAAGTTGACTACTGATCATGGGTTATAGAACAACACAATACAGCAAAAGGTTTAGATGTAACCATAAATTCTATGCTAAGAGCTTCTTTTCTCACACTTCTTGCTTCTGGAACTCTCTTCTTGTGTCTTGCTTTCCAGAGAACTTTGATCTTCAAAACTTTAAATGCATTGTCAATTGTCATGTTCTGTTGTCTTGATTCCTCTTCTTCTCTCGCTCCTTAATGTTTTTCTTATATACTTTCACACTTAGTAACCCCTTGCATGTCAGTAGCTTTGTTACCTTACTTGGGGTGAAATGATTAAAAAAATGCACTATTAATATACTTAATCAATTGCTAAGTCTGCTGCTAAGAATGTTGGTTCACTGTGTTGCGCAAGATAATTTTTCTCACCAGAATCTGTCTTACATATTTATAAGTCGACTATTTGCTCAATAGTAAATCTAATCAGTTCAATAAGGTTAAATTAGCATCTGATCTTAAAAAAAAAAAATTTACAATTTGTTGTTAACTGGGGAAAGAACTGGCTTGTTAATTTTAATGCCTGCAAAATGAAACTGCTTTCATCATCTTAGAGAGCATTTTTTGCCTTACATCAGCATGCCTGATGCTAACCCCCATGAGAGTGACTCATGGTGCTTTCTCAGACTACCATTTTCCACTGACATGAAGTGGAAAGATTATATTGAACCAATTTCTCAGTCTGCTGCTAGACAATTTTTTGGAAAGAATTTGCCTTACATATTTATAAGTCTACTGTCTTCCTTTGGATATTGCTGCCACGTCTGGTTTAGTGCTTCTACTATCTATTTAGAGATTCTTGATAAAATCCAAAGAAGAATCTGCAATGTTATGTCATGACCTGGCATCATGGCTTCAGTCACTTTGCCACTGCTGTAATGTAAGCTGTGCCTTATCTATATTTTCATTGTAATTATTCTGGTGAGATTTACTCTTTTGTACCTTGACATCACAAATTCAAGTGCAGTACTAGATTGGCATCTAGGTCTCATCATTTTACAGTTGAAATCACTAGATGTAACTGTAAGTTCTATGCTAACAGTTTCTTTTATTGCACTTCTTGTTTGTGGAACTATCTTCCAGATTCTTGCTTTCCCATCAAACACTGAACTTCAAAAATTTAAAAGCAATATCAATTGTTATCTTCTGTCTTCTTAATTCCTGTTCTTTTACTGCTTAAATTTTTTTTCATATTTTTCACATTCAGTAACCCCCACCACCCCTTGCATCTTAGTGGCTTTAACACCTTACTTGCAGTAAAATAGAAAAAAAAAAAAAAAATCAAAAGATAAAAATGTAGTATATGATTCATGTCAGGAAATACAAAATGTCTGATTCAAATTTAAATTCATTTTAACAGTAATCCTCTAGATCGAGTGGCTCTCGAGCCTTGTATTGGGTAAATTTTAATATAAAATAAAAAAATCCATAATGTATTTTTGAGATTGTAAAAATGTATATTTTTTTTTTTTTTGCAACTGTATATTGTATTAATAATCTTTTGGAGATAATGATTTTTCCAGATACGTCCTACTATTTAACCCATATCTGGGGAGAGAAGAGATAGATTCATACATTTTCCAAGGGTATTTGTGTGTGAGTGAAATATATATTTTAATGGAGATCCATGTGTGAAATAGATGCCGTTTTTATTTTAAACAGTGTGTATGACATCTCTCTCCTATCGGCCTGCATATCCACTTAGAAATCTTAAGAAAATGTGCTCTTTGGTATTTTCTTCAATCAGATTTATCGAGTGAGTGTACAGGTGACAGAGATAGCTGTAACACAAAGTATTTCAAATATAAATGGAGTGTACGTTTCAAATATGGATACAGTGATCTCTCGTTTATCGCAGTAGATTGGTTTCAAGACCGGCCGCGATAACTGAATTTCCGCAAAATAGGGACGCCATATTTACAGTATTTATTTAACGTGTATTTGGACTTTAAACCCCCTCCCCGTACTGTTAACAACCCACCCATTACAGTACTCTATTAATAACAAGGACAACTGTTAAGCAATAACACTTTAGATTAAAAAAAAAAAAGATTGTTGTTGTATTCAACATGAAAGAAATTGAAGTAGAATTTGAATGATGATGAATTCGCTGCACAGTAGAAATGATGATGATGAAGCTGATGATGACTTCTACTGTGCAGCCGATAATTGTATTTTACGTCTCTTCAGATGGTGGTGCCCTTTCTATTGCTATTTTACGCTTGTTTTGTTGTTCCTAGACCAGGAAATAATATTTATTATTAACATTTTAATGGGTTTAATGAAAAATTTTAGGTGTTCATATATCGTGATTTTTCTAAAATTTTCCAGAAACTCCGCAATATATTTTCCATATATATTTTAAAAATTGCGAAGTCGTGAATCTATGATAGTAGAACCATGAATTAGCGAGGGATCCCTGTATCTACTAAAAATAATGTTTGAAGTATTTAAAATGTCAGATCATAAGCAATTCCATTAATTCCTTAGAAATTGTTGTGTAAAGAAAGACAATGAACTCAACTGGAATTCAAACTTGGCTCTTGATTTCTTATGTGCACCAAGCTATCCACTTCACCACTTGCATGTTCATTGGAGTGGGGAACAAATTACATTAAAAAATATTACATATCTCATAAAAAAAATATTTATTTCAGCTTAACCAAAACTTTAGCAATCTTCACATCCTTCTAAATTTTCTGTAAGCAAATTTCATGCCTACTGGTTAAAAAAATTTATTAATTATTGGAAAAAAGGCATTACAGATCCCTCCCCACTTCCCAAAAGGGTCCCCACACTGCTCAAGTTTACTTCTTCCTCTTTAACTACCTTTTCTCCGTCGCCCAGAAGTCGTAAGATGGCTTGATTGGAAGCTTTGCTCTCGCCTTGACCATCTTGTTGGCCATCTGTTTTGTCCACATCTGTGCTTGGCTCCGTGCTACCACCAGGATCATCAGCATCATCCTCATTCTCAATACTTCGTAAGACACTGGTCTGCCGCCGTGGTAACAGCTTGGGGATGTTCATTATCACTGCATTTGCATAAGAAAAAACAAACAAAAAAACAAACATTAAAATAAAAAAAAATGAATCAAATTTCATTTGAGTTCTGTTTATTAAGAATTAGTGGTTTATGAAAATTGTGAAAGCTGGACAATCTACTCACAGATGGAAACTGATGCCATGAGAAATGTGATTCTACAGAAGGATGCCAAGAATACCATGGATAAGAGATATGAGCAATGAGGAAGTTTTCAGGAAAGAACAAACAATACGGGAACTGGTATGAATTGGAAAGAAAAACAGTTGAAATCCCAAGAGATATAAGAATAAGGAAAGATGCCTTCTAGAAACTAAGTAAATAATGAAGAGAGAGGAAATTGGAATCTGAAAGAGTGCTGAACTGCTATGTAATATCCATCCTCCTATATGGCAGTGAATGCTGGACAATTTCCTCACAGATGAAGAGGAGACTTGAAGCAAGAGAAACAAAGAAAAGAGTGCTGAACTGCTATGTAATATCAATCCTCCTATATGGAAGTGAATCCTGGACAATTTCCTCACAGATGAAGAGGAGACTTGAAGCAAGAGAAACAAAGAAAAGAGTGCTGAACTGCTATGTAATATCAATCCTCCTATATGGCAGTGAATGCTAACCAATTTTCTCACAGATGAAGAGGAGGCATGAAGGAACAGAAATGTGGTTCTACAGAAGGATGCTGAGAATACCATTGCTGAAGTGAGTAAGCAATGAGGCAGTCTTAAAGAAAATAGTAAGAAAAACATGTTCTGAGAAATAAAATCTGGAAGCTATAAAGAGCCATGATTGTCTGTCATGAATAGGCCAAGCAGAAATAGAAATACAAGGTCTGACCAAAGAGTATCAGAACCGTTACTATGGTAACAGAGCTAAAGTACGCATATTGATCCTGAACTAATTTATAACATTCTTGTTCACTTCTGTTATTTATAGCAGTGCTTGGAAGGAAAATGTGTAGAGTGTGGTTGTCTCCCTACACCACAGAGTTTCCATTAGGGATTGGCAGCAGTTTTTTACTAAGCACAACACTCTCCAGGTCCAACAACCATATTCTCCAGATCTCACACTTTGTGACGTTTTTTTTTTTTCTTTTTTTTTGTAATGCCCATTTGTAGGAGAGACTTTGTAAAACACAGATACAATAATAGTAATGCCTTCACACAATACTCAGTCAGATGCCGCTAATTTATTTATATATATATATATATATATTTTTTTTTTTCCTTTACCCATCATGTGATCTAATCATTTCAAGATGAGGTCGGCTGTGCTTGCTCTCTGGTGATCCGTGTTCAAACCTAAGTGTCAGCAGCAACACCTTATTCCTATATGACATTTTTCAATCCCCTCTTGAAAGGAAGAAGATTTCAAGTTTAAGGAAATCTAAGAGAATGCAATGAGACAGCTGTTCCTATTCCAAAAAAGGAATTCCAGGAATACTCCCATCAATGGAAACAAGGCTAAGGGAATTACTTTGAAGGAGATTAAATGCAGAATTGATATATGTTGTAGTTTTATTTTTATAGTACCAATCCCGATACTTTTTGAAAGCCCTCATAACTCTAACGTGTATATATGCCAAAGGGAGATAACTCCACTGAATTATCCTCAATTTGGTTAGTGGTGTAACAAGTTAAAAAAAGAAGCATTAATTTAATCAGACTGATTCAAGATAGCCAGTAATAAAAAATAAAAAAAAATATGAAAATGAAATTGTCGGTGAACAAGACTGACCTTCAGAATTCTGATCCACTGAATCCACTTCAGCCATGAAAAAGTCCATTTCATCAGTTTGGATGGGAAGTTCATCATCACACAGGAAGCTCTGAGAACGATATCTCTTGAACCAATCACGGCTGTCTCGACTGATGGCCACCTTGTATTTCAGAGGCTTCTGAAGAAAACCGGTATAGAGTTTCGTAACAATGCAAACACAGCAGTTCATTATTTACTAATACTAATTTACTAAATCATTATATCAATGCTAAATGTAGCAAACTTTATTTGGCAAAGATTAACCTTTGTACCTGCAACCCCCCCCCCCCAAAAAAAATGGTATGTCAAAAGGACGGCTTTTCTCTTGATGCCACTATTACTGCATACATCAATTTTTATTATTTTAAACAGTTATTTCGTAACTATTAGAGTTTCATTGATTTGTTCTAAAGTCTTGAAAAGTTGTTTGTTTGGAATTGGCGCAAATATGGAACAAGGATGAAGTTCCAGTAATATTCAATGTGCCATTCAAACAATAGTTTTGTCTTCATATTCCTTAATAAAATGTTGACTTTATTTCGTCTTATTTTGGATAGCAAACATACACATTGCTAAAATGATGTACAAGTAGTAGAATTTGATAAATTTATGAATAAACTAGAAAGATCCATTAAAATTTCACAGTTTTAATATTCTGATGAATCTTAATTCTTAAGTTGATGATTGAGTAAGCTCATGGCAAGTTCCATGACAACAAATTATCCATAGAATCCCCCCTATTGCCTGGTTAAATATTTGAGCTTAACAACTTTAACAAAATATTGAAATAACAATCATAAACATGAATGCTGGCTGGTCATTATTTTGAAAAGTGGGTATGAATTAAATATTTTTGAAATTTATAACTTTTTTCATTTCACTGAAAGAACTATTAAATATTGCATATTTTTTCCATTTTTTGCTTTCAATTTCTTACTGAGAGCAAGTAGAGTCTTTGATATGTCATTTCCATGTTTTCATGCAGTCAAAATGGAATAGTCCATTATTTATAAGGTACTGACAGGTCGTAACAGTTGTGCAAACTAACAAAGGAAAGGACATGCAAAATTATAAGATGTTTTAAAAGACAAATTATATTCAAGTCGGTCAAATATATGAGATGCTAAGATTATGTGTATGTAAAATTTTACTTATTGGATAGATAGATAGATAGATAGATTTGGTTTGTTTTACGACATCAACTTGAATGGGTTATTTAATGCCGACAAGATTTTTATTGCTGGTAATAATTTTTCAAAAATATATTGCTGTTAATATTTTTGTTTTTCCAAAAATTCATTCCTGGTAATAATTTTTTTCTTCAAAATTTCATTCCTGGTAATAATTTTTTTCTTCAAAATTTCATTTCTGGTAATAATTTTTTTCTTCAAAATTTCATTTCTGGTAATAATTTTTTTCTTCAAAAATTAATTCCTGGTTACCGTCCTGAGTCAGGGCGGACATGGGAACACCAACAATAAGAGGTGGTTCCATGCTCCACAAAACCTCCTGATCAGAAATCTTGCCGTTGGATGGAGTTTATAATCCTACCCAGGATGAGATAGATAGAGATACAGTATTAACATGATTTACAATCAGGCTACTGTCCTCATCTTTGTTGTTGTTATAACAATATTGGGTTGTGAATTTGGTAACATAGTAATTGTGAGTTCAATCCCTGGGCCAGGCAGTGAATACTTAGACTCAGAGGAAACAGGACAAGCAATAACAGAGCAGTACTAAAAATAATAACTAAACAAGATATCCCCAGACATGGGCAGCAGAATGAGAACAGTGTACCTCTGTAGATTAACTAAAGGGTTCAGTTTGGAATTCACAGATCAATATATACCTGATGAAGGCCAGAGGGTGCAATGGACGAAACGTGATGAGGACAATAGTCTGAATGTAAATAATGATAACTCCTCGTCCGAGAAATTCAAACAGAAGATATACAGTATTTAACAACATACAAGACTCACCTTATCTCACCCACCATCAACATTAAGAATCTTGTAAATTTATACAAACTATACAAAAATAGCAAACATGAATAAAGAATTCAAGTATTTTTACATATTTCATGCTGAAAAGGAGTCAGAGGTGATCTTATATACAATCAAAAATGGTATTTGTATTATTTTAAAAATTTCAGACTTGGTTCATCACCATGGTGTTCTATAATATAGGCCTAATCATAGTGCAACAAAGGGCTAGAACTGATGGCCTATTTCAAAACTTTATTTCATGCGTTTTAGTTCATCAAAACTGGTATTTTTGTTTTAAAATTTTATACTTGATCTATCACCATGATTTTCTATACTATAGAACTGATCATGGCGCAACCAAGGACTATTTCAAAACCTTATTTCAGGCACCATCAACCTATTTTACATCATTCATCAAAAATGGTATTTATTTTTAGACAAGTTTATAATAAATAAAGAAGAAAATATTTACATTATTTGGACTATCATCCTTATCTTTGTTGCCATATTTATCACAGTGTTTCAGCCATTGAATACTCCGGCCTTCTTCAGGCTGGAGTGCACAATGGCTGAAACATTGTGATAAATATGGCAACAAAGATGAGGACAATAGTCCGAACAATGTAAATAGTGTACATAATACTTCGTCTCAGAAATATAGAAAAATACCAAAATATTTTAACACATTTAATTAGGGAGCATGGATGAAGTTTAAGTAACATTTGATGTAACACTGAACAATTTTTCTTTTCTTTTTTTAAATATAAAGTACCTCTGCAGCGATACTTACACTGGAATCCATATTGGGTCGGTAAGGATAGTGGATATAGAACATATCATTCCTCATCAATTTCTTCCTCATGCGGCATGGACCTATAAAATATAAACACATTTCTAAGTAAGTATTTCCAGTTTTTAATCACATGAAAGAAATAGTTTTTAGGTGCTAAGCAAAAAAAAAAAAAGAAAAAAAAAGAATCTTTCCACCTAAACCCACCTAAACCCTCTTCAAATGGTTAAATTTAGTAAGCATAATGTTTTTCATTCACATTCCAAGTGCCTTGGTAAAATTTAAAGGTTACAGTGACAGACTTCCAAGTGCCTTGATAAAATCTAAAGGTTACAGTGACGGATTTCAAGAAATGGTACCTACTTGATGGTCGTTAGTCTAAGAGGCATTGGTACAAATTGGAGCAAATACAGAAATTTAACAATTTGGGAAGCGTTATAACAGCTGATGGAAAATGTGACACAAAAATCCAAAGGTGCACTGTAATAGAGAAAGATGCTTTCCGATAACTAAATAAAGTATTAGGAAAAAGGAAAAATGTGTCAGAACCAAAGAAAAGAGTGCTGAACAGCTATGTAATTCTCCTATATGGAAGTGAATGCTGGACAATTTCCTCACAGATGAAGAGGAGGCTTGAAACAAGAGAAACAAAGAAAAGAATGCTGAACCGCTATGTAATATCAATTATCATATATGGCTGTGAATGCTGGACAATTTCCTCACAGATGAAGAGGAGGCTTGAAGCAAGAGAAATGAAGAAAAGAGTGCTGAACTGCTATGTAATATCAATCCTCGTATATGGCAGTGAATGCTGGACAATTTCCTTACAGATGAAGAGGAGACTTGAAACAAGAGAAACAAAGAAAAGAGTGCTGAACTGATATGTAATATCAATCCTATGATGTGACCATGAATGACAATTTGGCTTTCTACTCTTGAAAATGGAGGTTTTTGTGTGCAAATTCTTACACCCCCATCAAGTTAATGCACTCCACACAAAAAAAGAATGCTCTGCCAACAGGCCTGACCTGCAAGAATGTTGGGCTAGGCCAATGCTCATAGCATTTCCTCATAATTCTTTTGTATAGCTTTGACACTTTAGCAATCAACCACCTATCCATAATATCAACACCATTAGCAGCTATAATGATTGGATATGTTTTTGCTTTTCACTGTACCATACAAGTCAACAAATATCAAATGAGTGTAATGGCTTGTCAAAATTACAGAGATGGTTAGATTTTATAAAATGTCATAAAAATTAACTCTCTTCACTATCCACCTATTCTACTGACCTTCTGTCATGTCGAGCATCCATTTGTCTAATCTGGACCCAGTTAAAGGTCCCCAGAGGCCACGTTCTCGAAGAAGTTCATTCTCTGTCTGTGTCCATTCTTCCAGAAGATACTTCTCCATATGTTCATTGCTCTGCAAAAAATAAAAAAAATAAATGGTATAAAACACAAGAGGAAGTCAAGTATTTATAAAAAAACATCTTTTTTAATGCCCTTCCCTGTATACCAAGAATTTTAATTAAGAAATGATTTCTACATCTAGTGATTTCTTTTATTTTCTATAAATGGAATAACTCATACTGAAATAACAGGAATTGTAAAAATACTTCAAATAAAGAAAAAACAAAAAGTATTAATAATGTAAACTTTGGTGCTATTTAAGCAACAAATGAAGTATGAGTCCACTGTATGTAACATTTAATTTAAAAGAGCACTAAATACATAGTAGAGCAAACTATTAATATGGCAAAATAATATATATATATATATATATATATATATATATATATATATGAGAATAAGTAGACAAAACTTGTCTAAATTATTTAATGAAACATTCGATATATATATATATATATATGCGAGACTCTTCGCAAGCCGAATTGAGTCACTGTCGGTCACTGGGCATGTTTCCAAAAATAAATACGCTAAAAAAATCCACCTTCATCCCGACCGCGCGCTGACAGCTTAGTGGTAGAATATCCGCCTGATACCAATTCGGTCGGGTTTCGATCCTAGCTAGAGGCAACCGGATGTCTAGCTACACTGATGATCTGTGATACAGCGAAACAGTCTGTCTGTGGATGACATTATATATATATATATATATATATATATATATATATATATATATATATATATATATATTTATATATATAAATAAATATGTATAAGTGGACACTGAAGTCAACACCCACAGGCAACAGTGTGTTTCATGCTATACGCTATGATCCAGCATTTAGCATGAGACTGTTGTTGCAAGCCATTTTGTGTATGCTTTGCGAGATGAACACATGTGGTCTCATGAAATGGGGCCCACTACAAATATGGCGGGCTCTTGCAGTATGAGGGGTCCACCAAAAGAAATGTAAAACGGAAAATGTAAAGAAAACAATAAAGACCCGAATATATATGTACAAACAGGTATATGTGTATTAACATACAATAAAGGTTACAATTGACACTGTTGCCTTTGGGTGTTGACTTCAGTGTCCACTTTTGTATGTGTGTGTGTGTGTGAATAAAGACAAAAAATAAAAAATAAAAATGTTGTTAGTTTTTCCGATTCCTGAACAGAAAATATGGAATAAACCTCTACTCCTTTTCAAAAGATGGGGAAGAAGTATGAACTGGGCAATAATCAAACCTATATATTCCTATTAAGCTAAAAATGAAAAAAAATGGCATCTTATCTTCCAAGTAATGCTTTCAAAGCCAATCTTACTCTCTATTTGTGACATTGTGCCATGCAAATGTTGATAAATATACATTAACGGAAGAAATATATACTCACTTGGAGGTACTGCTTGAATTGGAATTCAACCAAATCTTTCACGATAGAAACATGACTCATTGTCCACATGAAAAAATCCTAAAAGAAAAAATAAATTTACTTTGAAATCAAGAATTTGTTTTAGTCTTTGTTTAATGGCATACTAACACCTCATGGGTCATATAATGCCAAATTTTAATTTTCTTGGGAGCTTTGAAGTAATAAAAATAGATATGTTATTCTGCTTTCACAAGTGAATACATGGTAGATTATACTCAGCTTTTATGCATATACATGTTTGTGTGATCTTGATTACTAGTGGTGGTAATATATGTTTTATATTATAGCTTTGTTGAATTTATATTTTAGAATACATTTTAAGAAATTGTCGATTATTAATGTCATGAAAGAGTTCTTTCATGTTGGTTGTTTTGTTGATCTTGTTTGGTGACATATCAACATCTCTATGGGTTATTTAATGTTGAAATCTAAATATTTTGAACACAGGTTTAACTGATCAGTACTTCTTCAAGTACTTCAAGTTGATGAACTGATTTGTCTGTTTAATGGCATATCAACTCCTTATGGGTCATTTAATGCAGAAATTTTATTTTATTTTGAGCTTTGTAGTAATAAAAATATGATATATGTTATTCTGCTTTCACAATTGAATACATGGTAGATAATACTCAGCTTTTGTGCATTACCTGTTTGTATGGACATAATTACTAGAGGCGGTGATATGTGTGTTTTATGTTGAAGTTTTGTTATTCTGCTTTTACAATAGAATACATGGTAGATGATACTCAGCTTTTGTGCATATAGATGTTTCTGTGGACATAATTACTAGAGGCAGTGATATGCGTGTTTTATGTTGTAGTTTTGTTGAAGTTATATTTTGCAATTAAGTTTGATTTAAGAAATTGTCAGATATTATATGGATTAATGCCATGAAAGAATTCTTTCATGTAGTGTTGGTAATTTTTTTTATATAAAAACATATTGCTGGTATTTTTACTATAAAAATGTATTTTTATACTTTCATAGCATTTTTGTCACTGGGACCCTAACAGGTGTTACCACTCTGGGACAGAGCGGACCTGGAAACAACAACAATTAAGAGGTGGTTCCATGCTCCTCAAAACCTCCAATCTCCCAATCAGCAGCCTTGCTGCCAGATGTAGTTTATCATCATACCCAGGAGTTATAGATTTTGAGTTCAAGTACTCTTTGAGTTTATTTTCCAATGTGGCACACTTGCAGATCTATAGTGGCCTGCTCAGATATATAAATGTGTGTGTGTGTGTGTGTGTGTGTGTTTGTATATATATATATATATATATATATATATATATATATATATGTAAGCAAATATATGGATATATATATATATCTCCAAATGTAGATGGGCACATGGTTGAGTGGTTAGAATGTTCACATTCTGACCATGAGACATGGGTTCAAATCTCACCATGGTCGATTTGTCAGGAAGGAAACTTCCTGAAAACCATACCACAGGATAACCCAAGCCTTGTGAGTGAAATTGGGTAGATGTAACTCTTGTGGGCCATTGTTAGCTGTGCTAGCACAAAGTCACAAGTCATCATGGCTGAGGGCTTGAGGGTGCTGGACTTGTTCAAATTGTTGATCATGCTAGATAACACGCTCTTTCTCAGAAACTGTAACTAATGTCTGCTCAGCATAGTTGCAGTATAAACCACAGGTGGGCTCTGTGGGTGTTGAAGAAACACAAATGCACCTGAGCAAGTGTCTGCAACAGGGATTGGATAGCTACCTTAGTAGACGGGTTTTCTTGAATATTAGTGGCCAGTTATACATACATATCCAAATGCAATGAGAACGAAAAGAATATAAATTCAAACGTTCATAACATTAATTTAAAAGAGGGCTCAATACCAAAAGTAGAGCAATATTTATTTATTATAAAGATGTTACATATGGACAAACAAGTATGTAACAACTTTATATATATATATATATATATATATATATATATATATATATAGTGTATTGGGCAGGAGATCACTATTTAAATATATATTATTAAATATAACAGACAATGAATGTCTGTCTGATCATCGGCCGTTCTAATGTTCAAATGTTTGCTTTAATTTCTGGTGAAAATAAAGACAAAAATTGTCCAACATTTGGATAATTTTTATTAAGTTGGTTCTAAGCTTTTGGCTTACATCGGCAATCCTCAGAGTGGTTATACAGGCATGAAACAAAGATATCCAATGTCGCATAGCAATCTTCTATGTCAAAATAACAAAATATCATCTTTGATAATATATGTTTAAATATGTGTGTATAGCATGAAAAAATAAATTTACTTTGAAACCAAGAATTTTGTTTAATCTTCATCATGAACACATTGAGCTTTTTTTACTATGAGGTTTAGTCTGTACAAGACCTGAGAGCAACTCTAGATAAAGTGTTACGGAGTAAGAGACAATTTATGTGTATAGGTGGGGAAGATAACAGTTGAACAGGTTAAGGTAGTGATCGGGAAAACATCCTCTTGGGGGTCAGTTCCACAGAGCCTTGGGTCACTGGAAGAAGATGCTAGAGTGGAACTTACTTCTCACCGATGGAATATGGAAGAAATGAGGGTGGTTCACTATAATGGGCATGGCATGGCATGGTGAGCATGTTCCATGAAAATAGCAATAGAGCAATGTGTGAAAGGAGTTGTAGGATGAAAAATACTTTGTCACCCATGGAGAAGCTTTTGAACTATCGAGCCTGAGGACTGGGCAGCTCCAGGTACTTAGTGGAATGGTACAGGAAACTGACCATTATTTACTGCATCTTTAGCAATGGATCATATGCAGGAGTTCTACTTGAGGTCTAGGTTGAGTTTGAGGCCCAATAGTTATGCAAGGCATGGATCCTCCCTGTACAAACAATAATTTTCAAATGTGGCACACTTGCAGATCTATAGTGGCCAGACTTAGACATACAAACGTGTGTGTGTATAAACAGGATATCATCTTTGATGGTGAATATCTTTGTTGAAATATCCATATAATCACTCTTCTGATGATGGCTCATGTGAGCAAAAAGGTTAGATTGAGAAACAACATAATAAAAAAAAATATCCAAATGTTGGATAATTTTTGTCTTTATTTTCTCCCAAAATTAAAGCAACTATATGAAGCTTAGAATGGCTCATAATCAAACATAACAGACATTCATTGTCTGTTATATTTAACAGTATATGTTTGAATAATGATCTGCTGCCCCAAAATATATATATATATATATATATATATATATATATATATATATATATGTGTGTGTGTGTGTGTGTTTGTGAAATTATGAAAGAAATAAAATAAAAAAATAAATAAGTCTCAATAGACACGTAAACCAGACTAGGCGAAAACATCTTCCTTTTTAAATTTAGACACCCCCACCTTACCCTGACTTGACATCTATGAAAGTAACTCTATACTGATACAAATTATTAACACCCAACACCCCTACCTATTTAAACAATTCGTCCTGGCTGTTAGCATGGAAATTTTTATTTCAATTATGAACATGCTATTAAAACACGTAAATTTCAGAAATAAGTTATTCCAAAAATAATTTCGCTTGAAGATGGAACAGAGCTTACTTTAATTCAATTTAATTCAAATAATTATATTGAAATTTTCGGCTCTTGTTTTGAAACATGAGACCTCTTATGTAGCATGTTGGAATCATATTTTTAAATAAATAATTATATATATATATATATATATATATATATATACCAATTTATTTTTAAAATCAGTATCACCTCCTGCATGGCAGTATAGCCACTAAGACACAAGGGGTTACAGATTGTGGAAGAATTAGGAACAGAAACATCAATAATAAGCTGAAAGATAGTAATTTGGAGGACAGTAGATAGTGATTGACATTGCATTTAAATTTTGCAGATTAACATTGGTTGGATTGGAAAGCATGGAGTTGGAAGGGAGTTTCATAAGCAAGAAGTGCGAGAAAAAAAAATGAATTCAATTAACTTACACTGGAATGAACTGTTGTGGCAGGTGAAGACTTCAGAGGAAGATCTTTTTTAGTCTTTCTGGAAGCCAATCGTAAAACACCACTGCTGACTTTTTGCAGTTTCTACAGGGAAAAACAAAATAAGGCAATATTAGAAAGCTGATAAAATCATGAAAAATAGTAAAATCTGAGATTTCGATTTTCCGAACATGAAATGAAGAGAAATATTGAAATCATTCAAACATTTTTCAATTATCTTAACATTCCATCTCTTAAAAGCATTTTGAGAATTTGGAAACCCATAACAGTATCTGTCTATATTTTTGAGATGAGTTATTATGTACACTATTTACACTATTCTGACTACTGTCCTCATCTTTGTCACCATATTTATCACAACTTTTCGGCCGTTATACGCTCCGGCCTTCTTCAGGTGGTTGGAATGTCAAACTGAACTATTTATCTCACTCACTGGGGTAGACTGTTCTAGTTCCACGTGCCATGTTTAATGGATGTCAGTTGTCAGTTATCTCCTGTTAATTTCCCTCTGAAAGTTCTCCATTGCCTTAACCGGGTATTGAACTCACACTCTTTGGGTCCTGTCACTGGATCTAACCAACGCCTTTATCCTCAAGGACATATGGCACAGTGGATGCTTAATTTCAAGCACTAAATGGCAATGATTATATTTGATAAATTCTTGTCACTTTCCTCGTTCTCACAACTCACTGTAATCAGGGTGTTCTTCTTTTTGATCTTTATGTGTCATGTCCCCTCAGGACATAGATGATGTAATAGAATAACCAGTTACCCCCATGAATGATTACAATATAGGTAGTAAGTACCTATAAAGTCAACTGTCTACGAGAGACTGGAGGAAGAGTGAGAGAGAGAAGTTGCAAGCACGTCTGACCTTCCAATTAGTAGCACTCATTACTAGATTGACCTGTTGTGTATAACTGTACCGTATTTCATATTGTACTGGTTGTGTACAAATAACTTTTCTTCTAGTATCCACCTAGTGTTAAGTATTTATTCTCTTAGCACGGAATATAACAAAAACAAAAAAAAACAAAAAAACAAAACACAAAAATAAAACACAAAAATAAAAAATAAAAGAATTTTTTTCTTTTTCTCCTCCATATCTCATTCTCTGGTAAAGCTTTTATAAAAGTGAAACATTTTAGATTAATAAATGTTTCTGATTGTTCCTTAATATTATATATATATATATATATATATATATTAGAGAGAGAATTATGAAATCAGCCAATTCCACTATCTTGCTTTCAACCTTTCGGTATCTTCAGGCAATTTTGGACAATTTATTTCCTAAGGCTTTATTTCTTTTAAAAGTAAAAAAATTTATGAACAATATATTTTTTAAAAAAATAAATAAGGATATGACGTGAAGAGGGAGAGAAGGAGGGGAAAATCAAGTGCATTGGAAATGTATCAGTGGGAGATTAAATGAAATATATATATATATATATATATATATATACATACATACATACATACACAAGTTCTTTTTATCACACTTCAAATGAACTCAAAAGGAACTTTTCAAACCAAAGATGGAAATTATGCCCGGTTGAATAGATACTAAAAAGTTCATTTTGAGTTCATCTGAAGTGGGATAAAAAGAATGTATGTATATTTCGTTTAATCTCCTACTGATACATTTCCAATACATTTGATTCCCTCTTGTTCCTCTCCTCACCTTCTACTGCACTTCACGTTGTGTGCTTATTCTTTTATTTATTAAAAAAAATATTATAACGTTCACAATTTTATTTTTAAAAAATAAAGTTTTAAGAAATCATCTGACTGAAATCACCTGAATATATCTGTTATATAGCATACCTATGAACACTTATGGGTATATCCCAATCCTCATAAATATGGATATTTACTTGACCTCCCACTGAGTCAGGTTGTGACACAAGGTCAGTTTTTAACATGGTGACCAGATTGTTTCCACTCGGACCACTGGTCTAAGCTGGTCATAGCTTGTCCAGGCTGGTCAGAGCTGGTCTAAGCTAATCATAGGTGGTCCATTCCTTATAAATATGTTGGATACTACTATAGGTTGGAGGCAATTTACTGTATAAGTAGTTGTTGAAACTTGACTAATGCATGGAATAATAAGGCAACACAAAATGTACTTAGAACAAAATGTATTGAAACAAGAAAGTGTACACAATATTTACATATAGTCTTTTGTATATTCCTGGGAAGTCCGTTCCTGGAATATGTGTTGAATGAGTCGCAGTCGGGCAGAGTCTCTGGTTGAATCTCCTCCTTCCTCTCCCCGGTACCAACCATATTTATATGGTCGGTACTCCACTATGCAAATTAGGTGGATCCTACCACAACAGTAGTCCCACCACTAGCAGTGGTTTACCTACTTCACATTGCTGGCGAGTATTGTATTTTGTTGATGTGATAAAGATAGCCATTTTATTTCCAACCTCCATTTTGGTTATTCCTCATTCAGTAACCTTTTCCTTACAACAATACCAAAGGTTGAAACCAAAGTAGGGTAATCAGCTGATTTCTTAATTTTTCTATACTTAAAAGTTAAATTTTTTATCTTTTTATATGTGTATTGAGCATTTTTTAATACTATTTTTAATACTTCTTAGTCCAAGTCATCTCTGGCCATTAACTTCTCTATCATTATTATTATTATATATAAATAAAAACAGAAAAGTATCAGTGCATAGCTGCATAGAAAATCCAAAGAAAATACCTGGCTTTTGTAGGGTATATATACTCACAGATTGGATTTGAGTCTGTAGACGATCTGTATGCATAAAGACAGAACGGCGTTCGGATTCAGCATAGGTAACCCAAATTTTGGAAGCAGATTCTTGAATGAGTGGTCTGAAAAATTGGAATGAATTAAATGGTTATGCATGAGAGGGGAGGGTGATTAGTATTTCACTATTACACAATAGCGTTAGGGTGTAATAGTAAAAACTTACCAAAGTGTGTACAAGTTTTGTCTGTATAGTCTTTTGATTTGATTAGCAGTTTTCTGTTTTAATATATGACTACACACAACTTGAAAAGCTATATATATATATATATATATATATATATATATATATATATAATAGTTGAAATGACTAACGAGGGAATTCTGAGACTCATGGATCTCTGAGCCTTTATTTAAAAAAAAAAAAAACTTGGAAAAAGCCATTTAACCAATAGAAGGGCTAACCAAAATTAACAATAAAAAAAAACAAATGAAAACTACTGACAAAGTTCAAATTCTTCAGAGACAGTCATTCACTCCTGCTACTAACAAGCAGGGATTTTTTTCTCTTGATGGTCATGGTGGCTGAAACTAGTCAAGGAACCTAATTTAAATAATAAAACAAAAAGTATTAATATACAACCCAGTGTGTCTGAAATTTTAATTTTTTTAACATTTTTTATTGTTCAAGAAATTTATATATATATGTCAGTAGTCAATATACCACATAACACCCTTGAGCGCATAGCCTTGGAGCGGGTAGAATGGAGATCAATGTGTTTTAGTGGACTCGGCAATTTTCAATCTGCTTGTCTGAATCATCATCTAGAAGCGAGAGCAAGATCTAAAAGGTCAGCCAATCGAACAGTGATCACATCTTACAATCCTCACACTTCCTCCATATGTGACCTCCTTTGTAAATCATTGGCGGGTCTTAAATGCCACTTAAGATTATCGCACAAAATTTCATAACTGAATCTAGTAAGCTGTCAGATCCTCACACATCGAAACCGATGGGAGAGTTCATTATTATTATTATTATTATATATTATATATATATATATATATATATATAAAAAGAAATAATGCAGCTTAATATTATAAAATAGTCATTCAAAGAATAAATCAATAAAGTTAATGTAATTAATGGTGAATTCACTTCAATAACAGATTAAGAAGGCATTAACTTACTGACCACTCGCTGAACGACATAATCCTTGATTTTATTAATTGTACAATGCATTAGATGTTTGGTCCATATAGTTTGCAAGCGCTTTCGATGCATACAACCACCATCTTCAGACAGAGATGTTATTTTTTTACCTCAATTTCAGGTAATTCCAAGTAAAAAATTCAAAAATATTCTTAACTGTTAATAACAGCACACTTTTAAGAAAAAATCTTTCAACAAGCAACAGATTCATTTTTCCCTTGGAATTCCGAGCCATTATCTATTACTGTTGCCACACCTCCAAGCTTACATCACCTGGTGGTCACCCATCTAGGTACTGACCAGGATCAACATTGCTTAACTGGTGATCATATGGGAATTGGTGTTTCAACGTGATGTGTCCTTAAGCTCTTTATATCCAGATATATCCAACCTTACAGCACCTGGTAGTCCCAAGTGGTTACTCATCTAGGTACTGCCAGGTTCGACATCGCTTAACTGGTGATTTCAATGTGATATGGCTGTAAGCCTTGAGAACCGGTGTGTTTGATGAAAGTTGTCAAGGCCAGCTCAGTACAGGATGCTATCCCATATTTTTAAAACGATAGATTTTGTACACTTACCTGACGGTTATGAGATCTGGTGTTGTGATCTTAGAGGAATCAGAAAGATCTATATTATTTAACTGGGTCCGAAATATTTCCTCCAAAGCCTGTAAAAATAAAAAAATAAATAAAATTTAAAATGCAATGTTATTCAAATTTAAATTCTCAGTAAATATTTTGCTATTTTTTATTCATTGTTTTAATTATGACGTTAAGAATTTTCCAAGAAAGAGAGACATTGGTTTGGTTTATTTTATGGCATATCAACACCTCAATGGGTTATTTAATGCTGACAAGATTTTGTGCTAAAATTGCTGCTAAATTTTTTTTTTTTCAAAAAATGTATTGTTGGTAATTTTTTCCAAAAATTTTTAGTTTTAGTTTTTCCTTCTGTTTGTGCTGTTAGGCATCGCAGGGAAACACAGTCGTCTGTCAGCAGCAACGCAAATGGGCTCTGAGAGTGTCTGACACTAAGTCGCTCTAGCATCTTGGTCTGTCTCTCGCTCTTCAGCCAGAATACCTGAGGCACTCAACAAACTCATGTTCGTCGACGACCAGGCATTGATGAACAATTATAGGATCCAGCTGTAGGAACACAGTGATCATCTCAACTCAAGCTGTGAGAAATACGACATAAAGATCAGCATCATTAAGACTGAAGTCATGACCATCATCAAGAGACCAGAAAAACTGGACATTAACACCAATGGGACCCAGCTAAAGCAAACCAGCGAATTCAAATATCTGGACACTATTTACATTATTCGGACTATTGTCCACATCTTTGTCGCCATATTTATTACGTTTTGACCATTGTACACTCTGGCCTACTTCAGGTGGTTGGAATGTCAAACTGAACCCTTTATTTTGCTCACTGGGGTAGACTGTTCTAGTTCCACGTGCCATGTCTAATGGATGTCAGTTATCAGTTATCTCCTGTTAAATATCTGGGCAGCATATTTATTGAAAATGGCAAACTAGACAGAGAAATTGAGACCAGATGTCAGAAAGCCAACGCAGTCAGTTACCAACTTGTTTCTCTTCTAAAACATCTTAGCATTTCCATGGGCACCATAGAAAATCTCATCGATTCCATTTTCCTACCAACAACTGATATACCAGTGCCAGACATCACCCCTAACAAAAACCCTTGAGAGGAAACTGATCACTTGTGAGATAAAATGCCTGAGAAAAGCAGTGAACAAGACCAGGTGAGACAAGGTCAGGAATGAGGCAATAAGAAATATGGTAGGAGCAATATCAATCATACAATAAAATGTATTGCTGGTATTAAAACCTATTTTTACGTTTTGACCCCAGTTTGGGGGTCAGCAATTTGCTCATAGCTGGGACCCTAACACATGCTACCACCCTGAGTCAGGGTGGACCTGGGAACACCAGCAATTATGAGGTGGTTCCACACTGCTCAAAGCCTTCTGATCAGAGGCCTTGCTGTTGGATGTAGTTTATCGTATTACCCAGGACAAAAAAGATAAGCTGTATAATTCTGCATGCAATCTTGCCACAGATGATTCCAAAATAAGCTCACTTTCAATAAATTTTCACGTGAATAAATAATTTTTTTTAATTATTAATTGCAAAATTTAATAATAGTGATTAAAATAAAACAAGAAAGAAAGAATAACTAAAAAGGAGAGTAACAAAAAAGATTTACATTACTGTAAAGTGGTAATATTGAAATACAAAAACACAAGTGAGGAAGGCAACACTGTAATTTTCACCTTACAGTTTTAGAGTTATATTAAGTCCTGCCAGCCATCCCTTTGTGAGCAGAAGGAGTGGTTATTAACCTCAATTTAATTAGCTTTTGATATTTATTATATATCATCTGATTTTTGGTGTTTTTCATCTTTGTCACCATGCACATTTCTTGTCCTTGAATGAGCAATGATGAGAGAGGATTGATAAACTGGTAAAGTTGATTTTTTTTATTTATTTCATTAAGTTATTGATCAATTGATTTTTTTTTAGAGCTTATCAACCCTCTGCAGGTTATTTAAAGTCAGAAAATATTTTTAGATTGTGAGAATTTTTTCTAACAATAGTGGTTTCTATACATTTATATTCCAGAGAATGTAAATAAATCTAAAAGACATGCCTCTGTACCTAATCAGTATTTGATGGATTCGTTCATTTTCTACAGCTTATCAACCCTTTGCAGGTTATTTAAGGCCGGAAAATATTTTTAAATTGTAAAAATTTTTACTAATTAGCCCATAGATGGGGGAAGAGGTGAATTCATATCTCATCAGAATTTAATAAACAAACAAAAAATTATGTGGATATAAAGTGAGGGATCAATTCTACATAACAATAAATATATAAACTAATCCCTCACTTTGTAGCCATGGTAGTTTCTATACATTTATATTCCAGAGAATGTAAATAAATCTAAAAGATGTCTCTGTGTAACTAATCCGTATTTGATTCATTCATTTCCTACGTCTTATCAACCCTTTGCAGGTTATTTAAAGCTGGAAAATATTTTTAGATTGTAATAATTTTTGGGGGAGATAATAATGATTTACTGATACAAGGTCTATTAATCAACCCATAGCTGGGAGACAAGTGATGGATTCCTAACTTTCCCAAAGTGTGTATATATATATATATATATATATATATATATATATATATATGAATATAATGAACCTGACTGGAATTGGAACTCTGCTCTGATTTCCAATTTCAAACTATTATTCATTACACCACCTGGGCACTGAAAGCTACAGGGTCTGGTTTTCCCAGGAAGTCACTTATCTAGGTACTGACCAGGCTTGATCTTGCTTAACTCCAGTGATCATATGAGAACTATTGTTTCAATGTGATATGACTGTAAAAACCTTTAGTGTTTTACTTCCTCTTTGTTCATCCATTTTTTTCAGCTTAGTTACATTTTAGGTTAGTCACCATTTTTGATCAATTCCAGTTAGCCCTTAGTTATGACCAGAACCAACTCTGTCAAAGCACATGGTTCATATTTTTCTCACTCTCCTAACTCTTATCCCCAATGACAGTATCACTGGCATGTAACCATTAAAACCCTTTTCTCTCTACATTGCTCTCCTTTAATGTCATGTTATTATTTGAACATTTGTTTAATGTAGCCATCTTTAACACATTTATTTTTTTGTCACATCTCTCTATGACGAATCCCTTTTCTAACACGTGTTCACCACTTATACACTGTGACCAAATATAACTTTCTGAGTACTTACACTGCAACACTGAAAAGTATTCCTGTAGCAATCTTTATACATATTCATGTAAGCAAAGTATTCACTGCCTTCCTTTACCAATTTAAAGGAATGGTCTTGCTTCGATCTCCAAGCCTCTGGCTGCTGTTGTCATATTCTTTTTTGGTTTGGTTTGGTTTGGTTTGTTTTATTTTACAGCATATCAATCTCAATGGGTCATTTAATGCCGACAACTTTTTTTTTTTCTGGTAATATTTTTATTTTGTCAAAAATCTATTTCTGTTAATATTTTTTTCCTCAAAAATGTATAGCTGGTAATATTATTTTTCAAAAACGTACAGCTGGTAATATTTTTCCAAAAATGTATTGCTGGTAATAGATTTTTTCTTTCAAAATCATATTGCTGGTAATATTTTTCTCTTTCCTCAAAAATTCATTTCTGGTAATACGTTTTTACAAAATTTTTTCTGGTATTAAAACCTATTTTTACAATTTTACCTGCCTTTTACCTCAGTTTCTGGGTTAACTATTTGCCCATAGCTAGGACCCTAACAGGTGCTACCACCCCGGGTCAGGGTGGACCTGGGAACACCAGCAATTAAGAGGAGGTTCCATGCTCCTCAAAGCCTCCTGATCAGAGGCCTTGCTGTTGGACGTAGTTTATCGTCTTACCCTGGACAATATCCTTTTTTTGTCCTTTTGTTATTCAAACAATGATGATGAATAGGATTTCATCTTCAGAGTCATAATTGCATTGAAGTATTTATCTGGTTGTCTTTGAGGTACACACATGTACAAGATGGATGCATACTGGGGAGTGAACTAATTTCAGAATCGGATTTGGCAAAATGGTGTCCAAGATTATACAGCATATCTTTCTTCCTCACAAAATTTCTTATTTAGTAATGCTCTACTCTAGTGCATCATTATGCTTTGCCAATGGGCACTTCATTTTTAAATTATGGTACAATTTTACTAATTACATTGTTTTGACTATTGTCCTCATCCTTATTGTCATGTTCACAATGATTTAACTGTTGCACTCTTCGGCCTTCTTCAGGTAATATATGTTGGAACTTTGAACCGAACCCTAAGCCACGTGGCCTAGTGGATAAAATCATTGGCTGAGTAATCCAAAAAGAGTTGTGAATTCAATCCCTGGCTAAAACAGAGAGAACAGAAAACTTGGAAAGTTGAGTTACTAAAAGGAATTAACTGAAACTGAGATATTCAAAAAAAGGCATGGCATGTGGAATTAGAACAATATACCCTTATGGACTACATAAAGGGTTCAGTTTGAAATTCTAACATTTATTACCGTTGGAGCGTACAACAGCCGAAACATGAATATGGCAATAAAGATGAGGAAAGCAGTCCAAATGATGTAAATAGTTACAATATCTCATCTGAAGAAGTCCTGAGTGTACAACAGCTGAAACATTGTGAATATGGCAGTAAAAATGAGGACAACAGTCCAAACAATGTAAATAGTTACAATACCTCATCTCTGAATTATAGACAGATATTAATTTTACTAGTATTGTTAATATGCCATTAAATGAACACAAGAAATTATTCAAGAGTATTAAATTTTACACAATATTATTGTACAGGGTGTGGTAGAAATACCTCCCACATATGCATCCCACATAATGGTAAGACATTGTTTAATGGCATTAAATGACCCATAAGTACTTGTTCTTATGGGTTTTTAATGCAGAAATTTAATTTTCTCGAGATCTTTGAAGTAATAAAAATATAATATATATTATTCTGCTTTCACAAGTGAATACATGGTAGATGATACTCAGATTTACTGCATATACATGTTTGTGTGAACATAATTACTGGAGGCGGTGATATGTATGTTTTATGTTGTAGTTTTGTTGAAGTTATATTTTGGAATACAGTTTGATTTAAGAAATTGTAGGATATCATATGGATTAATGTCATAAAAAATGATCTTATGTAGGTTCTTTGGTTGGTTGATTTTGTTTAGTGGCATATCAACACCTATATGGGCTATTTAATGCTGAAATTTTGAACATAATTTTATGGTTTTAACTAATTATATTTTGAACACAATTGTATGCCTTCAAGTACATAAATATAAACTGTAAATAGGTATTAATTGGTAATTTTATTATAAATATGTATTGTTAGTAATTTTTTAATATAAAAATGTATTGCTGGCAATTTTTTCATATAAAAATATATTGCAAGTAATTTTTACTATAAAAATGTATTTTTCATACTTTCGTAATTTTTTGTGTTTTGTTTGGTGGCGGGGTCACTATAACTGGGTTCCCTAATAGGTGCTATCATCCTGGGTCAGGAACAACAACAATTAAGAGGTGGTTCCACACTCCTGAAAACCTCAAATTTCCTAATTAAAAGCCTTGCTGCCAGATGTAGTTTATTGTCATACCCAGGACTTATAAGACATTTAGTATATGAAGATAGCATTGCCACTAATGTCAATGTGGAAGGTTTTTCCCCCAGAAGTTTTATGTAGAAGGGCATTTCTGCCACACCCTGTACAATGAGTTTAAATGAGAAAAATTCAAATGTAAAGAATTCAAAAATAGAATATTTATTTATACAATAAAATTGATAAATTACAAATTTATGCAATACCTCTCAGGTTGATCTAAAATTTCAATGATTGTTAAAATATAAAAAAGTTGCAATTTTCATTTATTAAATGATGACTGTGAATCTTACCTTTTCACCAGAATACAATTGCTATCAGCTTCTTCACTAAATGAAACTGTAAAACTAGTTGCTACCGAAACTTCCGTTCTAGCGCTTTCCAGCCAAACTTTGATCTTCAAAAATTTAAATGCAATGTCAATCGTTATCTTTTGTCTTCTTAATTCCTTTGTTTGCTATCCTTAATGTTTTTTCATTTTCTCATATTTTTTACTCTCAGCAACCCCTTATGTCTTAGTGGTTTTATTGCCTTCCCTGAGTTGAAATGATTAAAAAAAAAGTTACTGTAGCATTATTTAACATGTTTTTGTGGCTCTATGTTAAATTGGGAGTTTATAGGTAGAGATTTATTTATTTCAAATTCATGTGTGAATTCGATGGTAGGTTCACCTTATCAATAAGATGTCGAGGAAAGGTAGAGGTTTGTGTATCTGAAACTTTTCATATCGTTGAACCTACCATCAACTTCACACATGAATTTGAAACAAATGAGACTATAAATTTAATCTAACAATGATTTAGTTAGGTTCGGTACACATAATCCAAGTAAAAATTAGCCTCCCAGATACATTGGCATTACATATAAAATCTCCTGTAGTTAAATTTCACAGTATTATAGGGTACAAATATTAATAGTCTATTGCATCTGAGTAAATATTAGCTTCTCCAATACATCAAATTCATATACATTTTCAGACATTTATTTTCTGAAAACAGGATAGCCTTATATGCTATCAAATATACTATCTCTTTCTCCTGTCCTGCCTCTACAAAGCAGATAACAATGCATTAAATGATAAATTATGTAATTATTTAAGAAGGTTGGCTGAAGTAGCAGCTGCATAACAAAAATCGGTTGTAGAAGGTTTAAAATGAAAGAACCAAATTTTACTTACTGGTTTCTTGCAGACATAAAGTTCTTCCCAAACCCTTTTGGCAGCAGATGCCACGAGATAAAGCCCTTCATGCAAACTGGCACTTTTTGTAAGATGATTCACAGGACACATGTCCCCGTCTAGGAGTTGGGTATCAACGTGCCAGGTAGTTGCTCGTGGACGAGATTCATTTAAATTGGTCCCACTGAAACGATGAGCAGAAATAAACACATTTGATGAGAATTTGGACATTTCATATATTTTTTTTTGTTTATTATTATAACTCTGCTTGTTCTTTCGTTTTGTGTGTACATTATTCCCTGCCAATAATGAAATATTCTGTTTGATTTTGGAAAGAAAAGGAAGATAAAGGAGATGATAACACTCTGATGCAATAAACATCTGCTTCAGTGAAATGGAAAACCTTGTCAATTTCAAATCTTTTAATTTGTACCTGTATACTTCTTTAAATAATGACCTCTATTTATACTGATGATTGTTTGTTTGTCTAACGGCACATCAACTCTTTATGGGTCATTTAATGTCAAAATTTAATTTTCTAGGGAGTTTGAGTAATTTTTTTTTTATTTTTACAAACATCTATTGCTGGTAATTTATTTTTTATTTTATTTTATTTTATTTATTTTTTTTTAATAATTTTTGTTTTATCACCCCAGTTTGGGGGTTCACTATTTGCTCATAGCTGTGACTAACAGGTAATACCACCCCAGGTAAGGTGAACCTGAGAACAACAGCAATTAAGAGGTGGTTCCATGCTCATCATCATATTCAGGATAACTTGTAATTATTATTGTAATATTTTGTTAAAGTTGTTAAGTTCAAAGATTTAAAAATGAAAAAGAGTGATTCCCACAGTTATTTTATAGTTGCGGAATTCGTAAGGAGCTTATTCAATCATTAACTTAAGAATTATGGTTAATCAGAAAACTGAAATAGCAAAAGAAATTTTCCTAATAGTTTTTACTAGAACATCCCTAAACTCATTGGATTTCTTTTAAAAGCTGCTCATGATACAAAATGATGAGATAACAATATTATCAATTTTATTAATTAAACATTTTAATTTTTATTAATAGATGGTATAAAAAGTTTTATTGTTCCACTTGAACAATAAATCTATAAACTGATAGCCTATTGTATGAAAATTTGGAATAATAGAGGTAAAACACGTGTAGTCTTTTTCAAAATAATAAGTACATTTTTTTTCATTAGTCATTAGTTAATAAGTATTTTCCATCCCCAAAACAAATGAAAAGCACAAAAACCAACATAATCCAAATATATCCTGATTTAAACGTTTTCCGGTTCAAGAATGGATGAAAACACCAAAAATATCTTAATGCAAACATATATTGATTTAAAGTAGGAAAATAAATTATTTTACAATATCAATAGATATGTTTTACTTTTTTACATTAAAAGAGAAATTTCTTCCATAAAACATACATGGAATACAAAATTAATAATTAATACTGAAGATGGTATAAGAAGGTTTATTGTTCCACTGGGCTTCATAGTTAACAAGTTACATGAAAATTTGAAGGAATAGCTTAAAACATGTGCAGTCTTTTTTCAAAATAATAAATCTATTTATTATTATACATACTTCTTTCTACCTCACATTTATCCCAAGATATGTATTAGGTTGGTGCAAAAATAATGACGTAATAATGTCGTCTTTTGGCATATTTTTTAACATCAAAAAACGATATTATTACGTCATTATTTTTGCACCAACCTAATAACAGCAACAACTCAGCATGCATCTATTGATTTATTTATCGTCAAGTCATGTGACACAGAGCCTCTTCACTTTTCAAGTAGTTCTTTAGAAAAACAAGTTCTAATGTAGTATAGTGAATTGTATATACATATATGTTGCGTTATGCATATTTATATTTATTTAATAATGTTGTTATAATGTATTATGATTGTTTATTATTTTTCACGCACATAATAATTGGAATATAATATGCGTTTATTCATATATGCGGATTGATATAAAAATGTGTATCGAAAACAAATACGGGATTTCCTATTAAAAATGACATGAAAACAGAAAAATGGCACTAACTCGAGGAACCCTTTGTCTAAATTTAATGAAATTTTTTAATGGTTTTAGCGATACAAGTCTTACTAATTAACTCATAGTTGGAGTGAGAAAAGGTGAATTCATACCTCATCAGAATTTAATAAACAAACAAGAAACTATAACGTGGATATAAAGTGGAGGATCCAGTGTACATTACAATCAATATATAAACTACTCCCTCACTTTGGGGCCACCGTCGTTTCTATACATTTATATTCCAGAGAATGTAACTAAATCTAAAAGACATGCCTGTGTAGCTAATCAGTATTTCAGTGATTGGTTGATTCGTTTTCTACGACTTATCAAAACCTTTGCATGTTATTTAAAGCCAAAATTATTTTATATTGTAACATTTTTTTTTTTAGATGATAATGGTTTAGTGGTACAAGATTTACTAATTAACCCATAACTGGAGGGAGAAGATGTGGAATCATACCTTTTCCAAGGGGATTTTTGCATAACTAAATATAATAAATCCAATTGGAATTGGAGCTCGGCTCTCCAATTAACAATTCCAAACCATTATACATTATATCACCTGGTATTTCCAAGTGGTCACCCATCTAGGGAAATACCATGCTCGATGTTGCTTAATTTCAGTGATCATACAAGAACCAGTGTTTCAACATGATGTGGCTGTAAGCTTGCCTTCTTCAGGTGTCCATTGATCTTATTAACCTCCAAACTGTATCCTTTATATAGTCTATAGGAACAGATTGTTGTTGCTCTGTGATACACGTCTCAGAATATCCCCTGTCTTGTTCTTATTTAGTAGTTTGCTCAGTTTGCCCTGTTTCCACTGAGCATAGGCCTGCTCTACCCAGCTCAAGAATCCAACACACAATTACTATGTCACCAAATTCACAAACTAACACTTGAATCCACTAGGCTATTGTCTTGTAGGACAATCCTGAATCTAGAACTTGGAGCCTTAAAGCTAATGCTTTTCTCGTTTGCCTGCCTGCTGCTGACACTGCTGCTTCTCACACACTTGACTGCATTCACCAGTTTCTCTTTTGCTGATGCTTCTGCTATTGAAGCCTAGCTGTATAAATCTATATTAAGTTGTAACACCAGCAATATTAAATTTTAGATGTGTAGTTAATGTGTCAAATTGAACTTACCTTCGGCCAGGGTCATCAGTCAGCTGTAGTAGACAATAGCTGAGGCAGCCAAGGAATTCTTGATCATAATTACCAGGTCCAAACACCAGACTTCTGTTGTTGGTTAATTTATGAAGAGCCTCCAAGACACTGGCCTGAGCAGCAACATTATCAATGGTGCGAGATAGTTGGAATAAGATGGTTCTGTTCAAGCATCTATAAATTGGATCCAGTGAAAGACCTGATGCTTTGACGCAAAATGAAAAAGACATTGTTATTTTCTTTTAAAGAGTAATTAAGTTAGTTTTTTTTTTTAATCATTGACATGGTGGGTCTTAGCAGTGGAGCTTAAAACTGGGGGAACTAAGGAATGTAGTTTGTCTGAACAATTTCCATGGAAATAGTGATAAGACATTTGAAAAATGAAGTATATGAGAGAGAAAAAAAAAGAGAAACTCTTATCTACATCAGGGCAAGACAATTTAAAAATGTGAAGGGTCACAATGGGCAAAGGAAAATGTGAAGGATTACAATGGTAAGGGGAAAAATGTGAAGGGTCACAATGGTAAGGGGAAAAATGTGAAGGGTCACAATGGTAAGGGGGGAAGGAACGTGAAGGCTCACAATATGGTGGGGGGGATGTGAAGGGTCACAATGAGCAAAGGTAAATAAGAAGGGTCACAATGTGGAGCGGGAGGGAATGTGAAGGGTCACAATATGAGGTGGGGGGTATGAAGTGTCACAATGGGCAAAGGTAAATAAGAAGGGTCACAATCTGGAGGGGGGAGGGAATGTGAAGGTCACAATATGGTGGGAGGGATGTGAAGGGTCACAATATGGTGGGGGGATGTGAAGGGTCACAATGAGCAAAGGTAAATAAGAAGGGTCACAACATGGAGGGGGAGGGAATGTGAAGGGTCACAATATGGTGTCGGGGGTATGAAGGGTCACAATGGGCAAAGGTAAATAAGAACAGTCACAATCTGGAGGGGGGAGGGAATGTGAAGGTCACAATATGGTGGGGGGGTTTGAAGGGTCACAATGAGCAAAGGTAAATAAGAAGAGTCACAATGTGAAGGGGGGGGATGTGAAGGTCACAATATGGTGGGGGGGATGTGAAGGGTCACAATGGGCAAAGGTAAATAAGAAAGGTCACAATGTGGAGGGGAAAATGAGAAGGGACACATTTATCCCAAAAAATTAGCCACAGGCCATTATAGTAAATTTTTAAATTACTGGTTATGAGTGAGAAAGAAACAGATATAGAGAAAAAGGGATGGCTTTTTTTTTTTTACTTTTCCCTTAGAGAGTTAAAAGGATTAATTTGATACAAAGACAGTGAAATATTGATTGAATAAAATCCCACTTCTACAAAAATGAATTTTCATATGTGACGAGTTGTTGAATTTATTCTAACGATCATGAAAAGCTATTTCGAAAACTATTTGAAAAAAACCTCACAGTTCCCAAGATGGGCGACATGCAGTCTGTATTTTGGGAATGTCTGATCTACAGAATTACTAGGAAAGAAAGGAAAACTGGCATTTTTTTTTAAATATCAGAAAAAGAGCAGTATAAATAAGGGTGAGTAATGGCAAAAAAAAGAGAGAGAGAGAGAGAGAAGTTTCAGAGGAGATAGAGAGAAATAGGGAGCAAGGGTTGAGGTATGAGAGAGAGATTGAAAAAAGCAAAGGTTCAAAGTTGAGCGCAAACAAAACAAGAGAGAGAGATCTAGGAGCCAGTTGAGAGAGAGAAAACAAGGAGCCATTCGAGTGTGAGAGAGAGAGAGAAAGACAGCAAGAAGCCAGTCGAGTGAGAGAGAGGAAGACAGCAAGAAGCCAGTCGAGTGAGAGAGAGGAAGACAGCAAGAAGCCAGTCGAGTGAGAGAGAGGAAGACAGCAAGAAGCCAGTCGAGTGAGAGAGAGGAAGACAGCAAGAAGCCAGTCGAGTGAGAGAGGGACAGAAAGAAGCCAGTCGAGTGAGAGAGAGGGAGAGAAAGAAGCCAGTCGAGTGAGAGAGAGGGAGAGAAAGAAGCCAGTCGAGTGAGAGAGAGGGAGACAGCAAGAAGCCAGTCGAGTGAGAGAGAGGGAGACAGCAAGAAGCCAGTCGAGTGAGAGAGGGAGACAGCAAGAAGCCAGTCGAGTGAGAGAGAGAACGACAGAAGCCAGTCGAGTGAGAGAGAGAGCGAAAGAAGCCAGTCGAGTGAGAGAGAGAGCGAAAGAAGCCAGTCGAGTGAGAGAGAAAGAAGCCAGTCAAGGAGAGTGAGAGCAAGAAGCCAGCCAAGGAAAGGAAACCAAGGAAAAAATATACAGAAATATATATATGTTTCAAAAACTACTCACCCTTCCTCTTAGCCTGGGAAATCAGCTTGCTCACAAATTCAAATACTTCTTTAGATTCTCGTGTAAAAACACCTGCAAAAAAAATAAATTGAAAGTAGATCACATTTCTTTTTTTCAAAACCTCATTTTTAATTAAAAGCAATAATATCATCACTAAATATCATTTAGTGACTAAATAAACAGTATAGAGAAAACATTGCCTGTCTGTTAAAGGTAAGTCCATGTGCGTTCTTGTTATGCCTTTTTAAAAAAGAAAAGAAAATGCTATGAAATGCTTTATTACATTTTCTATGAAACTGATCATTGTTTGGCTTTTCCTAATGTTGTTCCAGTTTTTTTACTTGCCTATCAATATGACAAGAAACAATTGATAATATTTCATGAGTATCAACAATGGAGAACAGTGCTGTATCTTATTTCTTTTTATTCTTTATATTAAGATTTATCCTCAATTACCTGGCAAACACCTATGTATGAAAAAATCACCATATTCAGGTCCAGGTCAATAGTAAACTCCTTCTGTGTGATTTTCAATTTATTTCTACAATAAAATAATTTGGAAAACAGTTACATTGTTCGCATAATAGCCATTTTCTATCAGTAATGCTTGCATTCATTCCTGACCACTGACAATCCCTTTCTTCCTCATTTGCAATGCATTCCTATAGTAAAACACTGCTACAAAATAATAATTATACATATAATAGCCCTATTCTATCAGTAATGCTTGCATTCATTCCTGACCACTGACAATCCCTTTCTTCCTCATTTGCAATGCATTCCTATAGTAAAACACTGCTACAAAATAATAATTATACATATAATAGCCCTATTCTATCAGTAATGCTTGCATTCATTCCTGACCACTGACAAGCCCTTTCTTCCTCATTTGCAATGCATTCCTATAGTAAAACACTGCTACAAAATAATAATTATACATATAATAGCCCTATTCTGTCAGTAATGCTTGCATTCATTCCTGACTGCACCGTATAGTAGGGTCAGTTGGACACCATGACAGAGTGGTTTGGTTTTGGTTTGTTTACGGCATATCGACCTCAATGGATTAATTAATGCTGACAAGATTTTTATTACTGGTAATATTTTTTTTTCTTTCAAAAAATGTATTGTTGGTAATATTTTCACAAAAATGTATTGCTGGTGATAATATTTTTCTTTTTCAAAAAAGTACTGCTGGTAATAATTTTTTCAAAAAAGTATTGCTAATATTAAAACCTATTTTATACTTTCATAGTGTTTTGACTCCTTTTGGGTATTTAACTATTTGCCCATAGCTAGGACCCTGAGAGGTTCTACCACTCCAGGTCAGTATGGAACTGGGAATACTACCAATTAAGAGGTGGTTCCACGTTCCACAGATCAAAATCAGAGGCGTTGCTGTTGGATGTAGTTTATCGTCTTACTCAGGATGGACTGAGCAGTGTGGAAGGGGATCGTTAATGGAGTTCTGACCAACCACAGGGAGGTCAAAGAATGAAGAACATGATTCGAGTTTTCAGGTTAATGTTTTAGTTTTGTAGGAATTTGTAGTGTTGAGCGAAACCACCTCTGGCAGAGTCTATTCTATGTTAAATTTATTTTTCTCCTATACTAAGTTTATTATAACTGATCCATACACCGAGATATTTAAATACTAGTGTATAAATTGGCCTGTTTATGATACATTTTTTATGATACTGTCCTTTGGATGTGAGTCATTTAGCTTAGTCAGTACTGTGGAGTATATGATCAAAGCCAAAATGATGATGCACATGAGAAATCAGCTTCTTTTTAGTTATTTCTTTCCAGTAAATGGGAATTTTTTATTTTTATCAAAATGGGCCAGTACAGCCAGGTAACACCACCATTACAAGGTAGCAGTAAAAGTGTCAAAAATAGAGAATTATGAAATCAAACTAAACTTTTTAAAGGTTTATTAACAGATTGTATTAGAAAACCTGTTGAAATTATGGAATAGGCAGTGACCAGAAATAACGTTTTTTTCAATTTTCTTTTTTTCATAAACAATTGATAAAGCAGATTATGAATATTAAAAAAAAATTAAATTTTATAAATTAATTTGCATAGCAAACTGCCCAGTTTGTTATGCAAATTAATTAAAAATTGATGGAAACAAAAAAAAAAAACTTAAAATGTAAAAAAATATAAAAAAAATTAATATTGAAAAATTCAGAAATTCATTATTTGGGGTTTTGTTTCTTTTAAGCACTGTAGAAATCAGGTCATATGAGCACGTATGTTTTGGCTTCTGCAGTTTTAATCATTTTAAATTTTTTCAACAATTTTTATAAAATTTAGTAATTTTTTTATTTAATTATTCAGGATTTGCAGTGCTTAAGCTACAGTAACATGAAGATATAGTAAAAACATAAAAAAAAACAAAAATGATTATTTCTGGTTACAGGGCATTTTACACAATTATGCCAAATACTTTTAATATTTTTAGATCCACCAAATGTAAAATCTTACTGTAGAAATGAATATGCGAAACCGTACAGTAGAAATGAATATGCGAAACCGTACAGTAGAAATGAATATGCGAAACCGTACAGTAGAAATGAATATGCAAAACCGTACAGTAGAAATGAATATGCAAAACCGTACAGTAGAAATGAATATGCAAAACCGTACAGTAGAAATGAATATGCAAAACCGTACAGTAGAAATGAATATGCAAAACCGTACAGTAGAAATGAATATGCAAAACCGTACAGTAGAAATGAATATGCAAAACAGTACAGTAGAAATGAATATGCGAAATTGTACAGTAGAAATGAAAATGCAAATTTTACTGTAGAAATGAATATGCGAAATTGTACAGTAGAAATGAATATGCAAATTTTACTGTAGAAATGAATATGCAAATTTTACTGTAGAAATGAATATGCGAAACTGTACAGTAGAAATGAATATGTGATTTTACTGTAGAAATGAATATGCGAAATTGTACAGTAGAAATTAATATGCAAATTTTACTGTAGAAATGAATATGCGAAATTGTACAGTAGAAATGAATATGCAAATTTTACTGTAGAAATGAATATGGGAAATGGTACAGTAGAAATGAATATGCGAAATTGTACAGTAGAAATGAATATGCAAATTTTACTGTAGAAATGAATATGCGAAATTGTACAGTAGAAATGAATATGCAAATTTTACTGTAGAAATGAATATGCGAAACTGTACAGTAGAAATTAATATGCAAATTTTACTGTAGAAATGAATATGCAAAATTGTACAGTAGAAATGAAAATGCAAATTTTACTGTAGAAATGAATATGCGAAATTGTACAGTAGAAATGAATATGCAAATTTTACTGTAGAAATGAATATGCAAAATTGTACAGTAGAAATGAAAATGCAAATCATACTGTAAAAATCAAAATCATATTGTAGAAGGCACACATATACTTCCTACAATAAAATTTGTCAACTTACAAACAATCTATATTTTTACTATTTTATTCTGGATAACATGAATGAAATTCATTGTAAAAAGAAAAATAAATAAAACAATTAAATTCACATTATATACAAATTTTTGGTAATGAGAAGTCAATTAGTAAGCACTACTGTAGTCAAAGAAGGTTAATTAAAAGCTCAAACTATGATTGTTACAGTTTAGTGAGTCATTGTATCTTGTTAGTAGAAACTAGTATGTACTAGTAGAAGTGATTTGTTAAAATTAGTATGGAATTATTTCAAGGGTTTCATTCCACAATTTCAAATAGAAAAATGGCTAAAGGAGAAAAGGAAAGAAAGAAGAAAAAGGACAAAAGAAAGAAGAAAAAGACAAAAAAAGAACAAAGACAAGAAAAAGACAAAAAAAAGGAAAAAGACAAAAGAAAGGAAAAAAAAAGAAAAAAGAAAAGAAAAAAGAAAAAAAGAAAAGAAAAAAGACAAAAGAAAAGAAAAAAGACAAAAGAAAAAACAAAAAAAAGAAAAAGAAAAAAAGAAAAAAGAAAAAGAAAAAAAGAAAAAAGAAAAAGAACAAAAAAGAAAAAAGAAAAAAAGAACAAAAAAGAAAAAAAGAACAAAAAAGAAAAAAGAAAAAAAGAACAAAAAAGAAAAAAAGAAAAAGAACAAAAAAGAAAAAAGAACGAAAAAGAAAGAAGAACGAAAAAGAAAGAAGAACGAAAAAGAAAAAAACAAATAAGGAAAAGAAAGTAAAGAAAATGGAAAAAAAAAGAAGAAAAGAAAGAAAGGAAAAAAGTTAAAAGAAGCAAAAGTCTGTTAAGAAATGTGTTAAATTGAGGACCAGTATTCAGTTTGCTTAATTTTGATGCAAAAATTTGTACTCAAGTTCCTTCAATGGTGGCATAATTTTTTATGCTATACTCCAATAAATAGAAATTACATTTCAATTTAACTAAATTGGTAAAATTAGTGAATATACTATAAAATAGCATATTTACACTTTCTTTACTCTCATGAGACAATAGCCTAATGCAGGAGTGGGTAACCCTTGGCATGTGGGCCAAACATTGCAAGATGGTGAATTGTTTCTGGCATGCAAAATTTATTCATTAAATTTCCTCTTTGATTTACTTTTATTCTTTCTCCTCTTTCATGTCTATCATTATCTCATGTATTTTTATTTCCTTCCCAAAACAGATTTTCCACAATGTCACTATCAACAGCTAAGAAATGATGTCATTCAAGTGAAAAGGATATTAGAGAATTTAAAGAATACTGGACTGAAAAATTTGGCATGATCCAGAAAGACAATAAAGACTTATGTATTTTCTGTTCTGAAACAATCGACTTTAGGACTTTTTTTCTGTAAAGAGACATTTTGAGAATGTTCATAAGAACTTAATTAATTAAAATGGAGGAGGAGAAGGAGGAACAAAGAGAATTAATTTCTTGAGAACCGATCAAGAAGGAAAAACAGGTTGATACTTTTATGAACTTTATTTCAGGTAGGCCCTGTTGCAACTTAGTTTGCTGCTATTAGGTTGGTGCAAAAATAATGACGTAATAATGTTGTTTTTCGACGTTAAAAAATACGTTAAAAAATGACATTATTACGTCATTATTTCTGCACCAACCTAATAGTTTTGAGGCTTCAAATGTTATTGGCCAACATGGAAAGTCACTCAGTGATGCGGAGTATATTAAAGATGCTTGCCTAGAATGTGCACCTTTCCTTTTTGGCAATTTTTCAGGAAGGGAAAAGATTATTCAGCTCATTAAATATTTGTCGGTGAATAAGAAAACAGTTAAGGATAGAATACTTAAGTGGGGAAAGGAATACAACTGAACAATTGACAAAAGATTTATCTTCATGTGAGTTTTTTTTCCTATTTGTGTTGATGAAAGTACAGACTTTACATCATCAACTAGAGTAGGCATATTTTCTCGATTTTGTAAGAGTGATGAAGTATGCGAAAAGATGGTTGTCCTTGTCACACTACCTGAGCAGTTGTAAATGAATTATCTACTTGAAAAATTCAAATTTCAAAAGTAGTATCTGCCACAACAGATGGTGCCCCCCCAGCATGACTGGTGAGAAGGCAGGACTTGTAAATATATTTGCAAAAGATGTTGGTTTTTGTTGCATCATACAAGTGCAGGATTTGTGCACAAAAGCTGGCCTAAAGGAAGTTCAGAAAGTGATACAAACATTTACCAAGGTTGTTAATTACATTTCTGCTCAGGCTTTAAATAAAAGACAATTTCAAATTTTACTGAATAGGGTAGAATCTGTATATAAAGGACTGAAAATGTACAACAATGTCCATTGGCTTAACTGAGTTTTGGTTCTGAAACGATTTATTGAATGGTTAGATGAGGTAAAGCTTTTTTTGTATGACCAACAAGTGTCTTACCAAGAATTGTCTGACATCATGTTTCTTTGCAAATTTCTGTGAACATTTAAATGACTTGAATATTACATTACAAGGCTCTGGTAAGATATTTGATGTTACATTTGATTACATAAAGGTTTTTCAAATGAAACTAGAAGTTTTTTTTAAGAGGGATGTAGATGAGCGATCTAGATACTTCCCAAACCTAAAGGAGTACATCAATAATTTCCCAAAAGATGGCAGAACAGACTGCCAATGTCTTCAAAAGCTGTTTGTAAACATCATTGAATCAATTGTTGAGCAGTTCTTTGCAAGATTTGAACAAGATTTCAAAGAACTGGAAGAGACATCAAAATTCATTAAGTTTCCAAACAGTATTAAACTGGATAAACTAAACTTGCAAATGTTTTCATGGATAAACATGGATGATTTTGAAGTGCCGTTGATTGAATTTCAGAGCAGCTCAATTTGGAAGCAGAAATTTGTTGACCTTAGAGTTGACTTGGAAAATATTGAAAAGGAGAGATTAGAGATGGGAGTATCAGAGAGAAATGTGGTAAATGAAGTATTAAGGACTTGGAATACAATTCCAGAAAACCTTGCAACAGCATTACTATCCATGTTTTCATCTACACATGCTTGTCAATCTTTGTTCTCAGTGATGAACTTTGTTAAGTCTCATAACAAGAGTAGCCTGATAGATGAAACTAGTAGTGCATGAATATCTCTCAAGGTAACTAAATATAAACCTGATATAAAACCTCTGTCATCAGTGATGCTGCAGCAGAAATTCCACAGATAATATATAAAAAGCATCAACAAGATTTGTCTTTTGTTTTATCTGTTGTTTTTTTTTTTTTTTTTTTGAAAGTGGCAAAGGTTCAGGGCTGTTTAAATGTAGTTTTGAAGGTAAATAAATACATTTTGTTTTTTTTTATACATCATTTATAAGGGATTTAAAATCAACAAAAGTTTTTAATAAATTTTACAATGTTTTAGTAATAAAAATGATTTATCAATTGAAAATATAACAGTTAGTGTTAACCTTTTGTGTTGTGGCTAATAATAGTTAATAGACTTTAAATTGTGTGAGTATGTATATACTTATAGGCTAATAAAAAAGTCCTATTGATAAAAATATAAAAAGAGTCAACAAGTTTTCTGTCTCTAGTTTTATCTGATGTTTTCTCCTGAAAGTTGCAACAGTTCAGAGATTTTTAAATGTAGTAAGGTAAATAAATATATATATTTTTATACATCATTTATTAGCGACTTAAAATCAGCAAAAGATTATTCTTAATAACTATTAGTTATTAAAATGTATAACTGGGAAAAAGTGATGAGTCATCAAAAAAAAAAAAAATAACAGTGTTAACATTTGTGTTGATGCTAATAATAGTGTTTTTAAATTGTGTGAGTATGTATATACTTATACGCTAATAAAAATATTAGAAAAAACGTTTTCATAAAAACCTGTCAATTTTTTTCATTCAGTCAGTTTTACATGATTTACATAATTTCTTACAATATCACATCTTTACTGATCTGGGGAAATTCTTTTTCATTTAAAAAGATGTTATTCATATACTTAAGAGATAACAAATAATATCTTCTCAAAAAAATATTTGTTGGCATGTGGAATGATTTTGTGCCAGAGATTTGGCTGGTTTTGGCACACACTCTAAAGAAAAAAAAAAGAAAAAAAAAAAAGAAAAAAAAAAAAGAAAAAAAAAAAGAAAAAAGAAAAGAAAAAAAAAAAGAAAAAAAAAAGAAAACAGAAAAAAAAAAAAGAAAAAAAGAAAAAAAAAAAGAAAAAGAAAAAAAGAAAAAGAAAAAAAGAAGGTTGCTCCCCACTGACTTAGTGCAATGTTTCTCAATTGGTGGTCCAGTCCCCTGAACCCTAGGGTTTTGCAACAGGAATAATGGTATATAATAGTTTTATGCAGGGGTTCCCTTAGATATGAAAATTATTTCAATGGTTCCACAAGGGTAAAAAGGTTGAGATTTCTCAACCTTTTTACCCTTGTGGTCTATTCTATTTTCAATTTCCTTATCACCTATACTAAAATCCTTGGTTATTATAATAAAATATAAAATAGATGTTGTTAATTGTATATAATCCTTTTTATGAAGGGTTTTCCCAAGACATGAAAACTGTTTCAAGGGTTCCACAAGGATAAAACGGTTGAGAAATACTGGTCTAATCTATTCTAAATTCTCTGTAGGCTACATAGATTGACATGCACCTGATGAAGGCCAGAGGGGACAATGACTGAAATGGTGTGATAAGAAAAGATTGCCTATTGCAAATAATAATTCTACAAGTTCTGATGAAAAAGTATCAGTGAAATTGCTATGGCAACAGAGCTAAAGTATGCAGAGTGAAGTCGCTTTGGCACACA
Source organism: Acanthosepion lycidas (assembly GCA_963932145.1). Taxonomy (NCBI): domain Eukaryota; kingdom Metazoa; phylum Mollusca; class Cephalopoda; order Sepiida; family Sepiidae; genus Acanthosepion; species Acanthosepion lycidas. The sequence continues at coordinate 23,797,133 of OZ010612.1, forward strand.
TTGACCTTGAACACTGTCACGCATGTATACAAAGTTATGTTCTCCCTCATTTCCATTGCTTATAGCAATGATTGGAAGGAAAGTGTGTAGAATGCGGTAGAATGCGGTCGTCTCCCCACACCACAAAGGTTCTGTCAGTGACCATTCCAGAGAAGATTGAGAAGAAAATTCATGTTATTGGTACAGAACGTGTAAACAAAGAGCTGAGATCAAATCCCGCATAGTCTGTTGCATACAAATTCCATCAATGCACTTGGGAAAGGCATGAAACTTACTTTTTCCTTTCAGTTACATGTTAAATGTCAGGGAAAACTCAGCTCCCTAGTCTTCAATGGCACCCAGTCTAAAAGAAAAACTTTGAGTTGAATCCCATTGAGAAGCTAACAGGAATTCATTTTAATATCTTTCCCCAGTAGTTATAGCAAAATTCACTGACAAGCAAAAAATGGAAGCTATGATTACCGTTGTCCTGAAGAGAAACGGAATTAAAATAATACAAAAAATTGTTTTGTATACTCAACAAAAAATTTAACAGCAGAAACAGAGTGATAAATGTTATTGATCTTGCAGAAAACAGTTTCTGCATTTTAAATAAAGTTCCAAACAAATAAATAAAAAGTTTTTTGAATATTAAAAAAAGCAATGTATAAAAAAGTGTGTATAGAAGTTCTTTGCTTCCCTCAATTTTTGAATAACCAGAGACAGTATAGAAATAGTAGAAAATCCCAACACCAGTATAGAAAAGTATTTTTTTTTTAAATTTCTGTACACACCTTACAATTTTTTGATGTTATATCTTAAATGCTCATGTTGGATCAGGTGAGGAATCCTCATTATGATTGGGGGAGTAACCTTTGCTAAAATGGATCAAATGAGGAATCCTCACTATGATGGGATGGATAAGCAGTCCTCATTATGTTGGGGATAGGCGGGGAATCCACTCTATGATGGACTGGGTGAGAAATCTTCACAATGACGGGATGGGTGAGGAATCCTCACTATGACGGGATGGGTGAGGAATCCTCACTATGACGGGATGGGTGAGGAATCCTCACTATGACGGGATGGGTGAGGAATCCTCACTATGACGGGATGGGTGAGGAATCCTCACTATGACGGGATGGGTGAGGAATCCTCACTATGACGGGATGGGTGAGGAATCCTCACTATGACGGGATGGGTGAGGAATCCTCACTATGACGAGATGAGTGAGGAATCCTCATTATGACAGGATGGGTGAGGAATCTTCAATATAGAGCAGAGCCACAGTAAAAGTTGAAAAAAAGAATTGTTAATAAAGAGATTAATATACAAAATCCAATTTTGCATGTCTTACCAGTTGTTCTTGGTGTAGTATTGGATGTGTGTTGTCTCATAACATTTGAATCAGCTAAAAACGTAAAAAGAATGGTCCAAATATAGCAACTTTATAAAACCTAAAGGACTGGATTTTCCTTCTTGGACCAATGAATTAGTAATAAAGGATTAATCAGTTACCTTTGTTCAAACACTGAAAGTTTTATAATTAATGTCTTTCATGATATTGGTAATATGTAAATGGGCTTCTTCAAAGTTGAAATTATTCATTTCAAATAATTTAGAGCAACAAAAGAGAGGAAGCTGTAAAAAGCTATGACTATCCATGTCCTGAACGCATGCAACATATAGAAAACAAATACTGATAATGGGATTGGGTAAGGAATCTTCATTATCTCGGATCGGGTGAGTAGTCCTCACAATGTTGGGGCAGGTGAGGAGTCCTCACAATGTTGGGGCAGGTGAGGAGCACTTCATTGTTTATTTCTCGTCAAGTTGATAAAGGACACGGGTATGTCCAAAAGCTACAACTTTAAAATATTTCTCTTTGTGCTTCAGTTTAGTGAAAAAAAGGCTTACTAATATGTAATAAATATAATCAGTATTATTGGCAATGTTTTTTATCATTTTGTTGTCTTTTATTCCTTGAATTTCATTAAGTGGCCTATTAAATATATATATATATATATATATATATATATATATAAGGTAAAGATCAAATACAAATCAAAATCTGACAAGATATCAAATAGGAAATGTATATCAATCTAACATGTTTTACTTTTAATAAAGCTTCATCAGAGATTGAGAGAATTTTTTTGTCTCTTTTCTCTCAATCTCTGACAAAGCTTTAATAAAACCAAAACATGTTAGACTGATATACATTTCCTATTTCTTCTTTATCATATATATATATATATATATATATATATATATATATAAAATGGCTACTATAGACGCTTGCTCTATTGTTTATACTGCAACCATACTGAGCAGGCAGTAGTTACAGTTTCTGGAGGAGAGCATATAATCTAGTATGATCAATATTGCCTTATATGGGGTGAAATGAAAAAAAAAAACAGAAGTGGCTAATTTAAAATGAAAATAAATAAACAAGAATCTGAGCCATCGGCATATCAAAAATTTGACAAGATCTTGACTCAAGACATCAGATGTAGAACATGATATAAGCTTTGAAAAATGAAAGGTCCTCCACGAATTTAGAGAGAGAAAAAAAAAAGAAAGAACAAAACTATTTTCGATTAGTATAATAATTGAATAATTAGGGCTAATTATTAAATGAATCAAAAAGTGGATGGGTTCAAATTTCTTGTAATGACAACCAACCAAGGGCACACCATGGCTTGTTTAAATATTGCATGCTGTCATGTACAGATCTGTATCATTTCAATAAAGTATTATGAGAGTTTGACAATGTATAGCCACCAATAAAAATTAATTCATAGCTTCTTAAAAACCTGGAACAGATGTGAAGTGTTCCATGGCACATTTTCTTCTGATATACAAATTAAAAAAAAAAAAAAAAGAAGCATAAAAAACTTTAAAGTAAAAAGTGCCACTCTAGAGTGACCCTTAAATACTAAGTTCGCTGATTTAGCCAAAGACTGTGCATATATATATATATGTGAACATTGAAGTCAACACTTAGAGGCAAAAGGCTGTTTCATGCTACATGCAATCGTCAGGCCATGATTGTGTCTAGCATGAAACAGCCTGTCGCCTCTAAGTGTTGACTTCAATGTCCACTTTTATATTTACACATGCTCTATCTCTGATATTGAGTACTTTATCCCATAAATATAGCATACCATAAGAGTATATTCCTTTATATATATATATATATATATATATATATATATTTAGGCAGCATTTTTTCATTCATACATGAAAACAATAAACAAAAACTAAAAATCCTTGAAGCTATATACATCAAACAGTTGAAACCTAACCTAAACAAAATCAACTATAGAATCTCAACAAATATCCTTAAATGTCTATAATTGGCAACAGAAGCCATTGGTTTATACCAACAGCTTCCCATACTTAATACTTCTTGAATTCACTCTTGCGTGGTCATGTGTGACATCATGAGCTGCAGTGCGATTTTCACTTCTAGCATCTTATATGCACATGTTTATCGTTGCTTGGAAATCATCCATGTAAACAATAACAGACTATCATCACTGTCTTGTCCGTATATTGTTTAATATATTGTACAGTAATTAACATCTTTGATAAATGGCTTATGTAAGACGAAAGCTTAGATTGGATTAAAAAAATATAGATCAATATTGTGATTTTCTTTCTTTGTTTAATGATAATGTTTATAAGTTTATCAGACGTTATGAAAAGATTTTACATAAAATAGACAACACTTGTCAATATTATTTAATGAAACATTATATATATATATATATATATATATATATATATATATTAGTAAACAATAAAATCCGAAATTACCTCATATGGGGAATAGCCTATTTTGGCAGATGAAGATATTTTTTTGTTTTTTTTTTTTTGTTTTTAGCTTTCACAGTTAAATTTATATTTATTCGTATTGGAGCTTCCAGTGTGAATGCCAAGCAGTACGGCAGGCAATTTCCAAATTTCTGGCAGAATGAATTGCGTCATTTTGCTCTTTTTCTCACACATGGTATCCACCTGACCCTATGATACTGTGCAGTCAAACAGCGCACATACGCAAAATTAAGAATATAAAATGGCAATAATTTACCCATCACACCCTATATATGTGAGTATGTTGCAGCAAAAGAGAACTTTGTTAGAAATTGCTTTGTTTACGTTTGGGTATAAAACGGAGAAGATATGATTATTTTGGGGAATCTATGATGAGTAGGATTTTGGTTAAAAGCACTGTTCAGATCTTGCTAGTTCAAAAAATTTCTATTATTGAACAAAAATAAATTACTTTAGTTTACGAAAATTTATAAGTATTGCCACATCGAAATAAGATTTATTATGATTAACAAGCTATTTAACATGTTCAAAATGCTCCACTTCCTGGTCAATACAATGCTGAACCTGATCGGCAACACTTCTACGACACATTTTGAAATGAATCTCAGAAAATTTATCAGAAATTGTGTGTTCAGCAATTGTTTCCAGTTTGAGCCTGTAAACAAAATCTTTAAGTCGCTTCCCTGTGCCTTTTCTATACTTTCATGGTAATTGCTTTGATGAACTTTCATCTATGGTATATAGAATTAATGAATTTAAGCATCATAGTAGACTGGCATAAAGGTTTCATCATTTTACAGTTGATACGACTTTTGTAACTGTAGTTTCTATGCTAATAATTTCTTCTCTTGCACTTCTCACTTGTGGAACTCTTCTTGCTTTTCCATCAACTTTGATCTTCAAAAATTGAAATGCAATGTCAATTGTTATCTTCTGTCTTAATTCCAGTTCTTTTTTCTTGTTCTCTCTCCTTAATAATGTTTTCTTTTTCTCATATTCACTAATGCTTAGTAACCACTTGCATCTTAGTGGCTTTATTACCATGCTTGAGGTGCAATGATTAAAAAAAAAAAAAAAAAAAGAAAAAAAAAAAGGAAAGTACACACCACAAGAAAAAGTCTGGTGGTGTTAGGTCTGATGTTTGTGATGGCCACTCAATCCACATTGTCCTATCCACTTCAGCTCAAAATTAAAATTTAACCATTCCCAAATACATAAGCCATCTTAAACTAATGTAAGTTATTTTTGGTCAATAATCTAAAGAAGGAATGTATTTTTTATTTATTAATCTGACAGAAAAAAAAAAAAAATCCATTGCTTTTGGGTAAAAAACGGAGAAGATATGATTATTATGAGGAATCTATGATGAGTAGGATTTTGGTTAAAGGCACTGTTCAGACCTTGCTAGTTCAAAAAAGCTTCTTTGTGGCAGAATCGGCTAAGGCATGTTGGATCTAACAACAGTTTCCCTCTGCCTATGGGAATGCAGGTTCAAATCCTGCCAGAAAGCATATATTTTTCTTTATTAAGATCTTGAATATTCAGGTCGGTAGATGAAAATAAATAAATATACTGCTTAAGAAATAAACAGAACGTCTACTCAAATGTGATCATCCACTAAAAATAACGTTTTAAGTGATTAGAAAATTATTAAATAAAAAACATGTCATTGCTTTGGACTCACACTGCTTACTGTATGTCTGTGGGGTTGTCTGTGTACTCAAAAAGAAAACTTGCTCTTGTCAGCAGGCAAATGAAAGCATTGACAGATAAATTAAAAGGAGTCAATAAAAAATACACGAACCCTGCCATAATTTGTCAACAACTCTACTGGCAAAGTAGAACACGTTGTTGGCCATGTTGGCGTAACTTCCTCCCATTGCTATGGGTAAGGCAGCCTGCTCTCCCAGGAGTACGTCTGCAGCCAACAGGTGGTCCATAAGAGTTTTGATAATCTCTGTTTGATATTCCCGTTGCTGGGCCCTCAGAGCATGATCGGGCATTGCCTGAAAAGAGAAGAGAAAGAAAATCCAATTTGTATTTTCAGTCAGCTACATTTAATAGCATTCAGGAATAATGTTATACTTAAAAAACCGAAGGTCGCAAATTAATAAGAGGTCAAAACTTGGAATTAATCTCGTAATAACGACATTAAAACAATTCCCGAATGCTGAAATGTAGTCCCATATAACTTCTTACAACAATGTGAAATAAAAGAAATGTAAAATTTATAAATATTTATTTGATAATCTTGTTTGTTAATTAACCTTTTGAGCCCTGACGAACTGCTTTACTGGTAATGGAGAAAAATGGCATAATGCCCAGTCATCAGTTGAACAGTTGTTAAACACTTGTGCTATTGGTTATCTTATTTTGAAGAGCCAATCAGAAAAGTCGTAATATTCTGATGTCATTGAACGATATAACAACATGTCAGTGACTTTTCATTGTACAGGGTGTTTCAAAAAGAATACGCCAAAATCATTACGCTGTTTTTTCAGGTCTATAGCATTGTAGTGGACTGATGTAGTTATTTGATAGAGTAGTTATCAAAGTTTGATTGGGTGTCAGTTTCACTGCTGTCGTTAGTATAACTTCCGGTGCAGCTGAATTGTGGGAAGATCAATCAAAATGGCGACTCCTCAGCAGAAGGCATTTTGCGTGCTTGAGTTTGCGAAAACAAACGCCACTGTCACGGTGCAGCGTGCTTTCAGAACAGAATTCGGCATTGATCCGCCCCATCGTGAGAGCATTCGACGGTGGGTTAAACAGTTTAAAGAGAGTGGGTGCCTGTGCAAAGGAAAGAGTCCTGGAAGACCACGTGTTACAGATGAGCAAGTGGAGAAGATTCATGATGCATTTGAGAGCAGCTGAAGTAAGCCTGTACGTCGAGCAAGTCTTCAGCTTGCCATCCCTCATACCACTGTCTGGCGTGTGTTAAAGAGACGATTACACATGAAACCATACAAACTAAGCCTCATCCAAGTACTTACTAATGATTGCAAGGTGATGCGGAGGACATTCTGTGAGTCAATGCTGGAGATGGAGGAAGGTGATGAAACTCTTTTTACGTTTAGTTTTTAGTGACGAAGTGAATTTCCATTTGAGAGGCACAGTCAATCGTCACAATGAGCGCATTTGGAGAACAGAGCACCCACATGAAACTATTGAGCATGAAAGAGATTCCCCTAAAGTGAACGTCTTCTGTGCTGTGTCTCAAGACAAGGTCTATGGTCCCTTTTTCTTTGAAGGAAACACCGTTACAGGACAAACCTATCTCGAAATGCTCCAAAACTGGCTATTCACTTTACTGCAAGCAGATTCGAATGACTTCATTTTTCAGCAAGATGGAGCACCACCCCATTGGCATCTCAGGGTTATAGCTTATCTGAATGAAAATGTGCCTCAGCGATGGATTGGGAGGACAGGTGCTAAAGACCTTGCTCTCTGTGCTTGGCCTGCCAGATCCTCAGACCTCACTGTCTGTGACTTTTTCTTGTGGGGGTATGTTAAAGACAAAGTTTATGTTCCAGCACTTCCAGCAAGTATCGATGACTTGAAAGATCAAATAACAGCTGCAATCAACACGGTGGACCGTGGCATGCTGAGGCCCATTTGGGAGGAATTCTCATATCGGCTTGATGTTGTCCGTGCTGCCGGTGGTGGCCATATTGAGCACTTATAAAACATGAAATGAAACTTGAATGTATATACAACACATGTGTTCATGTTAGAGGTTTGTCATTTTTTTCGTTTTTGACAGATCATGTGATGATTTTGGCATATTCTTTTTGAAACACCCTGTATTTTGTGCATCTTTTTTTCGATAAAAAAAGATCATTTTTACCATGAAGCATGCAGAGTCTCAACCTGGACCATCAGGGAAGCAATCAGGAAGTTATATTTTTTGTAACTATTTTTATATCTACTGTGAAACATTACATATCAATTATTTGCTAATTTTGACTCAGGATCTCAGGCAGAAGGATTAAAATTGTTCAGAAATGCAGGGCTTAAAGGTCTAAATATCTTTTCTATTGTTATGGGCCAAATAATCACCCTACAGAAAGAACAATAAGTTATAATAGTTCCCTAATCTCTATAACACCATCGATTTCAAACTCTTCCCAATCTTTAGAACAAGATTAGAGGTAGATTCCTTGTTTCCTATTTACGCTATTTACATTGTTTTCAGACTGATGTCCTCATCTTTGTTGCCCTATTCACAACTTTTCAGCTGTTGTACACTTCAGCCTTCTTCAAGTGATTGGAATTTTGAAGCATCAACCAGGATAGATTGTTTTAGTTCCACATGCCATACCTCTTCCGGGTATCTCAGTATCAGTTATTTTCCCTTTAACTCAACTCTCCAAGTTTTTGTTCACCTCTGCTGTAGCCAGGTATTGAACTCACAACTCTTTGGTTCAAGTCACTGGATTACTTCAACCAATGCTTTTGTCCACTGGGTCATGCATCCTTGATGCAATAAAGGGTTCGGTTTGAAAAATTCCAATCACCTGAAGAAAGCCTGAAACATTGAAATTCCAATCACCTGAAATTCCAATCACCTGAAGAAAGCCTGAAACATTGTGAATATGGCATCAAAGATGAGGACAACAGTCCAAACAATGTAAACAGTGTAAATAATTACAATACCTCATCTCAGAAATATATATATATATATCCTTGTTTCTTTTTTATCATTGGGTTTTGTGATGTCAACAAACACTCGTTGCTACTTTTGTAATGTCAACGAATACTCGTTGTCACTTTCATAATGCTCATTGTAGTAGAGACTTTGTAATCGCAGATACAACTATAGTATTAGGTTGGTGCAAAAATAATGTCGTTTTCTCACACAGTAACATGTGAGAAAACGACATTATTTTTGCACCAACCTAATAACACCATTGAACAATACTGGTGTCAGACACCTTCAAATAACACTTGCACTAACAGTACTTGCTTGATAATACTCGCTTGAATAGTAACCACTTAATCAGGATCCAATAGTAAACCGTATAGTGATCACTTAGATGCCACACTAATTCACATATATACGTTTCCTTTACCATCATGTGATCTACAAAATGGGATCACCTGTGTTTGCTTTCTGGTGATCTGTGTTCAAACTCCAATGTCGGCGGCAACACTTTATTCGTATATAACATCGGGTTTCCAGTTCGTTCTATGTCTTTTTTTTTTGTTGTTGTTTTTTAATGATACATGTTTTCTGCTACCACCAGGATTTAGTTGTTGCCATTTGAAATTAATTGGAGATAAAGCAATGTTTATTTATAATGCATTTATTAACATTAGTATACAGACAGTTTATTGTAGCTCGGAGCCACAGCATGAAGTGAAGTGTCCAAATTATTACTATGCTGAGGGGTTCCCACACATTTAATGTATGTAGGGAAGTAGTGCCCATGATACTGCTCCAGTAGCTATTTGTGTCTTAGTGGCATTATCACCTCCCTTGGGGTGAATTGATTTAAAAAGAAAAAAAAAACGAGATATCTATTTTATAAATTTCTTTTTGCCCTTTTGTTACGTCAACTTGAATTTCCTATTCTATCTGTAATGCTTGCGTTCATTCCTGACCACTGACAATCCCTTTCTTCCTCATCTGCAATGCATTCCTATAATAAAACACTGCTACAAAATAATAATTATACATATAATAGCCCTATTCTATCAGTAATGCTTGCATTCATTCCTGACCACTGACAATCCCTTTCTTCCTCATTCGCAATGCATTAGTAAAACACTGCCATACACAGAATAGCCCAATTTTATCAGTAATGGCTGCTTTTTTTATATTAATATGACTCTTGTTAATAACACGTATTGATGTCTAGTTATGTTAGTGTAGCTGAAACAGGAGATCTACCCAATTAATTAAAAAGCACCAGCACATTCTCTCCCACAAAAAAATTCTGATGAAGCTTAAATAAAAGAGAAACCTGTTAAATTTATACATGTTTCTTATTCTATCATTGTCAGATTTGAATCCAGATTTGATTCTCATTCAGGAACAGGTATCACAAAGAGTGGTTGCAAATGAGCAAGTACTGTTAAGACAAAGAACAGAAGCTGTGGAGAACCATGATCACTCTTATCATGAAAAGACATAGCATATAGAGAGAATCCAACTTAGAAGTTCCTGCACCACAACAAGCATGTCAAGTATCAAAAGTAGAGAAAACAAGAAAAACATTAGATATCATGCTGAGGCTTACCTCTAAAACTAAGTCCACTATGGCACCGGATTTGTTGGTGTTGAGCTGAGAGAAACTGTCCACAACAATTGTTCTTAAGAAATCGATCACAAATTTTCGAGCAGAATGACCCGTTAAAAAACCTGTTGGATAAAAACAAAAGAATTTTGAAATTTAAATAAATGGTACATGTTAATTTAAATATTAGTATATGTTATATCTCGTGCAAGATATAATAAACAAAGTAACCCGAGTGTAGGTTTTCAATAATAGATTTATAATCGGATGTATGTGTGACAAGTACAGAGACAGAGTCGAGAGTATCCTAACCTCAATAGGTGTTAACAAACGAAGTCCCCTGACTGTCCGCTGTGTCGTATTTAATCGGCAACCAGTCCGTCCATTATCGTGAATGGGGAAGTTGGGTTATATCATCACAACAGTATATTTAACATCTTAATTTAAATCTTGTAAATTAAAATCAATTTGCAATATTTTTCATTTTACAAATCAGCTCTTTTAGTCTCTGAAAATCCTATAATGTAGGGTGTAATACTTTAATTCTATTCATGGCTCTGTGAAAATAGTCTACATGACTAGTTCTCATTGGCTTCTCACACCTTCTAAGTACTTGATTAATCTCTCTTTTTTACGGCTTTTGCAGATTATTTAAATCCAGAAAATATTTTTAGTTAATAAATATTTAGTGATACAAGTTTTACTAATTAACCCATGGCTAGGGGGAGAAAATGTGGATTCATACATGATCAGAATTTGATAAAGAAATTATGTAGATATAAAGTGGGGGATCAATTTTATATTACAACCAATATATAAAATGATCCCTCACTTTGTGACCATATTTTTTTCTGTATATTTATACTCCAGAGAATGTAGAGAAATCTAAAAGACATGCCTTTGCAACAAATAAATATTTGATCGATTGATTGTTTTGTTTTTTTTTACAGCTTATCAACCCTTTATTTAAATCAAAAAAATATTTTCAGATTGTAAGATTTTTTTTTGAGATTTTTTTGATTTAGTGACAAGTTTTAGTAATTAACTCATATCTGGAGGGAGAAGAAGGGATGGACTGATAACTTTCACAAGGGTATTTGTACATAACTAGATTTGGAATATGGTTCTCCAATTTCCAATTCTGTGCAGTTATCTATTATACAACCCACACATCAAAGCTTACAGCATCTGGTATTCCCAAGAGTTCACCCATCTAGATACTGACTAGGCTTGATGTTGCTTAACTGCTGATCGTACAAGAACCATTGTCTCAACATTATATGGCCATAAACCTTAAAGATACTCTCCTTGTGAAACTACGAGCTTTATAAGATGAAGATGATGATGATGCCATTGCTAGAGGCATTCTTGGAACTTATTTTCCAGAATGACTGATAGAAATGTAATAACATATTGCTAGATGTCCAGGATCTCAGAAAATCTTTATCCTTTCAGTGAATTTTCAAATTCTGGAAAATCACAAGCAACCAATGTCAAAGGAATAAGGTGAATGGTCCAGTTTTGTAATGGGTTTCTTAATCAGGAACTGAGAGCAACCCCCAATGCATCATTTTTCTCATTCTCCAAACTTCTGTTAAAATCTGCCTTATTTTTTTTTTTTCCTCTTCATATTTAAGATGCCTTCACAAAACCCTAAATATGTCTTGGAGAGAGAGAGAGAGAGAGAGAGAGAGAGAGAGAGAGAGAGAATCAGGAATGAGGAAGTGCTCAGGCAGGTAAATTCTAGAAACATGAGTGTAATGGTAGCAGGTAGGCGGATCATCACCGGCACCTGCTTGCATCCTAGCATCCTCTCTCTTTATTCCCTTTTTCTCCTCTGGTGCCGGTAACAGAGATGGTTGGGAAGTCCTAGTCTACTCTTGAAGAGTCGTGAGCAAGAGTCACAGAAAAGTGTGGGTGGTGGACACAATTGGACAAGTCAGACGCTCCTGACAACATGTCACATATCCTCTTCATATTGACAGTTGAATTCTAAAGTATCAGTCCCCACTCAGATGGTCTTATGCCAGGAGGGCTGATTTACAGTAACGGTTTGCCAGGTCTCAGGGTAGACATGGGCCTGTGTCAGGGATGTTTACAACAGATGCTTGAAGCATCATTTTGGGTCTCTACATAGCCTCTTGTGAATTCTCCAAACAGGATGATATGCGGGAGTCAAGTGGGACACATGACCCACCAAGCAGAGGCGATATTGAAGGAAACAGTTCACCAATCATATCTGATTTTGAGCAGCTATCCATTGCACCACCCACACATCTGACCTTTCTTGACCCACTTGTGTTTCATAGTACATTTGCCATAACCCATTTTTAATGGTGCTAATATTTCCCAAGAACTTTTACCAATCTTCACACAAAATTTGATATTAATCCACTGTTTCATATTAATTTCACTCATTTTCAGCCAACAGTATAACATGAACACATACAATTTCCTCTACTGCTTGGCAACAAATGGCATATCTAGTCTGCCTCTCAAGAAAGCAGAAATTGGAATGTTTCCATGTGCTTGGGTACACATTTTTGTCTAAGTCATTCTAGCAATTAAATTTTTACACCTTATTAAAATTTTAAAAATGGAATAATTCATGCAAGTAAAAATATTTCAGGGGAGATAACTGCACAAAGACATCTCTACTCAAAATGAAGGGAGATAAGAAATGCTATAAAGACATCTAGTAGGAAAATTAATGACAAAATGCAAAAAAAAATTTTGTTTTACATAGTTTGTCCTTTAGGACTACATCTGACTCGAGAGATGTTTACATTGATGTAACTACACATGCACACAAAAAGGAGGGTATGCTAACATTTTTAACTTTTTATTTTTTTTATATGTGTTCAGGTACATGATATATTCAGCAGAGGAGGTGGCGTATTCAAAAAAAAAAAAAAAAAAAAAAAAAATTGAAAATTGCTTTTTCTCACTGCAAATTATTCCTTATATCATATTCAAGTATTTTATAAAAAATTAGAGCCAATTGCACACTATTTCAAGCTCAATTTAGGTTTATAGGTCATAACAATGCAATGAGATGGGGTAACATAAACCGTAGATTTGTCTGCGGAATATCATTACATTATTGGTATATAATTATAGTGAAATCATTAAGGTTTTTTGTTAAAAGCAATTTTATATTTGGTCGTATATTATTTTAAAATATTCCTTTTTTACAGGTTTTATTTTTGAAATGGAATAAAATCATTCTAAATTTCAGAATTTCGCTATTGCCCATCAAAATGACTGAAAGGAAGCGATCTAAAAACAATAATGGAAAAGAGAGGTAACAGAACGTAAACGAAATAGTTCCAGTTTGGTCAAACTTAGGAAACTTAGCATTGCAGCCAAATTCTTCTAAAACGCTGCCAATAACAAATGAGAAAATGAAAAATACCTAACAACAAATCGAATATAGCATCAAATTTATATTATTTTGATTTCTTATGTAACTAAATCCATAATTGTCAACAATGTTTTCGTAAAACTTGATATTTCCTGTAATAAAATTCTTAAGAACTATCATTATTGTTATTATTTTATTTAAATATAAGGTTGTCTTATATTTACAATTCCTTATGGCTAACCATTAAAAAAAATGCTGATCAAAACTGCCAGAAACCTTTAAGCGCATATTGCTGCAAAATTATTAAATGTTGAATACGTCCCCCTCCCCTGCCGGACGTGTAATATAGACTAGTCAATTTCATTTAGTTTCTTTTTGTTTTTGTCTATATCATAATCACTTTTGATACTAAGTATCCCACATTGTGATAACAGAAGATCTGTCAAGAAAGGTGAAATGTTGTATGGATTTCAAAATACTTACTGTTGTAATGTTTTTCTGGAGTTTTTACATAAACAATGCTTGTGTCTGACTCTGGGAATGGCTGGAAAAAGTAGATTCAGAGTTATTCATAATAATATTCTGCAATGATTACTATCATACATGAAGAGAAATGCATTGAAAAAAATGTTAACTTCTTCAAGCCCCTCCCCATATCACTTCATCCTTAATGCTAAGAAACAAGCATAGAAAATTCACAAGACACAAAATTTATAATTCTACCCTTCAACTGAGAAAGGATATTATTTCTTTTTGAGTTACATGGGATTACTTTCTTGATCCCATTTATACTGTGTTGGTTTTGTGGTATAATAAACACATATAGTCGCTGGCTATTTGTAACAATATATATAATTTCATTGAATACGACAGACAAGTTGCTTTTATTTAGTTTTTTTTATACAATTTCTCATGCGATCTAATAATTTTTTTCTTTTCAGATGATAAATTATATAAAAATTGTCCGAATGTTCTTTTTATCTGAGTGCTTTCGGCTATACATTTAGCCATTTTCAAGGATTAAATATTTTAACTGCTAAAATAAGAAATAGTTTGTTGCATGTATGTTTTATAAAATGTTTTCATTTTTCAAAACACGGCCAAGATATTGTGTCCATGCTCGAAGTTAATATTATTAAGTGTTGGCTTTTTGTTTTTATTAATAAGGCTTCCATTAAAAACATTCAGACAGTTTTTATATAATTTATCATGTAAAAAGAAAAAAATTATTAAATCACACGAGAAATTGTATAAAAAACTAAATAAAAGCACCTTGTCTGTCATCCTCAATGAAATGTGCATGAAAGAAGGATTGCTGCCTAAATACACACACACACACACATACATACATATATATCTCTGAGATGAGGTATTGTTATTTACATTGTTCAGACTGTTGTCCCCATCATTATTGCGATGTTCATAACGTTTCAGCCTTCTTCAGGTGATTGCAATTTTGAACTGAATATGTAGTTGTCTGGAGCATACAATGGCTGAAACATTGTGAGCATGGCAATAAAGATGAGGACAACAATCCCAAAAATGTAAATAATATATATATATATTCATGATTCATAGGGTATTTAAGGATTTAGGTCTTAGGACAATAGTCACTACTAATGTTAAACAAGTAGATTTTCTAGACGTCACCCTAAACCTTGCTAACAACTCTTTCCAACCATATGTGAAGGTTAATTCCAATCCGATTTACGTTCATCCAAATTCCAACCATCCCCCTTCAGTTATCAAACATATACCCTCTTCCATTGGATTTAGAATTAGCACTAACTCTTCTAACAAAGATGTTTTTAATAAACATAGTGACTTTTATAATTCTGCACTTAAAAATAGTGGATACAAAGATATCAATATTCAGTATAAAAACCCTGTTAACTACAACCATAATAAGAATAGATCTAGAAAGATCATCTGGTTCACTCCCCCTTTCAATTTAATGATTAAATCTAAATTAGGACGTATGTTTCTAAACCTAATCAAGAAACATTTCCCTAACACTGAAACTAACCCACTTAGTAAAATATTTAATTCTAATACACTTAAATTAAGCTATAGTTGTGCAGATAACCTAGAGAAAATCATTAAAAAACATAACAACATAGTCTTTAACAAGTATAGGGATTCAAAAAGCTCGATTACTCAAAAGGTTACTGACAGTAATACTAAATATAATGACACAAATAATAATTCATGTAATTGTAGGTATCCTAGTAATTGTCCACTACAAAATAACTGTGGAATACGTTCTGTAGTCTATCTTAGTACTATCTCAACTATTGAGAATCCAAATATAAAGAAGTTTTACATTGGTAGCACAATGAATACATTCAAAGAACGCTGGCGGGGGCATATGCAATCTTTCAATAACTGTGACTATAGGTACATGACTTCATTGTCCAAGTACTTTTGGAACCTAAAAGAAAAGAACAAAACACCTACGGTTAATTGGACATTGATTAAGAAATCCCGGACATGTAAATCCCTATATTCCCCGTGTTACCTGTGTCTTAACGAAAAGTTTGAAATTATTAGATTTAAAAACAAGGCTGATCTCTTAAATCAGAGATATGAACTAACGGTTAATTGTAAACACCGTTATAAATTTAACTTATTATAGGGGTCGTATACTTTAAATGATAATGATACGTAGCTGTAAGTTGAATAGATTATAACTTTTATTACCTGATGGTCAATCTGACGATATGAATGTGTATGGTATAACTACATAATGTTACTCATTTTTCTGTATGTGTATGTATATATATGTATATATTTATGTGTAGTTATGTGTGTTTGTACTGCGAAATGTGTATGTTTGTATTTTAATGTATTAATATGTTGCTAAGTTTTGTATATATATATATATATGTATATTTGTATGTGTGTGTATTTGTTTGTGTGTTTATAGATATATGTGTGTATGTGCGTGTATGTATGTATATATATATATGTGTGTATGTGTATATATATATATATATATATATATATATATATATATATATATATAAAGTAAGAAGGTGAAAAGGAGGATAAGAAGAAAAGAGGTTAAAAATATTGGTGTGTATGAGTATGTATATGTATTTGTGGATGTGGGTATGTGTGTGTATATATATGTGAGTATGTATCCTTATATGCATGTATATATATTTCTTTATGTGTGTATATATGTAAGTGTCTGCATGTTTATGTAGTTGTGTATATATATGTATGTGTGTATGTGTATATATATATATATGTGTGTGTAGGTGTATGTGTATGTATGTGGATGTGTGTATATATATATATATATATATATATGTATGTATGTATGTGTGCATGTATGTGTATGTGTGCATGTATGTGTGGGTATATATATGTATGTGTATGTATGTATATGTATATATATATGTATATATGTACGTATATGTATATATGTATATATGTGAATGTATGTAGGTGTATGTGTATGTATGTATATATATATATATATATATATATGTGTATATGTTTGTATGTGTATTGTTATATTGTGTACCTAATTTTATTTACGTATATTTATGTTGATATGGATGTTTTTTTTTTTTTTTTTTTTTATATACATGTATGTTAGGATACGTGCATTTTTGTGTTTGCATGTATATCGAAGTATGTCTATGCATATGTATGTGTATGTATGTCTGTATATTTATATATGTTTTTGGTCAAATGTCGTTGCATTTATGTGTATGTACGTATATATGTGTATTTATTACTATAGATAAGTATTTTTATGTAGATATTCATGTGTATGTATATTTCTGTATGTGTGTATGCATGTATGTATGTGTATGTATGTGTATATATATATATATGTATATATATGTGTGTGTGTATATGTTTGTATGTATGTATATATGTGTATATATGTGTGGGTGTGTTTACTTATGTAGGTTTGCAGTTGTATATATGTATGTTGACACCTACTATATATGAAATTGTTTATGTGTACGTGTAGGTAGGGAAACTTGGGTATGTCATTACGGCCACATGAGTTAGGATATATGTGTGTATATATGTTTATTTTTGTGTATTGCTGTGTATATATATATTTATTTGTAAATATGTGTACACATATTTGTGTGTATATTTGTGGGTACATATAGGTATATGTGTATGTATGTGTATGTGTACTTGATACCATGGAAATGTATACGTATGTATATGTTTATGTATGTATGTGTAGATGTTTCGGTGTGTATGTATGTATGTATATTTATGTATATGTGTGAGTATGTGTGTATGTGTATGTATATATGTATATGTATGTGTATATGTATATATATGTATATATGTGTGTATATGTATATATGTGTATATATATATATATATATGTTTGTATGCGTATATATGTGTGTGTATGTGTGTGTGTGTGTGTATATACTTATATGTATATGAGGTGGACATCGTAGCTACCGATGGGTGTTGAATTTAATGTCCGGTTTTTTTTTGGTTTTTTTTTTTACATACACTATATTTTAATATATTAAATAATATTAATTTTGATCATTTTTATCTTTGTATATTTACTCGCTTAAATTAGATTTCAATAGGTTGTTAACATTCATGCAATGACTTTTTCTGTCTTAAATATTTATCGGTTGGGGTATGCAACTGTCTGGGTCAATGTCTGTGGATGTGTGTGCATGTATTTATATGTATCTATGTGTATGGAAAGTGCATCCACTTTTAATTATGTATGTATGTACGTGTGTGTTGGTTTCCCTTCTCCCATTTTCCCCCCCTTTTTTTTTTTTTTTTTTTTTTTTTTTTTTTCATGACAGACGGTGGAGATGTTCTCTGTCTTGTCCCCTTTTTTGTGTGTGTATATGTCTTGGTGCTTATGTATTAGAATCTGACTGCGTTTGTTTTACGCGTGAGTTTGGGACCCCATTTACACATCATGAGGATTAAAATGTATACATTGTAAAAAGACCGGATATTAAATATAGCTAAAGTAACTTCAATGAAAAAATAAATTGAATAACATATATATTTCTTCTTTTCTCCTCAGTAATTTTATAGTTGTAAACTTGATAGCGAATAAATGTTAAATTTTGGTTTTGTAATTAGCAGTTTTAAATTTTAATATTAAATTTTATCATATAATTTAGTAATTATTCGTTGCAATAAATTATTTTTTAATACTAAACATCTGAATAGATATTATAACATGACTTCGTTATCGAGCTTTTTGAATTTTCCTGTAATTGTGTTCTGATTGGTCTACCTAGCCTCTGTAACAACGTTTTCCCCTTACGTAGAATATTAATTAATTTGAAACTTTTAAAACCATTTATTTTACATTCAACGTCATCACTTGATAAGACACCGTAGGTGTTGAAACAAAATGGCTATTTTTGTAGTGATTTTATAACATATTTATGTTATAAATTTTTTTTTCTTTAAAAATAAATAATTATATCTGCTCTACTTTGTATTGAGCACTCTTTTAAGAATAGTAATTGTTGGTTATTGGAATTCATTCCATATACACCAATCATATACTTGGATATATATATATATATATATATATATATATTTAATATTATATAAAAAGATTACCTATCATATAAATATCAATTTTGTTTTGGGGCCGGCTTCAAAGTTTCTTTGTAAATGTCCATTTCAAATGATATATATATAAGTGTGTGTATGTGTATATATATAGATATATATTTATGTATGTCATGTTTGATGGTGAACATCTCTATTGTAATGTCCATATAACCACTCTGATGATGGCTCATGTGAGCTGAAAGCTTAGATTGAGGAACAGCATAATAAAAATATATCCATATTTTGGACAGTTTTTGTCTTTATTTTCCCCCCGAAACTAAAGCCACTATACGAAGCTTAGAACAGCTCACGATCAAACATAATAGACATTCATTGCCTGTTATATTTAACAATATATGTTTGATTAATGATCTGCTGCACCATACACACATATATATATATATATATATATATATATATATATATACACACACACTCACACACGTGTGTATGTATGTATATATATATATATATATATATATATATATATAAAAATAAATACACACACACACACACGTTTCTCTGTTTACCTAGAAATCAGCAGATATTCAGTAGTCTCTCAAAAAAATAATGAAAGCCATTCTTAGGAAATTGTGTCTTACCTTGAATTCTTCCACTGGTGTAGTGACATCACTGTCACTGTCAGGTAGTTTATGTGGGAAGAGTGTAGCCGCAAGCGCAGAGATGAAATCAGCTGAACTACACACCGAGGCAAAGTCAGAGTTGTTATTGTATAAAAATAGCAGGAACTGCATTAGTGTGACAGGATAGTCATTGACCCAGGAGCCCGTTTCCTCAGTCTGCAAAGAAATATCAAATTGGTTTAGCAAGACTGCTATATGCTATTGTGTATGTCATCATGCATTTTCTACCAAGACGGATACGTGTCATCGTGCGTATTCTACCAAGACGGATACGTGTCATCGTGCGTATTCTACCAAGACGGATACGTGTCATCGTGCGTATTCTACCAAGACGGATACGTGTCATCGTGCGTATTCTACCAAGACAGATACGTGTCATCGTGCGTATTCTACCAAGATGGATACGTGTCATCCTGCGTATTCTACCAAGACGGATACGTGTCATCGTGCGTATTCTACCAAGACGGGCATGTGTCATTGTGCGTATTCTACCAAGACGGATAAGTGTCATCGTGCGTATTCTACCAAGACGGATAAGTGTCATCGTGCGTATTCTACCAAGATGGATATGTGTCATCGTGCGTATTCTACCAAGACGGATATGTGTCATCGTGCGTATTCTACCAAGACGGATATGTGTCATCGTGCGTATGCTACAAAGAGAGATATATATACAACTGGGTATCTGCTATGACGATCAATATACATTGTGTTTATGACAAAGTTTGATACACAATCATGTGTAAACTATGACAATATGCAATTGCATGTGTTCTTTGGAGATTATTGTGCAAGCATTAATATACGATGAAGAACAATACAAATCATGTGAATGCTATAATAATCAATCCACGATTGTGTGTATGCTCTAAAGATCAATATAGAATTATTCATTTTCCTCTAAGACTGTCATAAAAATTTATAAGTAGGATCATGAAAAAATATTATAGTCAAAATGTGTCAAACTTCTGTAATTGTCAGTGATCTGTTGTAGTGAGTGTAGAAAAACATGAGAAAGTGATATTCTGTGATTAAGAGAAGCTCTCACATAATCTTATTGTAGATGAGAAGGAACACAAATTCTAACAACCATGACATAAAAAAAAAAAATGCTCTTCTTCCAAATTGACCCCTTTTCAATATTAATGGATATGTAGATCAAAACAAGAGACAAATAACAATGTAAAGTAAATGTAGAAACCATAGGTAAAATAGGTAGGTAAATGTAAACCTGCATCGAACTTTGACTGACAATAATGGAAATATTTACATTCAATGTTAATCTGATCAATAATAGATCTGCGAGTAGTAAGGCAATATGTAGGAACAGTTTAATGTTAAAATCAGACTATTTCTTTATTTTACTTAAGCCTATAAGCATTTATTTGTTTCAAGGATAGGTAAATATTAGTCGATTATATTTGAGTCTATAAATTTACTTGGTTCAGGGGATTAGGTAAGTATTGACCGATTAAGGTTGTGTCTCAAAGCATTTACCTTTTTTGGGTATAGGTAAATATTGGTTGCTTATATTTGAACCTGCAAGCATTCTTTTGATTCAAAGATAGGTAAATATTGATTGATTAAGCTTTAGTCGAGAAGCATTTGTTAGTTTGGGAATAGATCAATATTGATCATTTAAGTTTGAGTCTATAAACATTTATTTGGTCAGAGATTGGTAAATATTGATTATTTATAATTGAGTCTATAAACATTTACTTTTTTCAGGGATAGGTAAATATTGGTCAGTGTATCATTTGAATTAGAGTCCAAATGTTAAAATGTTTCTTTAAATTAGAGCCCAAATGCTAAGACGCTCCTTTAAATTAGTGCCCAAATGCTAAAATGTTTCTTTAAATTAGAGCCCAAATGCTAAGACATCCATTTAAATTAGAACCCAAATTCTAAGATGACATTTAAATTAGAACCCAAATGCTATGACACCTTTTTAATTAGAGGCCAAATGCTATGACACCTTTTTAATTAGAGGCCAAATGCTAAAACACCTGTTTAAACTAAAATCCAAAAGGTAGACACCATATCTTATACCCAGCCATTATCCATTACATCCCACAGGCACATCCACAAGATAAGAAGGATATCATGAATCATAATGATCCTCTTGCAGATTGTCTCATACTTACTTCATTCAGCATTGATCTGACCATTGATAAAATCACCATCGACGCTTCTAAACAGATTTCAATTTTGCTTTCTTTATTTGCCATAAATACTGGTCTGCTGGCAGGAACACCAAAGATTACTGTCCAAATCACATCTAAATTCAGCTGCAAAACAAAAAGAGAAAAATATAGGTATATATATATATATATCTCAACACATGATTTCTGCTATGGCTGCCTCAGTATGTTATTTAGTGTCTAAGTGCATATTTATGTGCATCTTTACAACCATCATGGCATGCCAGTGACAAGACTTTTTATTATACTAATAGCCTCTTATCCCTCCTACCTCGACAGATAAAATATTGATCGAAGACTGCTTTATCCAACTGCTCATCCACCTATTCTTCTACCAAACATCATGACATGCCAGTGACAAGACATTTTGTTAGACTAATAGTTTCTTATCCCTCCTGCTTAGCCAGGTAAAGTATTGATGGAAGTGTCATTTAACTGACTGCTCATTCAACTACTCTTTTCATTGTGGCATCACACACATCCAAGTGGTTACCCATCTAGGTAATAACCAGGCTGGACATTGCTTAATGTTGCTGATCGAACGAGAGCCAGTATTTCAACATGATATGGCCGTTATTATGGTGGGACAGTGGTTTATCAGCATGCTCATTCACCAACTCTTTATCATGGCGCCACCTGCACATCCAGATGGTTACCCATCTAGGTAATAACCAGGATAGACATTGCTTAACATTGGTAATTGGACGAGTGCCTGTGTCTCAAGATGATATAGTCATAATCCCATCTATTGTGGAAAGAAGTCTTAGGTGTGGTTCATGATAGCAAAGCCAGAAACAAATCAACTCACCTGTATGTCAGCAGGTAATTCATTGATGCGTTGTCCCAGAAGTAATGCCATCAGTAAAAAGTACACTTCACATACATTGTTATGGTAGGGCAGAATCCACTGTAGTGCCAAGAAACCAGGAACATGGCAGACGTCTGTATTAATTTCTCGTTTCTGGTTTTTGTTTCCGCTCACATTCAATCCTAAAAGAAATAATATTAGAAAAAAGAAAAATAAACAAATTTGATCATTAACACAGAAAGTTACTGAACAGAATAATCAAAGGAAGGTTGGTAATGAACGATGATACTTAGAACAACACATATAAGATTCACCAGCGGTGCATAAAAGAAGTAGTCAACTGCTAGAAGTGAGTCAAGTGAATTCCACAATGAATCTCCAACTGCAGTATTTACTACTGTATTTATGTGAATGGGGACATACCTATATCGTCTGTAGATATGCTATGATAAATAGATAGTGAAGACCTTGAGAGAGATAGATAGACAGTCAGATCGATAGATAGTGAAGATCATGAGACAGATTGATAGATAGTGAAGACCTTGAGACAGATCGATAGATAGTGACGACCTTGAGACAGATCGATAGATAGTGACGACCTTGAGATAGAAAGTGTTGTAATCTAGGGAAGGTTACTGAATAGAATAATAACACGAATGTTGGTAATGAACGAGGACATGGACAACATATATAAGATTTGCCAGTGGCGCATAAAAGAAGTAGTCAACTGCTAAAAGTGAGTCAAGTGAATTCCATGATGAATCTTCAACTGTAGACCAACATACAGTATTTACTATTGTATTTATGGGAATAGGGACATACCTATTATCATCCGTAGGTATGCTACAACACTAAAAATGACAAAATTTAGGAGCAGAACATTATAATGGTCTTTACTACTCTTTTGATTCATGACTGACTAGGCACAAGTTTCTTTCTGCAGTAGACTGGTTGCCAACCAAGGCTAAAGGACCCAGTCTGACCTGCTATCCAACCTATAGCTGGGCGGGGTGAGAAGACATGCGCAAATAATCTTGGGAAAGGTATGGATTCATAAGTAAATGTAATGAACTCAACCAGAATTCAAACTTGTCTCTCAGATTCCACAATCCGAGCTGCAATCCATTACTCCACCATACCTCTTCAGGCCAGAAGTATTGGATTCATAAGTTAAACTTCTTATTCCGATCCATTAACCATTGAACCACACTATAATTTATAGAGGCATTGTTAAAAATTCATTTAATAAAAAAGACAATATTCCAGCCACCTCTTCCTCTTAGATAGGTTTGCCTATCATCCTGTTCACACTCCTTCCCAGTCTTTCGAACAGGTGTAGAGGCTTATCCCTCATTTCATGTTTAGGATTGGATTTTTGGTTTCTTCTAAAGTCTGCTTCAGCTCTGTCCTCGTAAAGCTTATGCCAGAACTCAGAAATTTTATTTTCCCTATTGTCAGGTTCACACTCCTCCTCAGGTTTTTGAAAAGGAGTAGAGGTTTATCCCGCATTTCCTGTGTAGGATTGGGTTTCTAGCTCCTTCTAAAGTCTGCTTCAATTCTATACTTCTAACCTTGCCACCTAAAACTCTTAACTTTTATTTGCTATTTATTTATTTCCTAAACAGTCAGTCAAGTGCCATATATGATACATGCTTGGGCAATCATATCTGTTTTGACGCAATAGGCTGTTGTTTCTTTCTGCAGTAGAATGGTTGCCAAACAGGGCTGTCGGATCTATTCTGTCCAGCTATTCAACTTGGAGCTGGGGGTAGAAGAGTTGGATTCATACCTTTCCCAAGAGTATTGGCTCATAAGTGAATGTAATGAACTTGATTGGAATTCGAACTCGGTTCTCTGATTCCTCAATCCAAGCCGCAATCCATTACTCCATCGTGCCTCTTCACACCAGAAGAGTTGGATTCATGCCTTTCCCAAGGGTATTAGCACATAAGTGAATGTAATGAACTCGACTGGAATTCGAACTCAGCTCAATGATTTCTAATTCCATGCTGTAATCTATTACAACCCTATCACTCAGTCTTTATTACCGATTAGTAAGTGTATATTCCAGGGTTTGAAATTAGCATTGTCCTCTCATTCTTGGGATGCTAAGACATTAGTTTGGGATGACTGATGAATTTCTTTTTGAATGATCCCAGGACAACAGTTAATTTTTAATTCAAAAATCTTTATATTTTTTCTAAAAGTAAGATATTTCCTAAAATAAAAAAAAATTCTTACATCTCACCAATGGTGGCAGGATTTTAATAAAACAGAACCTGCATGCACACAGATGCTGTAAATATAATAAATAAAACTTAAATGTAAAATGGTGACTAAAACCAGAGCAAAAAAAATGAACATTGAAGGACTTAAATCATGTGTGTCCAAAATTTTTTCAAAGAGGACCAGATTTGATGAGGTCGATATACATATGGGGAGGACCAACCATTCTCCTTGGCATTCTTTGAACCATTAAAATTAAATGAAAGGAACTATCTTATGAAAATTTTATAGCAAACAGCATATTTTTATTTCTTCATATGGATGACAAATTTAAACAGGTCTTACTCACTCAACCTATCATATATGAAGCCAATATAAGATTAAGTAAAATATGTCTGAGAAAAAAGAACTTTTAGGAAGCTATAATACATCTCAGGTTCATATTAAATATTGCATATTATTGGTAATAAATATTGCCTGTCAACTTTTCAGTTAAAAACATATGAAAAGGAACATGACACCAACATTCATCTTATTAAGAAGTAGAAAACAAAGTGAGACAAGTGTCCAAATATATTTATAAATGCTTTTGACCAACAGAAAACAAATTTAATTCACTAAAATTTTAGAATTTACTCATCTCAGATGACCAAAAGAAATAACTTTCCTGCACTAATGTGAAGGGTGATACTTAAATCTGGACTGTAGTATATAAGTCAGGTCTGGTTCAATGGCAGTGATTTTAGAAATTGGCTGGAAAAGGCCAAGGTCAGGGTCACACCACCAGAGTGCAGCCACACAGTGGTACTGCTATTACTGCCATCTTTTGCTAAAACATGAAATTGAATTTCTTAGCTGTGTACTTTATATATTCTGGTTGACAATAATGGTGAGCCGTGATACATTCTATGACTGGAGGGAGGGGGACATATGAAATGTGACCACAGACTGTAATTGACCATTATATAGAAATATCTAAATCTATAAAATACCAAAACTCTAATCTATATATACAGCAGGACAGACAAGTTCTATAGCCTTGGATGGCAACTAGTCTACCGCAAAAAGAAATGGCAACCTACTGCGGGGAAAAAATTTGCCTCGTTAGTCATGTATTGAAAAATGCATGATCACCTAAGCGTGAATCACACGTGGCACATAACTGACTGAAATGTTCACTTATCTTGTCCCTATCAGAGTTTCACAGAGATTACATCTACTCACTTAACATTTTAGAACATTAATAATAATAAATAAATTAATTGTTCACGTATCTTGTCACTAACAGAGTTTCAAAGAGATTACATCCAGTCATGGAACATACATACATATGTATGTTTGTTTGTTTGTTTGTTCCCAAGACACAACTTAAATGATACATAATACCTCAAACAATTTAGAAAATTGTACCTTAAAACGACTGCAGTGCTAAATTTGATTAAAATTAAGCAAGTTGTTCTTTAGCTAGGGCTATTTTTCTGTTTTTATGGCATTTTTAATAGGAAATCCAGTATTTGTTTTTGATCCACATTCTGATATGAATCTGTGTATTGAAACAAACACTTGCATATTATATTCCAACTGTTATGTGTGTGAAAACTAATAAACTGTTGTATCCTTAAAAAAGTTACAAACAGACAAAGGTGGTACTCGAGTGGGAGGAACAGCAACACAGGTGTAGATGGAAGAAAGAGAGGTTTATTATAAAAGAGAATACACTACTGAAAGACAGGGAGTCGACTAAAACATCCCAAAGCCAGTCAGAGAGATAGACAGACGCAGAGTCTGATAGACAGACTCTGGTATGTCCTGTGCATACTACATATATTACTGATATAGTCAGTCCACAATAGGTAATAGGGAGAGTGGAACATTCCATTACAACAGATAGAGAGAGAGACACACAGATAGGCAGGTAATGGAGAGACAGATAGATAGATAATGGAATGACTCAGAAAGGTAGTGCTGTATCCTTAAAAAGATTACAAACCAACAAAGGTAGTACCCGAGTGGAAAGGAACAGCAACACGGGCATAGATGGAAGAAAGAGAGGTTTATTTTAAAAGAGAATACACTACTGAAAGACAGGAAATGGACTAACACTTCCCGAAGCCAGTCAGAGACATAGACAGACTCTGGTAGGTCCCGTGCATACTACATATATTACTGATATAGTCAGTCCACAATAGGTAATAAGGAGAGTGGAACATTTCATTACAACATAAACATTCATAAAAACATTATTAAATAAATTTAAATATTCATAACACAAGTATTTATACAATCCACTACATGACATTAGAATTTATTTTAGAATCAAATATCTCGGATGAGGCTATGTGGGTGTGTCACTGTAAAATGTAATCTGTATGGTTGGAAAATTGTGTCATGTGACTTGATGGTTGTTTATTTTCTCATTTTGACACAACAGTAAAATTTCATTGGCTTTTTCTTTCTCTGATTTAACTTTGGCTGCAATATCACCTTCCCTTTACTCTAGAAGGGATTAGAAGTAAATACCTTCACCATTATGATACAGCTATCAACATACAGCAGAAACTATCAAAACAACAAATGCAAGTAAGGAAGGTGGGTAAAAAAAGAAAAAGAAGAAAATAGTTTTGAGGCTCACCTAGCTTAATGCTCATTTGACTCTTCAGGACCGTCTCTGTCTCATCCAGCCATCCACCACCATGACCCCCTTCACGGAACCGCTGCAGAATGACGCCATTGCGTAACAAGAGAATCAGAATTCGCAGAGCCAAAATCACAGTTGTTTGGTGAAGATGGTTCTGCATAAAAAGCAGCAGCCAATCAAAGCCGAGGCCCTTGTCAATTTCCTCAGCAATTCTGTAAAAAAGAGAAAAATAGGCAAAATATATATAACTCCTTAGTTTGACAAAAAAAAAAAAAAAGTTAAAAATGCAAAATATTAAATATGTTTGAAACAGTACAGAAGCATATTAAGGCATTAAAAACAAGAAATTTTATATTGTAGGCCATGATAGATTTAAAACAAAAACACACACCAGTCGACAATATATATATAAGTGTAATGATGTAAAAGGCGATTATCTCCCTTTGGTGGAGATGAGCCCATGGATCATGTGACAATCGCTTAGTGATGTAACTCTATACAGTGATGAAAGCACCAGTCAAATTCAGTTTTGTTTATAGCAACTAAACCAAAAGGTTGCTTTCTTTAGCTCTGGTTCCCCATGGCCTGGGCAGAGGCTAAATCTGCTTCTCCAGCAGCTTACAAGTCCATGATGCTGTTTCCCTTTGGGAATATATCATTCGCAGATATATAAAGAAACTCCAGCTTACAGTCCTCAGTTTGGGAAAACCCAAGACTAGCCGTTTCCTGTTCATAGAATATATCCTGCTCTGGAACATAGATGTATCCGGCCCGTTTGAATCTGGAGTCATATACATGGCTTTTCCAGATACAGAAGTATCTCCATATTATATGTAGGACCTTTCCTTTTTGTTTTCTCCTTACACTCAGCTTTGTGATATATTTCTCTAAGTGGAGCATGTGTAGATATAGTTTTGTGTATGACGTAGTAGTATAAAAGTTCCTCTGAGAACAAAGCATGTTTGTCATTCCTTTTACTTTCAGTCACTTCGTTTCATCTGTGAACTACAGAAATATTATATCAGATATAATAATGTCCATAACAGGGGAATTACAAATGGAGAATAAAGCCTTTCTTTCATAGCTCTCTCCCGTTATGTCAGGTGATTATGAGGTCTCAATCCTTGAATGTGAACCTTCCTAGCAATGGTGACATAATAAAGATACTAAATGTACTTGGTCTACTGTAAGCATTTAAGTTGGGTGTCAGGAAGAGCATCCGGCCTTGTAAAACCTTGCCTGAAATCATTATGACTGTTGAGATGCTGAGTGTTTCCACGTGAGTGTATTGAAATAAGGACAAACACATACGTAGGGAAAAATACTGGTATATTCGAAGAGGTATTTACAACAGAGAGATTAGTAGTCAAACGAACGCAGGTTAGTCAGTAACAATCAGAAAGAATATAAAGTCCAACTGTATCTTCCGGTAGAGAGACGGAAGTGTGATGGTCACTTGATCCCTCCCTAGAACTCTATAGAACTATCCTATTAGGAGTAGAGAGATCAGTCCATTCTGATGAGAAGGTGGGTGTGTCCCAACAATGACGAAGATCTTCTGTCAGGTAGGAACACCTTGCTTTGTGTGAGATTAATCCTGACCCCGTTTCAACAAAAAAAAAAAAAAAATGGCTATATATGTATGTATGTATGTATGAATGATCAATGTTCATAATGAGTTTTTGTTCAAGCAATTTCGACCATCCCTGATTCAGTCCAAAACATTAACTATAGTCAATTTTTTTGTAAACTTTATATGAATGACTGATTGCTTATATGTACACTGAAAAAGTATAATAAAAAAAAAAAAATGTTTAATATTTTCTTTTTGTCTTTAAGGTATGTAATGGCTACAGCATCTCATGTCATCAAAGACAAACTGTTTGCTAAAAGTATTGGGTGAATACGAGGTGGCAAAAAGAAACCAGAAAACTGAAAGAGAACTTACACATAATTGTATCCACTGGAACCCTGTCCCAGTAATTTTAGAAGAATTTCCAAGCAGGTGTTCCGTAATCTGATATTATGAGATGATGGCGTATCACATGACTGAAAGCCATCTGAAAACAAAAAAAAAAAAAAGAAAAAAAAAGGGAGATACATTATATACTCAAGTTTTGTGTGAGTTTTATCATTGTTTTTTTTTACATAAAAACATAGGAGGTTTCACTTTACACAGCTAATATTTTTCAAGAAGCTAAAAATCATGCATTTTTGGTGACAGGTTACTCTATACACAGGATCAATATATTCATATTATTTAAGATCAACGTCAATCGTTATATAGTCTGTCTTTTTAATTCTTGTTCTTTTATTGTTGAGAGAATATGAATAAAAAATATCCCTTTATTAATGAGAGAGAACAATAAAAGAACAGGAATTACAAATATGGTGACATAACCAGGGCCATGGCCTGCTGACTTTGGTCAGGATCGATCCTGATATTGGAGAACAAGCTGTCAGCCCACACTCATAGGTAAGCGTTTGACACAGCAGCTGGTCTTTAAGTTGACCTCTTCAACTATGACCTCTCTTACCCACGTTGTGATTTTTGATCTTAAGGGGGTCAAGCCAAATTATCACTGGGGTATCTCAACCAAGCTAAACCAAGGAGCTAAATACATGCACACAAAATTGAAAATAAAATAGATGATGCCTGAATAAGTCACTAGATATTTATATCAAAATAAAAAAAATATTTACAATTTCTTTTTTCTTCTTCTTTTCCCAACCTGTTTCTAATATTTGGCGACAGAACGAAAATTGTGGCTAACTTCTCTAAGGGTGGCCAGACTTGGCAACTGGATTTCTTCAAGTACTGTTGATTGTACTTTCAAGGATGGCACAAGGATATTGTTGGAGTATTTCTTCAGCGACAACTGTTTTTAACTTCAAGTACTATTGTTTGTACTTTCAAGAACAGCACTAGGATATTGTCAGAGTCTTTCTTCTTCAGCAGACAATTATTATTATTATCATTAGATTGGCAAAACAGCGTAATAGCAAAAAAAATCTCTTAACTCCCCGACGTAGACCACAACCTCAACTCCATCTACTTTAGCCCCTGTGGGCACTTGTATTTATGGGTGTCCCTTCCAACTGATGTGGTGTGGGCGCATAGGAGTGTTTTATGCAAATCTCCTAAAATTCAACCAGTCTCCTTCTTTTGTTTTCTGTTTCACACTTCCAATTTTGGAAGATCCCCTCCTCTTTCGGGAGGAGCCATTATATGACGTCAGACTTCCTGATGTCATCTTCTGTCTTCACAATTGCTCATTCTGTTTTCACAATTATAATTTTTTCTCAGGGAAATTTTGACTGACAATTTTCTCAGCATGTAGACATCGGACACCTTTCAACAGATGACTTTAACCTCTGGCCCCTGACTCCTGCACCTGTCTGCTGTCTCTCGCCAGGCAGCAATAATAGTATTTTGTATTTTTTTTTCCAACAAAATTTGTACATCTGTTCTCAATATCCTGGAAAAATGAATCCCTTTCTGACAAAAAAAATAAAATCGTTTTCTTTAACCCCTGTATGCCATGTTAAATATTGTTACACAAAGACAGAATATAATTGAATATTGAAATTTAAAAGTGTTTCTTCAGGTAACAGATTTGGTAAAAACAAAAATTACTTGGGTCAAAGCCTACCTAGATGTTCCTCAGGGCTATCAGGCTCACTGGTTACTGTACTTGAGCCATTGAGATTGATTGCCTTCTCACTGGCGGAAAACGGGGGAATGGTGGACACGAGGAACTGTCCCAACCTGAAAATAACAACAATGATTTACCTTCAATTCCAACAACAATTATACTTCAAAACATTGTACAAATTAAAGACACTTGATATTACATTATTGCCTTTTCAGAATTGCCTGTATTAAAGAAAAGAAAAAGTCAGGATTGAAGAGAGAAGACAAATAGCCAGTACAAAGTTGCTCATATGAATGGCCTCATAATCCTCATTGGACACAAAGTTGACAGCAGCAATATCCCCATCTAAAGGGACCACGTTTCCATTTCGAAATTTCTGTTTCAGGCTTTAGGGAATTCCATTTTTTTTTTCCCATTTGCAGTATAGATTTTTGATTTTGCCTTATTATAATACTTAGTGAGAAAGGCTAACAATATATAAATGTTATTAAAACAAGAAAAAAGGAAAATGAAAAATTTTCCTAACTGGAATATCAATCCATTGGATAAGTTGCTCCAGCTTGATAGGGTTTTGTACCTCATGCTTCAGCCCTTAATCTAACTTGATGAGTTTCTGGGACAGTCCTTTTAAAGAGTTCTATGATTCTAAATAAGAATTAAGTGAAAGTGGTAAAACCTACAGAAAAGTAGCACTACAAAGTCGTCTCAAAACAAAAACTACATTATCGTTTGCTGACTTTAATAAAAATTATTGAATGAAATTTTGGAAAAAAAGTTTAATTTGTAAAATTTGGCTTCTGAAATAAACTGCCTCTCATGTCTGTCACCATGTAATATGAAAACAAAAGGATGAAACAAAAAGACAAAATCTCCCTCCCACCATTACCACCAAATATTTTTCTTTTTATTAAATCAACCCAACTTTATAAAACTTGGTTCCTAAATACTGTAAACTGTAGGGAGACCATAGATAAGGGGTGGTGTATTAAAACATTACTGACTTTATCCTTTGATGTCTGTCGGATGAATGAATTATGAAAGGCAAATATTGTAACAAATTAAAATGGCAGTTGAAATCTCATTGTAAGAAAAAAAATTCCATTTCAAAATCACCATTTCTGTTTCAAGTAGGTCAGTCCATTTTTCCATTTTCAAGGAAAATAAGCCCCTCTGTATATCTATATAGTGACATTACATTTCAAAGTCAAAACTCTTGATGTTCTATCATCACAGAGTGGACCCTGATATTTTGCTTTTTTGTAATGAATGGAGTTTCCTCAGGCTCTGTGCCTACAGCAACTATTTGGACTTAAGCTAAACCCAGACTTCAAGTGAAACTTGTACATATGATCAATCATTAAAGATGCTAAGAAAATGGCCAATTCCCTGTACGGCTCCATTAAATTCTAGACGCCTCCCCTCTACCTTTATAAGAGCCAGATCAAACCAAAAATGGAGTACAGCTACCATATTGTTGTAGCATACCTACGGACAATACTGGGTATGTCTCCATTCACATCAATACAGTAGTAAATACTGTATGTTGGTCTGCAGTTGGAGATTCATTGTGGAATTCACTTGACTCACTTCTAGCAGTTAACTATTTCTTCTACGCTCTGCTGGCAAATCTTATATGTGTTGTTCTTGTCCTAAGTATTATCATTCATTACCAGCCTTTATGTAATTATTCTATTCAGTAACATTCCCTAGGTTACAACACATATATGGGCAGGAGCTGCACAGTCTTCACTTTCCAATCTTGATAGAGTTGAAAAGCCTCATCACAGCGTTGTGGGTGAGGAATTATTTTCCACGTTAATATCCTTTTTCCACAGATGAATCATTGCAAGTGTCTCATTACTTTATCATTATTTCCATGGAAAGTGCTCAGATGAACTACATTCTATGGTTCCACCAGTTCTAACCTTCATGACTAAAACCCACCATGCCACGCACATTACAGCAAATCTCTCTCATTCCTTTCATATTCCATTGGTGAGATGTAAGTTCCACTTGAACAGCTAATTCCCATGATTGGATGCTTTGTGGAACCAACTTCTAAGAGGATGCTTCATCAATCCCTACAATCTTAACCTGTTCAAGTCTAGGGTTAACTGTTATCTTCTACACATATTCATATAAATGTAGCCTCTGTAACCCTGTACCTCTTATTATTTTGTACAGGGTGAATATTATGGTAAAAAAAAAACAAAAAAAAAACACTGTTTGGCATCTCAATCCATCTTTCTTTGGACACAAAAAGTGTAATATGTAAACTAAGCAGCCATTAGATTTACTTTATTCCAAAGGGTAGGGTTTCATTCCAATTCAAGACCATAGTTTCTATTTTGGAAAGGCTTAGCTTAAAGCCCAATATGTCAGCTGCCTCTTTTGACAAAGCTATATATCTAGCCCAGGAGAGGCAAACTTTTCAGTGAAAAGGCCACATTCAAAAATTCACAATTTTATTATGCTGCATAGTATAGTAACCCAAAATAATTAATATTTAAAATAGACAAAAAAAAGGCTTTTAAAAAAAAAAAAAATGTAATTAATTTTTATTAATTAATATTTTAAAGTAATGTAGAAGATTCACATGAAATGCATTTATTTAAACTCAGTTTAAATAAAGTACTTTAAAGAAAAAAATATTAATAAGTATTTTTAAGTTAAAGATTTACATGAAACACATCTGAAAGACAAAGTAACCTTTTTTTTTAAAAAAAAATATTTTTATTAATTAATATTATAAAGTAGAAAACATTTATTTGAAAAACAAATTAACTCTGTGTAAAGAAATAAAAAACAATTCTTACTAATATTTTAAAGTAGAAACTTGAAATAAAACACATCTAGAGTAACTAAATTTAAAAAAAAAATTAATTTAGATTTTAAAGTAGAAACTTTACATGAACCAGATTTGTTTGAAAATAAAGTCATTCAGTTTAAAGAAAAATATTTTGAAGTAGTAACTTCACATGAAACAGATTTATTTGAAAAAGTAATTCAGTTTGAAGAAAAATAATTTTTATTTATATTTTGAAGTAGTAACTTCTCATGAAACAGATTTATTTGAAAAAGTAATTCAGTTTGAAGAAAAATAATTTTTATTTATATTTTGAAGTAGTAACTTCACATGGAACAGATTTGTTTGAAAATAAAGTCATTCAGTTTAAAAAAAGAAAATTATTTATATTTAGAAGTAGTAACTTAAATGAAAGAGATTTATTTGAAAAACAAAATAACTCAGCAACAGAAAGATCTCAATGACTCAATGAGAATAATGTATCAGACTGCAGTCACTTACCAATTTGTTAAAATTAGGCATCAAATTGCTTGTAACAATTATTTTCTCTTTCAAATTTACTAACATTTGGTGAGCCACATAAATTCTTTTGGTCGGTCGCATGTGGCCCGTAGGCCGTAGTTTGCTCACCCCTGCTTTAGCTTAATCATTCAGCTCTCCTTGTGTGAAAAGAGCTTCACTTTTACAGTCTGAAAATCTCCCCAAAACAAATGATAAATAATACAACTGCCGTTGCTGCTGTCAGTATATTCATCCATTGCTTCTGCAATATTCATAATGTCATCATCTTCATCAAGATCAGGCAAGTGGGGCATGGTAATATTTTGGTGGGGCATGCGTAGGATGTGCACCCCTTGGTGCCAACAAAATACCACACCTTTATACCAACAGAATAAGGAGGCAATTCGAGAATGAGTTATTGACAGTGAATTTCTTTTCTAGTGAGTCTGAGTGAGAGTGTTAATCTTAACGCGTGTTAATACATACGATGCATATACAGTTATGTATACATAAAACTATTTTCTGTATATGTACATACATGTGTAATTGGCATACATGTAAGAATTAAATATTACATGGGGGGGCACCAGAATTTTAGAAATACCAAAGTGGGTCATGGACCAAAACTGGTTGGGAACTACTGGTTTAGAGCTGTCAATAAATAAACACCACTCAGCTGGATTTTACTTAGGTAGTTCCCATTGCAAAAAAAAAAAAAAAAAAAAAAATTATGTAGCCACAGCTCTTAAACACACAAGGTTATGGTTTTTGAAACAAGAAGGTTTTTATGGGATGGGGCTGCTAGCCCCATAAGCAACTGGTTTTGAATTCAAAGTATGATTTT
The DNA here is from genome assembly GCA_963932145.1 of Acanthosepion lycidas. Lineage (NCBI taxonomy): Eukaryota > Metazoa > Mollusca > Cephalopoda > Sepiida > Sepiidae > Acanthosepion > Acanthosepion lycidas. The sequence continues at coordinate 23,832,471 of OZ010612.1, forward strand.
ATGATATTTTTTTCTTTTTAAATCTTTTCACCCTAAGCAAGGTAATAATGCCACTAATACACAAGGGGTTACTAGGAGTGAAAGAGGAAGACTGAAGAGAAGAGAAAGGACAATAAAAGAACAGGTTTCAGGAATACAGACGATGCTGAATGGTTTTGCACTTAAAGTTTTGAAGAATGTATGTGGCAGAGAAACAAGAAATCAGAATGAAGTTACAGAGGCGAGAGGTACAAGAACTTATTTGAATATAACATACAGTTACATTACAGTACAATAGTAAAAGAGTGAGACCTAGTTGCCAATCAAGCAGCAAGCTTAAATTCATGCAATAGAGGCAGCAAAGAGGAAAGCTCATCAGAACAATTACCATGAAAATATTTGTAGAAAGGACAGAGGGAAGCCACATCATGGTGGTTGTAGAGTTAGGTAATAGCAACAGACAGTACTTGATTGAGTCTGGCTGCTAGGCAAGGAGTTAGGTGGTTTATATAACAGCCTGGGAGATTCCACTCTGTTACTCAGGCAAGTCTATTCTGTAGGTTCTGATTGGCTGATGATTCCAGTGTGGATATTGTGCTCAATAAATATCCAGCACAATATCCACCCTGTGAATTTATTCAACAGAGGGATAACCCTGTTTATTTTTGTCAGCCAACTGGATGCTAGTTAGAAATGTCCCTGCAAAGGTGAGTCTCACACTCTTGATTGTTCAGTGATGAGAAAGTGACTGAAGCCAAAATGACAGGTCAGGATTGATTACTTTACAGAATCTCAAGATATATCGTAGGAGCACCAGTCCAGATATGGCAACAAAATTCAATGCACAGACAAATGGTAGATTTATATATATGCAAGATAGATTCTGCTGGGAAAAAGTTTCTGGCATGACACAGTGAACCAACTTTCCTAACAATTGATTTAATATAATCAAATCCACCATGTCAGTGAAAAACATGAGCCCAAGAAGGCACAAACAGCTGCTCTCCTGGAGGTTAGCATCAACCATGCTTATGGCTGGCAGAAAGATTCTTTATGGTGATTAAATGAAAATAGTTTTATTTTGGTGACATTAAAATTCAATTCCAACTCCAGATCATGGTTTTTGTTATGGAAAAAGATTTATTGTCAGTCTTACTTTTTAGAGAACTTGATAAAGAATGTCAATTTTTTTATTCTTCAAGATCCATCTTCCTGTATAAAGAACCAATATGAAATGGAAGAAAGGAGGGCAATGCTACATGATCACCAGTGCAATGAAATAGCAAAGAAATGAAATTTACCTTAAAAGTGAATTGGAATCTGAAGCTCCTTGTAGCAGTACAGATATAACACTGGCAATTGTCTGAATTGTCTGGTGCGATAATTTGTGGTCTTTGAGAATGTGTAAAAGACGAGACACCAGGCCAACTTCACGCATTAAATGCACATTGCTCTTCTGGTCACTGTAAAAAAACAAAACAAAATAAACAAATATATATATATATGTATATATATGTGTGTGTGTGTGTGTGTGTATAGATGATGAGACAAAGTGGAAAAGCTTATAAATGATGCATTTCTTGACATCTGTTGGTCTTGGCTTATTCAGGTTCAAATGAATGACAAAAACTGTAAGGAAAATGTGTTAGGATTTTTGAGGATAAGAGGGCCAATAAATTAAATTTCTTTTATCAGACATCAATCAGAAAAACCTTTGTTTGTTTTATATATATATAGATATATATATATATATATATATATAGTTGGATTGATGTGAGTTTGTGACCCTGGGTTTCATGCTATTTGCGATCGTCAGACAAACTGATTAATTTTTAAATTTTGGATTTATATACGGTTTCATACATTGTTATTTTTATGCAAGTGGGAGGAAAAATTGTCGTTGGAACAATACTTATACTTACACAAACGTATATACATGCATGTACACTCATTGACATACGCAGGCACACAAACACACGCTTACTCACCAGAGCTCACACAAACATAAGTGAACAGTGTGGGACTGCTCATATATGTGTCGTTGCGAACATATGTACACATTTGGTCGCTATATTCAATGTTGGATTGTGTAGCGAACATTTTTTGTTTGTTGCGCTGTCATATATATGTGTGTGTGCGTGTGTTAAAGTTCTCAGAATAAATCTGTAGAGAAGACAAATTGAATAAAATAAACTATCGGAAAATAGTATGTAGTCCTTGTTGACGTGTTTTGTTATTTGACTTTATCAAGGCAAGTAATGATAAATATGATGTATATGTTGGGTGACAGCCTGTAGGAGTAAAGTTGAAAGCATGGGCAATTTTATTTTGAAACATTGTAATTTTTTCATTTGAACGTGAGCTACTGAAAGTTAGAGAGTTGTGTCCCTTTAATTGTTTTCATCAGCCAAGATGGCGGCATCTGAAAACAATCACAGTAATGAAAACTTGTGAATCCAAAATTTTAGGATTGCAGGTCCAGATCCAGCCTAGAATGATTTTTATTTGCTCACAGAGTCTGCCTGATTCCAAAATGATATGATATGTTGAGCTGCGGCTTCTAGGAGTTAAATTGAAAAAGTGTGACACACTGACATTCGCATTTATTATATAAAAGGAAAATATAGCTAGCAGTTTTGTCCTCTGATGGACTATAAAAAAAAACTATTAAATTCAAAACCTTCTATTATTTAAAATTTATGATACATAAATTAATCTCAAACTAAAATAATATAAATAATAATTACAATATAAAAAAAAAAATTTGTGTGTAATTGAGCGTCTTTTAAGCTAATTCATATATATATAGGAGGCACAGTGGAGTAATGGATAGCAGCTTGGATTGAGGAATCAGAGAGCCGAGTTCGAATTCGAGTTAAATCCATTACATTCACTTGCTATACCCTTGGGAAAGGTGCGAATCCTCTTCTCCCTCCAGCTCTGGGTAAATAGCAGGGCAGACTGGGTTCTATAGCCTTGGATGGCAACTGGTCTAGGAGAAGGACAACTCTGAATTCAAAACCTGCGGAGTGTTGTTTGGGGGCCTTGTGGCACTTAGTGCACCAGGTCTCCTTATTTGGCCCTTCAAAAAATTTGGATGGTCCTGCACGAAACCTTCACCACTATAATCAAATCTCATGTGCTGTTGTCGGGCTGTCAGTTTCCTGGGAACTGATCTGCTTGATCCTCATATGTCGAGTTGACGGGAGAGTCAAGTGAGAGAGTGTGTGTGTGTATGTATATATATATATATATATATATATATATATATATATATATATATATTGGGTGTAACAGCAACATTGTCCAAATCATGTTACAGCATAATTGCCCATCCACAAAATGTTTAATATCTTCCCAACTTGACAAATGGTGGTGAGAGGAAAAAGATCATTCAGGCCTTCAGTAATGGTACCGACATTCGTACACTGGCTTCCATCTTCAACATCGATTCAAGAACCATCATGGTAATAAGTTTAAAGAAGAGAGAACAGTAGAGAGGAAAACTGGATCAGGAGGTCGCAATAGTAAGAGGGATCATCATTTCAACTTAGAGCTAAAGAGATCAATTAGAAAAGATCCAACTCAATTCATAAGACGTTTATATTAGGTTGTTGCAAAAATAATGATGTAATAATGTCGTTTTTTGATGTTACGTCAAAAAACGACATTATTACGTCATTATTTTTGCAACAACCTAACATATATAAAAACAAATGTGGAAAAACTTTTTTTTAAATTACTGGTTTAAATTAATTATGGTATTACAAGTTAGCATTTATTAAATAAACACACACCAAAAATTAATTTGCTTAAATTCTTAAATGTAAAGTGACAGTGAACACACAATAAAGAATACACATAATTTTACAAATGAATTTTTATTTTCAGAATGATTGGTAAATAATATACAAATGAATTACCAGATTTTATTATTGGAATGCATTGCCAAATGTAAAAAGCATTTCAAACTATAGAAATACAATTGCAATTGATTGTTACCTTAGAAATGATCTACAACTGCACACCCAACACAATTTATGGAGAGGGGGAGCAACTCATCTTTTACCAAGGGTTAGGTATGGCACTACAAATTATTTTTCTGGTGGGGTAGGGTTAATGCACTATAACTGATTTTTAACACAGAGAGGGAAAAGCACTGTAACTTATTTTTACATGTGGGTGGAACCATTGCAACTGATTTTTAACTTTGGCGGCAGGGGAGGGGAGTACTGCAACTGATTATTACAGTGTCAGGGAGGGAAACACTTCAACTTATTTTTAATGGGATGGAGCAAGGGAAATGCACTGCAACATATTTTTACTGGGGGAATGGATTACGGCTGATTATTACTGGGGGAATGCACCTCAATTGATTTAATATTAAATATCCACAGTAAATTATTGGAATACCAACTGTTTACATAACCCATGTTATTCCAGATTGGGTTAATTAAACAAATCCATCAAAACTTTCACTGTAATGAACTAAATAAATCCCTATCCATCCTGATGTTACACCTGGAGAATCTGATACTCACCAGTCAAATAGAGGGAAAGAGAGACAAGGGAAAACAATGCATGACATACCTGATAGGCTTAAGCAAGTGGATGACAGAACATGGTCTGGGGGAGGTAGCAGAGGGAAGGAACTTGTTGAGAGCTGCAAGAGATAGAGGGAGGTGGAGAGCCATGATCACCTACATCCCGAAAGGATATGGCACATAAAAAGAAAGAATCTTTGCTCTGACTCTGGAGGTTGACCTTTGAGGCCAGATGGAAGCCATAATAAGAGAGTTGATTTTGATTGGCTGAGCTGGCATGGGAATGATAGAGAAAGGTTTTTCAGTGAGTTGGTTCTTACACATCAAGGAATATAGATGTGTTCATTTTTGTGTCCGAAACGGCTTCCCAGTGGTGGGGGAGGGACACCACTGGATAGTTAAAAAATCTATACGTTGATGTGAATGATAAAACTAGATAAGTTAAAATTCTCCATGTTTGATGTCCTTTCATCTCTGAACTGAAACATCTAGGGAACACCATCTGAGAGATATGCAACATTGCAATTAAATTGCAGCCATTGACCTCTCAGCATGTGGGGTCTTTACAAAACCGAGAGATGGAGATGACTTCTTTCACAATGAAACAGTGTGTGTTCCTGAGTGAACTTTTAGGTGAGTAAGGAGTAGCCGAGGTCTAGACCCATGCTCTTGTCATCCCCTCCTTCAAAATCCATTGGCAAGGTGAGATCTGGAACAGCTGATGGTTCACTTGCAAGTGACCCACCAGCCACAAAAAGTGTTTGATCTTCATGGCAATAGTTTGACTTGTTTACCTTGTCCAGTTATATCGCAATTAGTTTTGTCTTCATACCCAATACTAATTAAAGCCCAATAGAAAAGGTTCACAGAGCAGAATTCCAGTTCATAAGAAATAAATGCACATTTAGTATCGATAAAATGAAGCTTACCTTGACTCCGTGAGAAGTTCATAAAAATGTTCATAGAGAGATCGCTGCAGATCACCAGGGGCCTCATGCCACACCTAAACAGAAATATTTCAATATTTTTAGAAGCACTTTGCAAAAATTCAGAAACACATAACAATACATAAAATATATTCCATTTTACGGTAGAAGTGAGAAAAAATTGAAAAACATAAATCATCATAAATATGCTTTATTCTATCATATTATTGTTGTTTTTTAATGCAACACTCTGGCTCTATACACTCTTCATTATTACTATTATTTTATAACTAGTTTTATTCCATCTTATTATTCTTGCTTTTTATCCCAACATTCTGGCTCTATACACTCTTCATTATTACTATTATTTTATTACTAGTTTTATTCCATCTTATTATTCTTGCTTTTTATCCCAACACTCCGGCTCTATACACTCTTCATTATTATTTTATTACTAGTTTTATTCCATCTTGTTTTTGTTGCTTTTTATCCCAAAACACTGGCCCTATACACTTTTCATTATTACTATTATTTTACTACTAGTTTTCTTCCACCTTATTATTGCTGCTTTTTTTTAAAAAAAACTTAATGACAAGTGATATAATGGAATATGCATACACCTGTGTTCCCCCTCACTGGAATATGATTGGCTGGTGTCCGTCATCAATACCGATGGACGTGTAGAAGGGTCAGAGCCTTAGTCTGAGAGCTAAATCTATAACGACACCCATTGGACTACGCCATTGATCTACACTTCTTACTTGCGACTACGACGCATACCAGTCGATTACTGCTATCATATTCTACTTGGTTATAGTAGCCAAAACCACTTAGCTACTTCATTCAAATATATCCCTTTCCGGGACATATCAACAAGTAACTTCCAATTGTTATACATTTTCTTCTCAGATTATTCTATATCAGATTACTTTTGTTTTAATTTTCTGTGCAAGTGTATGTATAGGATGTATATAAGTTATGTAAATGATAGTTGTTGCTCTGTCAAATGATTGGACAGGGAAGATCTTTCCATGCTAACCATAGCTACTGTTTTCTGAAAATATGTTCATGCTCTCCAACCGTCACATTTTCATATCTGCCTTTGTCTTTTTACATATCTATATATAATTTTTGAAGATTTTACTTACCTCCAGATCGCAGAGAAGGTCCTCAAAAGCTGACCTATTTGGGATGACACAGCTCTCCCGCCCACTATCCACTGTGCCAACCAGGGAGAAGGTCAAGTGAAGAATGTGGCTGTTTAGTAAATGTCTTTTTTTCTTGAATAACATCGCCAAAGTCTAAAAAACAAGAACAGATCACAAAAAATTACAAATGCAAGGCAACCAATCATGAATTTGAGAAAAATAATAGTGTATTCAAAATTTTGTTAGTTCTGTTAAATTTTCTAATTAATATTTTTTGATATGTTGGCATTATTCTTCTAAGTCTCTTCAGGATGCTGCGGTTCATGGCTCACCACAATTTCCTGTTCTTTGTAGCTCTTGAAAAAATTTGTCTTTTGTTATCATTCCTAAACCTTGTTCTGCCATCCATTTACTTATGATTGTTCTTCTTTTATGTGTCAGGTCCCTTCAGGACATAGGTAATGATGGCTCTCCACAATTTCCTGTCCTTTGTAGCTCTTAATAAATTTTGTCTTTTTGTTATCACTCCTGGATCTGCTATCCATTTACTCAAGCTCGCCAGGTAGGTGGTGCATTGTTTTTTCTGTCCTGTGAGTATCAAATTCTCCAAGCCCTCTTTCCTCATTATGTTCCCTAGAAACTTGAACTATCTCTTCCTGATGTCAGTGAGAAGATTCCTTTTTGTTTCCATTTACTCTAATACTTTCTTGGTGTTCAAATGTTCGGTCCATGGTATTCTCAGCATCCTTCTGTAGATGTTCCTAAAACTTATTGTCAGATGCAAAATTCAGATTGGCCAAATTTTGACAGTTTTACTTACATCACAATTTTTTTACAATTTTTTCTATTAGGTTGGTGCAAAAATAATTTCGTTTTCTCACATAGTAACATATGTTAGAAAACGAAATTATTTTTGTACCAACCTAATACATAGCAAGTTTAACTACAATTTATTGCTAATTCCATATAAACAATTATATTTTAGCTCATTGGTAGCAGTGAGCAGCCGCAACAGGCTGGATGAACTGACATTGCAGGCCAGATCCGACCCACGGGCCATAGTTTGCTGACCTTTGCTTTAAGCCTTCATCAGACTAAAGTGATGTTTCTGCTGATGCAACCACATTTGTGTATGACAGAAACAGGATGCTGAAAATTTTAAATTTAAGTCAATTTTTCTTTTTTTTAAATATATGTTTTGGGTATATGTTTGAACAAATTTCATTTAGATGCTTTTTATTTTTGTTTATGTTTCTATTACGTTTGTTATTAAATATCCCACATTGGAATAGAAGATCCACCAAGAAAGGTAGGAAGATGTCAAGGATGTAAGCACAGCTTTGTTGAATATTAGCTAGTTTGCCAGCGGTTTAGCACACAAGTAGGCAAATGTAGCCAAAGCCAAAACTGACTTGAGTCATTTATGGAGAAATATATAGCTGAACAAAGACCCCTCATGCAAATGTAATGGGAAGGTCCATTCTAGCAAAATGGACCAACCCAACTGGTGTATTAGGCGCTCTCCTATAAAATAAGGTAAAATCAGCTTTTACAAGGAAATAGAAGGAGGCAGCCATGATGGCAGGTAAGTCACTTGACTTCTACAAGCTTCAAACTTGTCATTTATTCTTATGGCTTATTAACCTTTTCAAGGTTATTTAGAGCCAAAACATTTTTGAAGGTTAACAATTTAGGTTTGGCTTGCTTTGTTTTGTTTTACGGCATATCAACCTCAATGGGTTATTTAATGCTGACAAAATTTTCATTGTTGGTAATATTTTTTCCAAAAATCTATTTCTGGCAATATTTTTTCTTCGCTGGTAATATTTTTTTCAAAAAATGTAGAAATGGTAATGTTTTTTTTTGTTTTTTTTTAAATGTATAGCTGGTAATAATTTTTTTTTTTACAAAGTATTTCTGGTATTAAAATCTATTTTTACACTTTCATAGTGTTTTGACTCCAGTTTGGGGGTTTAATATTCGGCCATAGCTTGAACCCTAACAGGTGCTACCATCCCAGGTCAGGGTGGACCTGGAAAAACCAGAAATTAAGAGGTGGTTCCATGCTCCTCAAAACCTCCTGATCAGAAGCCTTGCTGTTGGACGTAGTTTATCATCTTACCCAGGATGCAAGAACTTAGGGAGATCATTTTCTGATAAAAGTCATGCTATTTAGCCCATAGCTGGGAGGAGAAGAGTAGATTCATACCTTTCCCAAGTGTATTTGCACATAAGTGAATATAACGAACCTAACTAGAATTTGAACTTGGCTCTCTGATTTTTCATGGAGAGGTGTTAGCCATTACACTACCTGCACATCCAAGTTGTATTCCCAAGCAATTATCCGCCTTGGTACTGAACAGGTTTAATGTTACTTAACTTTGGTGATCAGATGGGAATGTTTAAACGTGATATGACTAAGCCAAACTTGACATTTGTAAATAAGTACAGATAACTCTTTAACAAGTCAGGGATCAATTTGACACTGTATTTATATATTAACAGGACTGCATTTCTGAAATGTTTAAAAAAAAAAAAAAAATTTTATTTCAACAAATGTCATGAGAAGAGCTCATTTTTAAAAGAAACATATTCCCTGATTTGTTTTTTTTTACAAGTGGACCACTTTACTTAAGTAGTGCACGATGCATCATCTAGGTTCTTCACAGCTCAACCATCTTTAACATGGAGAAAGTTTTCAGATGTTTCAAATTTAAAATCTGTGAAAATAGGGTTCTACTTGCCTGGTATCCTCGGATGCGATCCATATCCCACATAGCTGACTTGTTACTTCGGACAACACAAACCAGCGCTTTGACAGCAGCATACAAACCCTCGACATCAGTTGCCATAGCAATCAGGCCCAGGAGGGCTCCTGTACCACCAACATTCTCAAGCATTTTGGCCACAGGACGAGGGCAAAAGGTTCGTACACCTGAAATTAACAGAATAGAACCTTGAATAAATAAATCATATATATATATATATATATATATATACATACACATACATACATACATACGCAGAGAGGTGGAAAGAAAGAGACGAAAAGAGAAAGGCGGAGAGACAGGGAGATGGAAAGAGAAAGGCGGAGAGACAGGGAGATGGAAAGAGAAAGGCGGAGAGACAGAGAGATGGAATGAGAAAGGCGGAGAGACAGAGAGATGGAATGAGAAAGGCGGAGAGACAGAGAGACAGAGAGATGGAACGAGAAAGGCGGAGAGACAGAGAGATGGAACGAGAAAGGCGGAGAGACAGAGAGATGGAACGAGAAAGGTGGAAAGACACAATTGAAAAGAGATGGGTGGAAAGAAAGAAGCGAAAAGACAGGGGTGGAAAGAGAAAGGTGGAAAGACACTCTTTCCACTTCTCTCTTTCCACTTTTCTTTTTCCATCTCTCTGTCTTTTCACCTCTTTCTTTTCACTTCTCTCGTTCCACCTCTCTGTATTTTCACCTCTTTCTTTCCACCCCTCTCATTCCACCTCTCTGTTTTTTCACCTCTTTCTTTCCACATTTCTCTTTCCATCTCTGTCTTTTCACTTCTCTCTTTCCACCTCTCTCTCTTTCCACCTTTCTCTTTCCATATCTCTCTTTCCATCTCTGTCTTCCCACCTCTCTCTTTCCATCTCTCTGTCTCTCTCTCTCTCTCTCTTTCCACCTCTCTGTCTCTCTCTCTCTCTTTCCATCTCTCTGTCTTCCCACCTTTCTCTCTCTCTTTCCACCTCTCTGTCTTCCCACCTCTCTCTCTTTTCCCCTCCCTGTGATTGCTTGCGTGCTTATTTATATTTCAGCTTTCTTTAAACAAACGATATTTTAAATATTTAAAAAATATTTTTTGCCATATTTAAAAAATATTTTCAAGTGAATATGATTTTAAAATATTTTTTGCCATATTAAAAATATATTTTTACGTTAAAGTGATTTAAAAAATATTTTAAGTGAATAAGATTTAAAAATACGAGTTGTTTATACAGTAGGTATTTTTTATTTCAACTTTCTTCATGTTATAGTGGAACACACCTATTCTATAGTTAATAGACTCTCCCACCTATAATAAGTAGGAGTAGTAAGAGTAACGAGGGAGTCGCTCACTGGGTCAGTCAGTCGATGCCGGACGACCGTTAGTCGGATACTAAAGTATCAGCAACCACAACTAGATTTCTCTGCGTCATTACCTATTATATCAAGTTCCTAACGTTTTGTACGTCGAACCTATTTTAGGACCGACTTAGTACAAATACAAGCCTCCACTGTGAAACTACTTCATAACACTTCAAACAGACAATATTTTAATGTTGAAATCAACTTCAACCTGAACTGTCAGTGACCCAATGGGCTATGGGTAGTCTAGTATGACAAAGATGAGGACAACAGTCTGAACAATGTTAATAATGTAAATAATTTCTATACCTCATCTCAGAAATATAGACATATATATCAGATAACAATATATATTTTTATATATCAAGAACAGTATTGGGGAAATTGAACGGCAAAAAAGTAAAAGTTTAATTGTGATGCATTTCATTCTTCGGGACGTCATCAGACAGAATTTGTTATGTTGATGTGGCTACATATGTGCATGACAGAGGGATGCTGGGAATTTTAGAATTTTTACTTCAGTCAAATTCATTTAGTCTTTTTCTTTCCATTACTTTTATAAATAGGTTTTCCACACCATTCCTGTCAGATCTAATATCTCAGTGTCGACCAGTCGACCATGTTTTTTGCTAGACGTTCCCATGCAAATAAACACTTATTATGGCAGTTGCACTTCTTGTCAATGCTGGTTAGGTTGTCATTGGCTGCCTTTATGTACGTTGTTCCTCTTGGCTTTATTTCCAGAGCCTCTTTAACTAACCTTAAAATTGTTTCTATTAAACAGTTCTGGGGTAGCTTATTGCTAGCAAAGTGAGTATCTATTAAACCTATAAATGCTAAAATCATTCAATTATTCAGCAATGCAAAAAAATGAATAGGGGGGCATTTTGGCTGCCCCCCCCCCATCTTGAGAAGTATAGAAGCAAGTAGAAAAGTAATGAATAATTAAGTATTTAAAGGATAAATATGATTCCCACGACCAGATTCCTTAGGAAAGCCTGCATGCAGCAATGAAGTCCTAGCCGAGGACAGGCATGCGGCAATGAAGTCCTAGCCGAGGACAGGCATGCGGCAATGAAGTCCTAGCCGAGGGCAGGCATGCGGCAATGAAGTCCTAGCCGAGGACATGCGGCAATGAAGTCCTAGCCGAGGACAGGCATGCAGCAATGAAGTCCTAGCCGAGGGCATGCATGCGGCAATGAAGTCCTAGCCGAGGGCTGGCATGCGGAAATGAAGTCCTAGCCGAGGGCTGGCATGCGGAAATGAAGTCCTAGCCGAGGGCAGGCATGCAGCAATGAAGTCCTAGTTGAGAGTCAGCATGCAGCAATGAAGTCCTAGTTGAGAGTCAGCATGCAGCAATGAAGTCCTAGTTGAGAGTCAGCATGCAGCAATGAAGTCCTAGCCGAGGGCAGGCATGCAGCAATGAAGTCCTAGTTGAGAGTCAGCATGCAGCAATGAAGTCCTAGTTGAGAGTCAGCATGCAGCAATGAAGTCCTAGTTGAGAGTCAGCATGCAGCAATGAAGTCCTAGTTGAGAGTCAGCATGCAGCAATGAAGTCCTAGTTGAGAGTCAGCATGCAGCAATGAAGTCCTAGTTGAGAGTCAGCATGCAACAATGAAGTTCTAGCAGAGTGTCGGCATGCTGTATTGAAGTTCTAGCCAAGGGTCAGAATGCAGCAATGAAATCTTAGCCGAGGGTCAGTATGCACCAATGAAATCCTAGCCGAGGGTCAGTATGCCGCAATGAAATCCTAGTCAAGGGTCAAGCAAGTGTCCACCTGATCATCTCCTTCCTGCTTCATCCCAGATAAAATCCTATCACTACTGTCACTCATATAATAAATCAAGATAAAAAAAAAAAACTGTCCATTGTTGATGTAGTCTTTGATGTATCGTTGGGGTGTTACGAATTGAATCCAGAAACAACACAAAACATAACAAGAGGCAAATAAAGAAGAGGAAGTGTCTTACCTAGATATCCCATGAGTATAGCACCAAGACTCCGTGCTGGTCCACTTAGATGCCCTGCCGAGTTGTGAATGATACGAATTGGTGTCGCATTCTCATGAGAGCCCATTGCCAACTGTAAAGAAAATGCAGAAATATAATAGCGTTGCCAGATTTTGGTGCTGAAAAAACATTTATCTTAACAGTAATTTTTATTATGTCAAATGTTATTTTTAGTGGATATCCAGATTTGCTGCTGAACTTTTGACTTTTATATTCACACACTATATATATATATATATATATATATATATATATATGTGTGTGTGTGTGTGTGTGTGCAAGATAAAAATATATAAGTTTTTATAAATCAAGAACAATATTGGGGGAAAAATGTATGACAAAGTGGAAAAAGTTTTCTTGTGACAAGTTTTGTCCTTTAGGACTTCATCAGACTAAATGCTGATAATTTTAAATTTTAATTTATATGTGTGTGGGTAAAAATCGGCAAGATTACTGTATTTGATGGCATATAAGAAGCACAAGTGGATAAGACACATCTCAATTTCAGCAGGGCAAATCAAGAAAAAAATTAGTCATTAGTAAAATTATTAGTAAATGTTACAGACGAGGCTATATTTATGAGGTATTATTTTGGTTAAACAAGCCATGATTACAATTAAATGAAAAATAGGAAAAAAGAACACGAGCCTATAAAAACATTATTATATCCTTTATATGATCTGTATAATCTGCATCTTGTAAATGTCTTAGTGGAATAATTAGGATATAAAAATTCTGATTGTATTTACACCAATGCAAATGGAAATTATCACAAGAAAAATATTAATGAAATAAATTTATTTTACAAATATATAGTTTGAATTTATTGCATATAATTTTAGTAAAACAAAGTACTAATATTAAATGTGATGAAATTAATATAATGAATGTTATCAATGATAACACTTTTAATTACCATAATAGTCTTTTAAATAATGACAATAGGTATATGAAAGTTACTCTAAAATCTAAGTTAATAGGAGTTGCCAGGTAGATAATTTTGGCCGACTATCATAAATTTTAAACCTATATATGGCATATAAGATGCAGGGGAATTTTAAAAGATATTTTTAGTAAAAAAAAGTTTGCCTTACATGCCATCAAATACAGTATATAAAAAAAATTATTTTAAATTCCCAGCATTACTCATTTGTGCACAGGTGTAGTTGCACCAACATAACAAATTTAGTTCGATGAAGTTCTAAAGGACGAAATGTGTCACACAAAAACTTTTTACATTTTGTCATACATTTTTTGTCATACATTTTTTTTCCCCAATATAAGTTTCATTAAAGACAGCGGACAAGGTATTCTGATTAAAGCTTTTTATTTAATTCTTTTCTGGACATAAAGTGTATAAAAATTGACTAAATGTTCTATGTACATTCAAATGAGTCCTAATTGAGCTTTGGTCAGAGAGTCGCAATGTGAGTTTTCTTGATAGGGTTGTAGTGGTATATCCAATTTGAATTTGGTTGGATCTGGGACACAGTTCTTTAAGGGACATATTAATTCATAAATAATATTGGTTCTCAGTAAAAAAAAAATAAAAATTACAGAAGAATCAATATTTTTTTATGAATTCACATGTCCCTGAAACAAAGGGTCAAAGGGTGGATAAGCCTTCTGATAGAATCAATGGCTATTTCGCACTATGTGGTAGCTATGGTTTCATAGCTATATATATGCAGACAGTGCGGGTGAAGAGCTTCCTAGACTGAAGTCAACAGCCAGAACAAAGAATTTCTCTCGTAGAATCAACAGCACCCAAGTTGGAGGACACAGTTGTGCTTTTGACCTAGAGAGGGATGTATTCTGCCAGGTCTATTTGCTCAAGACATGCTATGCGTGAATTTGTTGTGGTGTTCTTGTGATGCATTGGCCTTGTCTGAATATATATATATATATATATATATATATATATATATATATATATATATATATATACACACACACAAACATATTTTAGGCCTAAAAAAGAGCATCACAAGATCACAACAGGATTATAATATTATAAACAAAATCATATATGAGATACAACAATGTAAGCATAGAAAAAAAATTAAATTGCTTTAGTATACATTTCAGAGAAATGATTGTATATTTTAAAGAACACATATGTATGCAAAAATAAGTAATTTTTGCTTATCTGTTGGTGGCAACAGGTTTTCCTGAGAATATTCAGAACATTTGCCTTCTTTGGCAGTCCAAAACAAAGAGAGAAAATTTTTATTTTTATTTCTTTTAATGGTAAAACACTTGTTCTGATGCATCATGGGAGTATTCTAGATTATATTTAACTTTTTCATGATCTAATTTTATCTTTCTTTATTGTTAATGACCATTTTTATCTATATTTTAAAGTATTTTTATTACTTAACTTTAATTTTTCTCCTATCAAACTATTTTGGGTTCAGGATGACTACATAGTTTAGTAATAAAGGTTGGGGGGTTATTTAGTAATTTAGTAATCACTATAAATTAATAGCACTCTGGGCTTCAACCTAGATATGTAGAGGAAACTGGCTACATGCTCAGTTGCGCAGTGAACTTCCAATCACACCAGGTGAGGGAACTGAATATGATAACAATTTTAAATACCTGCTTGGCAATAGACTTGCTGTCCACTTTGTTGTAAACTTTCCTGATCTTTGTGATGGTCATTTGTGAGATGGCATGGGCATGGACACCAAACACAACCTTTTCTTCGGACACAAGGGAGGGTAGCACTTCACTCTCTAAAGAAAAGAAAAAAAAAAACATTTATAAATTGGTTCCAAAATTAAAATCTGGATTGCAAATTTACACAGGAAAGTAACTTATTTTGTAAATCTAACTTTGTGTGTATAAGATTGATACAAAAGTTCCCAGTGCTCTCTTCTGCATTATGTTAGAGAAATTATAGAAGTGTCTTTAAAGTTTATTTACCATATAAGTTGACTTCATGTATAGTATGACCATTGAATTTTTTTGCATAAAAAAAAAAAAAAAAAAAAAAGAAATTTGCCTGTGTAGAGTGCAACAGGTTGCCAAAAATGCACGATTAAAATAGGAACATCGTGAAACTTTCATGTGTCTTACTAGTTTTGTTAATGTTGTTAAGCTCAAATATTTAACAATGTGATAGGGGAATTTCTAGATATTTGTCATAGAACTTGCTATCATTAACTGAAGAATTATGTTATATAGGAATAAAGTGTAACTGCCAACACTTGAGTTTGAACATAGATCACCAGTGAACAAACACAGGTGATCCCATCATTGAATTAAGTGAATCATGTGACCATAGGGGAAACACACAAGTATAAAGTATTGTGACAACCATCTACATTTTTAGTCTATCCTCTATTACTATTCAGATCTCCAGTTCTAGTCTATCCTCTATTACTATTCAGATCTCCAGTTCTAGTCTATCCTCTATTACTATTCAGATCTCCAGTTCTAGTCTATCCTCTATTACTATTCAGATCTCCAGTTCTAGTCTATCCTCTATTACTATTCAGATCTCCAGTTCTAGTCTATCCTCTATTACTATTCAGATCTCCAGTTCTAGTCTATCCTCTATTACTATTCAGATCTCCAGTTCTAGTCTATCCTCTATTACTATTCAGATCTCCAGTTCTAGTCTATCCTCTATTACTATACAGGTCGCTATTGTCTACTCTATTCACTATACTATTTCTCTATTCAGATCACAATACGGTGGTTACTTTCAAGCGATTATTATCGAGCAAGTACTATTAGTGCAAGTGCTATTCAAAGGCGTCTGACACCAGTATTGTTCAACAGCTTACTATAGTTGTATCTGCGATTACAAAGTCTCTACTACAACAAGCATTATGAAAGTGACAACAAGTATTTGTTGACATCACAAGAAATGAAGATTCATCAGAAAATTAAAATAGAAAAACTGACATTTCCACGGTTCTTTCTAGTTTAAATTAATTCATATAAAAGCAACAAGCTTGTTGATAATTTAAAGTATGAAAAGATTAATAATCATTATTTAGCCAATTCAGAGTAATATAATAATGCCAGATTACTTTACAACTGCAACTAGTACCATATAACCCAGTACTTTTGTAGGGTTGGGTCATCAGCTAAACCGGGATCCCTTCAGAAGGCTTTTTCTGGTGAGGAGGGTTGCTAGACACCCCAGTGAATTTAAAAAACAATACCTGTCAAAGGGTGGATGAGCTTTCTGGTAAAGTAATTTTTCTTCAAAAAAGACCACCTATTTTTTGCATAAAATAACTTTTATTTTATTACTTGTGGGTGCATGCTCTTTAAGAACTGTTTGCAGAAAAGTAATGATTTCTGTGGCTCATTGCAGCTTATAATATGTTTGCAGTAGGTGCAAGCATGAGCCAGGAATGGTTTGCCAAGGGTAAGAAGGTACATTTTGAGCTAAATGATAGAATGTTCTGGAAAAGCAATGTATTTAAAGAAAAGAACCTTTGAAGGAAGACACAGCGTAAACAACACATGAAGTTGCAGGAAAATGTGGAAGAGAATTAGTCAACATGTTCAATTGATACGTTCAAACAGACAATATGTTTTGGTGGGTGGCAAACAAATTGAGCAATGACGGCATTGCATTGCCTGGTTTAAGAAATGATGGATACTTTTGCATCATCCCAAACTGAATAATGATGCTATAAATTCCAAAAGTACTCCTTTGGTAAGAAGGATATTCCTCCTCGAAGCTTCTTCCAAAGAATGGCTACTTTGTGTAACACATTAGCATGTGGATGCTTTCCCAAACTGTACAAACTTCTTCAAATCCAGGGTCAATCATCACCTATCTTCCACATCCTCATAATCTCCTCTAATAGCTACCCTCTACCTTGAGTGGCTCTTGGGCATTATATTAGGTAGATTCTAGTATTAAGTAAAAAGTCAGGAAACATACTGAGAAGAGCTGCTTGAAAGCTTCCAATATAAACTGGTCCCAGTTGGTACATCGTCTGGACAGTGTTAGTAGAAACAATGTCTTCAAGGAGATGACATGGTCCTTGCTTCCAGGTAAGGCGAGATTGTCGGCGTAGCTGTGGGGGAGTTCCAATGTATGCAAACACCGTGGTGAATGCTGTGGGACTGGCCGTTCCCCCTGCACCAAGATTTGGAGAAACATAGTGGAGCTGGAAAATAAAAAAAAGAAGAAATTAATGGTCATCAAAATATTTTAAAGCAAAGAATAAAATTAAGAAAAATATGCTTGTTGTTAATCAATATTTGAAAAAGTGGGTGAATATGTTTATAATTGTGATTATCAAATTATACATATGGATAGGCAGTTCTGTCCGAAAGATCAGAGTTTGCTTTGCATTGGAAGGCAATATTTTGCATATTGTTGAGCAAAAAAAAAAAAGAGGAGAGAGAGAGATCAAAAAAGAGGAGAGAGCAAAAAAGAGGAGAGAGAGAGAGCAAGAAAGAGGAGAGAGAGAGAGAGAGAGAGCAAGAAAGAGGAGAGAGAGAGAGAGAGAGAGCAAGAAAGAGGAGAGAGAGAGAGAGAGCAAGAAAGAGGAGAGAGAGAGAGCAAGAAAGAGGAGAGAGAGAGAGCAAGAAAGAGGAGAGAGAGAGAGCGAGAGAGAGAGAGAGAGAGCGAGAGAGAGAGAGAGCAAGAAAGAGGAGAGAGAGAGCAAGAAAGAGGAGAGAGAGAGCAAGAAAGAGGAGAGAGAGAGCAAGAAAGAGGAGAGAGAGAGCAAGAAAGAGGAGAGAGAGAGAGAGCAAGAAAGAGGAGAGAGAGAGAGAGCAAGAAAGAGGAGAGAGAGAGAGAGCAAGAAAGAGGAGAGAGAGAGAGAGCAAGAAAGAGGAGAGAGAGAGAGAGCAAGAAAGAGGAGAGAGAGAGAGAGCAAGAAAGAGGAGAGAGAGAGAGAGCAAGAAAGAGGAGAGAGAGAGAGAGCAAGAAAGAGGAGAGAAAGAGAGAAAGAAAGAGGAGAGACAGAGAGAAAGAAAGAGGAGAGACAGAGAAAAAAGAGGAGAGAGAGAGAGAGCAAAAAAGAGGAGAGAGAGAGAAAGCAAGAAAGAGGAGAGAGAGAGAAAGCAAGAAAGAGGAGAGAGAGAGAAAGCAAGAAAGAGGAGAGAGAGAGAGGGCAAGAAAGAGGAGAGAGAGAGAGGGCAAGAAAGAGGAGAGAGAGCAAGAAAGAGGACAGAGAGAGAGCAGGAGAAAAAGGATTGATAGAGGGGAGAGAGAGAAAGAGAGAAAAAATGAGAATAAAAATGAAAAAGAGAAATAAGGGTAAAGAAGAAAGGAAAATGGGAGGAGAGAGAATAAAGAAAGAACGAGAAAATAGAAAGAACAAAAAAATAGAAAGATTGCCAAAAGAAAGAAATATTGAAAGAAAAAGGAAAAATTGAAAAATAGAAAGAAAAATTGATTTTACAATGTAAATAAACTGACACGGACAGAGATTCCAAGCTATTTAGCACTTTCTTCGTCAATAACAGAAATGTTTTTGTTTTTATTTTTACTTTTTCTGAAATAAAATCTCAAACAAGTTCAACAAACCTTTTGAGTGTTCACATGATGGCTATCAAGAAATAAACTGACATTGCTGTTTTTCATGATACCAGCTCGATGAAAAATCAGAATTAGATGGTGCCACTGTCCTTCTTGGGTGAGATCCGGGCACCAAAAACGAACCGTATTATCTCCGAGGAGAGGCTCCTCCTCTTGATCACATCCAGTAACTGAAACATAACACAAAATGGAAATTACAAATACAAAGAAACAACAATCAATATTAGAGGTACCACTGACTATCTCCGGTGAGATCTTTACATTGATGTAACTACACAGGCACATGAAGGAGAGAGGGTGCTGATATTTTAAACTTGTACATTAAATTTTTGTCTAGATGTTTAATACTGTTCTTAAGTCTCTTATATTGTGATAAGAGATCTGACAAGAAAGATGAAATGTTGTAGAACCTGAATGTAAATTTACAGTATTGTTCAAAAAAGAGGAGAGAGCATAAGAAAGAGGAGAAAGAGAGAGCATAAGAAAGAGGAGAGAGAGAGAGCATAAGAAAGAGGAGAGAGAGAGAGCATAAGAACGAGAACAGAGAGAGAGAGCATAAGAACGAGAAGAGAGAGAGAGAGAGAGCATAAGAACGAGAAGAGAGAGAGAGAGAGAGCATAAGAACGAGAAGAGAGAGAGAGAGAGAGCATAAGAACGAGAAGAGAGAGAGAGAGAGAGCATAAGAACGAGAAGAGAGAGAGAGAGCATAAGAAGAGAGAGAGAGAGCATAAGAAGAGAGAGAGAGAGCATAAGAAGAGAGAGAGAGAGCATAAGAAAAAAGAGAGAGAGAGAGCATAAGAAAGAAGAGAGAGAGAGAGCATAAGAAAGAAGAGAGAGAGAGAGCATAAGAAAGAAGAGAGAGAGAGAGCATAAGAAAGAAGAGAGAGAGAGAGCATAAGAAAGAGGAGAGAGAGAGCATAAGAAAGAGGAGAGAGAGAGCATAAGAAAGAGGAGAGAGAGAGCAAGAAAGAGGGGAGAGAGAGAGCAAGAAAGAGGGGAGAGAGAGAGCAAGAAAGAGGGGAGAGAGAGAGCAAGAAAGAGGGGAGAGAGAGAGCAAGAAAGAGGAGAGAGAGTGATTTAAGCACTTTTGTCTTAGCAAATTGCCTTCTCTTTTAATTAGGATGAAATGCATCACAAAAAAATTTTTCCATTTTGTCATTAATTTTCCTAACATTGTTCTGGTATATAAAAATTTATATATCATTTTCTCCCATATAAAAAATGTCTTAAAATAATTGTCAGACTTTGTCCATTTCATAATATTTGAAGTCATTTGTTTACATTTGCATACGCATCGAGCAGATATGAATGTACGAGAGAAAATCATGGAGAATTGTAGTTTAAAAACAGTAAAATCGACCTTGCTAACCAAAATGCTCTTCTGTGGCTCAATCAGTAAAGCACATCAGGCTATATTATGGTTCCATATAGGATACATGTTCAATTCCTGTTGAAGGATGCATATTTTCTATGAAACTTTCTCGGACATTCAGGCTGGTAAGTATTGTTATTACTGTTTATTATAAGAAGAACATTTACTTAAATATTTGCATCTATAAAAAGAATGTATAAACATAAAAAAACGTCTTAAATATATATATGTCTCTCTCTCTCTCTATATATATATATATATATATATATATATATATATTTATTCAACCGTGTTTGATTGAATAATCTAGACATATTATGTCTGTCTATTTTTATTTTAATCCTCTCAAATTCACAGATTAATTTCTTAGGGTTAGTACAGAACTGATCAAGAAAAAAAAGCTGTAATTATCCATATGGTTGTTGTTTTCCCAAGTACTTTCAATCTTGTCCAAGATCATCTTCAGGAGCGAATTGCTAAGACAAAGAATTAATGTAAGTTATGAATATGTGTCAGCATGAACACTGTAAAATTTTAAAAAATTACCACTATGTAAATAGAGGTAACTTAATTTATGTAAATTCTTATTAAAAATTGTAATTATGTGTTGTAAAATATTTTTAAATTGTAGTTTTTAACAATTACAATTTAGATATTTTAAAACCTTGCTATTATAAACATTTTAGAACTTTGTTGCTATATTCATAATTGATTTTATTAATTTTTGGTTGTAATTTTTTTATATAAAGGGCTTCCCGAACTTGAAGCTTTTTTTTTTATATTCATGATGGAGTATAGTTGTACTATCAATATTTCTAACTTGTGAATGTGGACAGGAATATACCTTTAAATGCTGGGAGATTGAACTATAATCATACATCTGAAATGTAAGTCTCCTTGACAAAGTCTTAGTTGTAAAACCAACATGTTTACATTTTTGTCAGAGATTCAATCTCCCAAATGACATTTAAATTGATATAGAATGTTGGTCTTTTGCAAAACACTAGTTGACGGAGAAGAATTATTGCAGATGATTAAGTTAGTTGTACTGAATTTAGTGTTGTATATAATTAGTTTTATTTTTTTTACTGGGATCAGTGGGAATATATTAGTACTTATGAACTTCTTGGACTTTTAATCTTGTTTGTAGTTAATTCTTTGATTGCAGTATAGTAGGTCTATATGTTTAGGATTATTTGAGGAGGTATTATGTTCTTTTTGATTTATGTTAATATTTCTAATAGCTCACCTAATTTGTTCATCAACGATGTAATTAGGAAAGTCATTATTAATGAGGATTTGTTTAATGTTTTTTTAATTCAATGCAGAAATTTTTTACTGTCGAAGAGTTAGCTTTTACACGGTTTATTAAATTTTGTATAATTGCTATTTTGTCAAGGAGACTCACATTTTATATGAATGATTATAGTTCAATCTCTCAACATTTAAAGGAATATTTTTATCCACATTCACGATTTAGAGAAACATTAATAATTAAACAATACAATTTTACTCTTCCATGAAAATAAAAAATTAGAACATACATTTATACAATTCACTGAACACCATTAGATAATTTTTTTTAATAAAGAACTATTTAAAAGTTGAAGCTGTAACATTTGACTTGATGGTAAATAAATAAATAGATGCACACTGGTTTGTTGCCATTACGTATTTTGAAATAAATGCAAGGAAGAAACAAGTATGTATAATGAAAAAATATACTTATTGTTTTGAAAAAGACTACACCTATTTTAAGGTATTACAAATTTTCAAATGTGTTAACTATGAAACCCAGTGGAACAATAAACCTTCTTCTACCGTCATCAGTAATAATTATTAATTTTGTATTTGAAGTAAATTTTATGGAAGAAATTTTTCTTTTAATGTAAAGAAGTAAAACATATCTATCAATATTGTAAAATAATTTATTTTTAGACTTTAAATCAGGATATATTTGCATTATGACATTTTGGGTGCATTTCATTTTCAGACAGGACAATTTTTATTTATAATTAATAAAAAATAAACTTATTATGTTGAAAAAGACTGCACCTGTTTTAAGGTATTACTCCCAATTTTCACGCAATGAGTTAACTTTGAAACCCAGTGGAACAATAAACATTCTTTCAAAATATTTAAATAGAAATTAAGATGTGTAATTAATAATAAAACAGATAATATTGTTACCTTATTATTTTGTATCTGGTACTGCTTTTAAAAGGGACCCAAAGAGGATTAAGGGTCGTCTAGTATATATTAAGACACAGATAGTCAACTCCTCAAGAAGTCCATCTGCATCCTGGATTAGACAATAAACTACGTTCAACAGCAACGCTTCTGATCAGTTGATGTTCCCAGGTTCACCCTGACCTGGTGTGGTAGCACTTGTTAGGGTCCCAGCTATTGGCAAATAGTTGACCCCCAAACTGGGGTCGAAACACTATGAAAGTGTAAAAATACCAGAAATACTTTATAAAAAAATTATTACCAGCAATAAATTTTTGAAGAAAAAAAGTATTACCAGCAATACACTTTTGAAAAAAAAAAATTACCAGCTATAAATCTTTGAAAAAAAATATTACCAGAAATAAAGTTTTTGAAAGAAAAGAATATTACTAACAACACATTTAAAAAAAAAAAAAATTGCCAGCAATAAAAATTGTTGGCATTAAATAACCCACTGTAGTTGATATTCTGTAAAACAAACCAAACCTCAAGATAATCAGGTGGGACCCTTACCTGTAGTTGGCATACTAGTTTCCTGAGTGGACACAATGAGGGAGCGATCCTTGGCTGTCAGAGTAACACTCAGGCAGATGAGATTCTCATCGCGGCCCTGTAGGTTGCGGACAATGGTCAGCAAGCGCACCGAGTGAGGGTCAGTTGATGTGCAGCTGAATTTGTCAACACAGAACCACGTAGAGTACGTTAGTCCTGATTGAGGAGGAAACATTCTCTCACCTAAAATCGAATGAAAGAAAAAAAATGTATAAGAAACAGAATTAAAAAATTACATATGTACAAAGGAAAGGAAGAAGAAAGGACTAACCATCAATTGTAACAAAACAGAATGTATGGTTGTCAGCCAGACAAACAACCCAAGATGCAGGATATAAATTGGAGATGCAAAAATCAAGCAGGTTTGTAAATCTTCAAGATGTTATTCCCCAATACCCCAAACAAAAGGTTAGGAAGGAGACCCCCTCAATATTGGAAGGAGTATTAACAGCCACTGGACTTGAGAAAAAAAAATTATAAGGAAATGGCTAATATTACCATTACTGTTTAATAAAAGATGGAAAACATAACACTGAAGTCTGAAGGCACATTGGAATAGCAAAAGGTACCTTTCAAAAGCTAAGCAAAGTAATAAGAAACAAGAAAATTTTGTTACAAATAAAGAAAAGTGCTGAACTGCTATGTAATATCAAACTGCCTATATGGCATTGAATTCTGGACAATATTCTCACAGATGAAGAGGAGACTTGAAGCAAGAGAAACAAAGAAAAGAGTGCTGAACTGCTATGTAATATCAATCCTCCTATATGGCAGTGAATACTGGACATTTTCCTCACAGATGAAGAGGAGACTTGAAGCAAGAGAAACAAAGAAAAGAGTTCTAAACTGCTATGTAATATCAATCCTCCTATATGGCAGTGAATGCTGGGCAATTTCCTCACAGATGAAGAGGAGACTTGAAGCAAGAGAAACAAAGAAAATAGTGCTGAACTGCTATGTAATATCAATCCTCCTATATGTCAGTGAATACTGGACAATTTCCTCACAGATGAAGAGGAGACTTGAAGCAAGAGAAACAAAGAAAAGTTTGCTGAACTGCTATGTAATATCAATCCTCCTATATGTCAGTGAATACTGGAGATTTTCCTCACAGATGAAGAGGAGACTTGAAGCAAGAGAAGCAAAGGAAAGAGTGCTGGACTGCTATGTAATATCAATCCTCCTATATGGCAGAGAATACTGGACGTTTTCCTCACAGATGAAGAGGAGACTTGAAGCAAGAGAAACAAAGAAAAGAGTGCTGAACTGCTATGTAATATCAATCCTCCTATATGGCAGTGAATACTGGACAATTTTCTCACAGATGAAGTGACTGGAAACAGAAACAATGACAAGAATATTTTTTTGTTTTATTTAATCTTTTCACCCCAACCAAGGCAATAAAGTCACTAAGACAGAAGAAGTTAGTGAGTATTAGAGAATATGAGAAAAAAATACTATTAAAGAGAGAGATGAATAAAAGAACAGAAATTAAGCCAGAAGATAATGATCAACATTGCATTTACATTTTTGAAGATCAAAGTTGACTGGGAAGCAAGAAACTGGAAGGGAGTTCCACAAGCGATAAGTGCGATAGAAGAAACTGTTAGCATAGAACTTATGGTTACATCTCCTAGATGATATCAATCCTCCTACATGGCAGTGAATTTTGGACAGTTTCTGCAGATGAAGAGGAGACTGGAAATGACAAATTTGGTTTTACCAACAAATATTAAGAATACAATTGACCAAGATAGGAATGACAAGGAAATTTATACTTACAATCAGAAATTTCTGAGGCACAATGAGGAAAGAGGGCTTGGAGAATCTAACATTCACAGGACATATTGGAGGTAAGAGAAACAGGAGGAAATAGCAAATAATCTACTTGAAGAATTTTGTCAATTCAAAAAACTAAAATTACTTAGAGCAGCAAAAGACAGGAAGCTGTGGTCAACCATGACTGCACACAGCTTAATGAGTAAACTCACCTGTGCCGATGCCTCCAATAACAACAGGATCCGAAGATCCAACCACTCCTCCAACAACTGAAGGGGTTGGTGGACCCTGGGGAGCAATACTGGGTAAGTAAAGGCAGCCAAAGCCTTCAGTGCTCATGTCAAACTCGACAAATGCTGGGGTGACCGAGGACCCGTGCATGCGTGCATCTCTGGGGGTTGTCATGGAAACCAGGCATTTGACTCGAGTAAGGGGTACTGGCCCCCCAGCAGTTTTCAATTGGTCCTCGATCTCGAAGGGTGTGCGTTTCTCCTCCAGATTGTGGCCACGACTCTGTTCACAACCATTGTGCATGTGGCTACAAACAAAACCATTTCGATAGCCGTCATACAAATCATCAACTGACCAGCAGTTGAGTGGGGAGCCAAGACGTACAAAATCTCTGAAAAATAGCATGGAAAGAAATAAAATGTTAATGTAGAGAGAAATATAGAGAAAAATAAGATGCAATTTTTGTATCACATAGAGTGTGGCATAAATACCTCCCACATCAGTTTAAGACATTAGTAAGATGAAGATATCATTACACTAAAGATGAACTGAAAGCAAGGATTATGGCAGCATTCACCAACTTAAACAAGGAGACTGTCCAGAAAAGTTGCAGGAGATTCCGATGTTGTCTGGAGGCCATAGTTGAAGCCAATGGCGATTTTATTGAATAAATTTACTCTTTAGTATTTCCAGATATTTCTGTATAATTTTGGTAAATATATCTATTAAAATGTCTGTTATTTTCATTTTAGTGTTATTTAGACGACAATTTATCCATCGCACCCTGTATATCTGTTCAAATGAGATGTCAGTGTTATTTTCATTTCGGCCTCATTTAGACGACAATTTATCCCTCGCCCCCTGTATATCTGTTCAAATGAGATGTCAGTGTTATTTTCATTTCGGCCTCATTTAGACGATAATTTATCCATCGCCCCCTGTATATCTGTTCAAATGAGATGCCAGTGTTATTTTCATTCTTGCCTCATTTAGATGACAATTTATCCCTCGCCCCCTTATATCTGTTCAAATGAGATGTCAGTGTTATTTTTATTTCGGCCTCATTTAGACAACAATTTATCCCTCGCCCCCTGTATATCTGTTCAAATGAGATGCCAGTGTTATTTTCATTTCGGCCTCATTTAGACGACAATTTATCCCTCGCCCCCTGTATATCTGTTCAAATGAGATGCCAGTGTTATTTTCATTTCGGCCTCATTTAGACGACAATTTATCCCTCGCCCCCTGTATATCTGTTCAAATGAGATGCCAGTGTTATTTTCATTTCGGCCTCATTTAGACGACAATTTATCCCTCGCCCCCTGTATATCTGTTCAAATGAGATGCCAGTGTTATTTTCATTTCGGCCTCATTGAGAATACAATTTATCCCTCGCCCCCTGTATATCTGTTCAAATGAGATGCCAGTCTTATTTTCATTTCGGCCTCATTTAGACGACAATTTATCCCTCGCCCCCTGTATATCTGTTCAAATGAGATGCCAGTGTTATTTTCATTTCGGCCTCATTTAGTCGACAATTTATCCCTCGCCTCCTGTATATCTGTTCAAATGAGATGCCAGTGTTATTTTCATTCTTGCCTCATTTAGACGACAATTTATCCCTCGCCCCCTGTATATCTGTTCAAATGAGATGCCAGTCTTATTTTCATTTCGGCCTCATTTAGACGACAATTTATCCATCGCCCCCTGTATATCTGTTCAAATGAGATGCCAGTGTTATTTTCATTCTTGCCTCATTTAGATGACAATTTATCCCTCGCCCCCTTATATCTGTTCAAATGAGATGTCAGTGTTATTTTCATTTCGGCCTCATTTAGACGATAATTTATCCATCGCCCCCTGTATATCTGTTCAAATGAGATGCCAGTCTTATTTTCATTTCGGCCTCATTTAGACGACAATTTATCCCTCGCCCCCTGTATATCTGTTCAAATGAGATGCCAGTGTTATTTTCATTTCGGCCTCATTTAGACGACAATTTATCCCTCGCCCCTGTATATCTGTTCAAATGAGATGCCAGTCTTATTTTCATTTCGGCCTCATTTAGACGACAATTTATCCCTTGCCCCCTGTATATCTGTTCAAATGAGATGCCAGTCTTATTTTCATTTCGGCCTCATTGAGAATACAATTTATCCCTCGCCCCCTGTATATCTGTTCAAATGAGATGCCAGTCTTATTTTCATTTCGGCCTCATTTAGACGACAATTTATCCCTCGCCCCCTGTATATCTGTTCAAATGAGATGCCAGTGTTATTTTCATTTCGGCCTCATTTAGACGACAATTTATCCCTCGCCCCCTATATATCTGTTCAAATGAGATGCCAGTGTTATTTTCAGTCTTGCTTCATTTAGACAATACTATATCCAATAGATCCTAGATATATATATATATATATATATATATATATATATGAGCCATCAGTAATTGTTTGGTAGGCAAAAAACACTATATTGTTTTGTCAATAATACACATTGGTAACAAAAAAAGACTTTTAAACTTTGTGTTATTTCTCCACTTTTTTTGGGATTCTTTTTCTTACAGACACACACACATATATATATATATATATATATAGGGATGAATACATATACACTCAACATTTTTACATCATTGTAAATGATTATGTAAACCATGTAACATTTTCACCCATCAACTTCAAAATGATACACAGATATTTTTGTGCAATTTTGGTAAATATATCTGTTCAAATGAGATGTCAGTGTTATTTTCATTCTTGCCTCATTTAGACGACAATTTATTCTTCGCACCCTGTATTATAGAAGAAAAATCGTAAATATTATAGGAATATTATAGAAAGAAATATGATGCAATTCTCAGATATGTTACAGAAAATCATATTTCAGAAAAAAATAATATAATCATATATGACAAAAATGCAATTTATTTTTTTTGTAAGCGATCTGGGATTGCAAAGGAAATGTTTGTCGCAGATTATTTCCACGTCACCGAGAATAAATCACTAAGTCCAGACTCGAACATCGGGGACAGAAAGAAATGCCAAAAACGCGATTTGCAAGTACTATTTCACAAATCACAATGCACGCAACCAGTCAGAAAAATAACTCACTCTCCAACCAATGTGGCAGACAAAATAGCCGACTTTCTCCCTGATTCGAGAACACAAACTGCTTTTATCAGCTGAACATTTTTTTCCATTCGTCGACAGCTGGGAGAGGATGTTCGGTAATTTGCATATCAACATACTTTTATAGCGACTCCTGCAATGGACTTGTTTTTTAATTCAAATATTCCATCTTCAGCATGTCATGTGGAATACGTGCCCTTTTGTTTGATAAGTAATTTTCTTTTTTGCCACATTTTCTGTCGTAGAATACACGCGACGGCCTGTCACTTGGTTTGATGAGGTAAGTCACCATTTTCTTCGCTATAATTGACTGCCAAGTTTTAATCCTTTGCAGGTTATCTTAAGCTAGCAAATATTAGTTAGCAATTAATAATAAGCGGTAGTCTATGAAAAATAGATAATTTCAGACCATTGCAAGTTTAATTAGATTATTTACATTATTCGTACTGTTTTCCTCATCTTCAATGCCATATTCACAACGTTCCTTAAGGACACATGGGCCAGTGGATAAAGATGTTCGTTAGATCCAGTGACTAGACCCAAAGAGATGAGAGTTCAATACCAGGTCACAGCAGTGGTGAACCAAAACTTGGAGAGTTGAGTTAAAGGGGAATAACTGAGACATCCAGAAGGAGCATGGCATGTGGAACTAGAACAATCTACCCCTGTGGACAAAAGTAAGTGTTCGGTTTGAAATTCCAATCACCTGAAGAAGGCCGGAGCGTACAATGGCCAAAACATTGTGAATCTAGCAATGAAGATGAGGATAACAGTCCGAATAATGTAAATAATCATAATACCTCATCTCAGAGATATAGACAGATATTACAACATTCCCTGCATGTTGCTTAAGCAAAGTGAAGCCTAAGATTATAACAAAAAATACTTTGTTGAAATGTGAAATGCACTTACTTGAGATCCTTTGGGGTGAGAGCTTGTGCAGCAAGTCTTTCAAACATATACTGCAGGGGTGGGTGTAATGAGTGGGACTCATCTGCCAGGGCGATGTTGCCATGACTGAGTAATTCATGAGGGAAGCCAACGTCACACATGATTTGTTGATTACGTTCAGTCCGCATGATGGACTTGAGAATTTCTGCTGTGTACACCTGAAGGTCGAGGGCAAGCTGAAAAGACATGCGCAATAACAGACATACATTAATTCCTGACCACTGAGAATACCTTTCTTTCTCATTTGCAATGCATTCCAATATTAAAACACTGCTACAAAATAAGAATTATACATATAATAGCCCTATTCTATCAGTAATGCTTGCATTCATTCCTGACCACTGACAATCCCTTTCTTCCTCATTTGCAATGCATTCCTATAGTAAAACACTGCTACAAAATAATAATTATACACATAATAGCCCTATTCTATCAGTAATGCTTGCATTCATTCCTGACCACTGACAATCTTTCTTCTTCATTTGCAATGCATTCCTATAGTAAAACACTGCTACAAAATAATAATTACACATATAATAGCCCTATTCTATCAGTAATGCTTGCATTTATTCCTGACCACTGAAAATCCCTTTCATCTTCATTTGTAATGCATTCCTATAGTAAAACACTGCTACAAAATAATAATTATACATATAATAGCCCTATTCTATCAGTAATGCTTGCATTCATTCCTGACCACTGACAATCTTTCTTCTTCATTTGCAATGCATTCCTATAGTAAAACACTGCTACAAAATAATAATTATACATATAATAGCCCTATTCTATCAGTAATGCTTGCATTCATTCCTGACCACTGACAATCTTTCTTCTTCATTTGCAATGCATTCCTATAGTAAAACACTGCTACAAAATAATAATTATACATATAATAGCCCTATTCTATCAGTAATGCTTGCATTCATTCCTGACCACTGACAATCCCTTTCTTCCTCATTTGTAATGCATTCCTATAGTAAAACACTGCTACAAAATAATAATTATACATATAATAGCCCTATTCTATCAGTAATGCTTGCATTCATTCCTGACCACTGACAATCCCTTTCTTCCTCATTTGCAATGCATTCCTATAGTAAAACACTGCTACAAAATAATAATTATACATATAATAGCCCTATTCTATCAGTAATGCTTGCATTCATTCCTGACCACTGACAATCTTTCTTCTTCATTTGCAATGCATTCCTATAGTAAAACACTGCTACAAAATAATAATTATACATATAATAGCCCTATTCTATCAGTAATGCTTGCATTCATTCCTGACCACTGACAATCCCTTTCTTCCTCATTTGCAATGCATTCCTATAGTAAAACACTGCTACAAAATAATAATTATACATATAATAGCCCTATTCTATCAGTAATGCTTGCATTCATTCCTGACCACTGACAATCTTTCTTCTTCATTTGCAATGCATTCCTATAGTAAAACACTGCTACAAAATAATAATTATACATATAATAGCCCTATTCTATCAGTAATGCTTGCATTCATTCCTGACCACTGACAATCTTTCTTCTTCATTTGCAATGCATTCCTATAGTAAAACACTGCTACAAAATAATAATTATACATATAATAGCCCTATTCTATCAGTAATGCTTGCATTCATTCCTGAACACTGACAATCCCTTTCTTCCTCATTTGCAATGCATTCCTATAGTAAAACACTGCTACAAAATCATAATTATACATATAATAGCCCTATTTTATCAGTAATGCTTGCATTCATTCCTGACCATTGACAATCCCTTTCTTCCTCATTTGCAATGCATTCCAATATTAAAACACTGCTACAAAATAATAATTATACATATAATAGCCCTATTCTATCAGTAATGCTTGCATTCATTCCTGACCACTGACAATCCCTTTCTTCCTCATTTGCAATGCATTCCTATAGTAAAACACTGCTACAAAATAATAATTATACATATAATAGCCCTATTTTATCAGTAATGCTTGCATTCATTCCTGACCATTGACAATACCTTTCTTCCCCATTTGCAATGCATTCCTATAGTAAAACACTGCTACAAAATAATAATTATAATATTCCCTTTAAAGAAAATTATTGTAGAAAAAAAAAAAAAAAAAACCTAACTTGATAACAAAAGAACTATTTCACCTTTACCTTTGGCTGCGGGCTGTACTCAATAGCTGGAAGCAAATGAAAGATAGACATCACAGCTCCTGGGTGTACAATTATCTGATCTTGGCAGCTAGCCAGGTACAAGTTAATGCTGCCCGTACTGGCTCTCTTCGGCAGGGAAACATTAGAATGTGGACCTTCAACCCGGAAGGAGATGTTGCGCTTCAAGGTGGAGCAGCTACCACTACCAGGTTCCCTGTGAAGAAGAAGACACCATTGTTAGGTAGAAATATACTTACATTGCTTTGGAATTTAACCTTTACCATGCTAATTTCTTTCTAAAATTTGTTCCCTGCTGCCACTGCTTTTTTTTTTTGAGGGTGCAAAAACATGAACATCTACTGTTTTAAAATTGTTATTGTGTGTATAGATTTAATTTTTTGTACACTAATAAAAGAATGAATGTTTTGATATAATGCATGTTTCACATGCATGTTTTGATATTGAAAACAAAAAAAATTAAAACATGAAATAAAAAATAAATACATTAAAAAATACATAAATAACTCAACATACTTTAACTTTTATTACCGCTTGTGGAGTGCAATAAAAAGCAAAATCCCTAAGAAGGCTTTCAGTTCATAAAAAAAAATGACATGTCTCCCTGTGTTTACATATAAGAAGACACTAGCATTTGTTTGCTCTTTCTTTCACCTGACTCATGTTTATTTGTCTCATTGACGAGTAAAGTTATTATTTTGTTCTTTATTAATAGACAAAATAATTCACCTTCAGAAAGGCTATCAGGTATATCAATGGTCACCAGTAGTCAAACATGGATGATAATAGATGCTAGTCGTCATCACCATTGACCACTTCACCATCAATATTCACTCAAGTAAAGCCTTCAAAATCATCATCAGAGATCTAATAAAAAAAAACTCCTGAATAAAGGCTTTGTTGGATATTGATGCAGCCATTTTTGTTTACAAAAAAAAATAAAAATAAAAAAAAAATTAACATGAGTTTAATTGGTGCTACACCTCATGTAGAGTGTAGAAGAATTCAAAATGATATTGGAAAACGAAAGTTTAACCTTGTTCCAAAGCAGTAGTAGGTGATTTCCAGGTTAAAATACCGGAAATAACAGTTAACAAGTATTTATTTATAGCAACCGTCTCAAGGCAACAGAATGCGCCTAGAGTAACAAAGGGAGAGAATTCTATGGCAACAATTTTCGCCTGCAGTGTGGTAACGGTTAATGTGCCACAATTTGGTTGGTTGATTTTGTTTAGCAGCATATCAACCTCAATGAGTTATTTAATGCCAAAATCTAAATAATTTGAACGCAATTGTCTGTCTTCAATTACATATAAAATGTATTGCTTGTCTTTTTTTTTTGGCTGGTATTTTTACTATAAAAATGTATTTTTATGATTTCATAGTGTTTTGTTTTTGTTTAGGTGTAAGTTCACTATTTACCCATAGCTGGGACCCTAACAGGTGCTATGAAAAAGATATTGTTTTAGTTCTTGAAAAAAGTAACCTCCAAACTGAAAATTCATTTTACCATATATGCAATATGGTAAAAAAGTTAAAA
Organism: Acanthosepion lycidas; assembly: GCA_963932145.1. Lineage (NCBI taxonomy): Eukaryota > Metazoa > Mollusca > Cephalopoda > Sepiida > Sepiidae > Acanthosepion > Acanthosepion lycidas. The sequence continues at coordinate 23,865,667 of OZ010612.1, forward strand.
TATTTCAGAAGCTTTACTTTCCAATTTGCTAACAATATAATTGGGTAATACTTATATATTTATGAACTCATTTAACAGTTTATAGCATAACATACAACCTTACAAATGAACAAAAGCAAGTTCCAGGATGTTATAATACTATTATACATATATACAATTTAAAAATTCCGTGTTGTGGGTGATATTATTTAAAAATATACTGAACTAAAACCTTCATTATTTTTTAATCGAATTATGATACAGGAAATCAATTATTTTACCAAATATCAAAAGTCATAACCCTTTTATATATATATATATATATATATATGTATAGGTTTAAAAAAAATTAAATAATTAAATATTAGTAACTGTATATGTGCGTGCTGGTTTGTATACACAGGTAAGCAAATAAATAATTCCCAAATTTTGCCAAGAGGTATAAACATAGTAATGCTTGATGTGGTTAGACAGAGCTAGGAAATATATATTAATAAATATACATATACCGACGTTTGGTGCGCAACTTAAGTTTCATAGTTTACCCAACTCGTTGGGCGCAATTTGTGTGTAAGTGAACATAACAAACTGAACTGAAATTTGAATTTGGCTCTCAATTTTCTCATCCCAAGCCACCATCCATTATACTGTCCACATATCTTTATCTTACATATCCTCATGTTTTACTTCCTCCTCTTATGTCAATAAAAACTTCATTCAGCAATCCTCTACCTCGAGTGGCTCTTGGGCATTGTATTGGGTGAATAATAGTATAAAAATAAGAATTTACTTACTTATCAAAAGAATCCAAGGTCATGTCATAAAGGAAACGAATCATCAAACATGCCGACTGAAGTGTCAAAGGGAGTTCTTCTTTGGATCTAGAAAGTAAAGAGAAAATAAAATTCACAATAAAAATTGAAATAGACTTTATATTTTCTTTCTCATCTTGGAATTCCAATACAGAAATTAGAAAGTTCATGGCCAAGCTCATGACATGAGAAAAAATAACTAAGTGGAAAATATCAAAAAAGCAAAAGTTTGGGAGCTGTACAATTAAATTCAGAAATTTTTGTAGGATTTAGTTGGACAAACAGACAGTTTGGAAGTTGAGTCTGTTCTGACTACTTGCCTCTCAGCTAGTTGGTCAGTGGTTTATATAACAGGCTGGGATGTTCCATTCTGAAATTTGGGCAAGCCTATTTTCTAGGCTATGAATTGGCTGTTGACTTTGGTATGGACACTGTCATCAATGTTACAACCTACTTTCTTTTTGTCTGCCATCTGGATGCTAGTTGGGAACATCCTTTGCAAGGGTGAGTGTCATACTTTTGATTCTACAATTTTTGATTCTGAAATTATTATTACATTATTAGATATTTTTATTGAATTTTACAGGTGCATTTTATTGCAGTATATATGTGCATTTTATTGTATTATACAAATGCATTTTTATTGAACTACACTAGTGCAAGTTTTTGCTTTGTAAAACTGACTCACAAAAAAAAGGTTCATCTCTGATCTACAATTTTGTCTGGTTCAAGTCAATGATCAACCATTATCTTCCCTACATATCCCCATAAAATTACTCTGTATCAATTTCTGGCTAGTCTTCCATTCATCTAATTTTGATTGCATTACATCTTGAAGCAATAGTAGTAGATATAATAGCCTTAAAATGTCTGAATTCTCTGGTAAAATATTATTATTATTATTATTATCATGAAGCATTTGTGAGTTTTTCTTTCATCTTTTATTGCTTGTTTACAACTTATTGTAGGAGGTGTAATATTTTTAAAGGTGTTTAATTTTCTTAAATGAGACATTGTCAGTATCATTAATTTTAGCTAGTTTTCTTTCATCTTATTTTTGTTGCTTTACTCCTAGTATTAGTAGATCAGTCAATTGTCATTATTTCTTCTCTTCTCCTCCAATTCATCATGCCATCTTGTTTGTTTTACTCACTACCTTCAGCAGCAATGATCTATTCTAAATTCACGAGGAGGAGGGAAAGCCAAAGTGTAGACACATGGTCAACTCATACCAAAGAAAAAGTGGGCAAGAGTCTAACTCATGGCAGAGTCAAAGAGTGGCCAAAGTCTGGCTCATGCAAAAGTGTCTGGCTCATGCCAGTCAAAGGGTAGCTATTTGGTTGGCTTTATGATAGAGTCAAACTGTTATAGTGGAACACACCTATTCTATAGTTAACAGACTCTCCCACCTATAAAAAGTAGGAGTAGTAAGAGTAACAAGTCAGTCGCTCAGTGGTTTGGTCAGTCAGTCGATGCCGGATGACTGTTAGTTGGATATTAAAGTATCAGCCACCACAACTAGATTACTGCGTCATTACCTATTATATCAAGTTCCTAATGTTTTGTACGTCGAACGTATTTTAGGACCGACTTAGTACAAATACAAGCCTCCACTGTGAAATCACTACATAACACAAAGAGTGGTCAAGTTTCTGGCTCATACCAGAGTTGAAGGAGGGGAACAGGTCTGGTTTATAGCCAACTCAAAGTGTACACATAAGTTCAGTTTATACCTAGAGTCTGCAAGTATCCATCCAGCTGGGATTTGAACTCAGCATGCCAATTCCATTTTCTGTATGATAACTATTCCCCCACTGCAAATTTTGTCAGATTGCTATGGGTAGATCTGATATTAGAATAGTAACAGCCAGCCTGCTTGCCTAACAAACTATTACAACCGAGTTTGTTCCTTGATTGAAGCTGTGAATCTAGTGGAATATCAGTTTGATGAAAAGAAAGCCAAAGACAACACTGGTAAACAAACAACAAAAAGCAACTCACTTGCTGTCTTTTACATCATTGAAGAATTCCTCAAAGATACTGAATGCCTCTGGCATGGTCTGGGTTTCAACACTGACCAGTTCTTCAACATCAGGAAGAATGTCGATGGTATTAGAGAAGCAACCAAGAAGACGTACTGCCTCAGTTAAGCTATCATAGCGAACCTGGAATAGAAAAAAATAATAATAAAGCAAAGACAAACAATGGTTCCGCATCATAAAAAAATAATAAACTGAGTATCATATTTTACAGTTAATATGTATGTCTGGAAAAACTTTAGATTGTCTAAACTGGTGGGTGTTTTCAAGGCATTATGTACATCATATTATAATTCTTTTTGTTCTTTTGTTACTTATGTAGTTAGCACATATGTTATGCCTTCGTAAATAATGAACCATTCTGTTTTGATTGTGATGAAAGACAAAAAAAAACATAATAGAGATGCATTGTGGTTTCAATGGGAAAAAAAGTAAAAAGGCAAAGTGAAGGTGGGAAGGGCTAGTAAGATAGAGAAAATTAAATGAGAAAGAGAGAGGCCAGTAGAGACAGAGAGAGGTCAGTACAGAAAAAGAGAACAAAAGTGACCAGTAGAGATCAAGAGGTGGCAGTAGAGAATGAAAGGTGGCAGTAGTGAACGAGAGAACAAAAGAAGCCAGTAGAGAATGAGAGGGGGCAAGTGAAGACCAAGAGAGAGCAGTAGAGAATGAGAGAACAAAAGAGGGAAGTAGAGAACGAAAGGGGGAATAGAGAGCAAGAGGAGGCAGTAGAGAGCGAGAGGAGACAGTAGAGAATGAGAGGGGGGAGTAGAGAACGAGAGGGGCAGTAGAGAGCGAGAGGAGACGGTAGAGAGCGAGAGGGGTCAGTAGAGAACGAGGGGGCCCAGTGACGACCAAGAGGGGGCAGTAGAGAATGAGAGAGGCCAGTAGTGACAGAGAGAGGCCAGTAGAGAACGAAAGGGGGCAGCAAAGAACGAGAGAGGCCAGTAGTGACAGAGAGAGGCCAGTAGTGACAGAGAGGGGCCAGCAGAGGACGAGAGGGGCCAGCAGAGGACGAGAGGGGCCAGCAGAGGACGAGAGGGGCCAGCAGAGGACGAGAGGGGCCAGCAGGGGACGAGAGGGGTCAGTAGTGACAGAGAGAGGTCAGTACAGAACAAGAAAACAAAAGAGGCTAGTAGAGAGCGAGAGGGGGCAGTAGAGACTGAGGGTGGCCAGTCTGGAACCAAGAGAGGCCAGTGGAGAACAAGAGAACAAGATGGGCCAGTAAAGATGAAGGGAAGCCAGTAGAGAATGAAAGAGGCCAGTGGTGAATGAAAGAGGCCAGTACAGATCAAGAGAAGACAGCAAAGAATGAGAGTGGCCAGTAAAAATCGAGAGAAAGAGAGGCCAGTAGAGAAAAAGAGGAGAAAAAAAGAAAATAGAAAGCATACGGAAACATTGACTAACCTATCTATCAAGTCAATGTAAATAGGTAGCAGAGCAAGTGTGAGAAGGGATAATAAAGAGACAAACGTTACTTAGTAAAGAAAGTTTGGAGAATATGACACCCACAAGACATATTGAAGGCAACAGGGACATAGGAAAACAATAAGTAACCTACTTACTTTTGAGATAATTCATGCTGCAGAACATCTACCTAAATTAAACTGGAAAGTTGTTAAAAGTGTAATACAAATGCAACCTGCCAACAGAACAATTTACTCACCTCAGTAGAAAAGAACTTGGCATTGGCTGGCTCATATCTCATTGCCACAGTCAGAGTGCTGAATACTGTTTTCAACATGGTGAGAATTTCATGTCTGCCAACTGGAAAAAAAAAAAAAAAGAAAATTTAAATATTATTATTAATATGTGACTGATTTTTTTTTCATTTTTACTGTTTTAAACCAAGTAGTAGTAGTATTAGACATAATAGTCTGAAGCTACCTAAAATTTTTAAAATTAAACATCATTAATAATAATAAATAATAATCTCTAACTGATTTTTAAAATTTTTTATTGCTTTAAACCTAATATAAGCAGATATAACAGCCTGAAGTTGTCTACATTTCTTAGATGAAGCATTTTCATTAATTCCTGTTTGTCAGTATTTAAAATATATAAGACATAAATTTATCCGATACAAACATAATTTAAATATCAATTTCATAAAAAAAAGAAAATTCAACAACATTTACTTATCTTACTAGACATGAAATGACATTTAGCATCCTCCATAATTTACCGACACTTTTCTGCTAGCCTAATTAATATTATAAGCATTCTTAAATTTAAAAATTCTGTAAAACTGACATTTTACTCTTCTTTATAAATACTTGTTCAAAAATAAATAAAATCCTTACATTTGGCATGACAAAGTTCATTACAGAATGAAACGTGTCAACTAAGATAACTTTTTCTTTTGTGTGTGTGTCTCTCTCTCTCTCTCTCTATATATATATATATATATATATATATATATATATATATATATATATATATATATATATATATATAAAAGGAGGCACGGTGTAGTAATGGATAGCAGATTGGATTGAGGAATCAGAGAGACAAGTTCGAATTGTCAAAATCCATTACATTCATTTATATGCCAATACCATTGGGAAAGCGATGAATCCTCTTCTCCCTTCAGCTATGGGTAAATAGCAGGACAGACTGGGTTCTATAGCCTTTGATGACAACTGGTATAAGAGAAGAACAACTCTGTTTTCAAAACCTGCAGAGGGTTGTTTGGGGACCTTGTGACATGTAGTGCACCAGGTCTCAGTATTTGGCCCTCAGTATTTGTGGATGGTTCAGCACAAAACCTTCAGCACAATAATCAAATCACATGTGCTGGTGTTGGGCTGTTGGTTTCCTAGGAACTGATCTGCTTGAGCCTCATATGTCGAATTCAACAAGAGAGTTGAGTGTGTGTGTGTGTGTGTGTATATATATATATATATATATATATATATATATATTATTAGCTTTTTATTATTATTATTTTTTTATTTCATTTTTCAATACTATGATTGTATTTTTTCAGGTGATGGTAAGTATCAGTTACTTACCATTTCCTGAAGAAATACAATCAGAGTATTGAAACATGAAAGCTTTTGTGTAGCGATTTCAAAATGTTTTTATTATAATTTCTTATAATAAAAATATAATAATAATATATTGCTCTACTTTGAATTGAGCACATTTTTAAAAGTAAATACTACAAACATTGAATTTTTACTCCATCTGTTCTTTCTCTTATTTGTATACGTATGGTATTGTAGGTTTTTTTGGAAAAGTGGACATTAAGGAGTTAACAAGTTTGCTGATTTTTTTTTTGTTTTTTTTTTCAAGTATTTCTTATTTGAGGAGGCATGGTGGAGTAAGGGATAGCTGAGTTTGAATTCCAGTCGAATCCATTACATTCACTTACATGCTAATACCCTTGGGAAAGGTATGAATCCTCTTCTTCTACCCCAACAAGCTATGGGTAAAAAAGCAGGACAGACCAGGTTCTAAAGCCTTGGATGGCAAGTGGTCTACTGCAGAAAGAAATGGCAACCTACTGCGGGAAAAAATCTGCCTTGTCAGTCACGTATCACAAGATACATGATCGCCTAAGCGTGTATCACGCATGGCACATAACTGACTGATCTATCTATCTCAGTCTGTTCATCATCTATCAGTAATGCATAGAGGCTCAGATTGAGAAAACGGAGAGCAGAGTTCAAATTCCAGTCCAATCCATTACATTCACTTACATGCTAATACCCTTGGGAAAGGCATGAATCCCCTTCTACCCCACCAGCTATGGGCAAAAAGCAGGACAGACCAGGTTCTATAGCCTTGGATGGCAACTGGTCTACTGCAGAAAGAAATGGCAACCTACTGCGGGAAAAAATCTGCCTCGTCAGTCATGTATCACAAGATACATGATCGCCTAAGTGTCTATCATGCATGGCACATAACTGACTGACTGATTTTTTTATTTTTCTGCGCTTTTCCTGGCACAAGGGTTTTTATAGTAAAAAATCTGATATAGGTTTCTAATATTTCAATCCTATTCACATCCACTGCCCAATTTTTGGGACAGTGAGCATTAAAAGGCTGACAAGGTTTTTTTATAGGTTTCTAAAATATATATATATATATATATATATATATATATATATATATATATATATATTAGAGAATTCTATTAGGTTGGTGCAAAAATAATGACGTTTTTTGACGTATTTTTTAACGTCAAAAAACGACATTATTACGTCATTGTTTTTGCACCAACCTAATACCTCAAACCTTTTAATGCCCACCGTCTCATTTTGGGGGCAGTGAGCATTAAGAGACTAACAAGTTTCTGAATTTTTTTTCTGAAAAAAGGAGGGGGAGAGAAAAGAAAATCCTTGTTTTTTTATTTAAAAAAAAAAAAAAAAAAAAAAAAAAAATATGGTATTGTAGGTTTTTACCTTAAACTTATTCATGCCCAGTCTAACATTTTTGGGGTGGAGAGCATGAAGGGGTTAATTTTATTTTTTTCAAGTATTTCTTATTTTGCTGGGCTTAGTCTTTTAGAAGATCATGAAAATGGGGGACATAGTGAATGTCAAACTAATTAATAATCTGTCTGATTAGTTTGCTATTTTCATTAAGGGATACAGAACAACTGCTTTATCATACTGTTTGCAAGATAAATGAAACTTACCTTGATCCCAAGGGGATTTGGGTGGAGAGGCCAGGCACCCCTCCATGGAAACAAACACAGACATAACGTAGACAAATCCCCCAACTTTACGGAATACTGTGCGAGTACGGTGGCTTTCACGTAGGACATTCAACAGGGACTGAAAAGGGAGAGAAAGAGAAAGTAAATATAAGAATTCTCAAAAATTCCAAAAGCCCCAAAGCCAAAACATTATCCTGTGTTCTTGAATAGTCTTGTCAGATTGAAACTTGAACATGGACGTTATGCATGGCACCAAATCTGTTCAGAAATGTTTAAATTGTCAGCTGTATACAACTGCTTTCTCAGATAAATGGTTAAAAATGTCTTTGAGCAAGTGAACGTTATGAGTCTTATGATGAAGACCACATTTCTTTGAACCTTGTTAACTAGCACAACACCAAACAAAGAACCAGATAAAAGAAATCAAATCACTTGAGGACTTTCAACAGCTGCAACAGCTAAAATGGATAGCATATGTAACTCAAAGAGAAAATAATGACAATGAAAATGTTGGCTATTTACATTGTCCGGACTTTACTTTATTCTTATATTCATGATGTTTCGGGCATTGTACGCTCCGGCCTTCTTCAGGTGATATACATTAGAATTTTGAACCAAACCTTTTATTAGATTGTTTTAGTTTCATGTGCCATGTCTTTTCTGGATGTTTCAGTTAATTCCCTTTAGTAACTCAACTCACCAAGTTTTTGTTTACCTCTGCTGTAGCAAGGTATTGAACTCACAACTCATTGGATTTTATCAGTTTAGAGAAAATGTAAACAAAACAGACACTTTGACGAGAACCAACTTTCCAAACGGCAAAACTAGCACACAGAATTGTCTGCATATTTTCTATTTTACCTTAGGAGTTTTATTAGATTCTTTTAAATTCCAAAAATATTTAGAAAGAGGTAAGAGGACCTGAGGTAATATATTTTCTCTCAATATATCTTAACTGGAACTGATGAGATATTACATTCACTGCCTTCATGCTCATATCTAGAAGTTTTGAAATGCTATCCCAATTCACTGGCACAATATATCGACATATCAATTCCTTATGGGTCACTTAATACCAGAATTTAATTTTCTTGGGAGCTTTGAAGTAATAAAAGCATGATATTTTATTCAGCTTTCATAATTGAATACATGGTAGATGATACTCAGCTTTTCTGCATATACATGTTTGTATGGACATAATTACTTGTAAGCGATCTGGGATTGCAAAGGAAATGTTTGTCGCAGATTATTTCCACATTGCCAAGAATAAATCACTAAGTTCAAACTCGAGCATCGGGGACAGAAAGAAAAATGCCGAAAACTCGATTCGCAAGTACTATTTCACAAATCACAATGCACGCAACCAGTCAAAAAAATAACTCCCTCGGCAACCAAAATCGCTGACATTTTTTTACCCCGATTCGAGAACACCAACTGCTTTTATCGGACGAACGTTTTCTTTTCTATTTGTAGACAGCTGGGAGAGGATGTTCAGTAATTTGCATATCAAAATACTTTTATAGCGACTCCTGCGACGGACTTGTTTTTTAATTCAAATATTCCATTTTCAGCATATCATGCTGAATACGTGCCCTTTTGTTTGGTAAGTAATTTTCTTTTTCACCACATTTTCTGTCATAGAATACACGCAACACGCTGTCGCTTGGTTTGACGAGGTAAACCGCCGTTTTCTTTGCTATATTGCTAGAAGCAGTGAGATGTGTTTTATTTTGTAGTTTTGTTGATGTTATATTTTGGAATACAGTTTTTGATATTATATGGCTTAATAGCATGAAAGCTCTTTTATGTTGTTTGTTCAGTAGTATTTTAAATGGATTTGGGTGAAGTCGCTACAATTTTTTAGTAAGTGCATATTGTCAGTAATTTTACTATAAATATTGTTGGTAATTTTTTTTATATGAAAATGTATTGCTGATATTTTTACTATAAAAATGTATTTTATACTTTTATCATGTTTTGCTTTTGTTTGGTAGAGAGGACTCCCTATTTGCCTATAGCTAGGACCCTAACAAATGCTACTACCCCGGGTCAGCATGGACCTGGGAACAACAGCAATTAAAAGTTAGTTCCGCACTCTTCAAAACCACCAATCTCCTGATCAGAGGTCTGGCTGCTGGATGTAGTTTATCGTCATACCCAGGACTACACTACCACAATAAGAAGAACCAAACAGAAGAAATATTTCATGAATTATCTTGCCAGCCATTCCATGACAACTATTGCTTTCAATGTTCATGGATCATCACTGTTTAATTTCTTACCTTTAAGATGTGGGTTTTCAGCTCCAGGGCCGTGACAGGTGCTGTGTGCATTAGTCCAAGTAGAGTGCCCATATCGTCATCACCGCCAGGTGAGAGAACCAGTTGTTGTACAATGTTGAGAGCTTGATGCTGGCAATCAGTGTAAGGCACCATGTTGTGTGCACAGCGGGCTCCCCCACATTCACGGAATACACCTGTTGGAAGGGATAAAAATATTACATGTTTTGGCATAAAAAATTAATGACAACAGCATGTCTAGAAAACTGGAAGTCAAATGGCAGCAATTGAAGGAAAAGAAGAAAAGAAAAAAGAAAGAGAAAGTTAAGGAGTGAGTGTAAAGTGAAACAAAAGGATAAATAATCACAACATTCTACATTAAATGTCTATATTTCTGAAATTAGGTATTATGACATTATTTACATTATTCAGACTATTGTCCTCATCTTTGTCGCCATATTTATTACAATGTTTCAGGTATTGTACGCTCCGACCTTCTTCAGTATCTGTCTATATTTAATTATTCTATAATTTAATTTTTATATATAAAAGAAAGATAAAGGTAATTTACATTATTGTTTCAGAATTTAGCCCGACTCTAATCAAAATTCAGCTCTGATCAGATCTGTTAAATCGAGGGTTGCCATACATATATATTCTGTATTAAGGCAGCAACCTTTCTTTTATACATGTTTCATTGAATGTGATGGACAAGAAAAATCTTGAGACTTTTTTTTTTTTAATCAAGATTTTCTGCTGTTCTTAAAGTTTTGCTTGACGGTGAGGAGAATTACGAGAATGTAGAAAGTGTCCTAAAATGATTATTGTCCCAAGCGCTTTCAGCCAGTTCATTAGCCTGTCTATATTTCTGAGATGAGGTATTATGCACATTATTTACATTATTCGGACTATTGTCCTCATCTTGGTCGCCATATTTATTACAACGTTTCGGCTGTTGTACACTCCAGTCTTCTTCATTATTCCTCTATATTTCTGAATAATAATTGTGTACACTATTTACATTATTCAAACTATTGTCCTCATCTTTGTTGCCATATTTATCTCAAAGTTTTGGCCATTGTACACTCCAGCCTTCTTCAGGTGGTTGGAATGTCAAACTGAACCCTTTATTTCGCTCAGAGGAACTAGAACAGTCTACCCCAGTGAGCGAAATAAAAGGTTCAGTTCAACATTCCAACCACTTGAAGAAGGTCAGAGCATACAATGACCGAAATGTTGTAACAAATATGGCGACAAAGATGAGGACAATAATTTGAATAATGTAGATAATGTACATTCTATATGTATGCACATACAGGTGTATACATACATACACACATACACTTTGAGAGAAAAAAAAATTGCACCGATGAAAAGTGTATATAAAAAAGAAAAATTAAGAAGTATAGACAGTCAATTGCTTATAGCCACTGACGAGTGGATGGAGTGATTCCTGGAGGGTGCATCAACAAAACTCAAGATGCTGAAGGTAACATCAACCAGATAAATGACAAAGCTTTTACTTGTATTAATTATATATATATATTTTGTCATTCATAGACAGACTGTTTCACAGCTCATCAGTGTGGCTAGACGTCCGGTTGCCTCTAGCTAGGATAGAAACCTGACTGAATTGGCATCAGTTAGGGATTCTACCACTAAGCCGTTGGCGCACGACAGGGATGAAGGTGAATTTAAGTGTATTTATTTTTATATAAACATACAGTGACTGAGAGAACTTGATTCTCATATTTGAGGCTACCCATCTACTAGCCAATCCCTATTCCTTGATGCTTGCTCAGGCACATTTCTTTGTTCAACACCCACAGAGTCCACCTGTGGTTTATATTGCAACTATGCTGAGCAGACCTTAGTTACAGTTTTTAGGTAAGAGCGTGCTATCAACATTATCATCAATTTGAACAGAGCTAATATGCTTAAAATCCTGGCCCACGATATGTGACTTTGTGGTAGCACAGCTATTGATGCCCCCCCCCCCCCAAGAGTTCCATCTACCCGGTTTCACTCATAAGGCTTGGGTCAACCTATGATATGGTTTTCAGAAACTTTCCAAAAAGATGCCACCTGTTGGAATCGACCCCTCCACTCTGATAATATCAGGAAGTCTCCTTCCTGACAAATCAACCATGGTGAGATTCGAACCTGGGTCTCATTGTCAGAATGCAAACATTCTAACCACTCAGTCATGTGCACATATATATATATATATATATATATATATATATGAAAACATGAAACATGTATAAAAGAAAGGTTGCTGCCTTAATACAGAATATATATGTATGGCAACCCTCGATTCAACAGATCTGATCAGAGCTGAATTTTGATTAGAGTCGGGATAAATTCTGAAACAATAATGTAAATTACCTTTATGGATATCGGCTTGGGTTGAGGAATCGGAGAGCCGAGTTAGAATTCCAGTCGAATCCATTACATTCACTTACGTGCTAATACCCAGGGGAAAGGTATGAATCCTCTTCTTCTCCCTCCAGCTATGGGTAAAATAGCAGGACAGACTGGGTTCTATAGCCTTGGATGGCAACTGGTCTAGGAGAAGGACAACTCTGAATTCAAAACCTGCGGAGGGTCGTTTGGGAACCTTGTGGCATTCGGTGCACCAGGTCTCTGTATTCGTCCCTCCAAAAAGTGTGGATGGTCCTGCACGAGGCCTTCACCACTATAATCAAATCTCATGTGCCAGTGTCGGGCTGTCGGTTTCCTGGAAACTGATCTGCTTGACCCTCATATGTTGAATCTCGACGGGAGAGTCGATCATATATATATATATATTATGAAATGGACAATGTTCGGAACCCTCATTTAGCCTGACATGCCTTAACCAATCAAGTCATGGAGAATCATTCAATTGGCAAGGTCATGGAAGATTGAAGTTTAAAAGCAGTAAAATTGACCTTGCTAATCGAATGATTCTCCGTGGATTGATCGGTTAAGGCATGTCAGGCTAAATGAAGGTTCCGTATAGGATACAGGTTCGATTCCTGTTGGAGGACGCATATTTTCTATGAAAATTTCTCGGACATTCTGACCAATAAATGTTATTAATACTGTTTATTATAAAAACAGAGCATTTACTTAAATATCTGTATCCATAAAAAGAATGTATAAACATAAAAATGTCTTCATATATATATATATATATATATATATATATATATATTCCTTTATTATAATTTTATCATATAGACAAAACCATTTTACTCAGTACAAAGATGCAACTTGGTTTCAGTGCATTTCAACAGCACTTTGACGGGTGAGAATCGAAAATGGTTATGAACAATCCTGCTTGTAGGAAGCCGTGTGTGAAACGTCACTTGTTTTTTTCCATTTGTTTGAGAAGAAAAAAGAAAATCTTTTTAGTGAGTAAAATGGTTTTGTTTATATGATATAATTATAATAAATAAATAATTATCGGTCTATTATCGGTATTGAGCCCTCTTTTGGATTAATGCTGTGAACGTTGGAATTTATATATTACTTTCGTTCTCATCGCATCGGTTTGTTTATTTATATATATATATATATATATATATATATATATATATATATATACACACACACAAATATCTTTACATCTAAGCATAAATATCTACACATCAGAAGTTTTTAATAGATATTTTGTATAATTGTGAAAAGAGAGTGTTAATGTCTTGTTATTTGGAATCAAGTAAAATCCAGTTCTGATTCAGATCTGATAGAATTAGAAAGACGTCAAGAGTTGAGTCAAAAACAAAAATTGCTTTTAGCCTTCCTGAAGTCATTACAATTTGGCACTTTATTCTTTAAGTAGTCTTTCTTCTTTGAAGTGGTAGATGGCCAATAACCCAATTTTTATCAAATTACCAAAACACTAACTGCAGGAGACTTTCAGGCAAACATTAACACTTCTACAGAAATTCTTATACATCTTTACAAAACTTACATTGCCTGCTCTTAATATTATGTTTCGTGTGTGTGTGTGTGTGTGTGTGTGTGTGTATACAAAACAGGCTATAAAATCATGACAAAGTTTTGAAGAAATATGAACAAATAGAAAATCAGTTTATTGAAACTAGATTTTGTTACTTAAGCATACACACATATTTCTTTCTTTTTGATCTGTTTAAGCCTATAAAGGCAAAATGTGTAATCAAATCTAATTTCAATGAAATGTTTTTCCATTTGTCATATATATATATATATATATATATATATATATATATATATATATTGAGCACTAAAGTGAGTAGGCTAGTGCTTGCCTTTAGGACTTTGTTTTTTTTTCTTATTGCTGTCCTTACAAAAGATTTTATCTTCTTTAAGTGTATTTAGGTCTTTTGGCAAATTGTCTGTTGATTCCACTAATGGTTTTGGTTTTTCTTATATATATATATATATATATATATATATATATATCTCAGGTTGGTGCAAAAATAATGTCGTTTTCTCACATATGTTACTATGTGAGAAAACGACATTATTTTTGCACCAACCTAATACACATATACACACACACACACACACACACACACACACACACACACACACCTTCAGATGTACTTGTATATCATCATGAAATTTAAACTGCCCGCTATCAATGTATGTATACATTTTCAAGACATAAGTGTACTGAACTGTTTATCTTGTTTCTTTCTACAGTGTACACCCTGTACAAGGCCTAGGAGCCACTCAAGGTAGAGGAATACAGAGTGAGTGGCACAGTTTATGCAGATATGAGGAGAAAATAAAGGTTAATCCTAGACTTGAACAAGTTAAGATTGTAGTGATCTAGAAAACACCCTCTTCGGAGTCAATTCTGCGATTCAGCTGTTCATGGGAAGAAGCTGTCATATAATAGCAGTCCTCCTATACAAAGTGAATGCTGGACAATCGCAGATGAAGAATAGATTCAAGGCAAGAGAAATATGGAACTACAAAAGAATGCCAAGAATACCATGGACTGATCATGTGAGTAATGAGAACGTTTTAGAGAAAATGTAAACAAAAAGGACACTTTGACTAGAACCAATTTTCCAAACAGCAAAACTAGCAATTGATTCAATATAATCATTCCACTTAATGTCAGTGGAAAACAGGAGAACAAGAAGGCCCAAAGTGTTGTTTTTCTGGAGGTTAGCATCAGCCATATGCTAACAGAAGTTAAAAATAGTTCTCTAAGATGACTAAAAGTTTCTTTAGTTCCACAACTTCTATGCTTCTTCCAGAGAATTGAATCTTCCTTTATGTTCCAAATGTAAGGAAGAAAGTTCTACTCAGACAGTTTTTTCTAAAAAACTGTCAATTTGTGAAAAAGACTTCCGAATGGGGCCTTTCCTGATCATTTCAGGCTCAAACAGACATCTTTCTTTTTTTATTCACATAATCTTTATTTCTTAACTCCTCTTCCATTCATATCACACACCATGTACCAGCATTACTATTTTGATTGTGGCTCTTGAGCCTTGTATTGGTCAAATTCATTAAAAAACATCTTCATTTTGTAACATTTTTATTCTATTCATGCTGCACACCTCATTCATTATTACCATTTTGATCGGAACCTTCTATCTTGAGTGGCTCTCAAGTCTTGTATTAGGTGAAATAGACTAAAAAAAAAAATTAATTTCTTACTACTTTCTCTTCCATTCCTATCTCACAAATTATTCATTATTACCATTTTGAATGGAACCTTCTACCTTGAGTGGCTCTCAAGTCTTGTATTAGGTGAAATAGACTAAAAAAAAAAAATTAATTTCTTACTACTTTCTCTTCCATTCCTATCTCACAAATCATTCATTATTACAATTTTGAATGGAACCTTCTACCTTGAGTGGCTTGTGAGTTTTGCATACAGTAAAATTTAATTAAAAAGTCTTCACATTTTATTACTTTCTCTTCCATTCATATCTCAAACCTCTTTCATTATTAGAATTTGGGATGGAACCTTCTATCTTGAGTGGTTCTTGAGTCATGTAATGGATAAAATTTAGTTAAAAAATCTTTATTTCTTACTTACTCTTCCATTCATATTATGCACCTCTTTCATCATTATTATTTTGAATGGAATCTACTTTGAGTGGCTCTCAAGTCACGTATTGGGTAAAATTTATTTTAAAAAATTTTCACCTTACCACTTTCTGTTTCATTCATAATACACACCTCTTTCATCATTACCATTTTGAATGGAACCTTCTACCTTGAGTGACTCTCAAGTCTTGTATTGAGTAAAATTTAGTATTAAAAAAAAAGTAACATGTTCTGTAGTCAAGAAGCAAGAATAACGGTAAAATTCTTTTTGTTGACTTACTGGCATTGCTACTGTTACTATTCAGCAAAGTGGCAAGGGCTTCCATCACCAAAAATCCAAGTTCCATTTGTTCCTCAGTGATTGCTTCTCTTTCTGAAATTAACCAAACCCAAAAAATTAAATTTCTTTGTACAATATCTTATTTGGCATAATTTGTTCAAGTACAATTATATTACATAATGAAAAGTGATGTATGCCAGCTAGGCTCTTGACGTGAAGAGCAAAAAATATTTACAAGACTTGGGTGGTATGTGGAGTATGAACAAAGAAATCAAAGCTGTGGGGTCGAAACACAAAACCTTTGACTCTCACACCTCTTTATGTAATTAAATGATTATGGCCTACAAATCTCACAGCTTATGTATATGCTCCTAACAATATTTTCTGACAGAATTACAGACAAAATATTTGAAATGATATAAGAAGAAATAAAAATACTATAATGTAAGACTTTTTACATATACAGTGCTGTTTGATAAAAGTGACTCACCTTATTCTTTGAATTTAGCTCAACTTTTGTTTCATCGGAGAAGAGAACATTCTTCCAGTCTTCTATGGTGAAATTTTTGTAATGGTGAGCCCATTCAAGTCTCTTGGCTTTGTTGGCTTTGCTTATTAGCGGCTTAAACCTTTGTGTACAAGATTTGTAGCCTTGTTCTGACGGACTGTTGAAGAGGCAAGACTAACACCTTGCTCTTTGCTTAGACTGGCTGCAATTTCTTGGCTAGTTATAGTCCTATTCTTTGCAACTTCTCTCTTGATTACCCTGCCAGTTCTATCATCAATCTTTTTCTTTTGTCCCTTTGTTTCCTTCCTTGGAGCAGGAGTGGCATCATTATGTGCCCTTAGCACTCAAGAGACAGTTGATTTTGAGGTAATAGCAATTTCTCTCATAGACTTGCCTGCTTTTGAGGGCAATAATAGATCCCTCAAGTGGTTCTGATGCGTGTTTGTACCCTTTTATCTGGTTAGTGACTTGAGTGGCTATTTCAAGCTGTTTTTATACTGTATGAGGCTTTCTGGAATATTCTGGAATACTCTAGATTTAATTTAAGCTGTTCTAGAATTCTCTAGAATATTGTTCTGAGTGTATTGTAAAATAGTTTTCAATATTTTGTCAAAAGCTCTTTAAATTTACTAGTTTAATCATTAGAATGCGATATCTGAGTCACTTTTTTTGCACAGAGTTTTTTCCTGAATCTCATTTATATCCAAATTTATAATTACTAATAGAATACCTTAGGATAAGTAAACTTTTTTCGTAGGTGGTCGGAAAGGGGTCTTTATATTAGTAAGATTAAAAATTATTTTAACCCCAAAAACAATAGACAAAAAATATTTTTAGCAAAAAAAATCAGTTGAGTCACTTTTATCGAGCAGCACTGTATATATCTTTGCAAATAAGAAATAAGTAGAGAACGAAAACAAACCTAATTTATAACAGAAATTAAAATATAATCTTTTACAGGATGTAAAGATCAGAACAAAAATAAAAATTCTATAATGTAGGGCTTTTTTACATATATAGTTTTGCAAATACAAAATGACTACAAAAAAATAAAATGACTTTAAAAAAAGAATTTGAGATGAATTTTTTTCAAAGGAAATAGTAAATATATAGTAGAAGAAATAAAAATAAAAATTCTACTATAATATTTAAGACTTTTTACATAAAGTGTAAATTCAACTAGAGTCAGAGTCGGTATAATCTTACCAACTCCAGTGATCTCTTAATTGCTTCCGACTCCACAGCTCTGAAAGGAATTATGGGTAATAGTTAGGGACAATGAAAGGGATGAATTGGCCCTTATTATTTATTCTTCTAAGATGTATGCAATTAAGATAGACATTGAGGACAGTTGTAATAAAGACAAAAAATAAAAAAAAGAATAGCAGTTGACAAGCTTAAAAAGATTTTAATAGGCACAGCAATTAGAAATAATCATTTCCCTACATTTTTTCCATATTACTATAGATTAAGCTCTTTAGATCACAACTGATTATTTTAATGATTTTTTTAAAGTTAAAAGAGGGTCTAGTTCACTATGTAAATTCATTGTAAATTGATCCCTCTATTAAAGTCAAAACACCAAAATAATCTACAACACCCAATACAAAGAAAGACTCAAAACTCCAGAAGCTATTATTATACAAAATAAACAGCCCCTTAAATAAAATATACACCACAGGAGAAGGTACCTTAAAGTGCATATGAGATATATATATATATCACAAACATTTTGTTTGTTGTTAATAGTCACTTTGTTTTCAATAAATTTCATTTTTTTGCCTTATAAAAAGTCCACATTGGACAAAACACGTCAGCTAATAATACAGTTTTCCTATTGTCTTTTTCTACATGTTAACTCCGAGAAATTTTCATATATATATATATATATATATATATATATGACTTGCTTAAAGATTTCTAAACTCAGTGCAATCTGTGTACACATCAACCAGCCCTTCATGAATGACTAAAGTACAACTATCAGCATAAGACAAATACTAGTTGATAACCACATTAAACATTCTACAGTACCCAATGCAAGGAAAGACACAAAACTCTAAAAGCTATTATTATACAAAATAAACAGCCAACATTACACAAAATATCATTAACCACAGAAGAAGGTATCTTAAAGCATATATGATATAATTAATGTTATTTTATTATATTAAAAAATTATATAAAAATATGAATTTAAATTAAATTAATAAATAAATAAATTTAATCTTTTGTGCAGCCTTGTTCCCAGTAGCCATTATACATGGCGTCATGCCAGACCATTTCCAACGTTCAGTTTCCCAAAGAATACCAGGATGCAGACAAAAGAATTCTAACTACCACACATACACTACATCGATTCTTGTTAATGACTGTGAAAGTCAAAAGTACTTTAAGACAAATAACAAAATATGAACTTTGGACAGTTTATCCACAACTTTGAGCACAATACTCAACACCTTATCCAGAAATTGGAAAACTACAAAAAAATTAAACAGACAGACCTTGCTAGTTTTTTTTAATCAAACCTGTTTGATGAATACTTGCTGCCTAAATATACCTTATCAAAGCACATTATGACACAATGGTGTCAAAGGTTGACTGGTGATCAAATTTTCATTTCTGAAGGAATGAAAGATATTTTTCATGTTAAAACAATGCGATACCACAAATTTTCAGGTTTGTGTCACTTTTGGAGTATAGTGTGAGAGGTGAAATTGTGAGCCTGGGAGGGACGAGTTATTAAGTACAGTCTTAGTTCTGTTGAACTTGAGTGTTTTTATTTGATAAAGGAATTACTGATTGAAACAAGTGACACAAAGTAAATGTTTACAAGTCAGGTTTGTTTTGATCAGGGATATGACACAGTGTCAGATGGCAGCGACAACAATGACACCTGTGATAATGGAGATAAGATTTTGGAATATGGGAAATGTTCTACTGAAGGTGGATATGAGCAAGATAAAGCCACAATTCTGATTGACCTGCCAATGAGGGAAGGGCTGGGATGGAGCTTCTCATCTCCCCTATTTGATTCATATGACTCAGGACCGTTATTTTGATTGGACCAGCAATCATATTGGGTTCTTGGAGGCTTTCCTTTCTCCCCTTCAATGCATATGACACAAGACCATTGGTCAAGCACTATTATTGGTTAGCCAATCAGAGCAGTACAATTGGAGTTGGCACCAACATAAAAGCAGTTACCAAAAGAGCAGAGAAGTAAGATCAAACTGGTCTCGCCACTAGTAGATCAACACTCTCCCTGCCGGATGACCATAATGCCTCAATCATCTAAAGACCTGTTCTCTACACCATTTTTTGAATTCTCTTGATCAGATGTTTTCATATAAATAGTTGAATGACTCTGGGTTGTTTAGCCATAATTGCAACCGCCAGTCAATCTCTTCCTTCCAGCTTAAGAATTTATATCGGGGAAACTTCATCAAATCTCTTTTGTTTATGCATTCATAATCTTAATCAATCATAGTACTATATGTGTTAGGTTGGTGCAAAAATAATGTCGTTTTCTCACATATGTTACTTTTATATATGATTTCTGAATTAATTCATTGATATATATAGCCATGTTATATATCATTTTGAAGCGCGTTTTTCGCTGTATCGAATCGTGTTATTCGTTACCGTTCTTAATCTCTTCATTCATTTTTTTTGCAGGCTTTTCGACAGCATGGACAAAATTCAAATCTGCACGATTTTCTTGCTCTAGTCCAAACTAGGCCGAAAAGCTGCCGAAGAGGAACCACTAACGAACGTGTGGCACAACGGTGGTTCAAGAAATTTCGCAATGGTGACGAGAGCCTCGAAGATGAAGACGGTCGCGGCCGACCAACTGGGGTTGATAACGAACATTTGAAAGCCTTAATTGAAGCCGATCCTCGAAAAACCACACGAGAAGTTGCTGTTGAACTTGAGGTCGACCACTCAACAGTCGTTTGCCATTTAAAGCAAATAGGGAAGTCAAAAAAGTTGGATAAATGGGTGAATGATAATCAAAAAATCGTCAAAAAACGACATTATTTTTGCACCAACCTTAAATATATATATATATATATATATATTATGCCTCTTGATTCCTTGGGGAACATAAGGCCACAACAGCACCTCTCCAAGGAATGCAATTCTGGGCGATCCTCTTCAGTTTGGACCATGTCATGTTGGCTACTTTCACTTTTGCATCAAGTTTGTTTTAGTTGACTTACTTTTCACTTCCCTTGGGGATTCCAGTCAAGGGCCTGCCTGGTGAAACCAGAAGTAGGCTTGCTGTGTGTGTGGCCAATCTATCCCCATTTCCGTTTCTTGATATCAATCATCATTGGGGCTTGTCTGATCCTGTCCCACAGTTGGTCAACTTCCAGCCACCTGATATTGAGGATATTCCTGAGACATCGGTTGGTAAATGTCTGAAGTTTGTGGATGTTGGTCCTGGTTATACACCAGGTTTCTGAGCCGTAAATTAGGACTGACTTTACATTGGTGCTGAAGATCCAGATCTTGCTGTAAAGTGAGAGGGTTGTTGATATCCAGATTGGCCACAGAGTGTTGCTAGCATGTCAGGCTTTGTTGATTCAGCACTTAATATCTTCATCTCTCCCCCTGTCTTTACTGATGACGCTTCCCAGATATACAAACTTATCGACTTCCTTGATATCTTCTTGGTTAGTCACACTGGGTCTTGTTGTCTGTTGTTTACCCTCATGACCTACATCTTCCTGATGTTAATTTAGAGGCCAGTCTTCTCTGCTTCTTCTGCAACACGACTCAAGTATCATAAATAAAGGTTGTTATTTTTACACTTTTTAACGAGTGTTGTTGAAGTTAATTAAGTTTACCGACCACACTGGTGATTTAAGTCTTTCACAAGAATAGCGTCAAGCCTGATCTGCAATAAGTCTTTACAGATATTCCTTTGGATACCGAAACACGTGAGGGCACGTGATTGGTTCAGTGCAGGCCTGCCCGACACAGACCAAAGTAAGAATGGCATTCAGCAAAGTGCGAAGCAACAGGGCCATAATATAGTAATTCCACATGTTTTAAAATTGTATAAAACATTTATTATTTTAAATTCATAATCTGCACTGCTTAACCAATATATGAGCATATTTTGGACTGCTTAAACAAATATATAAGCATATTTTGCTTTGGCCTCCATATTGGGGATCAATACACAATGACTTTACATAGCTAACTACTTGATTCATTTTTATAAAATTTCATTAAAAAAAAAAAAAAAAAAAATTCATATTTGTAAACTAAAAATTTATAATAATATGAAAAAAAGACTTAACTTTTTAAAATTGATTATTTCTGCTCACAGTGCCTCTTGTATAATACTAGGTTTTTTGGGGTTTTTTTTTTTTTTGCTACAACCAGTTGTTCTGTTCTGTTAGTTGTCAAATTGAAGACAAAAAGCATAAAAACTGCTTCTGAAACCACAATAAGTGAAGTTAGAAATATAGCCTCTATTGTCAAATTTTTAAGCTTAAAATGAATTACCCAACCCAGTACTGGTTACTACAGATTTTTTTAAAATTTAAAAGGAAAGTATCTATTCCATTTTGAAGTTCTGTGAGAAGAGCAGCATAATTACCATTATTTGACTCATATTACAAATCAAAAACAAAATAGGGTTAAAAAAAAAAAATACCTGTTCCATTTTGAGGCTCTTTGAGG
>OZ010612.1:23892968-24010468 GCA_963932145.1 Acanthosepion lycidas
TATATATATATATATATATATATATATATATATATATATATATATATATTCAAAAGGAATAAGTAAAAGGAAGGCATTTTTTAAAAAAAGCCAAAACAGAACGACCGGTTTCGTCCCAGGACTTATCAAGTATTTATTCTGGGAATTTAAAAGCGTGTAAATCATTCAATTATCGAATGAATTAAATGGGGGGGAAGAAAAAAAAAAAAAAAAAATTATGAATTACAAGTAGACTAGAGTCCAATAATATTCAGACCCAGCAAGCATTCCCTCTGTTTACAAAGGGAAGGCCCACGGGATCTGATATACATGGACTCCAGGACCTTAAGGTGAAAAGTGGGGTGGGACCTTGATAAAATAGTAAATCAGTCACCACTAAAATTTTCCACACATTCCCTTCTATTTATCAAATGTTCAGCAATAGCAGAACCAGAGCTGTTAGTTAATTGGCTATTTCTAGTGGATGGATTCAATATCCTAGAGGGTAGATGCTGCTTAATTCTTAAATCCAACCGCTGGGACGTCCTACCTATGTAGTCATGTCCACAACTACACTTGTATTGATAAATCACTGAATTAACATGATGGGGAGGTAGGACATCCTTACGAATGGAAGAGAAAGCAGAACGGGTACCAAATATTACCCTAACTTTTGCTGAAAAATAACAGCTATTAATCAAACGTAAAATACGTTTCGATAAGATCTCACCCTCTGTACCAATATAGGGAAGACATAAATAAACAGGACATTTATCAGCTAATTGCGGCTTCACCCTATGGAATTTACTGATGACATCTTGAATAACAGATTCCAAAACATCCAAAGGATATCTGTTTTTTGATAATGTCATTCTAACAAAATCAATTTCACTGCAGAAAAAACCCTCTGAGCATAACCTAAGTGCCCTGTAAATTAAGGACTTGATTAAATTAATCTTACGCTGTCTGGGACAAAAAGAGTCCCAACGCGTGTAAAGTCCAGAGAAAGTGGCCTTCCTAAATACAGAAGTCTCAAACTTGTCATCAATCTTATGGACAAAAACATCCAAAAAGGAAGGACAAGAATTAGACTCTTCTCTACGGTGAACGTAAGGGCAGGATGGACAGAGTTTAATTTGGTGAGAAATTTGTCAGCTTCCGCCTCATTATTAAAGAGGCAAAAAGTATCATCAACATAACAATAATACATATGAGGACGAAAAATAGGAGTCAATAAGGAAGCCTCATG
Organism: Acanthosepion lycidas; assembly: GCA_963932145.1. Lineage (NCBI taxonomy): Eukaryota > Metazoa > Mollusca > Cephalopoda > Sepiida > Sepiidae > Acanthosepion > Acanthosepion lycidas. The sequence continues at coordinate 23,894,197 of OZ010612.1, forward strand.
AAAACCGACAAAGATATTCGCCAACGCTGGACCCAAAGGATATATATATATATATAAAAGAGAGAGAGAGAGTATAAAAATCTCACACACTGAGTGAGATTTTCAGACAAGAATTCACTCAATACAAGGTTCGAAATATGCTCAAGATAGATAGTTATGTTAAATCATGCATGATAAGGAGGATAGATAACCACAAACCCTTGACTTGGACTACCATATACAGTGCTATGAATCTTGCAACATAAAAAGAGTGGTCATTTAGGGTCTATGACATATTTGTAGTAAACACAATTTCTATAACAGCAAAAGAAAAACTTTAATCATCATTAATACTTACTGTTGTGTCTTGATGAGAATGCTTAAGCTGATGAGCTCCTTGCACGGCACAAAGTTCAAATTAAAAACAATGAATTCCAACAGTTCAAAGAATTTTTGCTGAGGAAAAAAAAAAAAAAAAAAGGGAGATAAATCAGTAAAATTTTAAAAAGTGAGAAAAATGATTATCAATCTAACAAAAAAAAATTAACTCCATAATTTTTTTTTTTTACAGTGTTCGCCCTGCACAAGGCCCAAGAGCCACTCGAAATAGAGGGTTATAGAGTAAGAGGCACAGTGTATGAGGAAGATCAAAGTTAACCCTTTGACTTAGAAAATCTTTCAAAAGGTTTAATTATGGCAGAATAGACACAGAAGTGCTAAAAATTTCTTGGTTTGATTCCCTTTCCTAAAACCTTGGCAAGACATCAACATCATTTCAAATCAACCAATGGTCACAGGTAACCTTTCTGTAAAAATCCCAAATATTAAATCTGTATCTTTAATCATTTTAAAGTCAAAACATCTTGAAATTTCATTGCATTTTTTTCATTTTGACAAATAAGGATTTCAACAAATTTCTGACATTTATAGCTCCAAGGATATTGTATGTACAAATTTGAAACTTGGTTATCATAGTTAATATTTGCTGTAAATTACAAAAAATATAAACATCTTAGGTGTGGCACTTTTACTTTTATAAGGAACTAAAAATGACCAGAATGCAAAAAAAAACAAAAAAAACAAAAACAAAAAAAAAACACTTTTAGAGCATGTCATTTATAAAGTATGTCAGATAAAATATCCAAATTAGTTTTCCTGTCATTTAAGACCTTATATATTACTGTTTGAAAATTGCTTGATTTTTTTTAATTGACTTAAAAAAAAAAAAAAAAAAAAAAAAAAAAAAAAACAGTTTGGAAATTAAAGAAAACTTTTATATGTTTCTCAAATATTCTTAAATAAATGAAGATTATGTGTTGTGGACAAACTTCTAAGATTAAAACATATTTTTCTAGAACCACCTGACATGCTGAAATCATGGTTTTGTCAATTTTGGCACCTTAAAAATTTGATACTTAAGAAAATATGAAGCTGAAAGTTGCTACCCCTAAAATTTATTATGCAAATAAACTATTTTTAGTTTCAGTTTAGCCTTGTCTTTAAATAGTTTAAATGCTTTATAACTCTTCTACTTGACATATTCAAATAGGTACAATCCTATTTACCAATCCACTACACCCACATGAATCAAAGAGGTTTAATGCCTTTGATTGTTCTTTAACTTCTACCTCTTTCCTCTTCTCCCCACCCTCCTTGAGGTTTATCTTCTGTCCTTTTTAATGGCGATCTTGGTCACATCTCATCTTCTTCCGTGTCTGAGTCACTCCCACTATCTTCCATAGTGCTTGTCTTCTATTGTATTGTCCTGATCTGAAGAACTCATCCTTTCTTCTTTGTCAAGATCTTCTTCTATCATGATGTCTTTCTCTTCAATTCTGTGTCTTAAATGGTCAGAATGGGTCATTAGGATTTTTCTTTTCTTTAATATAATAGTCATGTTATATCCCCTTTGCGCGATGAAATTAGCTCTCTCAGGACTTGCTACTTTGTCTTTCTTATACGACACATTTTAACTGTAAAATGATGAGACCTTGTTGTCAATCTAGTACTAAACTTGAATTCATAGAGTCTAGATAGATACGAACAGACAGATAGATAGATAAATAGATAGATATGAATAGACTGATATAGATAAATATAAATGTTGTATTGTTTTGTTCAAGACATGATCAGGAGTTAATGTCTTCCTTGTCTCTTAGTTTACTACACACAAATGCATGCTGGGATTTTTTCTTAGCCAATAAAATAGACCCGCTTGCATTTTGACATAACTTAGTCCTGATCTGCCTTGTAAGTCAGAAAACTATGTTCATTTGTCCGAACTTGCTTTTGTGTGTCAACCTTAAATCTTAATTTGTGAACTTTTTGCCTTCTTACTGTTAATTTGCTTTGCATATATTGTTTGCTTGCTTGCTCAATATTTTTTCATTTTTGCCCTGTTACTTTTTTTATTGCAAATTTTGTTAATTCTGCTTGTTAGACAGTTCTGTTATTTATATTGGCTACTCAATCCACAGGTACAATCCTATTTACAAATCCACTACACCTTATTGAACCAAATAGATTTAATGCTTTTGATTGTTCTTGAACTTTTTCTACAATACTCTTAAAAAAGGATTTTTGGTTGGTGTACAATATTTTTAATTGGACAATGAAACAAAACCAAAGACATTAAAATATGGATTCCACTGGATTATTTTAAGTCAAAATAGTGAAAATGCATCACAATTTGCCCATGTTAAGCAATTTTATCGATTCTCTAAAATATACACAACTTACAATTAGTAATGCAAAAAATTACATTACAGATATTTTTGGGAGGAAATAAACATATTTTTCATCAAGCAAGGCAATAAAGCCACTAAGATGCAAGGAGTCTCTCTAACATGAGAAAAAAAATTAAGTGAGAAGAGTCAAAGAACAAGAATTAAGAAGACAGAAGATAATGATTGACATTGCATTTATATTTTTAAAGATCAAAGTTCACTGGAAAGAAAGAAGCTAGAAGAAAGTTCAACAAGTGAGACTGTGACAGCAGAAAGTTAGCATAAAACTTACAGTTTCAACAATAAAATGATGAAATCTTGCTGCCAATCTAGTACTGCACTTAAATTCATAAAGTCTAGGTATAATAGAGGAAATTTCATCAGAACAATTATCATGAAATTATTTGTAGAAAGGACAGAGGGAAGCTACATTACAGCTGGGGGAAAGTGACTGAAGGTGAGATACCAGGTCAGGACCAATAACATTGCAGATTATTTTTTAGATTTTATCAAGAATATATAGCAGGAGCAATATTCAAAGCAAGAACAAATTTAGGTTTAGTAATAATTGTCAATACTTTCAGAGATAAGTCAGGATTTTAAAAGCAACTTAATTATTACAAGATTTTTAAAGAAATACTGAGACAAACCTGTATATCAGGAGGTTTGAGGTAGATTTTTTCGGCAAACTGGGAGAGGGTGTGCTGCGATTCAAGAATAAAGTAGTTGGCATCATCTTGATGATAAATACTGCTGATTACGTCCAAAATATTACAACATAAATGCACAGAGGTGGCCTGAAAAGAGAAACAAAAAGAATGTCAAATATGTTTACAGAATGTAACGTCTGGCTGCTTGTTTCTAAGTCTGCTATGTTGGCTAACTAAGCGTTACTAGAGACACTTGCTCAGGTACATTTGTGGGCAAACTTGGACTATTTTCAAAAAAAAAAAAAAAAAAAAAAAAAAAAAAAGAAAAAGAAATTGTGTCAAAAGAATGGTTTTTCCATTGACATCACTATTATTTTAATTATCTTCACTCCTCGGCAATGTTTATTGTTTTGAAAAAGCTATGATTAGAATTGTAATTGATATGCCCCAGAAAGGGATATATTTGAATGAAGTAGCTAAGTGGTTTTGGCCACTATAACCAAGTAGAATATGGTAGCAGTAATTGAATTGTATGCGTCGTAGTCACAGGTAAGATATGTAGATCAATGGTGTAGTCCAATGGACGTTGTTATAGACTTAGCTCTCAGACTAATGCTCTAACCCTTCTACACGTCCGTTGGTATTTATGACGGACACCAGCCAATCATATTCCAGTGAGGGGGAACACAGGTGTATGCATATTCCGTTATATCAGTAATAAATCCTTAACATATGAAAGCGGACATTATTATATATTTTTTCTTGAGAATTTACAACAAAAATATTAAACACTATTTATTAGATTGTTTATTTACAAGAATAATCTTATATATATATATATATATATATATATATATATATATGTATGTATACACACAACATTCTAAAAACTAATCCAATGCAATATTTATGATTTATAAAGAAATAAATAAAAAACAATTTTTACTCATATATTTATAAATATTTACTAAGTTATTAAAATATGTGAACCAACTATAAGGAAATCGTTATTTACCATTTTATAAAGTTTGAATTAATTGGCAATTAGCCGATGTTTTGCCAACCATTTCAATAAATAAATACACAATCTAATAAATAGTGTTTATTATTTTTGTTGTCACTTCTCAAGAACAAAGAAAATGTATAAATTCACTGTCATCATATGTTTAGGTTTAATTACAATTCTAATCATCACTCTTTAAAACAAACATAGCTAAGGAGTGAAGGTAGTTAAAATAATAGCAGTGTCAAGGGAAAAACAGTTGTTTTGACACACAATTTTTTGTTTGTGGGCACAAAAGTCCAAGTTTGCCCATTTGTGTTTCTTTAACACCAACAGCATTCAGCTGTGACTTATAGGACAACTATACTGAGAAGACCTTGGTTACAGTTTCTGGAAGAGAGTGTATATTCTGGCATGATCATGAAAAATGTTAATTACATTTTATAACATCAGAAATTTTATGCTAGGGATAGTTTCACACAACACCGCAAGATGTTACAAAATCTAAATATTAACTTATGAACATTCACACTACTATCACCTGGTTCACACTTCTCCTTGGTTTTTTGAACAAGATTAAAGGTTTATCTCTTGTTTCCTGTTTAGGATTGGGTTTCCAGTTCCTCCTAAAGTCTACTTCAACTCTATACTACTAACATCTCAAGATTTATTGTGTAAAATACACAATTGCGGCACAAGGACAAAAAGATTAAATGATTAAAAATGGCTTCAAATAAATTAACCTTTTTGGTCTTGAATTGGTCTCTAGATTTTATAAACTAGTACGACCAAATAACAAAAACCATTTCACTTGAAGAATTTCAACAGCAACTAAAATGGTTAGCCCATGTTAGAAGAAAAAATAATGATATAATAAAAATGTTTGCTTTCCACACTACCTCAAGCAAAAGGTTAAGAAGGAAACTTCCTATCAATACTAGAAATTACACTTAAGAAGTCTAAATATTAACCTATGAACATTCACACTACTATCACTTGGTTCAGACTGTTCCTTGGTCTTTTGAACAAGGATTAGAGATTTATTTCTTATTTCCTGTTTAGGATTGGTTTTCCAGTTCCTCCTATAGTCTACTTCAACTCTATATTTCTAACGTCTCCAACTGAACACTTATATATTTATTTTTCATCAATAGGAGTAGATATGTTCACCTATTGTCCAGTTAATACACCTTCATGGACTTTTGAACAGGTGTAGAAGTTTATTCTTTGTTTGCTGCTCAGGATTACGTTTCCAGTTCCTTCTAAAGTCTTCTGATTCTCTCTTCCTCTCAGTAACCCCTTGCAAATTAGTGGCTTTATCACCTTCATTGGAATGAATTGATTAGAAAAGAAAAAAATAGGCTCTTCATATTTAGACTCTTACACGGATGTCATGTAGGACATCCAAATCATTCTGAAATATCAGTTATATACAATTGTTTTCTCAGATCAGTGATTAAAAATGGCTTCAAGTAAATGAACCCTTTGCGTCCTGAGCATCCTTCATCAGATTTTATAAACTGATACTGCTAAATAACAAAAACCACTTCATTGGATGAATTCCAACAGTAGCAACAACTAAAATGGTTAGCCCATGTTAGAAGAGAAAATAATGATATAATAAAAATGTTTGCTTTCCACATTACCTCAAAAGGTTAAGGAAACTTCTATCAATACTAGAAAGTACATTTATGAAGTCTATTTTCCTGAAAAGCTGTTTTATGAGATAAATTTTATAAATTTCAGCTAACAGCAATGCTAACTGTTCTGTCAATGAAGGGCTAAAGTTTCCTGTATTGTTATTATTTAGTCGAGCTAGCTCAGACATTCGTGAGTCTATTACAGTCTCACATCATGGTCATAGGATCATTCGGGTAGCATTCTGTGTTATAATGTAGATTGTTGCTGGGCAACCAAACCATCTTGCTCCATGGCTAAGTGTCCCTGCTTTTATGAAGAAGCACCCGTCAAAAACAACCATCACCAGGCTGCCACCTTTGTGATCATGAGATCAGGGTGGGGTGACGAAAGACATGACTTACCTCAGAATTCGAAACGAGCGCGAACATGTCTTGCCTGTAAAGTGATGATGAAAAAGAAATATGGCCACTATTGAAGACGCAATTTATGCATGCCTATCTCGTCCAGAACAAGACGATATTTGTACACATGCAAATTTTGGCCATAGCATAAAAAGTGGGGTGCAGCAGCACGGGGGAATCAAAGTCATTCGGCGGACAGTGTGCAATAGAATTGTACGTGCGGATTGACAGTCGAACAAAGAGGAAGTCGAAGTAGGCACTGCACTTTGTGACCCCCCGCACCTCCTCTCATCACAAGTTTTCTTTTTTTTTTGTCTACAAGATCACTTGTGTTCTCTTGGGAAAAGTACCTGACATTTTAGATACTGAAGTTGAGCAAATCATTGAACATCCTCTTGGCATTAATCCTGGAAACTTTACAGATGCAGAACTTGAAATGACTTTAAAAAAAAAAACAGTAAAAATAAGAAATTGGGGGGACTTGATAACATTCCTCCGGAGGTTTGGAAGAGCAAGTATTTCAATGATATTCTGCTCCAACTCTGTTTCCTGTATGGAAACGGCTATTCTCACCATTTTCATAGAATCATACTTATTATAAAACCCAGGTTGTGTGTGTGTGTGTCTGTTCGTTTATATATTGGATCGGATTTCCTACATTTTTCAACTGATTTCAACAAAACTTCACAGGACTACGTAAAATTACCTTGTGGTGGTTCTGACAGCGCCAAAAATTGGAAAAACACAATTGTTTTTGCACAAAATCAATCTGAAAACACGATTAAGAGGTATCGCGAGAATGAAAGGGGGACAACTCATATCGAGTTATACTTATTATAAAACCCAGATTGTTTGTGTGTGTGTGTGTTCATTTATATATGGGATTGGATTTCCTACATTTTTCAACCGATTTCAACAAAACTTCACTTTTTTTTTTGGCAGGTAGTGTTTCTTATTGTCTTGCACACTTTTTTCTTTACTTTTACATTCAGAATGCTTTCAAAATTCCATTTACAAGACAACTGTTTATAATAAAATTCTATTCAATCGGTAGACTCATAACGATTGAAAACAATGCTTTTGTTTGAGTTTGGGTTTGACCAATTTGTAAAAAAAAAACAAAAAAACAAAACAAAAATCTAATTGAGACATGTGTGCCCGTCAACCTTAAACAATAATCTTTTTCAATTTTATTTTTCAGTCTTTATGATGGTCAATACTTGATCTATCTCTTACTGTTACATCCCCGGGCATGTAGGAAATCTGATACCCATATATAAACAAACACACACACACACAAACAACCTGGGTTTTATAATAAGTATAACTCGATATGAGTTGTCCCCCTTTAATTCTCGTGAATCCTCTTAATCGTGTTTTCAAATTGATTTCATGCAAAAACAATTGTTTTTCCAATTTTTGGCGCTGTCAGAACCACCGCAAGGTAATTTTACGTAGTCCTGTGAAGTTTTGTTGAAATCGGTTGAAAAATGTAGGAAATCCGATCCAATATATAAACGAACAGACACACACACTCACACACAACCTGGGTTTTATAATAAGTATGATGTTTGCATTTTTATGCCACCCCCTCCCTTTCCTACAGATAATTCCGTCAACAAAAACATTACTCTAGTATTTTTTTTAATTTGGAGCACACTTTTAAAATATCTAAAACTCTGGGGCACACCTTAAATTTTAATAAGTAAAAAAATTAGTCATTAAATTTGAAAATAGGAAATTTTGATTCAGCGTTTCCAAAGAGAATCAGCAGTACAGTTTTCATTTAAATGAATTTATGAATAATCTGCTTCTTTATTTTCTGGAGAGGCTGATAATGATCGATTTAAATCCTCTGAGGAAGGGCAAAAGGGAAAGGATTATCTAATCCTTATTAAAGATTAAGGAACTTAGCATCCAGTTTAAAATATCAAATGACAAAGACTTGACTTCAACATGGAAGATATGTGCTCAGTGTCTCTAGCTTTTTTAAAAATAAAGACTTTTTTAAAATATAAAAATAATTTATAAGTTACTTGTCTCTTAACTTTAGGTGCATCAGTTGAGAAATGCTGCTTTAGTTTGATGAAGTCCTATATCTGTTTATATGTAGATAAGAATAAGGCCAGTGCAGGAGTTTCATGCTCCTCCCACCCACCAGAATCTATAATATGGGCCCCCACTGTACTAGATTTCAATTTTTATAAAGGTAGTATTCATATAAAATAGAAATTTTGTTGAAACCTAATTATGTACTATAATGGATCATATGTAATATAGGTGGATAATACAACTAGAAAAATAAAAAAAAAATTGATATACGGTATATCTAAATACAAATTAGAGATGCCATCGTTCCATCTTAAATAAATCAACAATATTTGGCAGCAATTTTTAACATCAACTTGAGATTTTTCCTTTTTAAAAAACTGAATAATATTAACACATTCAACATTATGGATAAAAAATAGTGAATTTGCTATAGTGTTTTTTTTTTTTAAGTGTTAGCATGAACAAAACAAATTCATGGATTGGAAGGGAAAAAAAAAAGACCCAGAGTGACGTCAAAATCTACAACAATTTTCACCCTTTAATAGTCAGTTGTATTTAGTTTAATTTGTAACATATATAAATATAGATAGGAAAAAGCAGATGTTGTTAAGAGAGCAAAGGTCACAAAGCACTGCCTGGAACTCTCAATTAGACTAGACCTCGGTTGGATGAAAAAGAGAACTATCCTTTAGTTTATCTTTTAGAACTGATGTTGAATATGGTGCCTAAATGTATTTGCCATAATGAAAAACAAAAAAAAAAACTAAAAGTGCAAAGACAGCTGATATTTCTATTTTGAAAATGAAAGCGAAAGTACCAACCTTGAGAAATACGGACTGCAGTACCTGGAAAGCCTGAATGTTCTTCACACTGACACCTGAAAAAAAAAAAAAAATAATAATAAATCAAAATTCAAAATAATTCAGTACAAATAAACTTTTATCGGTCATGCAGCTGGATTGAAGATGAAGAGGTGATTACATAATTTCTTGGTCCAGTTTATAATTAGAGGAAGCAACATCATACTGTACAGCTTTACTCATTCCCAAGATGCACAGACATTATCATTCTTTGCAAATATTATATCAGGGATGATACAATGAGGTCTATTGCAAAGTATCCATTTTGAATCTCTCAACTAGTGCTATATCTTTGATTTATCCTAACTATGAATTCATAAACAGACACTCTCTCTTGGGGTTACTCATTCATCAGTGAGATGCCACCGGGTTCTAAATCTGACAACAAGACAGGCCTCAAGGGCCTGGGGCATTCTTCTTCACTGCCTGCTGTGTTGTTGCTGTGTTACATTTATTTGTTTGTTTGTTTTATTGGCCTATCAACTGTTATGTCTGACATTTACCTGTGGCAACTTAACTGCTTCTTAAGGGATAGGGAAGATGACGAATTGTGAATGCTACCATACTGGCTGTAAGCTGTTCTCACTATGTTGCAACTAACCATGCCATGTTCTGTTCTCTGCTATGTTGTAATTGATGCTGTGTTTACCTGTCAAATTGGATATCTGACAGGCCCATGGTAAACCTTTTATCTGAAAACTAATTTAAATCAGAAAGTTGTTCCAATAACTATTTATTATTGGCAATTGCTAACCAATTCCATCTTCTTTTTGTTTGTAGTTGGATCGGACACTAGTCTCTACATGAAGATTCCTTTCTTTTCAGGCCTTTTATTAGCAACCAGCTGGCTTTTCTTTTTAAGTTAGTTTCTTCCTTTTTAACTAAATTCTATTTTTCTGACTATGGTGAAAGGTAGCTAGGTATCTCTAATAACCTTAAGGTCTAATGAATGCTAATCTACAAAAATTATTTTATTTACATTATTACAGAATACATATTTGTGGGGGGAATGTGAATGTGAGTATCATCTTGGCTCCATATTAACTAATAAAAATACATATACATAATATATATATTATGAAATGAACCAAGTCCAACAATTATTTTAATATATTGTCTGTTTATTCATTATTGTTATAGATACAAATATTTAAGTAAATGTTCTGTTTATAATAAACAGTATTAGCAACATTTACTGGCCTGAATATGTGAGAAATTTTGGGCAGGTAAATGTTGTTAATACTGTTTATTATAAACAGAGCATTTACTTAAATATTTGTATCTATGAAAAATAACGTATAAACAGAAAATTTATTAAAATAATTGTTGGACTTAGTCCATTTCATAATATATGATGTCATTTGTTTATGCCAAGATATGCATGAAGCAGATATGAGTGTTCGAGAGAAATCATGGGAAATTTGTAGTTTAAAAACAGTAATTTGACCTTGCTAACCAGACACTTCCCCTGTAGCTAACTGGTATAGCTCGTCAGGCTATATGACAGTTCCATGTAGGATACAGGTTCAATTCCTGTCAGAGGACACATATTGTCCATGAAATTTCTTGGATATTCAGGCTGGTAAATGTTAATACTGTTTATTATAAACAAAGCATTTACTTGAATATTTGTATCTATAAAAATAATGTATAAACTGAAAATATGCTCTACTTTTGTATCAAGCACTATTTTTTAAAAATAATAAAAATACTATAGAACTTCAGATTATTTACCTAACGAGTTCTTTCCTATTATATTTTTCACATACACACATATATATATATATATATATATATATATATATATATACTAGCAGCATGGCCCAGCGTTGCCTGGGCTTGATTCAAAAATCATACAACTCATACAGCAATTGCTATCACTTGACTTAAAATATTTTTGCCCTTCCTTGCCTTTAAAGGAGTGTCCTTTGTCATGCTGATGTTGCTACGTGCCTTACTTCTTGCCTATCTCACACACTGCAAATTTTTTCTAAGATCTATACTAAACATTAAATCTGTTACAAAAAAGAACTAAACAAAATGAACACAAAACGACCAGTTTTAAAAAAGGACTCGTAACTGGAAAAACCGAATGAAAAAAGAATGTTAACAACAAATACATTTTCACACCCAACCCAATTCTGCGGAATCAGAATCAACGTTGAGTTTAAGCAAGCAAATGCAGATATAAATTTTTCCCACTTGTGACAAATGCAGCTATCGATTTTTTTTGCATGCTAGTTAACATTCGTGTCAGTCAGCTGTTGGCTCTCACGCTGGCCAATCGAATCTTCCTGCCTATTCGTGGCAGCCAGCTATTGGCTCTCATTCTGGCTAGTACAAAATGGCTGCAAACTACATGAAAACTGCCGTAGAAGCATGAAAAAAATCGATTATTTCCACTATTGATGAGAGTTGGGAAATGCAAAGTCGGTCTTGGTCTTCCCACTAACTTGGAGCATGCGCATGTAAATTTTGGTGCAAATGTGTTGAAAATTGTGGCCATGCATTCGTTACACACACACATCCTGCTTTTATAGATATTATATATATATATATATATATATATATAAAGAGAGAGAGAGTTACATACATAAGCATAAAAAATAAATAAAATCAGTTATGGTAAACTTTGCACACTTCTTAAACAAATAAAAAAATAGTTACGTGTTTGGTGGCAAAATAACAATAAGCTTGAATAAAAAAAAAAAAAAATTTAAATTTATTAGAAACCGTAAGGAAAGTACCTACCCTTTCCAGTTGCTTGTGGTAATGTGAATCCTGGCATTTGAAACAGTGAACCAGTACTAGCTTGACTTGGTTTCAACTCAATAAAGCCACATGTTGTCAAGGACCCAACTAGGAGCACCAGATTTCGAAGAGCTTGTTGGCTATCTTCACCTGGGCTTTGTTCTAGTCTGAAATAAATAGACAAACATTAGAAATAATGAAAAAGAAAAGTCTCCATATTTTTTTTTTTTTTCAACAGAAGGGAAATATTAGGGTGTTTTAATTACGTATTCTACCACGATGAATTATGAGTCAACCTCCCAAGACTGAATAAGAGTTGAATAGTAGGGAAATGCATCTAAAATTAGTTTATCTTTTCTATCTGACAGTGCACCATTTATAATGCATTTTAGAGTTTCATTGGGAAAACTTGCAGGGAGGAAATTTGGATTGCACATGAGTTTACTCTTGAGAACTGAACCCAACATTCCATCAGCTGAAACAGTCTTTTAATCAGGAATGCCAATCTTTCAAAATGGGTTTCTTTCTTCCAGGTTTCTTGCTTCCCAGTCAAGTTTGATCTTCAAATATTTTATTGGTGGCAAGATCCTGTTATTTTACAGTTGAAATAGCTAGGGATAACTGTTGTGGAGTGATTTCGCAGTGGAGGCTTGTATTTGTACTAAATCAGTCCTAAAATAAGTTTGACGTACAAAACATTAGGAACTTGCTATAATAGGTATTACGCAGAGTAATCTGGTTGTGGTCGCTGATACTTTCATATTTAACTGTCGTCTGACTGACTCACTGACTGACCCCCGTTTCTCTTACTACTCCTACTTATATTAGGTGGAAGAGTCTATTAACTATAGAATAGGGGTGTTTCACCATAACAGTAACCACAAGTTCTATGCTAACAGTTTCTTCTGTCACACTTCTCGCTTGTGAATCTCTTTTCCACCTTCCTAGTCAACTGTGACACTCAAAAATTTAAATAAAATGTCAATTGTTTCCCTTGTGTCTTCTTAATTCCTAACTTTTTTATTGTTCTTACGACCTGTACTGGGTATGATGATAAACTACATCAGCATCCTGAGTAAGATGATAAACTACGTCCAACAGCAAGGCCTCTGATCAGGAGGTTTTGAAGAATGTGGAACCACCTCTTAATTGCTGGTGTACCTAGATCCACCCTAACCCAAGATAGTAGCACCTGTTAGGGTCTCAGCTATGGGCAAATATTTAACCCTCAAACTGGGGTCAAAACACTATGAAAGTGTAAGAATAAGTTTTAGTACCAGCAATACATTTTTGTAAAAAATTATTACCAGCAATTAATTTTTGAAGAAAAAATTATTACCAGCAATACATTTTTTGAAAAATATACTACCAGCAATAAAAATCTTGTCAGCATTAAATGACCCATTGAGGTTGATATGCTGTAAAACAAATCAAACAAAACCAGTTCTTGCTACTTAATAATGTTTCTTCTTTTTCCTATATTCTTTCACTCGGTAACTCCTTGTGTCTTAGTGGCATTATTACCTTGCTTGTGGTGAAATGAATTCCTCCAAGCAATAAAAAATTAAATCACATTCTATACACTGTCTATCCAATCACAAAGCATTCAAAATAGATTGCTAAGAATGGGGTCCTCTAGTTTTCTTTCAGTAATCCTTAAACAGTGTAAAATAAAGTACTATTCCCTGAACAGCATAAAATCAATAAGACCCAGGTATAATTATTACAATTAAACATGCTTACAACATGTAATGGTGGACTACACAGTAAATAAATGCTGAAAACAGGGCAATCATTATCTTCTTAATTCCTCTTATTTTATTTTTCTTTCTTCTTAATAATATCTTTATTTTTCCCAGATTCTTTCAGATTCAGTAACACCACACATCTTAGAGGATTTATTGCCTTACTTGGGGAAAAAATGATTAAAAAGAAAAAAATATCAGCAGAAAAGGAAAAAAAAGACATTGGTTTTCTTATTCTTTCAGATTCAGTAACACCATACATCTTAGAGGATTTATTGCCTTACTTGGGGAAAAAATGATTAAAAAGGAAAACATGTCAACAGAAAAGTAAAAAAAGACATTGGTTATCACAAAATAAGAAACCAAAGCCAACACGAAAACAAGGAATCCATTGACAGAAATCCTTGCTTTTTGCCTGTTGGAATATGAAGGTGTTATCCATTATGAACAAATGAAGCATAGAAGGACCATACCTGCAGATGGCTATTAACACCAAGGATCAGGTAAACAAAGCATTACATTAAAAGAATTCTGCTTGGACCTATTTTACTAAACAGATGCCCCGACCCCAAAACATTAAGATGTGAGATTTTTGCACAATCTAGATACTCATCATGTTGTGGATATGGGCTCAGAATAAGAAATCAGAAAGCTGAGTTCCAATTCTAGTTGGATTCATTACGTTCACTTATGTGCGAATACGTTTGAGAAAAGGTATAAACCCAACTCTTCACTTCCCACTTTTGGGTTGAATAGCAGGACAGATTGGATCCCATGGCCTTGGTCAGCAACCAGTCTACCGTAGAATTAAGTGACAACCTACTGTGGGAAAAATCTTCTGCCTAGGCAGTCATGAATCAAAAGAGACATGATCAGCCAAGCATGTATCACATATGGCAATTAACTGATGTCCTCATCAGATTTACATTTGGATTGATTCCTGAAACATTTTCAGAAGTAGCAAAATTATATATACTTCAATCCACAAACACACACACACATATATATATATATATATATATATATATATATATATATATATATATATGGTTGTATTTGATGTATGAGGGTCAAGCAGCTCAGTTCCTAGGAACTGATAGCCAGACACCAGTACATATGATTTGATTATAGTGAAGGCTTTGGGCAGATATATATATATATATATATATATATATATATATATATATATATATATATTTTACAGTAAGGCACACTCTGTACAAGGCCAATGGGTGACATTAAGGGGTAGTTTATATAGAGAGGAGGGGAAGATAATGGTTAACTCTAAACTTGTACAGTTTAAGATTGTAGTGATCGGGGAAACATCCTCTTGGGTGTCTGTTCCATAGGGCAGTGATTTGCAAGAAGAAACGGTTTGAGTGGAACTTACTTCTTGCTGATGGAATAAGGAGGGAATGCAGAGTGTTTGCTACTATGTAAGTAGCACAGACAGTTCTAGCCATCAAGGATAGATTTGTGTGTGTTTAAATTTTGCAGTATTAACATATTTTTTTCTCAAATGAGAGTCTGTTTAAAGGGGTGTGCTGGAAAATCCTTGGCCTAACCCACCACCTAAAATATGATAAAATTATTACAGCTGAATTTTGTTCCTCAGACAGCAATTGTATACATAAGATACAACATATTTTTTTTTTTATCATAAACCCAGGAAAGTTAAAAAAAATATTATAATATGTAATTTACCATATATACTCATGTAACTTGCGATATTTATTTTAAATACAGGCGTATTTTTTGACTACAGTAAATGGATATATAGTTTGATCAAAGGTGTAGCCAGAGCCACCAGTTCATATGCTAATTTTATATTTTAGCTTCAAAATTAGGTCTTCAAAAGTTGCATGATATTTGAGTATACAAGGTATATACGAGGGTATTTAGAAAATAATTACATTCCACCATTCAAGCATATTAAATAAGTCAAATTTATTTAATTATTAGGGTGTTTGGAAAGTAATTATATTTTACTAAAATGCATAGTGAACCAAATATAATTTATTTAAATATTTAAAAAAATTATATATATATATATATATATATATATATGTGTGTGTGTAAATCAATTTAATTTCTAATTGAAATGAAAGTGATTACCTTTTTAAGGAAATCATTTTCATTTTTTAACAACTGCAGCCAAACAGAAAAGCAGATTTTTGATTCCAAGTCAAAAGTAAACCAAAATTTTTTCCCCAAAATTGTTTGAATGTCTTCAACTCATCTGTTTCTGAATGTTTGTCACTTATGTAATGTTTGAACAGCCTGAAGATTGCATTCAAGCATCAAACAGACTGTTGCCACTCCATGTTGACCTCAGTTTCCACTTTTATATTTATATACACTATGCCTGATATTGAACACTTTTACCCATAAATATAACTTATTTTAAAAGTATATTTTTATCATATACACACACACACATTATATATATATATATATATATATATATATATATATATATATATAAAGACATGAAAAGCAAAGAAATAAATGATTTTCAAACATGACTCTACAAATTTAGATAAATTTTATTATTGAACATTTGATTTCTTCAATTGAAAGAAATGAATTACAAAAGCTACTTACAAACCAAATTCACGCAAAAATATTTTTGTTTTCTTTCTTTACAGTACAAGAATTAATAGCTTTAGTATCATGGAATGTATTTACATAAGGAGAGTGTAATGTATTTACATTGTTTTATGAATGTATGTAATTTTCTAGCAGTAGCAGTCAGAAAAGCTTTATTATACTACTGCTAATGTTTTGTTTACAAAACTCTGTTCATAAATTTTATGTGTGCTTAGTTTACTTTAAAATTGCTAAACTTTGAAAGAAGTTACTTGAATAAAATATGTGAAATGTTAAGTAATAAATTATACAAAAGGTTTTGAGAATTCAGATGTACTACAACAATGAACAACTGACTCTGGTCAAAGATTTATTGAAAACTAAATACTAACTTAACATCACAAATATTTATAAGAAATAAATAGACCTGAAGAAGCTAAAAAATTAGCTTACTAAATGCAGAAGTTTATTGGTTAATACATATTTTACCCATTTTTAAATGTCTATTTTTGGAGGGAAAATATTGTTGATCATTTTCTGGAGTGATCCTACAAATTTGGTAGCAGACGATAAACATAGTTGTTTGGTTTTCAAAGCATTCATTGCGTTTGAAATAATATCGCTGATTGGTTAATATATACAAATGTGGAAATTCAAATTTAGAGCCTATCTTATGCACAAAAATGAGTCAATTTTGACCTTAAGTGACATTACTTAAATCTACTGAATTTTTCTACAATTTTCTAACAGGGTTCCACACACACACACATATATATATATATATATATATATATACTTAATTTTTTTTATAAAACTCCCATGTCAACCCTCTTTTAGTTTCAATTTAACACTAATTTAATGTCATAGAGTTAATATCCGAGTTAATTTTATAAAACCTTTTCCCTTTAAGGCTAATACCTTCTACCCTCCCTTAGCCACCAATTTGGGCATTTCGTCAAAATGGATAAATTCTGTATCAATTTTTCAACTGATGTCAAAGTTAAATTTCCAAATCTGACACGAACACAGTCTATAAACTGAGGTTGAATAAGACTGACATACTTCTTGTTGGTTGAAATAGATCTACCCCCACTCCCCCAAATACAAGGTAATTTTATATATATATATATATATTTGCAGCATATCTTCATTCAACCATATTTGGTTGAATAATGTGGACATATGTCTATTTTTATTTAATCCTTGAATTCTCCAATCAACTTCTTAATGTTGATATTGAATTCATTAAGAGAAACACCACAGTTTTTTTCATTTCTTTTATTTTCCACAAGTACTTTCAATCTCATCCAAGATCATCTTCAGGGGTGAATTGCTAAGACAAAAAAAATAATGTAATTGAGAGTTGTATATTGTTTTGTAAATGCACATGAAACATTCTCTGTTATAATTATAAACACGTATGAATGCACTCCATTATAATTAATTTAAAAATCAACTGTTTTTGTCTACTTATTTTTATTTGAATCCTTTCATATTCACAGACAATTTTTTTGGTGTCATTTTGTCTTTGAAAATGAACACTACAATATTTGTCTTGAAATAAACAACATCCTGATGATGACATTGTGGTATGTTGAAAGGACTTGGAATAAAATAATCCAACACAATGATTTTCTCTCTTCTTTTAATGACATCAAAAAGCTTGGCTGTGAATATGAA
The DNA here is from genome assembly GCA_963932145.1 of Acanthosepion lycidas. Taxonomy (NCBI): domain Eukaryota; kingdom Metazoa; phylum Mollusca; class Cephalopoda; order Sepiida; family Sepiidae; genus Acanthosepion; species Acanthosepion lycidas. The sequence goes on from OZ010612.1 coordinate 23,912,274, forward strand.
AAAATCCAATTGAAAATAAGTAGACAAAATGTATTATTCAATGAAACATGTCTCAATATATATATATATATATATATATGAGAGTGTGTGTGTGAAGCAATAGAAAGTTAGGGTAGTAGAGAAGGGTGACACTCAAGTAAAATGAAATAAAGCAATTAAACAAAGAAAGAATGTCTGTAATAAGATGTGAATTTCAAATAATGATGAAAATAGAGTAGCCATTGGCAATACTTACTTTAAGAGGAATTCAGACAGAAAGATGTAGCCTTGACTGGATCTAAAATCATCCAATAATGTATGAGAAACTTCGCTTGAGTCTTTGAGAAAGCAGAACACAGTAACAATCATTTCTACCATCTCAATAGGGGACAGTTCCTGGGCTCTCTGCATGTTCTCGATGCAATGGCGCACGCAACCCTTCTCTATAAAAGAAACAAAAAAAAGATATGGAGCATTAATTCTTAAAACTTAACTTGGAGATAATGCCTGTTTGAAAAGTAATGGGACTGATCTCACAAGTAATGTATCTCAATCCCAAACAACAAATGACATGGTTTTCTCTTCTAAGTAATTCTCAAGACCTCTACACTTTTCCATCCTTTTCTGCCATGCTTCTATGTACTGCTGGAAGGATTCTTCTTGGATATGCTTCAGTTCTGTCATTACAGTCCTCTTGATGGCCTCCACGCCTTCAAAATGGGTCCCCTTGAGGATCCCCATGAGCTTGGAGAAAAGGAATAAAGTCAGATGGAGCAAGATCTGGTGAATAGGAAAATTGTTCCAGTATGACCAGGAAATGCCAGATGCTCAGGGCATTGTGAGCAGGTGCATTGTCATGTTGAAGCAGTGACAATTTGTCCTGCCACAACTCTCATCACTTCCAGTGCACTGAGTGAGGCAAATACAGCAGGATCTCTTTGTAGACATGCTGATTGATCATCTGGCTCTGTGGCAAGAACTCACTATGCATAATGCTTCTCACATCAAAGAACATGGTCAGTCCGATTACTTTGCAGACAGAGCTCATATATAACAAACATGTTTGCTTGAATAATATCAACTAGTTCTGCCTATCAAACACTCAAAGACCTACTGGACCCTATTCATAACATACTTATTAACACAAATATAATAGCATGCAAATATAATATAATCTACATGCAAAAAAAAGGCTAAAAATAATGGAAGCCTTATTAATAAAAACAAAAAACCAACACTCAATAATATTAATAATGAACATGGACACAATATCTTGACTGTATTTTGAATATGAAAACATTATATAAATACATACATACATATAACAAACTATTTCTTGTTATTTCAATCTTGAAAATGGCTAAATGTATTGCTGAAAGCGCTCGGATAAAAAGAATAATTGTACAGTTTTTATGCAATTTATCATCCGAAAAGAAAAAAAATTATTAGATCACATGAGAAATTGTATAAAAAACTAAATCAAAGCACCTTGTCAGTCATATTCAATGAAATATGGATGAAAGGAGGATTGCTTCCTAAATACACAAATACACATAAATACACACACACACAAAAGTTCAGTAAAAAATGAGCATGCTCTGATGAAAAAATTACCCAAAAGTTGATAAAAATAAATTTTTAATGTCAAAATCTTTGTTATTATTCAGAGGAAAGACCAAAGGATTTTTTGATTATTTTTTAATCCTTTTTATAACCATTTCTTGCATCAACAGGTGATCATAAATCAGTATGATCAATTTTAGTGTCTTTTTGCACTACAAAATACACTGATTTGGAAATTCTTTCAAAAATTCAGATAATTGTTGGATTTTAATGAAACTTTGAGAACTTATTCACAAATGAGTGAAATTATTTTTGAAATATTTCTTTTTTAGATAATCTTTGTAAAAATATTTTTTTATTTTTTCATCTGTTAACCTCTACTCATTTAATTTTTATCAAATTTCAATAAATTCTTTTTTGTAGCACTTAATATTTATACTAGTTATAAAGACAAGTCCTTGGAGAATTTAAATCACAAAATTCTTTTGGTCAAACAGGACTTCTAGTTACAGAAAATCTGCTCAAAATTATAAAATAAAAAAAATCAATAATTAATTAGAAATGTTTTTAATTACTTCTACGAATAAAATATATTATGGACACTCTTATTTAAATTGTTTGGAGTGTTGTCCTCATCTTTATTGCCATATTCACAACGTTTCAGCTATTGGAGAGTTGAGTTAAAAGGAGATAACTGATTCATTCAGAAGAGGCATAGCACATGGAACTAGAACAATCTATACCGGTGGATGAAATAAAGAGTTCAGTTCAAAATTCCAATCACCTGAAGAAGGCCAGAGTGTACAACAGTGGAAACATTCTGAATATGACAATAAAGATGAGGACAACTGTCTGAATAATATAAATAATTACATCTCAGAAATAAAGACAGATATGGATTTTTGTCTTAAGAAAACGTTTTTCAGTGAATACTGAACTTTTACAAGAATTCTCATTTTTAAAAAAATTTAACTACAGTAATTTATAAATTTTTAAAATTCTGTATTAATTTCAGCAGTTAGGTGATATTGTTATCAAGTAAAAACTTTACTTAGAAATTATAGATGAAAAAGCTTACTCAACAACCTCCAGTATTTTTGAAAGAATTTTTAATTTATTTTATGTGATGTTTATATGGATGTCCAAACACAACATTAACATAAAATAAGAAGAGTAACTACAATAAAGTTTAAATTTATTGGTAATTTTCTAACATTTTCTCAACAAGCAACTTCATAATTTAGACAACAAAGCCAAGTACCTAAAATTAAATAAAATATTAGATTGCTTAGCATATTTTTTTAAATGCTTAAATTTACTGGGTAGTTAAAAAAAATGTATGAAAAAGATGTTCCCATTATATTCACCAAGTAATTGTTACATTTATGTTCCCCCTTAGAAAAACTTCCTAAACTTAAGTCTAGCATGCTTTTATGCATTACTTAACCTAAAAGTGATATTTGTTTCAAATCAGAGTAATTAAACTTTAAATCAGATAATCTTCCTCGAATAAAGTTTCAGGAAAGCATATTTTATTTTTGAAGGATTTTTTAAGTGAATTATTTATGATGTGTTGATAGATTTGTCAGTATGGACAATTTTAGCATTTTGACTGATAATAAATAAAAACCTCATTCTAATCAATTTAAATTAGTTTTGAAACACAGCAAAGTATTTTGCATATTGGAAATATTAAATTTAATCTATTAGCTTGAAATTAAAAAAAATAAATCAAGCAACAATTCACAACACATGAAACCAGGAATGTCTTCTCACCACTGCCAAGGGAGAAAAATGGCGTGGTTTGGACACATTAAAAGGTACAGCAGCCTGTGCAAGACCATCATGCAAGGTACTGTTGAAGGTGGACGTAGGAGAGGACGTCAACACAAAAACTGGTTGGACAATGTCAAACAATGGACAAGTATCACTGTACCAGAATTGCTGATGGCTGCCAATGATAGACCATTGTGGAAAAGAGTTAATGTGACTTTGAATTCGGACCAACCCTATGATTACATAAGTCAAGGGGATGATGAACACACACACACACACAGAAATCAAATAATGTGGTTACTTACCATGAATATAGTTAACAACTTGGGGTGTGAGTCCATGTCGTGATAGAGTCACTAGAATTTCACCTGCACTTTTCCTCCAGGGTATGCTGTGGGGGTGACACCAAGATGTAATAGCATTGAATAACAAACTCAGGTCATCTTTCCTTGCTAGTTCTTCAGCTGGAGAAATATGGCTACACAGACGAACTAATACCTGGAAAAGACAATTATAAAGAAATTATTCAGAAAAATCCTAACATTTTATTAAAACTAATTCTGTTATAACATATAGGTTTTCATAAAACATTTACAGGTTAATATATTCAAAGTACAGACAAATGAAGGTCAGTGCTTCTAATATTAAAATTTATAACAACATTTCTTACTAATACCATATTATTAATTTTCCTTGTCCCTTTGTTAGTAGGGACATAACAACATAACTACCTTAAATAAATAATGGAGCATTTTGATTGTCAGGAAAAGCAGAAGATATCATAAGAGATGCTGCTTGGTTTTAGTGTGAAACAAGAGAGAGAGAGAGAAAGAGATATGAACAGGGAGGAGAGCAAGAAAAAGAGAGATGAACAGGGGGAGAGAGAGAGATGAACAGGGGGAGAGAGAGAGATGAACAGGGGGAGAGAGAGAGATGAACAGGGGGAGAGAGAGAGATGAACAGGGGGAGAGAGAGAGATGTACAGGGGAGAGAGAGATGTACAGGGGAGAGAGAGAGAGAAAGAGAGATGAACAAGGGAGAGAAAAAGAGAGATGAACAAGGGAGAGAGAGAGAAAGATGAGTAGGGGAGAGAGAGAGAGAGAGAAAGACGAGTAGGGGAGAGAGAGAGAGAGAAAGACGAGCAGGGGAGAGAGAGAGAGAGAGAGAAAGACGAGCAGGGGAGAGAGAGAGAGAGAAAGACGAGCAGGGGAGAGAGAGAGAGAGAAAGACGAGCAGGGGAGAGAGAGAGAGAGAAAGACGAGCAGGGGAGAGAGAGAGAGAGAAAGACGAGCAGGGGAGAGAGAGAGAGAGAAAGACGAGCAGGGGAGAGAGAGAGAGAGAAAGACGAGCAGGGGAGAGAGAGAGAGAGAAAGACGAGCAGGGGAGAGAGAGAGAGAGAAAGACGAGCAGGGGAGAGAGAGAGAGAGAAAGACGAGCAGGGGAGAGAGAGAGAGAGAAAGACGAGCAGGGGAGAGAGAGAGAGAGAAAGACGAGCAGGGGAGAGAGAGAGAGAGAAAGACGAGCAGGGGAGAGAGAGAGAGAGAAAGACGAGCAGGGGAGAGAGAGAGAGAGAAAGACGAGCAGGGGAGAGAGAGAGAGAGAAAGACGAGCAGGGGAGAGAGAGAAAGACGAGCAGGGGAGAGAGAGAAAGACGAGCAGGGGAGTGAGAGAAAGACGAGCAGGGGAGTGAGAGAAAGACGAGCAGGGGAGTGAGAGAAAGACGAGCAGGGGAGTGAGAGAAAGACGAGCAGGGGAGTGAGAGAAAGACGAGCAGGGGAGTGAGAGAAAGACGAGCAGGGGAGTGAGAGAAAGACGAGCAGGGGAGTGAGAGAAAGACGAGCAGGGGAGTGAGAGAAAGACGAGCAGGGGAGTGAGAGAAAGACGAGCAGGGGAGTGAGAGAAAGACGAGCAGGGGAGTGAGAGAAAGACGAGCAGGGGAGTGAGAGAAAGACGAGCAGGGGAGTGAGAGAAAGACGAGCAGGGGAGTGAGAGAAAGACGAGCAGGGGAGTGAGAGAGAGAGAAAGACGAGCAGGGGAGAGAGAGAGAGAGAAAGACGAGCAGGGGAGAGAGAGAGAGAGAAAGACGAGCAGGGGAGAGAGAGAGAGAGAAAGACGAGCAGGGGAGTGAGAGAAAGACGAGCAGGGGAGTGAGAGAAAGACGAGCAGGGGAGTGAGAGAAAGACGAGCAGGGGAGTGAGAGAAAGACGAGCAGGGGAGTGAGAGAAAGACGAGCAGGGGAGTGAGAGAAAGACGAGCAGGGGAGTGAGAGAAAGACGAGCAGGGGAGTGAGAGAAAGACGAGCAGGGGAGTGAGAGAAAGACGAGCAGGGGAGTGAGAGAAAGACGAGCAGGGGAGTGAGAGAAAGACGAGCAGGGGAGTGAGAGAAAGACGAGCAGGGGAGTGAGAGAAAGACGAGCAGGGGAGTGAGAGAAAGACGAGCAGGGGAGTGAGAGAAAGACGAGCAGGGGAGTGAGAGAAAGACGAGCAGGGGAGTGAGAGAAAGACGAGCAGGGGAGTGAGAGAAAGACGAGCAGGGGAGTGAGAGAAAGACGAGCAGGGGAGTGAGAGAAAGACGAGCAGGAGAGATAGAGAGAGAAAGATGAACAGAGAGAGAGAAAAAACACTAAACAAATAGAATTTGATGAACAGAAAAAAAGAGCAGATGAATTGGGAAAAGACAAAGTATAATAAACTCACATATTCACACTGATGCAACAATGTCAATTTTGATGAAACATTTTAGTAATAGACTGATTTTGTTTTGTTTTGTCTTTTTAGAAAAGTTTAGACCATGTGTGGAAATCAATTGTTGAGTTTGATTGGCACATTTAATGTTTTTGGGTGCATCCAAATTTTGTATGTCTGGCAGCCTTTTGGCCAAATAAATGCCTGAATTTGTCTACATAACGCAATTGAAAATGGTTTTGAAGATTGATGGCATTCCCACTGTTATTTCTGCAGGTTGTTAAAGAGTTGAAAGTTTCTGTGACTGGTTTTGTGTGCATTCAAGTTAAGAATTATTTTGTTAATTATGACAAATGATTGCTTTTTCATTTTTACAACAGTGTGGAAATTTTTTTAGTTTTTATTTTAAGTGCCACGTGCGTGTCCTTTTGCCTTTTTGTGAGTTTGTGGAAAAAATTAAGTTAGTTAATTATTGTGGGAATAAGTAGACTCAGCATGCATTCTTTTGGATTTCCAAATGTGTTTTGGTTTGTGTCCTGGGAGGTCGGAAATTGTCACACCTGCCTATATAGATAAGGGAATAATGAAGAGTAGAGAGGGAGCTTTACGCTATGAAGTATTCAGTATCAAGTGACTATAAACCCCAAGATGCCCCCCAAGGACAAAGAAGGGCCTTGATGACCAAAAGGAATTGGTCAAGTGGCTTGTGGGATACCAAGTTGCAATAGAGACTAAGGGATGAAGGAACACTTGTAATCACAGTAGAGCCAGTAATGGATTAGTTAAATGCTGAGTGGGTGTGGTTGTTTTCCCCATGGGGGTAACCAAGAGCAGGAGGAATTAGAGATGGTGCAAGTTGAGTTTTGGTGCACAGAGGCAGATGGTTAATTAGCGTGATTAGAGAAAATTAATGGTGGTAAATTTGTAAAGATTTGTTCAAGTAAATCTGGTAATATGCAAATACAAAACTAATTAATTGATTGTGGTTGAATAAATAGGATAATAATGCAAAGTGTGTGCTGTTTCAGTATGAATAGGAAATAAGTATGGATCATGATATATTGAAAGTGTAAAGTTTAGGTGACAAGGATATGGCTCAGTTACGAAATTGGTCGATACTGTGGAATGGGACTTTTTGGCATGTATTGCGGAATTTTTGGACCAGTATTTTTTTCTGTGAATTTTGTAAATTTTATGTAGTCTCAAGTGAAGAGGCAATGAATTTTGTTCTCCCCAGGAATATTTGATTGCAGTGGTGGTAACTGCTGACCTGAGTGGCGATGACATTGAAGAGGTTAAAGTTCACTGTTGGAGTGACTTGTATCCAGACTGGCATCTGAGGCATTGACCTTAGGTCATGGAAGCTAGTGACCAAGAATGGACAAAGCATTGTCCGGTATTCTGTTTTTGTTTAAAAAAATATTTGCGAAGCCTGAAAAAAAATGATCAGAATTTTATTGTTTATGTTAATTCCTTTTCAGGAATATGTGTATGTCAGAGGGGTCATGTGACCGAGGCCCAATAAAGAACAAATGTATGGAGCATGCCTTACAGATATGAAAGTTTAGAGGGGATTTTAGAGTAATAGAGTTGAAATATTGCCAGGGAATTGATAAAGGTCTGTCATATGTAGGGGACAGTCGTTTATTAAATCTTATTTTGATGGCATCCTATAGAAGATGGGATATTTAATCTGAACAATCCGCATACAAGAAAATGGAGAATTTTACCTGAACAAACACTTTCTGAAGTAAAATTCTTCGTTCCTTTGGTGTAAACTCGTAACCGTCTTCCAAGACATCTGTGCACGGCACACTGGGTAGATCAAAGAACAAGTAGAGACATTTGACCAGAGTCGAGGGCAATGATGCCGCTGTCATACGGTCAACAAGAGCTTGAGAGCCTGTCGATAATAGGTTGAGGGTCTGCAGCAAGATCCAACCTCGATTATTCTCTTGGGGCGATTCTACCTCCAGAAAATTCACAATAGAACAGCTTGCAGTTGCTGGTTGAAAAGAAAACAAGATAAAAAGATTATTGTGAAAGCCAATTTGACATGAATAAATGCAAAAAAGGTGCCTTTCCAAACCAATCAGTTGGATCAGGCTGGTCAAACACAACATGAATGTTTAATTGCATTCAATTACTATCAAAACAATTAAAAAAGAAGAGATCATGAATAAAAGTGGCTTTATTTACATGAGGATTGTTATCCTCATTTTTGTTGGTGTTGTCATCCAAGCTCTGAAATCTGGAATCGATGCTTGGCAATTTCAGAGCTTGAACATTTTCTGGAAGTAGAGTGTGGTTAAAAGTTGATGCCATAACGTTTCAGCTGCTGTCACTCTGGCCTTCATCAGGTGTATGTTAATCCGGGTAACCTACAGGGGATTTTGAACTGAACTCTATTCAACAATAGTTGGTTGTTCGCACTACACTGCTCAGATTAAGTAGAGGATTAAGCATACTACTAGATTGGCAGAAAGGTCTCATCATTTTAAAGTTGAATCGGATAAATATAACTGTAATTTGGTATTCACTAGGTTAGAATATTGGATCTAATTGGTAATTTTCAATAAAACAAGGTTTTTATCTTATTTGAAACTGATTAATTACTGTATATATTCGCTGATATATTAAAACATAAAATGACAGGGAGTATAATAATATTGAAATTCACCTGAAAATCTGAAAGGTGAAACTGTAGTAGTGTAATGCACATACCAATCATCAGGTACAAAAAATAATTCTATTTTCTTGTGCCTGATGATTGGTATTGCATGAAATTTTAAATAGCACTAACAGGGTGAAACAAATTGATATATATTATATATATATATATATATATGTGAAAGTGAACATAGAAGTCAAAATTTAGAGGTGACAGTCTGTTTCATGCTAGATGCAATCATGAGACCTGACGATTGTATCTAGCATGAAACAGACTGTCACTTCTAAGTGTTGACTTCTATGTTCACTTTTATATTTACACGCTTTATCTCTGATATTGAGCACTTTATCCCATAAATATAGCATATCTTAAGGCTATATTTCTTTATATATATATATATATATATATATATATATATATAATGATTTTTATTTTTTTTGTTTTCTGAATAATGTTGAATTACTGGCAATGCATTCAATTAAAAAAATGTTTCAAAATTGTCTTATGTAAAAACAAATTTGGTGAAAGACAAATGAAAGTCTATTAAGGATTTTCTTTACTAGATTTCCAACCATTTGTCTGGTTTTCATTGGATGAAAAACAGAAAAAACTAACTTGATGTAATTTATTTTTCTTACCTTTCTTTCTTTTTTTTTTTTTTTGTTTTTTACTAAAAAGGATTTTATTTACTGTGTGTAGTGTATACTCTCGGATAGATCACCCCCACCAGATAGGTCGCACCCCTACTTTATGGCTTAATAATTGATGATTTACTGTTGATTTGCAGATAGGTCTTCATACCATAATCTGGGGAGTTACACAGCCCTTTTTAATCATAAGAATTACTTCAAAACTTACAATTATTAATACACTTTTGCAATTAAAATACATTTTGACAATCAAACAAAGTAACTGTTGTCCCGGTATTTTTATATTTACTACATATCAAGGCTCTGGTTCTTATTGAAAACAACCCAATCATATAATTCTTTTCCCCATATTTTGATGTGGAGATACTGAATACCTAGATGGTCTCTTTGATTTTGATATTTCTTTTCTAAATTTTTTATTTTTTTTGTTTTCTGAATAATGTTGAATTACTGGCAATGCATTCAATTAAAAAAATGTTTCAAAATTGTCTCATGTAAAAAAACAAATTTGGCAAAATATGAATGAAATTCTATTAAGGATTTTCTTTACTAGATTTCCAACCATTTGCCTGGTTTTCACCGAAAAGCAACACCAATACTTAAGCTCAGAAAAATTAACTTGATGGGATTTTTATTATATACTCATGGATAGGTCGCTCCCACCAGATAGGTCTCTGTATTTATGTATTTATCTATCCACCCATGAGGATAAAATGTGGCACAAGGCCAGTTTAATGTGGGTATCTCCGAGCCCATAGGCTCGGCCAAAAATATAGCCTTTTTGAACCTGCCTAGACGGGTTCAAGGCCTGTCTACCTCCCCGGACGAAACCTTGCCCTTCGGCAAAGCTTCGTCCGGGTTCCTCTCTGCTAATGCATAGAGTTCGACAGTCGATCTCTGGTTGGATCTCACCCCCTACTTAATGGCTTATAATTGATGATTTACTGTAAACTTGCAGATAGGTCGGCTATAATCAGGGGAGTTACACAGCCCTTTTTAAACATAAGAATTATCAGATATCTACCATTATTTCAAAACTTACAATTATTAATAGACTTTTGCAGTTAAAATACATTTCATCTATCATCATGTAAACAAAAGGAAGTAACTGTTGTACTGGTATTTTTATATTTACTGCATATTATTTTTATATTCAGTCAACTCGACAAAAAAAAAATTGTCTCTATATGGAGAAAATCCACAGCTTTAGTGTTTATGAGTATCATTTCTGATTTCTCAGAAATCATGATGACAAGGTAGTGTTGTTTTACATTTATGTTGAGTGGATAGGGCACAGCCCTAATATTTTGTGGAATTTTTGGTAAAAAAAAGTGCAACTTATCCATGAGTATATATGGTAATAGAATATGTTCGAATGATGTATCTGCTATAACATGAATCGGTTTCTGTTATCAAATCTTAATTTACTAGTTCAGCTACTAGGAAAGTTGGTTCACTATGTTGGGCTAGGCATTTTTCTCACCAGAATCTATCTTACATATCTATAAGTCTACCATTCGTCCATGCATTGAATATTGCTGCCATATATGGTCTGATGCTCCTGCTATATATTTATGGATTCTTGAAAAATTGCAATCTTAAATATAATGAACCATCAACGTCTTGAACAACTGATCCCTCATTTTGTGACCATAGTAGTTTCTATAGATTTATATTCCAGAGAATGTAAATAAATCTAAAAGACATGCCTGCACAACAAAGTAGTAATTGATTTATTCATTCATTTCCTATGGCTTATCAACCCTATTCAGGTTATTTAAAGCCAGAAAAAATATTTTTAGATTGTAAGATTTTTTTTTTCTTTTTGAGATAATAATCGCTAAGTCATACAAGTCTTACTAATTAATCAACAGCTGGGGTTAGAAGAGGTGGATTCATACTTTTCCCCAAGAGTATTAACAAATAAGCATATTCACTTCCTGAGAATTGGAACTTGGCTCTCCAATAACCAATTCCAACCCATTATGACCTATAATCTGTTGTTAACTGGTGCAAGGAATGGCTTGTTAATTTTAATGCCTTCAAAACAAAGCTGTTCTCAATTAATTATCTGTGAGAACTCTTTCTGCTTTCCATCAGCATGGCTAATGCTACCCACAGGAGAGTGACTCATTGCACCTTCTCAGGATAACATTCTCTGCTGACATGAAAAGATTACATTGAATCCATAGCTAAGTCTGCTGCTAAGAAATTTGGTTCACTGTCTCATGCTAGAGAATTTTCTCTTCAGAATCTATCTTGAATATTTATAAATCTACCATTTTTCCATGCATTGAATACTGCTGCCACATATAGTCTGCTGCTCCTGCTATGTATTTATGGATTCTTGATAAAATCCACAGAAAAACCTGCAATGTTATTGGTCCTCACCTGGCATCTCAGCTTCAGTCACTTTCTCATCAATGCAATGTAGCTTCCCTGTGATACAAGTGTTACTAATTATTCCACAGGTAGGTTTATTAGGTTGGTGCAAAAATAATGTCGTTTTCTCACATAGTAACATATGTGAGAAAACGACATTATTTTTGCACCAACCTAATAGAAGAGGTGTATTCATACCTTTCCCAAGGGTATTTGTGCATAAGCATATTCACTTCCTGAGAATTGGAACTCTGCTCTCCAATTAACAATTCCAAGCCATTATGACCTATAATCTGTTGTTAACTGGTGCAAGGAATGGCTTGTTAATTTTGTGACTTTTCTATAAATATTTTCATGGTAATTGTTCTAATGAACTTTCCCCTAGAGTACCTAGAATTTATGAATTTAAGCATAGTACTAGATTGGTGGCATGGTGTCATTTTACAGTTGAAATGACTAAATGTAATCATAATTTCCTTGCTAACAGTTTCTTCTCTTGCACTTCTTACTTGTGGAACTCTCTTCCAGTTTCTTGCAATCCAGTCAACTTTGATCTTCAAAAATTTAAATACAATGTCAATCGTTAGCTTCTTTTTCTTAATTCCTGTTCTTTTATTATTATCTCTCCTTAATGTTATTCTTTTTCTCATATTCTTTCACACTCAGTTACAACTTGTGTCTTAGTGACTATATTGCCTTGCTTGGGGTAAAATGATTAAAAAAAAACAAAAAAAAAACAAAAACAAACTTGAAATTTTTTAAATTCCCTGTAGGTTACTCAAAACGATACACCAGATGAAGGTTGGCGAGCACAACAGATGAAACATTGTAATGACAACATCAACAAAGATAAGGAAAATAGTCCACATATAAATAATAATAACTCCTCATCCCAGAAATTCAGATAGAAATGGTTACAAAAACAAAACATCAATTAATTCCTTAGAAATTACTTTGTCTATATTTTAGATACGTAAATTAATTTTGCAGACATGAATGTTGAAAGATTATATATAACTTTAAACATTATTATTAATGGATATTCATATTTTAGTTGATGCTCCGTTTATTTATCTTATGTTTATTTTCGCTAACAGATTGGAGAAAACATACTAAAGAAAAATATGGACTCTCTGGCAGGATTCAAACTTGTGTCCCCCTGGGCAAAGGGAACAGCCATTAGATCCAATGTTCTTTAACTGACTTGGCTACAAAGAACCTTTGCTGATCAAGCAAGACTTGATAGTGACTTAAAATGAAATTTTTCTTGTCATATACACTCTAATTTTTCATGTGTGCAAGTTTTATGTCCAAATGTAATCAAAGCAATTTTCTAAAGTAATGGATTTTTTTAATTATAAATCCAACAGATTTTATCATTAAAATAACATTTAAAGTAATAAAATCTGCCAAATAAATAAATTTAAAAAAATTCATAACTTCTTATATATATAAATTTTGTATAATTTTATAAATCAGCATTATTTAGAAAGATAGTATGACGAATTGGAAAAGTTTTTGCAACATATTTTATCAACAAAGCCCAGTTCAATTAAATCATAACAGATGAAATGTGTCACAAAAAAGTTCTTCACAATTTGTCATACTATGTTTATATATATATATATATATATGTATATTTACTTCACTTTAAATATCAAATCCTTTTTAATTGTTGTATCACCAACTTCAAATTCTCTAATGCAGAATCCCCCTGAAGAACGGTTGGCACCAAGAAACTTCAGAGTCGGGGATACAACAACTAAAAAGGATTTGATATTTAAAATGAAGTAAATTTTAATATTATTTTAATAATGAGCACTAAAAGTATCTGCTTATATTTTTAATTCTTATATATATATATATATATATATATTCCCTTTTTCTGTCAAAATATACAAGATCTCGATGGAATTGTACAGATAGTTAATAAATTGAATTTAAATTTGAATTGCTCTAAAATTGCTAAAATTTTAAAATAAATTCAGTCTGGAAAGGGTTTGAGCTTTTGCAAGTATAAAATATAAAATACAATTAAGAAATAAATTAAAATATTTATAATGTCACTCAATATACAGGGTGGTACGAAAGTCTTGTCAGTACTACATAATATAATTTTCTATTTCAGATGCGTGACACAAGCTTCTACAGTTTGGAAGAGAGGTAGCGGCTGACAAATCTTTCGGACAACACTGTATATTGTAAGGAATTGTGTTTTTGATGCTAATACTGGGTTTGTTGATAGTAGAACCTCATAATTATACATCAAGTTTTTAAACACAAATTTGTTTTAGATTTTGACACTTTGTTACTTAAATAAAGATGCACTATAATGGGCTTGCACTTGCCAGAGGAAGAAAAAAAATAGTGTTTGTAGTCAGGAATTAATACAGAATAGGGCTATATATGCGTAGCCATGTCATCAAAAACGACAGCAATTGCTAGAAAGTTTTGTGTGAGGCAATGAAACAAAAGTCTTGAAACAATGTATTGAGATTCAATAAAACAGAGATGAAGAATTCACAACTAAAATAGAAGCCAATGGATCATTTAATAAATCTGTTTCCTTTATATTTTGTAGATGTTCAATGGTATCTATTGATTACTTTTTGCTCAATATCTTTTCCTGTTAAAAACTTTGTGTTTAATATAACACTGAAATGGAAATATCACTCAGAAGAAAAAGATTAGTGATGATGACAATAAAGCCTATTTCAAGACCAAGTTGAAACAAGATGATCAATTAATAGAAATTGTGTTCTGAATGCCTCACACGAAAGGCTTGAACAAATAATACTACAATCTAAGAAATGAAGGAGTAAAGGAACTGAGTGGTTCATTTTGCTCAGGAAGTAACTTTGTCTAATTGCAGATAAATATTTTATTTGTATAGATTATTAAAATAACTAGAGATAAGTAATCACTAACCTAAGTTGATTTATCATTGATTACTCCTGGTATTATATAAATTGCTTTTTGGTCAATATATTTTCATGTTAAAAATGTTGAAAGTGTATTTGTGTCTTTCTTTATTAGTCAGTGCATATTTTTGTTTCATCTCAAAATACTTGAAGTGATTTTCAATAAGTCTAGACAGCCTTCCCTATGCAAACAGAAGGAATGGCTGCTCGGACTTAATATGATTTGCATATAAATATTTGGCATTAGTATAATACTACTGAAAGTGTATTTGGGTTTTTCTTTATTAGCCAGTACATACTTTTATTTTGCTATCTTCGATTGAATTTTAATAAGTGAGGAACAAAACTGGTTAATTCACAATATTTTTTCCTTTATTAAATATCAGTTCCTACTTCTTCTCTTTGGTTATGTTCATTTTCTTTACTATCTCTCATCATATTATAAAGAAATTAGTGTACCTGTGCCAATAAAATGACAGCAAATGTTAGAAAGTTTAAATAGTGAGATGCAATGAAACAAAAGTTTTGAAACAATTTGTTGAGATTCAATAAAACAGAGAAAAAGAATGCACAACTAAAATAGAAGCCAATGAACCGTTTAATTAATCCATTCCGTTTACATATTTTAGATATTCAATGGTATTTATAATTCATTGATTACTCCTGGTATTATCTAAAATGAGTGACAGCACTTAACCAGACAACTAGAAAAATATTCTCTGAGGGAGAATTTCAGTAAACTTAAATAATGTCTAAAGGTTAAATCTACTTTGGCAGGAATGGAGGCTGCTATTGCTAAGAACACATCCACATAAGCTGAGGAATGGAAATCTAATATCTTCACAAATTTGTTAGGCAAGGATGGGGAGTTCAATCCTTGGTGGGACCACAAGAGTGAACATAATTAACAGGATTCAATGATTACTCTTGGTATTATATAAATCCTTTTGCTCGGTTTAATTTAACTCTTAAAAGAAAAAGATTAGAAACAGAACAAGAAAGTGACAACAAGGCCTATTTCAAAACAAAGTTGATGCAAGATGATCACTTAGTAGACTAAGGCATCTGAGTGCCTCACATGAAAGGTTTGAACCAATAAGACTGCAATCTAAAACATGTGAGTAAAGGTACTGATTAATTAAATGGTTCATTTTGCTTGGGGACTAATTTTGTTTAAATGCAGACTAATATTTTATTTGTCTAGATTATTAAAACAACTAAAGGAAGTAATCACTAATACATTCACTAACTTAAGTTGATTTACCTCCCTTCCTAGTACAGATATAACAGGAAATATATATATATATATATATATATATAAATATATGTGTATTTATTATATATTTTGTGCATATTAAAGAAATATAAATACACATTGATAATTATTATGTTTTGATGTAAAACAATTATTTGAAAACATTTATTCAAATTGTTTGAATTAAAATGAACTGGACAGACAATCATACTAAATGATAATTATTCAAAATGCAAAATTTTTTATTGCAATAAAAATGTAAAATTAAAAGAGGAAATACACAAATGATAATTATTTGAAGTACAAATATCATTAATAAAACAATTTAGAGTATTTACATTATTCGGACTATTGTCCTCATCTTTGTCGCCATATTTGTCACAACGTTTCGGCCGTTGTACGCTCCGGCCTTCTTCAGGTGGTTGGAATTTCGAACTGAACCCTTTATTTCGATCCCTGGGGTAGACTGTTCTAGTTCCATGTGCCTGCGGTCCATATAACATCAGGACAACCTTCAAGAGCTTGACAACACTACGCAGATATCTCTCTCGAGTGAGACCCCCCATACAGGAGAACTTGAGTAAAGACTGTGTGTACACTATCCCGTGCAGCTGCGGAAAGGAATATAAAGGAGAGACAGGCCGCCCCCTCAAGGTAAGGCTTCAAGAACACCAGAAAGCTATAACGCGAGGGGAAGTAGAAAAATCAGGCGTGGCTGACCACATATGGAGAGAGAAGGGAAATCACCGTCCCCTGTGGGATCATGTTGAGATCATAGACAGGGAACACCATTGGAAAATTCGTAAACTTAAGGAATCAGCACATATTCTAGGCCACAAAAAAAATCTCCTGAGCCGACCAAGCATAGAAATAAATACCATATGGGAACCAGTAATAAGGAGTGCCAGAGAAAAGCAATGATAACAAAAAGTTGCAATATGAGCTCTGGTAAAAACATGTAATGAAGAAACAGCAAAATTGTAAAAATGGTTGCTGAAAACATTAGGTTTATAATACCCAGAAATTCATACCCAGATGTCCTCAAGGACAGTGGATAAAGGCGTTGGTTAGATCCAGTGACAGACCCAAAGAGTGTGAGTTCAATACCCAGTTAAGGCAGTGGAGAACTTTCAGAGGGAAAATTAGCAGGAGATAACTGATAACTGACATCCATCAAACATGGCACGTGGAACTAGAACAGTCTACCCCAGGGATCGAAATAAAGGGTTCAGTTCGAAATTCCAACTACCTGAAGAAGGCCGGAGCGTACAACAGCCGAAACGTTGTGACAAATATGGCGACAAAGATGAGGACAATAGTCCGCATAATGTAAATACTGTACATCTCAGAAATATAGACAGACCCAAAACAATTTAGTAAGAAAAAAATCCTCATAACCTTAAGTTATATGATACTGCACGCAAATAGTCAACTACTAAAGAGTACTTGTTAAAGGATGCGACTAATTTTTTAAAGTTTCCATTTACGTTGCGGTTTTTCTTGGACCTCTTGACATTTTGGCAATCTGTTCTTACTTTTGAAATATGAATTTCTTGCAAGTCCTATTCTCTTTTAAGAGTGTCTAAGAATTTCTATATTGTGGGATGATGGGATGATACTTGCTGCAAAAAAAAATTCTATGCCAGGGCGTTATTAGTTCTAGGTAAATCAACATTGACTGTCTGAAAGCAAGACCACATACGTATTTTAAACATAGGTATTTTGAATAATTATCATTTAGTACAATTGTCCTTTCAATTAATTTTCATTCAAACAATTTACAATTCGAATAAATGTTTTTTGAACAATTATTTTCAAACAAATTTCTCAATACGAGACAATCAGAATAAATTGTGTATATACAGAGTGTATCAAAAATACTTTTAGAAATTTGGAGACAGGTTCCTCACACCAAAACAAGAAAAAAAGTTCATATGATTGCAAATCCTTCATTTTTTGAGTTATTAAGTTTAAAGAAAGTTTACGGTAGATGGCCTTGTGTTGCCATTTGATTAGGTTACATTTGCCATTCGTGTACATCTGTAGCTAGTCTGTATTCAACATTTAACATGTGTAGTAGTGAGTTACCCAAGAAGTGTTCCATTTAACAATAGCAGGATATTCATATTGTGAGCAGGCAGATATGTTTTTTTTACATATAGCTGCGCAAATGATAACAGATGTGAGGCTTTGTAGCCATATCAGATTCCATTTCCAGATTGAAGGTAGCTGAATCATCCAACCTTTGCTGCTGTTTATTGTCATGTTGCTGAAACAGGATCTGTGGCACCACAAACTATGGATGAAGGAAAACTGAGATATGCATGCATGCATGCCAGACCACGAAGAACACATTCTACAGGCTATTGGAGATGATCCAGATATCAGCACACGTCAAATTTGTCCTTGTTTTAGTGAGAGAAACCGGCCACCAAAGCTTGGAAAAGTATTTTTGATACACCCTGTATGGAATAGGAAGTAAAACAAAGATATTAACTTTTACAAATGTTTTTTTTTAATTTATTCTGGAAATCTTTGAATATTTTTTCTAAAACAAAAAGAAAAAAAAAGAAAATCAGAATGCTAGTTTACCTGTAGACTGATTGGATGCCCTCCGTCTGATCTCAGTAACCATTAGTTTGGAAACTTGGCTGCAAAACTGTTGAATATCTCCAAACTTTTCAGTCATTTCACTTGATGGGGAACTGTCAAACACCTGTCATCGGCAGAAGAAACAGAGTTATGAAAAGAATTCAAGAAAAAAAATAATGTATCACAATAAATCACCAAGAAAAAAAAAGATACAAATACAATATGTGTCGTTTTCATATCACCAATATTTATAATGGTAATAGTAATTGTTATGGCCTTGTTAGGGGCCAGAAATAAAGACACAAGGTGAGGAATTGAGTTAAACATATACAAACAAGTGTTTCAGAAAGAATGTTCGGTCCAACTGTCAGAGCTAACTGCTAGAAACTTCACCCTCTAAAAGGCAGTACCTGCTCCTATTTATAGCTGGTAGAGTCTATGTGTGCATGGGTAAATTACCATAACACTATATCTATCTGTTGTGGCCTTGTTAGCACCAGAAATAAAGACACAAAGAGAGGAATTGAGTTAAACAAATATATTAACAGAAACAGTAATACAAACGAGAGTGTTACAGCAAGAATGTTCAGCCAGAGCTGACTGCTGGAAACTTTCCTCTCTAAAAGGCAGTACCTGCTCCTATTTATAGCTGGGAGTGTCCATACATGCATTGGTAAATTACCATAACAATGTTATAAAATCTTCATTTCTCACCACAGAATAAAAACATAAGACACATAACACCCTTCAAAATTACTATGATCATCTGATGCAAGGCGCTCATCATAAATATCATCACTCACAATTTAATAACAGCATTTAGGATAACATACAATCTATATTTCTAATTAAAATTCATTCAACAACATTTAGTATAACATGAAAACTTTATTTTTCAATAATATACATTATACTGGGGTTTTTTAGGTGTAAAACATTTAAGATGTCTGTTATGGCCTTGTTAGGGCCAGAAATAAAGACACAAAGAGAGGAATTGAGTTAAATATATTAACAGAAACAGTAATACAAACATATACAAATGAGAGTGTTACAGCAAGAATGTTCAGTCCGACTGCCAGAGCTGACTGGTGGAAACTGCCCTGTCCAAAAGGCAGTACCTGCTCCTATTTGTAGCTGAGAGAGTCCATGCGTGCATGAGCAAATTACCATATCAGTAATATTAACTCTTTTCTTATAAGGAAATGTTTGGCATTCATTGATTAAACAGTCAGTGCAACTTAGGTAAAGCTTTTATTCACACCCTGGTTATCAGGCTGGGATCAAAGTGTAGTATCTGATTAAACTTACTCTGTGTCACATCCTGCCAATGTGCAGCAGCAAGAAAATAAAAATCACTTCTCAGAATTTCAGCTGGGATCAAAGTGTAGTATCTGCACTTGAGTGGATAAACTACATTTCATCTCTCAGTAGTGTCTGCCTTTGGGTAAAGTGCAACTGAAAACATATTGCGAGGTGATTGGTTCTGGGGAACAGCTGCCCACGTCAGTACCTCCCTCATTGTACAAAAGAGGCGGTGATCTGTAGTAATAGTGATGCCTGCACAACTGACAGCTGTAAGGGTTGGGCTATTTTTGAACCTGTCCTGAGTGCACATGCTTAGACTCCCCATAATAAAATGACCTTGTGTCACATCCTGCTAGCATGGGACATAAAGTAAATACAATCTGCCTTCAGGCAGAAAAACTATTTTATCTCATAAATGTTTCTGTCTGTGGACAGAGCGCAACTGAAAATATTACTGACAAATGCCCCGTCTCAGGGAATCAGCTGTCTGCACAGCAGTACCTTCCTCGTTGCACAAAGGAGGGTGGGGGATTGGTAGTGATACCAATGCCAGCATAACTGGCAGTTATTTGGTATCCCGTCTACAGTCGCTTTCTCACAGACATGCCGTGACTTCCCTCTGTCTCTTCTACAAGTATTTTCACGGCAACTGTTCCGACAAGCTACTTTCACTGGTTCCCAGAATTTGAGTGAGCTACTAGGCTGGCATCTCGGTCACACCTTTTCAGTGTCAAAACAGATGTAACCGTCTCCTCTACTCAAACAGCTTCTTCTCTTGCACTTCTTGTCTGTGGAACTCCCTTTCTTTTGCTTGCCTCCCTGATAACTATAATCTTCAAATATTCAAGTGTAATGTCAATCAGCATCTGACTCCCTGAGCTTGTTCTCCCATCCTTCTCTGTATCCTTTCTTCAAACATGCCGCATTACTCTTGTTCTCAATTCTCCGTAACACCTTGCATCCTAAAAAAAAAAAAGTTGCAGGAGCTGGGCTATTTTTGGACCAAGCACAGGTGCACATGTTCACTCTCCCCACACTATGACCTTGTGTCATACCCATTTGCAGGTGATTTGCTGCCAGTATAGGTTCTGGATTATTCTAATGTACTTCCCAGTTACTGCTGGTATTTAAAACATAGAAAATAAATACTTGCATTATATAGAACATGCAAGTTGATTATTAAAAAATATGTATATGTCAGCACTTAACAAAGGGCAGCTCTAGTCGTTACTCAAGTTTCATGGTCTAGTGATCTTCAGACGACTCGTCTGAAGAATCATCTGAAGATTACCAGAGCATGAAACTTGAGTGAGAACTAGAGCTGTCCTTTGTTGAGTGCTGATGTTCTGAAGTGATTTTTGTTATATTTGGGTAGTCTGGGTATTGAGTACATTACTGAGTGGGTAGGCATTTGCCTTTTTTTTTCTTTTTTAGTCCTGGGTATGAAAATAAACAACATCCAGCTGCAAGGCCTCAGATGTGGAGACTGGAGGTTTGCAGGAGTGTGGAACCACCTATTAATTGCTGCTGTTGTCAGATTCACCCAGGCTGTCTGGGTCCCAGGTATGAGTAAATAGTGACCCCCCCACCACCACCAAACAAAAACAAAAAACTATGAAAGTATAAAAAGCAGCAATATACCAGCAATTCATTTTTATATAAAAAAAATTTCCAACAACACCTATTTATAGTAAAATGACCAACTATACATTTTATCTGTAATTGAAGGTATATAATTGCGTTCAAAATCTATTTAGTTAAAGCAATAAAATTTTGTTAAAAATATTTTGATTTTGGCATTAAATAACCCATAGGGATGTTGATATACCACTAAACAACATCAACCAAACCAAATCTTTCTTTTCTGATTTAAATTTTTTTCTTGCTTAACGTGTTAAGTCATTTGTTAGTCACACCAACATGAGAGAGAGAGAGAGTGTGTGTGTGTGTGTGTGTGTGTGTGTGTGTGTGTGTGTGTGTAATTAATATAAGTAAAAAGTTTGTCACTTAGCAAACTGATGTTGCCTTCAGCATCCCAACTCCAGAGTTTCATAGACAGACTCATCCATCCACTCCTCAGGGTGTATCAGAATTTTACTGCTTATATTTCTCAATTTTTCTATGCATTATATATATATATATATTAAACTCATATCCCTACTCTATGGTGCAGAACCATCGACACATCAATTAACTTGATGCCTTCCATATGCATTGCTTACATACCATCTGCAACAGAAAACTGAATAAATTTTCCAGATTTATCAACTCAAGTCATACAAGCAAAACCGGATCAAGTGCTGAACCTACAATGTATGTGTGAAATGACGAAAATATGATCAACTGAAATTTTTGAGATCACAAAAGAAAATGTTGAATGGCTGTGTAGTGAGGACAGATGGTTATACCATCTTCAGATTGAAAGCAAAAGACATGTTGGAGATACAACTGGAAAGATTGCAAGTTCCAAAACTATTCATCCATCCAAAAGAAGAAAAGTGACCTTGGAGCGAACTTCAACATCTTCCAAATCAGAGACGGAATCTGAGACCCAACCAGAGAGTGAATATAAACAGTCTGAAAATTCTGAAGAACAATCCACAAGAAAAAGAAAGAAGCATAGCAAAACCAAAAATACAACCAAATTAGAAACATCTTCAAAGTTACCAACCAGCAAAGCAGTAAATGTTTTTTCAACAGTTATCTCAAAAAGGGATTGATGTTGAGACACCTCAATCTGGAATTTACAGAATCACTATTTAAAATTAAAAAGCTATTAAACTTAAAGAAGACATGAAGAAATCACTATACTTAGATAATTGCTCGTTGCATTTTGATGGTAAACGAATTGAATGCCAAGAATATAAAGTGTTTGTTTTGAACAATGAAAGAATAGTTAAAAGCATTAGATCTATAAAATGGAAAAGTGGATACTGCTGTCAAAGGAATAACAGCTGTTCTGGATTAATACAATTTATGGAAGTGTATAAAGATGATTGATATGAACACTGAAAGCAGGGATTGTGATCCGGTTACAAAGGCTATTTGTTAAAAAGACACTAGAAGAACTACAATTCATTGGCTTTCGACATCACATTCTTGAGCAAGTGTTTCGCGTAGTAATGGATGACGAACTTGGAGGAAACAACACATCACCGAATATTAAATATCTGCAAACTTGTAAATAACTGTGAACAGCTCAAGAAGAATATCAAAAATGGTAAAGAAAAGATTCTTGAAACAGCAGGATGGCATGATGATATGAAATCTGTAATTCATTTAACTCAAGTTCTCTGCTTTTTCAAAGAAACTGAAACATTTCCTAAAGTGAAGTTGCAAAAAGTATCAAATTTTAAGTAATACAAGATGGAATTCTAGAGCAATACTAGCTCTTTTGGTATTTATTCTTCTATCAAAGAAAAGAGACTCACTATTCAAAATTTGTAGATTCATCTCTTACAGACGGGTGGATCATTGGTTTACTGACCAAAACTAAAATGCAGATGATTATCAGAAGTTACGTAGCATGTTGGAGGCTCACAAAAATGCAATAAACTCTGTGAAAATGTTTTGGAATCCAGAACCATCAAGCTCAGTGGATAGAACTGTCAATCAAATGCCTTAAAGATCTTTATGACATTTGTAAAAAGAACATTCAGCTTCTATTTATTTGGGATAACAAAACACAATAATTGTATATTATGCTAAATATTGCACATTCCTTTTCTTTATATAACTATACTGACTTGTACATATAAGTTTCTAATTGTATATGCAAGTTTGCAATTTTTGTTTATTTGTAAGTTTGTATGTTATGCTATAGCTATAAGCTGTTAAATGCGTTAAAAATACATAAGTATTATTGAATTACATCATTAGCAAACTAAAAAATAAAGCCTCTGAAATATTTTGATTTTTCTACCCTTATTTCATATATGGTAAAATTGAATTTTCAGTTTGGGGTGACCTTTATCAAGAACTAAAACAAATTAATGCCTTTTTCATTATTTTGAACAAAAGTTCAATTTATAATACAAGAACAAAGGGCTACAAAAAATCATAATCATATATATATATATATATATATGAAATAGATGGCCACTTGTATTCAAGGATACCCATCTACTAGAGCGACTAGCCAATCCCTATTGCAGACACCTGCTCTGTCGGTTATACTGTAACTATGCTGAGCAGTTTTTGGGAATGAGCATGTTATCTAACGTGATCACCAATGTGAACAAGCCAGCATGCTCAAGCCCTCAAGATGACTTGTGGCTTTGTGCTAGGACAGCTATCAACGGCCACCAAGGGTTCCATCTACTCAATTTCACTCACATGGCTTGGGTCAATCTGTGGTATGGTTTTTAGCCACACATTGGGATCTAGCCCTCCAATAAATATTAATAATATAATAATATCAGGCAGTTTCTTTTCTGACAAATTGACCATGGTGAGATTCAAACCCGGGTCTCTCCTGATCAAAATGCAAATGTTCTAACCACTCAACCATGAGCATATATATATATATATATATATATATATATATATATATATATATACACACACACACACACACACACACACAGAGGGTGGAATGTATACATTGTCATCTAAATTACACAAAAATAAAAATAACAATGACATCTGATTTTAACAAATATATTTACCAAAATTGCACAAAAATATCTTGAAATACTAAAGAGAAAATTTATTCAATAAAATCACCATTGGCTTTAACCATAGCCTCTAGATGACTCCGGAATCTCCTATAACTATTCTTGTTTAGGTTGGTGAATGTAGCCATAATTCTTGCCATCAGTTCATCTTTGGCATTATAAGCAGTTTTGTTGGTCTCCTGCACACCTGTGCCCCACACATAAGAATTAAGGGGGTTGCAGTCTGGGGAGTTAAGTGGTCAGATGTAAGATGCTATGTGGTCAGATGTAAGATGCTATGTGGTCAGATGTAAGATGCTATGTGGTCACAGAAATTGTCTGACAGCCATGATTGGATTCTCCTACTTGTGTGGCATGGTGCAGAGTCCTGTTGCCAGGTATAGGGTCTTCCAGCAGCCACCCTCTTGACCCAGGGCAGCACTACCTCCCCAAGGCACTTGATGGACGACTCCATATTCAGTCTGAGGCCCTCATAAACAAATTCAGGTGTCATTTCCTTATCAGAAAGATCAGTGAGTTTTCCGAGCTGCTGTACTTTCATAATCATCATTAGACTTGTCCAACTCTTTCCGAATCCTCTGCAGTGTCCTCAGATTGACATCAAAACGTTCTGAAATGTTTGTATTGGAGCTTCCGGTATGAATGACAATCAGTACAGTAGGCTATTTCCAAATTTCTGGTGGAGTAAATTGTGTCATAATGCTCTTTTCCTTACTCACAGACAGAGCGCAACTGACCCTACTATACCATGCAGTAAACAAAATCAAAAACAACACGCATGTGTGATATTAAAAATACAAAATGGTTGCAGTTTACTCATTGCACCATATGTGTGTGTGTGTGTGTGTGTGTGTGTGTGTGTGTAGATTTTATATATTTTTATTGCACATACATATGTACACAGAGCCCACCAAGAATGTATGCACACTTCAGGAAAGGAAAAACTTGTCTTTAATAGTTTTATGAAATTGCGATAACACGTTTAGTATGGGGGACCCTAATGTATGTTATGTATCGCAGAAAATAGAGTACATTTGTGGCCCCAAGACAAGAAAATGAAAACGGAAGGTGCAGCAAACCCACCGGACATTTTGGCAGATGTTGACTAAGCAGTAATTTATTGTACTAATAAATGCCTGTAGGAAGCCAAAGACCACCATTTTGAGCATCTCTTGTGACTGTCATGTCCAAAGGTAACTTGTATTAATCTTGTGATATCTGAATAAATTTAGTATTACAGTATGAATACAAGTTTTTCCTTTCCTGAAGTGTGTACACATTTTTTTGTCCGCCTATGCATGTGTGTGCATATATATATATATATATATATATATATATTTATTTATTTCTTTTCGGTTGTAGTTGTGATAGTGGGTAGAATAATATATTTTTTTGATTTATTAGGTTTGTCAGGAAGGATAGTGCTTCTATTTGGGAATATTTTATGAGTCTTATTTTGCATTGAAAATGAAATAGGGTATTGGAGGGTCTTGAATGTATTTAATATATTTCTCCTCTTTGTGTAAACATTGAGGGCTGCAAATTTGGAATGCTCTTAAATAGAATACAATGATCATCCTGGATTTTATTTTGTTGTTATGATGTAATCTTAACTCAAAATGAAATGGAAAATTTAATTCCGGTCGAGCACTCTGGAGAGAAAGCAAGAATTTGTAAACAATGACTACTACTGCTAATACTGCAAAGCTCTTCCATGAATTGAGCCCTCTCAGTCATTGGCATGTTTATTCAAATAATATGTACATAAAAATTCACCTTCCTCTCTACTAGACGCTGATAGCTCAGGGGTAAAATCTATGACTGATGCCAAATCAGTTGGGTTTCGATCCCAGCTTGAGACAATCAGATGTCTAGCCACACTGATAAGCTGTGATACAGTGAAACAGTCTGTCTGTGGATGATTATATATATATATATATAAATAAATAAAATAGACAATCATTTCACCCAAAACAAGGTGGGAATGCCACTAGAACACAGAGGGAGGGTTTACAATGAGTGAAAGAGATGAAGACTGAAAACAGGGAGGATTGAGAAAAGGACAAAAGATGATCAAGATTCAAAAAGACAGAAGACAGCAATTGATATTACATTTAAATTTTTGAAGATTGTAGTTATCAGGGATCAAGAAAATGGGTGTTCCACAGGTGCAAAGTGCAAGAAAAGAAACTGTTGATGTGGAAGTGGTGGTTACATTTAGCTATTTCGACAGTAGACAGGTGGGACCTAGATGCCAATCTAGTAGCACACTTCAATTCATGTATTCAGGGCACCAGGGAAAAAAATTCATCAGAGCAGTTGCTGTAAAAAAATTTCTGGAAAAGACTGAGGGAAGTCAATCACATCAGCGAGAAAGTGACTGAAGAGAGAAAAGACGATCTCAAATATGTATGAAATTTATTTTATTTTTTCCCCTCGTTCAATATAGCTTACTTCCAACATCAGAAAAGGAAAGGGACAACAAACAAACGAACATTTATCATCATCTTATTATCTTTTTTTTTCTTGTTTTTTGTTCCTTTATCTTTCATTATTATTGTTTGGTTTCTGTTCTTGCATCCTTTCCCCACCTTTCTTCTCCAGATCCGACCCCCCCCCAGCCCAGCACAATTCATTCTACTCCAGGGATGAATCCCATAGGCAAGAGAAAGGAGATTTTATCAAGAAAACCTAACATAGCAACCACTGATCATACCCAACCTAAGCTCCTAACTCATCTATCTGCTTCCCCAGGTCTGTACTCAATCATACGAAGCACTGAGAATGCCAGCGATGAGATCAACGCTTCCAATCAGCAGTCAGAAATCCGTTGAATAAATTTGAGAGAGAAAAAAAAAAAAATTCTTTTTCTTTTCAGTTTTTCTTCTCTTATTTGCGTTTTGTTCAATCTTTTCTCTTTGCTGAACAAGTTAGGAGGACACCATTAAAAGTAGTCCAGATAGGCGGCAGTGATGCTGGTGGTTTGGTAACGAGACGTTTTGTTCTATCTTTGCACAAACAGACTAAAGAAAGAACATTCATTACTCATTCCAAGAGTTGTTCAGTCAATTGAACCCATTCTTTTTTGTAGCTTCTGTTGATGCCATATTTCTATGATAATAAAAATTGTTTGAAATAGGCACTAAAGAATTATTATTTCCATCAATTTTTCATGAGGAAAAACCAGATGCAGGAATTTCAACATTAAAATAAATATATATTTGGCAATGAACAGATGAAGATATCTGTTCTTTTCATTTTTTTTTTAAAACTCTACAACAGTAATTTTCAAACTGCAAAATTAAAAAAAAAAATAAATAAATACTCTCAAAATGATAGGGTGAAAGGTTAGGTTAGTGATTTTCAATGTGGACCCAAAAGTTGCCCTGAGAAATTTTTAAAATGGACCTGGAGTTAGTTCAAGGAAAACATGAGTTTTGAAATTATTTTTTTCCATTAATATAAAATTATGAAAGCACAAACTACTTTATTTTTAAATGCAAATAATTCAGAAATTATTTAAATAAAATTTTCAATGTTTTCTTCTTATAATAAATTATATTTTCAAATTGATTTGAAACATTTTTGCTTTATTATTTGGTGTTAAAAAGACTTTGTTCATTTATTATTTTTCATTTATCATCTAACTCAATAACTCAGATTACATCAAAAAGGCTGGTCTCACAGACTTCTTGATGTATTTAATCCGAGTTATTCACAGAATTAATCAACAAAATGTTCTTTAAGTTTTTGAAAGCATTACTTGATCTGGCTTATATCAGCACATTTTCACTTATTTAGAACTAGCTTAAAAGCCACCCTATTGGCTGGCATTTAAGCTAGCTCCTACAGAGAGCTCTTGTTGGAGCCTTCATCAGAATAGGTAGGGAGGAGTGGATGCAATAGGCAACAATAATCTATAGAAAAACTAAAAATTGATCACTGCATTTAAGTATTGGATTAATATTTAAGCTTACCTTTTTAAAAGTTCAATGATAATTCTTCTGTTGCCACTTAATTTAAAGAAAATTTGATATACGTAGGTCCTTACTTTCTGTACAAACATTTTTATTTCATGGGTGGCTTTTGCTAGGTTTTGCAATTTGTTTTGAATATTCCCAAATTTATTTCCAAGTTTTAAATGCTGTTATCGTACAAAAAAATTTGTAAAAAAAAAAAAAAAAAAAAAAAAATCACAAAAAAAACCTGCCAAAAACAATTGCAGTAATGAAAACATGAGAATCCAAAATTTCAGTTTTGCGGGTCTGGATCTGGCTGGGAATGTTTTTAATTTGCTTACAGAGCCACTTGATTCAAAAATGGTATAATATGTTGGGTTATGGCCTCTAGGAGTAAAATTGAGAAAGTGTGTCACAGCAACATTAGCATTTATTATATAAATTTACCAAACTTTTTTTTTTATTTACAGGCAATGTCTGTTTTAAATTGTATTATCTGATATGGTTAAAATTGAATTTAAATTTCTTTCCTTCAATCGTTTTAGTCAGGATTTATATTTTTATTTTTGTAAACAGAATGTATTTCCTGTTAAATGGTATTTCTATTTGTGCTTATGTGGGTTGGAAATATTTTGACACCAAAAATGGGACACCAGGAAGAAAAGGTTAAGGAATAACTGAACAGTTTTGAGAAAAAGAAAAAAAAAGAAACAGTTAGGGGGTGTTACTTACTTCCTTATAGGAGGAAGTAAGTAACCCCTAAGGATGATAACTCAAAATGCAAAGGAGTTATGTCGCTTGTCTGCTAGTGAAAAATGAGGTAATTCTGAATCCAACATGGTGATAAGCATGTTAAAATCATGGTTTAAATCCAAACACGCAAAGAAATATTAGAGAGAAACAGGCAAAGAAATAATAGAGAGAAACAGGCAAAGAAATAATAGAGAGAAACAGGCAAAGAAATAATAGAGAGAAACAGGCAAAGAAATAATAGAGAGAAATAGTCTTAGACAGAGAGAAACAGTCTTAGATAAAGTTAGTTTGATTTAGTTTGGTTTGTTTTATGGCATATCAATTGCAATGGGTTATTTAATGCCAACAAAATTTTATTGTTGATATTTTTTTCCAAAAATCTATTTCTGGTAATATTTTTTCTTACAAAAAACTTTATTTTTGGTAATATTTTTTTCTACAACAAATCTATTTCTGGTAAAAATTTTATTTTTTCTTCAAAAATCTATTTCTAGCAATAATTTTCTTTCAAATACATATCACTGGTAATGTTTTTTATAATTTTTTTTTCAAAAACTGTACAGCTGGTAATGTTTGTTTTTCAAAAATGTATTGCTGGTAATATTTTTTTTTTTACAAGGTATTTCTAGTATTAAAACCTATTTTTGCACTTTCATAGTGTTTTGACCTCAGTTTCGGGGTTAACTATTTGCCCATAGCTGGGACCTTAACAGGTGCTACCACCCGGGGTAAGGGCAGACCTGGGAACATCAACAACTAAGAGGTGGTTCCATGTTCCTCAAAACCTCCTGATCAGAAGACTTGTTGTTAGATATAGTTTATTGTCATACCCAGGATGGAGATAAAATTAGGGAAGAAAAAATAACAGCAGAAAATGAAAGAGAAAACAAATCAAAGTGAGAGGAAGAGTGTGAGAAAAAGCGAGAGTTTAAACTTTTGTACAAATATCACATAATATATCATTTTATCACAGAATTTCCAAATACCTTTGCTAAATTATTTTGATGTTGAGCTTATCCTGAATTAAAACCATGTTTGCAATGCAGGCTATGAGAGCACAATACATATTTTGATGCCACTTGAAGAAGGGCTAATGGCAGACTGCAGTGTGTCTTACTGCTAATTTCTTTGCGTCATAAGTTTTAAAAGTCTTCAGAAAACTGCTCATGACAATTCCAGCCACAATCATTGTTTTTATGCAATTGCACAAATGCTGCTGTTCTTTCATCTTTTCTTCTTTGCTGAGGCTTGTTCCTCTTGGCATGGAGGAAATGCACTATTTATGGTGCATCCAGTGTTCAAATGACAACTAAGATCCTTTCAAATGATCAAACAAAATTTCATCAGGAGAATGTCCAAGAAGCTACTGGAAAAAGATCAGAAAATAATTTCTACAAAAATATTCTATGCTTATTTTTATATCCTAGGCTGTTGGGATGAATAAAAAATGAATGAAAATAAAAGACAAGTGTATTTTAACATTTAATAAAATAATTTTTTATTATTTACTGTCTAAGAACAGTAAGGATTTGTTTGGATTGAAACCACGAGTTCCACATGTATGTCAGCTTGACGCCATGTTTAATTCAGAAGTGCTATGCTCGTCTTCCAGACAAGAGAAGTAACTCAGTTGTATTCAGAGTTGTCATCCTTCATAAAAGAAAGAAATTAACTTCCCCGAACAGTTTGTGATTCTGTGTTACCAGTCTGCAGGATCTGGCTAAGTGCACTTCTCCCTAAGACCTACAGTACTAATTTGCTTGAAGTCAATTTAGACATTTCTGGATGAGCTGGAGGCCATGCATGAGCTTCATATGATAGCAACAGGACTTGAGTTTGAATTCCAGTCAAATCCATTACATTCACTTACGTGCTAATACCCTTGAGAAAGGTATGAATCCGCTTCTTCTCACCCCAGCTATGGGTAAATAGCAGGACAGACCAGGTTCTATAGTCTTGGATGGCAACTGGTCTACCGCAGAAAGAAATGGCAACCTACTGCAGGAAAAAACCTGCCTCGTCAGTCATGTATCGGAAGATACATGATCACCTAAGCGTGTATCGCGCATGGCACATAACTGACTAACTTGAGTTCTTAGGTTAACATCTTGATTTGGTAGCACTTTGTAGTATTGATTTATTTGAGAAGTGTTATATCCTTGTCTGTTGGAACGAAGAAAAACAAATCAAAATAAAAGACAAGTGTATTTTAACACATAATAAAATAACTTTTATTCCTTCACTGCCTGAGAACAGCAAGGATTTGTTTGGATTGAAACTATGAGTTCCACATACATGCCAGATTGTCGCCATGTTTAATTCAGAAGTACTGCTTTCCCACCAGTGCCCAAGGGACATAACTATAATTGTATTTTAAGTAATCATCCTTTATAGGGAACAGTAAGTAACATCCCCAACACTAATTCTTTTCTATCTAAATGTCATATCCCAGGTTGTTGGGATGAACAAAAATGAATGCAAATAAAAGACAAGTGTATTTTAACATATAATAAAATAACTTTTATTCATTTACTGCCTGAGAACAGCAAGGATTTGTTTGGATTGAATCTATGAATTCCACGTGCATGTCAGCTTGTCACCATGTTCAATTCAAAAGTGGTGCGCTCATCCTCCAGACAAGGGAAATAACTCCATTGCATTTTGAGTTATCTTCTTTTACAAGGGAAGGAGATTAGCTTCTCCTAACACTCATTTTCATCTGTGGAAAGTGTGATTATTTTAAATATTTGCATATATGAGAGTAGGGAGCTAAATATTTATTTTGATGCTTCTTTAAGATAACAGCCCATAGTGGGTCAAATAGTAAACTTCTTGGTCATTTCTTTGTGCAATATATTTTCAAACTTTTCATAAACTTGTTAAGATTTCTAGCTTTTCTTTTGGCAATTGCACTAATATTGTCATTCTTTTGTCTTTGGTGAAGCTTGTTCCTTTAAACATCTTCTAAACATCAAAAGGCTTAGTAGATGGATCACTTGAAAGTAATTCTGAAACAGTGCAGTATTAATTCAGTGCAACTGGAAGTTAGAGCAGCCAATTGCAACAGTTGGAGAGCACTATGCTGTCAGGCCATTGAAAGATTTGAAACTAGCCAAACTCAAGATCAGGAATTTCGCCAGCAGCAATGTTAGAGTTGTCTAGTGCATAAACCACCAACACCAGCTGCTGGCATTGTGTCCAACCTGTGGACGGCACTGTGCGATTCAATTTGGTCTTCGCATCCATCAATGTAAATTCTCTGTGCCTCTTCTATAAATACTTTCATGGTAAAAATTGAAGCTGACAAAACCATTCAGCTGATGATCTTCCTGCTGGTGGTTGACTGGATAATACAGCAAGCCACAGCAGGGAGGAGAACTGGTTTACAGTGGACCTTCATGAAGCAGCTGGAAGATCTGGACTTCACAGATGACATAAGCCTTCTCTCCCACAAAAAAACAAGATGTGCAGAAGCTGAGTTGTGTTGTACAAGAAGAGGAGAAGACTGGCCTCCGAATCAACATTGGGAAGATGGAGGTCAGGAGGGTAAGCAACAGACAACAAGACCCAGTGTAACTACACCAAGAAGACATCAATGATGTCGGTAAGTTTGTCTACCTAGGAAGTGTCGTCAGTAAAGATGGGGGGGGACAGATGAAGACATTTACCAACCAATGTCTCAGGAACATCCTCAATATCAGGTGGCCGAAAGTCGTTTCCAATGACTAACTGTGGGACAGGGCCAGGCAAGTCCGAATTGAGATCGACATCAAGAAATGGAAATGGATCAGCCACACACTCCGCAAGCCTGCTTCTAGTGTCACCAAGCAGGCCCCTTGACAGGAATCTACAAGTGAAAAGTGGGTTGATCAAAACAGACTTTCACAGAAATGTTGACACAGAGATGAAGGCAGTCAACATGACATGGGCTGAGCTGAAGGGGATCACCTGGAACAGCATCCATTGGAGAGGTGTTGTTGCGGCCCTTTTCCCCCAAGGAATCAAGAGGCATAATAAAAAAAAATTGTTTTGAGGAAACATTGTTTCCTCTGTGGTATTCTTTGGAGTAAGAAATATTGTGTTATGTCTAGGTCAGTGATTGTGACTAGCTAAGTTTAATGATGAGACAGATGAAAACCAGCATTCCCTCTTTTAGCCTTGTGCCACATTTCTTGTAAATAACAAGAATAAATATCTCTTTCCTCTATGGTACCTAGACTATCAATTTAAACAGAGTACTAGATTGGCAGCAAGGTTTCATCATTTTATTTTCATTCAGTTGAAATGGCTAGATGTAACCGCAAGTTCTATGTTACCAGTTTCTTCTATCACACTTCTTACTTGTGGAACTCTTCTTGCTTCCCAAGCAAATTTCATCTTCAAAAATTTAAATGCAATGTCAATCATTATTTTCTGTCTTAATAGTATATTTTTCTCATATTCTCTAACACTTAGTATCCCTGACATCTTAGTGGCTTCATTGGCTTGCTTGAGTTGAAATGATTAAAAAAAAAAAATAATAATAATTAGCATGTTGAAGATCATCTCATAATTCCCAAGATTAATCTGAATAAAGAGATTTAAAACTGACCAAGACGAATATTACATAAATCAATTGAAATATGTAAGAAAACACAACATTGTAGAAATGTAGAATAATATATTTTTTAATTTCATATACACAAGGAACTTGACGTGCGTGTAGTGCAAAGGTGGAATGGGAAATTGGCAAGCTGAGATCAAATCCCAGTCAAATTCATTACACCCATTTTTGCACAAATACCCTTGGGAATTATTTACATTATTCGGACTATTGTCCTCATCTTTGTCGCCATATTTATTACAACGTTTCGGCCTTTCAGTATCTGTCTATATTCCTGAGATGACGTATTATGTACACTATTTACATTATTCGGACTATTGTCCTCATCCTTGTGGCCATATTTATCACACCATTTCGGCCATTGTACACTCCGGCCTTCTTCGGGTGGTTGGACACATGGCACAGTGGATAGAGGCGTTAGTTAGATCCAGTGACAGGACCCAAAGAGTGTGAGTTCAGTACCCGGTTAAGGCAGTGGAGAACTTTCAGAGGGAAAATTAACAGGAGATAACTGATAGCTGACATCCATCAAACATGGCACATGGAACTAGAACAGTCTACCCCAGTGAGTGAAATAAAGGGTTCAGTACAACATTCCAACCTCATCTCAGAAATATAGACAGACCCTTGGGAATGGTAAGAATCCATCTCTTCTCTCCTGACTATGGGTTAAATAGCAGGGCAGAATCATCTCTTTAGCCATGGTTGACAACCATTTTAGGAAAAAGAATATTGAATTCAAAACCCATCCACCTGAAGCTGTACAAAAACAGTTAGACATAGGGTGCAGATACTATGACTGTAAAAGAAAAATAGAATATATTTAAAAAATTATGGATGATCCCATTGGAGATGGATTATCCGGAATGTTGTTGATACCAACAGGCTTTGGTCTCAAGGAAGGATGGATAGACAGATAGAAAGAAAAAATATATGATATGATATATATATATATAGAGTCTGGGTAATAGAACTGCTGATTAATTATGATATCTGTTATTTTGAGCCAGAACATTAAAAAAAAAAAAAAATCAAATCTGGCATATTTAAGTGAAACAGTTTGAAAAATTCAAAAAGGACTTAGTCATTAGTGTTTCACTCACCACCAAGGACTCTCCAGAGAGTCCCTGCCGTATCTCTTGTGAGCAGTCTTCTAGAATATAAGTACAATTATTAGTATCAGCAAAGTTCCAAACTTCTAAAAAAAAAAATGATGACATCTAATGATTAATCAGAGACAATTTGCGTGGACAAATAAAAAATCCACGCCCAAACACAAGTCAATGTGGTTTTTAATGTCAAGACAATTCCGAACTGCTTTGTTTGTGATTTTAAAATATTCTGACACAGAGAACCCCAAGAGACCTAATAATGAAAATGAAGCTGTTTTGGAAATGCTGTGTGTTGAAAACTCTGTGAAATTTGTATGAGTCAATCCGTTTATATCCTCACAATAAAGATTAAAATGCTGAAATAAAACAAAGAAAAAAAAACATCAGAAAACTGTGAAGTGGTATGGAGTTGCTTGAGGAGATCAGATTTACTATCATACAAGACATACATTAGATAAAAAATTCAAATAGATTCCTCTGAAAGTTGCCGATACTAAATGAATATCTAATGTTTAAAGACACCTGAATAACATATTAGTCACTCAATTATCCCAAAATGAAATTTTATATAGATAAAAAGATTTTGCCAAAATAAGTTGATCAGTAAAAATGTGGAAGATAATGTATTGAAGGTGAGAAGTTTTTGCTTAGTATCAAGAGATAAAGCATTAATAATAAATGAAGTAAATTTGTTCAAACATAAATGTCTTAAATTTGATTTTCATGGAATTACATCCACTCTTCAGTGATGAAAGCAAAGAAAAAAGAGAAAGGAAAAAGAGAAGAAAAAGAAAAAAAGTGAATTTTTTTTTAAAGTAAGAAAAAAGACTTAACAAATAAATAAAAACAAAAAAAAAACATTTTTTTTTTTAATAAAAAGATGATAAAGCTAACTAAAATCAAACAGTTTTATTAACTGACATAACCTCTTGACCAACATATCCAAAGCCAATAAATTTGGAGGAGAAACTAAGTCAACATTTGTGAGCTGCCTATTTCTCTGTTGATAATAAATCTTCCTAAACATTGTCAGACATTGAAGTTTTATACTAATCAATAATGATGTGGTTAGTTCTATTCAGGATTGCTCCAAGATTACATTTGCTGAGCTGTTTGCCTCCAACAAAATGAGAGAATACACCAATAATCACAATTACATATTATCCATTTCTCTGACAAAAATACATTTTCTTGATTCTATCAAATTGAAATTTACATAAATTTAGATTTAATTCAATTTCCAGTTGTTTGAAAAATATTCTGTGACAAATTACAAGTACTTGTTATATGATGAAAAGTATGGTATATCATTTCTCAGCCTACAGTGCAGGATGTACTATATGCAGTATTGCTCAACATATAGTACAGAATACAGTATTGTACAGCTTAGATCGAGCAATACAGTATTGCTCAGCTTACTGTGCTGGATGCAATATTGACCAACAGTGTAGGATGCAACGAAATTCAGTATACAACATGGGATGCAGTACTATTCAACATACTGTGTGGGTGGTAATATTGTTCAGTATTTAGCGTGAGATGCAGTACTACTCAACATACAATGTGGTATGTAATATTGTTCAGCATTCAGTGCTGGATGCGGTATTGCTCAGCATGTAGCATGTTTATCATTTGGTAGAGATCTTCGTTTGTAGTTATTTTGTAGTGTAGCGTCTGATGAAGAATTATTTTCTTTATGAATTATCTTCTTCACCTGAATCATTTTTAACAACTTAGCTGCAAAAACAGATGTATACAGATGACAGACATTTTTGAACAAGTTGGTTACCAGACGTAATGCTAGTAACCTTAATCT
The DNA here is from genome assembly GCA_963932145.1 of Acanthosepion lycidas. NCBI lineage: Eukaryota > Metazoa > Mollusca > Cephalopoda > Sepiida > Sepiidae > Acanthosepion > Acanthosepion lycidas. The sequence continues at coordinate 23,948,972 of OZ010612.1, forward strand.
CCATCCTAAAATGAAAAGATCAGTTCTCATTTGATGAGCACTTTGGAATAGCAGGGACTGTAACCAATCTCCTATAATCTGAAATATGTTTTGGCTTTAAATGATACACAAAGTGTTGATCAACTATAAAAGAAACAATCAATCGATGACTATCGAAAGTCCACCTCCAGTCATGTTCTTAAATAGCCTCGTCAGTGTAGAATATTGGTTGGCTTGCAAGTGGTCTGACACACAAGTAGACTGGTGTAGTCACTTCAAGCTAAAATGCAGCCCTGAGTCATTTAATGGAAAGATATAAGGGTGAATAGAGTCCACACATACAAATGTGTTGGGTAAGTCCATTCCAGCAAAGTGAACCTACTGACTTGTTGCATTAGGTGCTCTCCAATAAATGAGGTAGATTAACTGGCTTGCCTTTCCAAGAAGATACAAGAAGGCAGCCATGATAGCAGGTAAGTCATTTGACTTCTACAGTCAGATTGAGACTTTCATATAGATGCCAAACTTGTTAAAAAATATCTCAATTTTAAGCTATATACAACTATTTCCAAAGATCAATAGTGAAAAAGGCTTTAAGCACAGGAAGACTGAGGGTCTTGGCAAAGATCATCCTTCTTTAAACATTGTGGACTGGTGCTACAGATTCACAAAGAACTGTACGAAATAACAGAAACCACATCACTTGAGGATGAACAGCAGCAGCAACAACTAAAATGGATAGCACATGTAACTTGAAGAGAAAATAATGACATAATCAAGATGCTGACATTCTACACTACTTCAAATAAAAAGTTAGGAAGGAAACTTACATCAATAATGGAAACAAACAATCACTCAATCAATGACTACTGAAAAGTCCACTGCCAGTCATGTATTTAAACAGCCTCGTCAGATCGAGAATTACATGTATGGTGTTAATCCATAAATTATACACATTAATGCTGCTTAACATGTCGACTGTACATGAAACCTGCTTAACCAATGAAGATCAAACTATACAAAAATAAAAATACCAGAATTTCTGTTTTTTTTCTCCATATCTCATTCTCTGATGAAACTTTAATATAAGTGAAACATGTGATAATGTTGTGATAAATGTTTCCTATTTGTATGTATCCTATCATTCTGTCAGATTTCTATCTGTATTTGATCCATATATATATATATATATATATATATATATATACACACCCCTGATGTAACAGCAAAATTGTCCAATTGTTAGATTAAGATTTGAACTGTTGTATTTTACAAATGATTAAAGATATCTTACTGGAATTCTCTAAAGTTTTTATAACACTATTGGACTCTACTTTGAACAACTTCCAAGTTTAACAGTTCTCATACAAGTCCAAACTGATAGAATCAAAAGTTTCTCTACCTTTGGCAATGACATCCTCAACCCTTTTCCTGAATACCCCACAAGCTTCTTTAATGAATTCTTCATCAATGTTCTCCACCCAGGTTTTATTGATGGATTTTTTTGAGGGTTTGCAGGTTACTGTGGTCTATGTCAAGCTTTTCTGGTCAGTTCATTCCAAATGCTGAAATCTAAGGAGTTCACATCAGGTGATGAAGGAGACCAAGTTTCCTTATTCCAAAACCTGTTTGCAAACTCATCCCTGAGAAATCTTTGAGACACTGCACTCATGTGGCAAGGAGCACCATCCTGCTGGAATGTAAATTTGAAGTCCTTATTGATCTTGTTGAGTTTATTTCTAACCTCAGAAAGAATCCAGGTCTTTAACTTTTTCAAAATTTGAACAGAGTGAATTCCTGTCAGTCTCTCATCTTTCTCAAGCATGATCAATGGCAATTTCTTGCCATCAGACACCACACAAGTAAAAACCATTACCATAGCAGGGTTTTTGCACTTAAAATGCACATGAGGATCTGAAGCCAGAATATGGACATTGCATCTGTTTGTGTACACATCCTGTGTAAAATTCTTTTCATCTGTGAAGAAAATTATTCCAGCATCATTTTCCAACTTATTCAAGATGATCTTCATCCTCTCTAATCTTCAAACTTTCTGTCCTGGAGTAACAAAGTGCCTCACACGTTTCATGTATGATTTCATTTTCAAGTTTTTTTTTTCACTGCTCTTTGTACTGTCATAGCTGAAACTCCTCTGTCATGTGCCAAAAATCTTATGCATTGAGTTGGATCTTTTTTAATTGATCTCTTTAGCTCTTAGTTAAAATCCTGATCCCTCTTCATGTGACCTTTTGATCCAGTTTTCCTCTCTACTATTACTTCTTTTTTAAACTTATTCAGCATTCTCTTGATGGTTCTTGAATGGACTTTGAAGATGGAAGCCAAAGTAAGAATCTTGGTACCATTACTGAAGGCCTGAATGATATTTTTCTTCTCACCATTACTCAGTTGGGAAGACAGTGGGTCTGACACAAAATAATTTTAACTTGCTCTCATTCTAGCTTAATAACTAAATAAAAAAGTTTTTCAATAATTCTTACAACAAATGGAGTCAAGAAGAAAAGTCTTAACTGAAAAGCTGGAAAAAAAGTTGCTAGTTTAGTGGGGTTTTTACATATTAAACACTTTGTGGGATGGGCAATTATGCAGTAATACAATTTGGATAATTTTGTTGTTACACCCGGTAATTATATATATATATATATATATATATATATGTGCGTGTGTGTGTGTGAATAAAAACAAAAGGAAAAATTTATTCATATTGCCTTTTTACAGAAATTATATATATATATATATATATATATATATATATATATATATGTGTGTGCATGTATAAGGATGTATGTATGTCATCCACAGAGAGACTGTTTTGTTGTCACAGTTCATCAGTGTGGCTAGACATCCAATTGCTTCAAGCAAGCTGGGATCAAAACCCAACAGATTTGACATCAGAGACCCTTAAACCTAGACTATCGCTGCATGGCAGAGAAAGGGAATTTTTTAACACATATACATGATGTATATAAATGCTATACCAGTCGCCATAACACTCAATTCTTGTGAAGAGTGATGCATTTAAAGCAGCAGCAGCCATTAAAAATTCCCTTTATCCATAGTGCTCAATCGGCAAATGAGAGCATACACACACACACACACATATATATATATATATATATATAGATGGCCTGACGATTGCATCTAGCATGAAACAGACTGTCACCTCTAAGTGTTGACTTCTATGTTCACTTTCATATATATATATATATATATATATATATATATATATATATATAACAATAGAAAGAAATAGAGAGAGAATAGCAGATTTAGGTAGCAATCTTTCATTTAAAAGATTCTGGTGATAATAAAACAGTGCTTCATGTATACTATTTAGTTAATATATTTAAAAGTTAAAATTTATACTACTAATAAATATACATTTTGTCCTCACCATTATCAATGAAAAAGTGATAAACAAAGTGCATATTTATTATTAGTTTATTTGTGTGTATGTGTGACTCATTCGCACATTACAAATGCTCATCATTTTACTTTTGGGGACAGAGATCCTAATTATTCAATGGTTAATGTTATTTTTCATGAAGTTTTGAACTTGAACATCAAAGATTTTATCATTATATAGGTATAATATAATTGCAAAGACAATGTGGATGAACTATTGATAAAAACAAATTCTCTAAGTATATTTTAAAATGGTGAAATTAAATACTATTTCAATATATGTCCTGCTGTGTTATTGCTTAAAAGCAATGGAAAAAATATACAAGTTTCTTTCTTTTTTCTTCTATGTAAACAAATTTACCTCTGCAAATTAAACAAAAGAAAAACAACTTTGAATACAGAGTGTGATGAGTAAATTGTCACCATTTTATATTTTTAATACACATTGTTTTTGATATTTGTCAACTGTACAGCATAGTGGGGTCAGTTGGGCACACTCTTTGAGAAAAAGACCACCGTGATGCAATTCACTCTGCCAGAAATTTGGAAACAGCATTCTGTACTGCTTGGCACTTGCACCAAAAGCTTCAATACAAACATTTCAGAGTGTTTAGGTGTCAATCTGAGGAAACTGCGGAAGATTCAGAAAGACTTGAATGAGTCTAATGGTGATTATGAAGGTACAGTATCTTAGGAAACTCACTGATTGTTCTGGAAAAAAAAAAAGAACTCCCAAATTTTTTAGTGAGAATCTCAGACTCAACACAGAGGCCTACAGTGCCTTGAGGAGGTAGTGCTTCCCTGGGTCAAGAGGGTGGCTACTGGAAGACCATATATCTGGCAACAGGACTCTGCACCATACCACACAGCAGAAGAACCCAGTCATGGCTATCAGACAATCTCTGCGACCACATTACGTCTTACATCTTGCCACCTAACTCCCCAGATTGCAACCCCCTTGATTATTATGTGTGGGGTGCAGCTGGGCGAGAGACCAACAAGACTCCTTGTAACACCAAAGATCAATTGAAGGCAAGGATTATGTCAGTATTCACCAACTTAAACAAGGAGACTGACCAGCAGAGTTGCAGGAAATTCTGAAGTCATCTGGAGGCTGTGGTTGAAGCCAATGATGATTTTATTGAATATATTTACTCTTTCGTATTTCAAGATATTTTTGTGTAATTTTGGTAAATATATGTTAAAATGAGATGCCAATGTTATTTTTATTTTTGAGTTAAAGATCAAATGCAGATCAAATATGAACTGGAATCCAACAGGATGATGAAATAAAAGGACAAATAGCAAACATATCAATCTAACATCTTTTCACTTTTATTAAATCTCCATCAGAGATTGAGAGAAAACAGATGAAAAGACAGAAACACTGGTATTTTTTAATTATGTTTGGGTCAGTCGCCATTGCTCAGACAACATTATTACTAACTATAAACACACACCTAAAACATTCCATTACATTGGCACCATTCCTTAAAGAATCAAACTTATATCTTTCTAATACAAAGAATACATTCTTAAAGAGGCCAGCCATAAATTAGGACCTTGTGACTCCCCGCTCCATGGGTTGACTGCACAAAGATAAAAATAAAACTCCCACTAGACAGACACACACTCGATTACAAATACCATAATTTCTCAAAAATAATATGCGTTTTTTTACTGTAAATTACAGGTGATAGTAGGGGTGCGTATTATATTAGGTTGGTGGAAAAATAATGACGTAATAATGTCGTTTTTTGACGTATTTTTTAACGTCAAAAACAACATTATTACGTCATTATTTTTCCACCAACCTAATAAATAGGTTTAAACAAAAATATTTTTTTCGTTATTGATTTATAATAATAAATATGTACTTGTTGTTCTAAAGTAAAGATATTATCCCAATTTTTATTTTAAATCCAACAATAATAATTGTAATGCTTTTTTGTCGATAATTTTATGTTTATCAGTAATCACATATTTTATTTGGCAAAAAAAATAAATCTATAAAAAAGCCAATTCAAAAAAAAATAAAGAAAAAAAAAAAGGGGATATCATTCATAATACTATCTACGTCCTGTTCAAAATTATCTTCTGCCTCTTCATTCTCTTGCCAAAGGATGTCATCTTCAGAGCCATCAATGGCTGCCATGAGACAACACTTCTTGAAACCTCTCTTTATAACATCCTAACTAACGGAATCCCAAGATTCCTGAATCCATTTTACAATAAGTTACAACTCTGGTTTTTTTTCCTGTTGCCACCAGCAGTAAAACTGGGAACACCAGGAAACATCCAATCATTCTATTTTTTACGCATGTCTTATTTAAATGAACAGTTGCAGACAACATCCATTACTTGAAGTTGGCCAGTCATTCCCCACCCACCGGTATAATAACAAGATCAGTCCTCTTCTCCTGAAGTATATTCTTCAATTCGACAATTTATCCATCACACCATGTAGTTGCATTCTTTTATAACTAGTCAACAAAGCAGAAGATCAATTGTGATAACTTTCAGTTTGCTTGGGAATATGAGAATACTGAACATGAATGAGAAATACAGAGCAACATAAAATTTTTGATATTTTCTAAGTACAATGCAATCACCAAATTGCTTAAATATGGCTGCCGTTTTTCTGACAGTGTGTGTGTAAACTATTGATAAAACAAATCTTATTACAAGTATATTTTAAAATGATGAAATAAGTAAACATTATTTCAATATATATATGCCTCGCAGTGTTTGTCATGGAAAAAAATATGCACAAATGTTTAGTCCCTTTCTTTTCTGTTTCTTCTTTGTTGCTCAATGCTACTTTGTTGATCGACATGTTTTCAGCATGTTTTGACCATAGGTGATTTCAAGAGGAAGAGAAATTTCTTTTGAAGATGCTGAATTGGAGTCAAACACACAGAAAAGTTATGTGAAAGTGAGTAAAAGAGGTTATATTTTTATGGTTTATCAACCCCTTATGTGTTATTTAAAGCCAAAACATATTTTGAATTGTAGGAAGTTGCTTACAGTACCTAGTGTTACAAAGCAGTCCTCTGAGGAAGGTCAGAGCTTACAATGGCCAAAATGTTCTGAATATGGTAATAAAGATGAGGACAACAGTCTGAATGATGTAAATAGTGTAAAAAGAATTATGATTCATCAAAAAATTTAAATAAAAATGCTGTTAAGTTTTTACAGAATACAGCTCATATATACTATTTACCCAGGAGTTGACATGTAAAATCAACAAACATAAATGTATTTAGATGGTCACTCATCTGTCAAGCCATCATGTTGCTACTTAATATTTTGATTGGATAATAAAAGAGAATCAAACCAATCAGGTAGATTTTTGTTTTTAATCATTTCACTCCAAGCAAGGCAAGAATGTCACTAGTACACAGGGAATTACAGAGAATGAAAGTGAGAGAAAAACTGGGCATGGCGGGGTGCTGAGGAAAGGATAAAAGATGAACAGGGTTCAAGTCAACAGAAGATAGCGATTGATATCGCATTTAAATTTTTGATGATTGTAGTTATCAGAGAAGCAAGTAAATGGAAGGGAGTTCCACAGGCAGGAAGTGCAAGAAAAGAAACTGTTGGAGTAGAAGAGATGGTTGCATTTAACTATTTGAACAGTAAAAGGGTGGGACCTAGATGCCAATCACACTTTAATTCATGTAATCGAAGCACCAGGGGAAAAGGCGCATCAGAGAAGTTGCCATGAAAATATTTGTAGAAAGAAAACCTATGGAAATGAGTTATTTCTGTACATGTTTTCAGATGATTTTTAAAACTAAGTGTTCAAAAATTGATGAAAGCTCTGAATCTAATTTTTAGTGTCAGTACTTATCACATCAAGTCCCAGCTTTTGCACAGTGTGCAATGTTGATTTTTCTAAAAGTGAAAAAAAAAATCAACCTGCCCTAATGGAGGAGAACAACAACAAACTAGGAATGCAAATATTTGTCCTCGTGATGGTATCTTCAAACATTATCCTCATATGGGGATCATACATTATGTCATGATGTGATTGTATTCACTTGATGAATGCCATGGCAACACAAAAGAAAATACCTTACAAGCTCATCATACACTGAGAAGACATTCCATCATGTGATGATATCAGGAATACATGGAATGGTGCTTCTGTTGGAGTTTACCATGCCCCCTCCAAGTCCTCCACCCCAACACCATTTTCTAATTACTTTGGATCCTTATATGTTAGGCCAAACTTTGCAAAATACTCTTTCATGTGTGCCAGTGACACTATATCTTCATTAATATAGACAACATCTATATATGCACACTATTTACATTATTAATTATTGTCCTCATCTTTGTGGCCATGTTTATCACAACATTTCGGCTGTTGTACGCTCCAGCCTTTTTCAGGTGGTTGGAATGTTGAACTGAACCCTTTATTTCACTCACTGGGAACCAGTAATAAGGAGTGCCAGAGAAAAGCGATAATAACAACAAAAATTGTAATAAAAAAAAAATAAAAAAAAAAAAAAACATGCAATGATAACAGCAAAAATTGCAATATGAGCACTGGTAAAAATGGTTGCTGAAGACATTAGGTTTATAATACCCAGTAATTCATACACCTCAAGGACACACGGCACAGTGGATAAAGGCATTAGTTAGATCCAGTGACAGGACCCAAAGAGTGCGAGTTCAATACCTGGTTAAGGCAGTGGAGAACTTTCAGAGGGGAATTAACAGGAGATAACTCACATCCATTAGACATGGCATGTGGAACTAGAACAGTCTACCCCAGTGAGCGAAATAAAAGGTTCAGTTTGACATTCCAACCACCTGAAGAAGGCTGGAGCATACAACAGCTGAAACGTTGTGATAAACATGGTGACAAAGACGAGGACAATAGTCCAAATAATGTAAACAGTGTACATAATACCTCATCTCAGAAATATAGACAGATCTATATATGCAGATGTCAGTCTGTTGATGGTCCTGCCTTGTCACACTATTGCAGCCATGATTGCTCTCATTATGAGTGATGCCATATTAAGCCTGAAACCTAAATGAGTGAGGCAGTACCATTGAGCCCTTAAATTCTCTGTCAGCCACAACAACTTATGGATGTATACTTGTAAGTAGCCTTTTTTTAAGTCTAATGTACCAAAAATGATCCCCCTGCCATCACCACTTTCTTAACTTCTGTGAGTAGAAGAAAGCCAATCACAGGCAGGAAGTACTTGAAACTATTTGGATGCATGGCTCTGTGACAGTTTGCTTTATTTTTTTACTATAAATGTAAATATTAAATGTACTGATCAAGGACACAATTGGATACAGCTATATTGTCCAGATCTTCAAAAACAAAACAATAAAACATCCTTACCTTGCAGAAAAGGGGTAACATGTTATAGAGTTTATCCTCTTGTTCCTTCTGAGTAACATTAGGTGTTGGCTGGCGGTACTCCGCAAATAGTTTCCGTAGGTGCATCAACCCCAGGGCATTGTCCTGGGAGCCAATAGCTGATGAAGATGGCTCCGGAGCTGCCCTGGGGCTGACAAACTTCCGCATAAAACTCATCTTTTAGCTGGCAACAGCTGAAAAGTAAAAAAGAATGAATACATCAGTTACATGAGAAATGAAGAATTAATGAATAAGAAAACAACTTCCAGCTGTCAACATTAAGAGAAATCAGTCTAGATTTGTTTACATCTCCAAAGAGGCAAAAGTCATTATTGAATAACCAGATTAGTGCTTTGCTGTATTATAAGCTTTCCGGTCCCAGAGGTTAGAACAGTTGGTATATGTAGCAAGTTGGAATGTTCTATTCTGCCACTTAGGCAATCCCATTCTCTGAGTCCTGGTTGGCTGCTGGTTCAAGCGTGGATCTTGTGATAGATAAATATTCATGATTCACCATTATGAGTACAGAGCTGTGTTGAATTACAGTTCAGTGACCCCTATCTGAGAAATGGGTGTTTGTTTGGAACCTTCCTGTGAAGGTTAGTATCACATTGATTGTTTAATGGAGGTGTGGGAGGTTACACATTTCTACTTAGTGCTGTATCCCTTCAGGATACCAGTGATCATGGTTCTCCCCAACTTCCCATCCTTTATAAATCTTAGCAATGTTTGTTTTTGATAACAAAGGGATGAGATACAGACAGAGTTAAGGAATGACACGCTGCAAAATAAACCAAGTAATTTGTTACAGGGCAAATCTCATATCAGTTAAGCATGGAAAGTGTAATAAGAACAATCTACCTTGTGGATTGAAGAAAGGGTTCAAAATTCACAGAAGGCTATCAAGTATGAGTAACATCTGAATAATGCATGGGGGGAGGGTGTACGATTGACATCTGAAGTATGCCAGAGGGTGAGTATAACAACAAAGATGAAAATACAATTTCTGTCTGAATTTCTAGTATATGTCATCATGATTTACACTAATTAGATTCAGACTACTGCCCTCATCTTTGTTGTTGTTATCATGACGTTTCAGCCATTGTACCCTCCAGCCTTCATCAGGTGTATATCAATCTGGGTAACCTACAAGGAATTCTGAACTGAATTGTCCTACAAGACAAAGCATTGGTGACATAGTAGTTGTGAGTTTAAATGAGCGAGCAGTAACTGAGCAATACTAAAAATAAGAACTAGATGAGATATCCCTAGACATGGGCAGTGAAATGAAAACATTTCAACCCTATATATTAAATAAAGGGTTTAGTTTAAAATTCCTTGTAAGTTAACAAGATCAAGGGTCTTGTGTACCACCAACAATTTATGACACAGCCCTCCACCCTCTGAATCTATGATATGGGGGTCATACACTCTACTACATCTCAACTTTCATAAGGTTATATTCATATAAAATACTAATTTTATTGAAACCTAATGATGTATAATAATGGATTACATGCAATATCAGTGAACAATTCAACTAGAAAAACTCAAAGTAAATACAATGTATTAGAAACATGTCATTCCATTTTAAATAAATCAACAATGATTTGCAGCATTTTTTTAACATCAACTTGAGATTTTTCCTGTCAAAAAATTGAATTCAACATTATGGATAAAAATAGTGAACTTTATATAGTGTTTTATTTTTTTTTTTTTTTAAGATTAACATGATCAAAACAAATTCATGGATTTGGACAAAAAAATTTTTTTAATCCTTTAATAGTCAGTTTTAATTAGTTTAATTTGGTTTGGTTTGTTTTATGGCATATCAACCTCAATGGGTCATTTAATGCCGACAACTTTCCTGGTAATATTTTTCTTTTGTCCAAAATCTATTTCTGTTAATATGTTTTTCCTCAAAAATGTATAGATGGTAATACTATTTTTTCAAAAATGTATAGATGGTAATACTATTTTTTCAAAAATGTATAGATGGTAATACTATTTTTTCAAAAATGTATAGATGGTAATACTATTTTTTCAAAAATGTATAGATGGTAATACTATTTTTTCAAAAATGTATAGATGGTAATACTATTTTTTTCAAAAATGTATAGATGGTAATACTATTTTTTCAAAAATGTATAGATGGTAATACTATTTTTTCAAAAATGTATAGATGGTAATACTATTTTTTCAAAAATGTATAGATGGTAATACTATTTTTTCAAAAATGTATAGATGGTAATACTATTTTTTCAAAAATGTATAGATGGTAATACTATTTTTTCAAAAATGTATAGTTGGTAATATTTTTTTTTTCTTCAAAAATTTATTTTTGGTAATAATTTTTTACAAAGTATTTCTGGTATTAAAACATTTTTTTACACTTTTATAATGCTTTTCACCTCACTTTCAAGGTTAACTATTTGCCCATAGCTGGGACTCTAACAGGTGCGACCACCCCGAGTCAGGACCTGGAAACACCAGCAATTAAGAGGTGGTTCCATGCTCCTCAAAGCCTCCTGATCAGAGGCCTTGCTGTTGGACATAGTTTATCATCTTACCCAGGATACAGATGTAGTTTATCATCATACCCAGGACAGTTTAATTTGGAACATATATAAATGTAGATAGAAAAAAAACAAATGTTAAGATGGTGAGGGTCACAAACCACTGCCCAGGGTCCTCAATCAAGCTTGGGACCCTAGCCCAGTCAGGGGTAGCAGCCCAAGCCCCAACCCTACCTGATGTATTTATACATCAGCTAGGTACACACCAACCCTAGCTGATGTATTTATTTTAACCATTTTTTTTTTTTTTTTTTTTTTTTTTTCATAAATTTCTTTTTTAACTGTTCCTTAAATTAAAATTGATAAGACTGTTATATCAGCGATAGGTAGTGATAGATAGTGCCCCACATGAACTAGCCAGCATATGAGTCAAAATTTTAACTCCATTACTTAGCAAAATTAGCACATTGCATATGAAAAAACTCTGGTGATCTTTTAAATAGGTTAAAAAACAAACAAATATGACTAGTTTTAATATAAAATCTTTATATATAAATGTTCCCATGAAGAAATGTCTAAATTAACTAAAGACACATCTAATAAAATAAAATTATTAAGAATTAATATATCCACATTACAAGAATCAGATAAAACAAGAAAATTTCAAGATAGTGAGGGTCATAAAGTACAGCCCAGAGCCTCCAATTAGGCTTGAGTCCCCACACCGGTTAGGGGGTAGTACACACCAACCCTGCCTAATATATTTATTTCAAGCATTTTTTTTTTTTTCATAAATTCGTTTTTTTAAACTATTCCTTAAATTAAAGATTCATACAATCTCTCTCTTTTTTAACCTTTGAGCTCCTTGACTTCATTAAATTGAAATATATTTAATCCATTAACTTATGAAAATAATTTCTGTCATCTGTAGTTGAGGTGTAGAGCTGATAATGATAGAAATTTGCATCACTGAGAATTAAAGGACGAATGATATTCCAAATAAGTTTCAATCTCTCTTTTTTTATATACCATGTCCTTCAGGATATGACAATCATGGCACACCACACTTCATTTTCTTTATTATGTGTGAATTGCTATGATTGCTTGGGAAAGGTAATGAAATGGTTTCCTATTGCCTTCTGAATTCAAAGAGGTAAAGATTTACTGATACATTTTACTAATTAATGCATAACTGGGGTGGAGAGAAAAATGTGAATTCATACCTAATAAAATTTGATAAACAAACAAGAAATTATAATTTGGATATAAAGTGAGGGTTCAATTCTATATTACAATCAATATATAAACTGATATCTCACTTTGTGGCCATAGTAGTTTCTATATATTTATATTCCAGAGAAAAGACATGCCTGTGTTTGCTAATCAGTATTTGATTGATTCATTATCTAAGGTTTATCAACCCTTTGCAGGTTATTTAGAGCCAGAAAATATTTTTTCAAATTGGAAAAGATTGGGTGGGTAATAATGATTTAGTGATACATGTCTTACTAATTAATCCATAGCTGGGGAGAGAAGATGTGAATTCATACTTAATCAGAATTTGGTAAACAAACAAGAAATAATGTTGATGTAAAGTGGGGTATCAATTCTATAGTACAATCACTATATAAACTGATCACTCATTTTGTGACCACAGTAGTTTCTATATATTTATATTCCAGAGAATAAATAAATCTAAGTGTAACTAACCAGTATTTGATTGATCCATTTTCTACAAATTATCAACCCTTTGCAGAAGCCACAGAATATTTTTAGATTGTAAGAAATCTTTCTTTGAGATAATAATGATTTACTGATAAAAGTAATACTAATTAATCCATAGCTGGGGGAGAGAAGAGGTCGATTCGTACCTTACCCAAGGGTATATGCGCACAAGTGAATATAACAAGCTCAAATGGAATTAGAGCGCTTCTCGCTGATTAATAATTCCAAGACATTATCCATTACACCACCTGCACATCCAAGCTTACAGCTGCTGGTATTCCTAAGCAGTCACCCATCTAGGTACTGGCCAGGCTCAACAGTGCTTAACTTTGGTGATTGTACATAAACGTGCCATGCAAGGCTAGAGAGCCCAACCTACCCCTGCTATTTAACGAATAGCTTTTGGTTGGAGGTAAAAAAAAAAAACCTTTCTCAATTATATTCATGTAAGAGTGACTGCAACAGTCAAGGCTGGAATTTGAACTTTTTTTTTTCTCTAATCATTTCACTCCAAGCAAGGTGGGAGTGCCACTAGCATGCAAGGGGTTACAGAGAGTGGGAGCAAGAGTAAAGAGGCATGATAGAGAAAAGGATGAAGAGAAGGACGTGGAATAGATCCAGGCATCTGCATATGTCGATTGAATATGTGGAGATTATAGCTATCAGGGAAGTATATAAGAGGAAGGGAGTTCCACAGACAGGAAGTGCGAGACATGAAGCTGCTGGAGTAGAAGAGACAGCTACATTTAACCGTTTTGACAGTGAAAGGGTGGGACTGAAATGCCAACCTAGTAGCGCGTTTAAACTGATGCAGTTTGGGAACCAGCGAAAGTAGCCAGTCAGAGCAGTTACCATGAAAGTATTTGTAGAAAAGACAAAAGGAAGCAATAGCATGTCTGTAAGAGAGCGACTGTAAACAAGATGCCAGATAACTTGTCAATTCCCTTTTCTGCAACCTACACATTCTTCACTTACTATAGATCAAAGAAATCTCAGCACCTATCAATCTTTGTACCTATCCAAAATAGATAAATAAAATTAAATATGAATATTCCTTCCCAACGTACAAGTAATTTCATGTCAAACTAAGCCATTCTGTGATACAGCCAGGGGAAATAGTTATTCTGTATGCAGCTCATATTCAGAGCATGATGAGTGATCATTATGAATGGCTGCCAGATTAATCAGACTGACACCTATAGCAGAACATCTATCTGGAATAGATTTTTTGCATTCTAGGTGCTGGGTGAGTAAAACCAGGCTACCTGATGTTACCCCCGATCCACTCAGTACAACTTTGTTATAATTACTAACTTTGTAACATCTACTATCCAAAACAATTCATCCATTAAAACCTCATCCAAAACTATTATGCATATGATCAGAACCAAAAACAATTAATCTGAAGCAGGTATATATAAAATAAACCATCATGACTGTTCCTCACAATACATTGGCAAAACTTGCAGAAATTTAACAAAAACATCTATGAACACAAAAAGTATCTTATACATAAAAATTTATTAAATGCATTAGTTATACATAGAAATAAATTCAACCACAACTTTGATCTAAACAATGCCACATTTATTAAAAGAGAAAGTAAATGACTTAGAAAGAAAATTTGGAGGGATTGCCACTATCAAAATATGAGTCCCAGATTTTTTCAAATAACTCCATTCTTGAAAGAATTACTCCTTTTCCCAAGCCAACATACATGACTATAAAAATCTTAAAAATTAAAAGAAAGTTGTTAAATTCATAACTTCCTTTTATTTAAGCTACAGACTTATTAATGTTTGTGTATGTCTGTGCATATATTCATTTGTATTTTTTATGACTTATCAACCCTTTGTGGATTCTTTAAAGCCCAAATATATTTTGGATTGTAAAAATAATATTTTTTTCTTTTTACAAATAAATATTGCATAAACAATGTTTTTTAGTTTTGCTTTTTTTTTTTTTTTTTCAAACCAAAAAGTTTTTTTCCAGATACATATCTTACTATTTAATCCATAGCTGGGGGAAACATTTGCATGTAAGTGAAAGTATTGAACTGAACACTCCAATTTCTCATTCCATGCTGCTTTCCATTAGATGAGGACATGTATTAACACAACCAATGATGGCTTCTGAACAGTTTTGTCTACATAATATAACTCACAAGACTTCATAATATATAAGTAGACACAGGGGTCAACATCAACTTGCGACACAATGATAAAATCGATCAATTATTATTTATAACTATTTATACTGGGACTCATGCATACAATTAGAAGTAATCCATAATAATACCTTCAATTTTGAAATATTTATTTTTGGCATATGAAGTTTTTGAAACCATTTCTAAATCTTTGATTATATTTCAATCATTCTGCCTCACCTGCTATCCTCTTCTGCTGCACTGCATTATTTGGGAACCACTGCTCTAAGATGTGCTTTTTTTTTTGTAACCTATTCAGCAGATTTATGCAGATTTCAATGTAAATTTTAGAAACTTAAAAAATACAGGCAAAACTTGAAAAAGTACTTCATAGACAACCATTTGAGTTATTTAACAAACAATTCTTTTGTTTGAGAAGCTAATTAGTTTTGTCTATTCCACTGACTGAAGTCTATATAAACAGAGTACATATGAACACAAATCAGCTGGAGACAGCAGGTTTTGAACAGAGTTTGAGAGTTACCCAGAGAAGTAGAATGTTTTGGCAGCCCATCACCCTCATCTTCATTAGAGAAAATCTCCTGCTAAGTTGTTAGCACCACTAGCATTGCTAAAATCCAATGAAGAATCAGTAATATTATTGATCCTGACCTGGCATAGCGGCTTCTGTCACTTTCACACCACCATAATGTAGCTTCCCTCTGCTTTTTCTATAAATACTTTCATGGTAACTATTTCAATGAACTCTTTGCTATGAGACCATGAATTTAAGTGCAATACTAGATTGGGGGCAAGCTCTCATCTGTTGAACTGGCTAGATGTAACTGTATAAGTTCTATGCTAACAGTTTACTTTCTCGCACTTCTCACTTGTGGAAGACATGGCTGGCTCCCTGCTTTCCAGCCAACTTTGATCTTCAAAAATTTAAGTGCAAAATAAATTGTTATCTACTGTCTTCTTGATTTCTCTTTTATTGATCACACTCCTTAATGTTTCTTTTTTCTTATTCTTCCACACCCAGTAACCCCTTGTGTCTTTACTGCCTTGTATGGGAGCAAAATATATATATATGTATATATATGTATGTATGTATGTATGTATTTATGGAGAGGTACAGTGGAGTAACGGATAGCAGCTTGGATTGAGGAATCTGAGAGCCAAGTTTGAATTCCAGTGACATCCATTACATTGATTTACGTGCTAATAACCTTGGGAATGGTATGAATATTCTTCTCCTCCCCAGCTATGGGTAAATAGTAGGAGAGACCAGGTTCAATAGCTTTAGATAGCAACTGGTCTAGGAAGACAACTCTGAATTCACAACCTGCGGAGGGTCCTTTGGGGACCTTGTGGCACGTAGAGCACCAGGTCTCTGTATTCGGCTCTTCAAAAAGTGTGGTTGGTTCTGCACAAAGCCTTCACCACTATAATCAAATCATATATGCAGGTGTCTAGCTGTCGGTTCCTAGGAACTGAATTGCTTAACCCTCATACATCAAAAAAAAGAAACAGAAAAAAAAGACGGGAGAGTCCTATATATATATATATATATATATATATATATATATATGTGTGTGTGTGTGATAGAAATTAAGGAGGATTTGAGATAATCATAATTAAGTAATTCATCGAGTCAAGAAGAAACCTCAACAGAATGCAGAAAGCACTGAACAGCTGTTTTGTCCTATATTTGGGACTCATCAGCAGTGTGCATCCACTACCGAGAATTGAAACCTGGACAATTTACGATATGAGGCAAATGTCATACCAACTGTACCAATGAGCCTCGGTGACAAAGAGGTAATGAATTAGACTTGATATAGTGCCGTTTGTTCACATATTCCAGCACTATATAGAGTCAAATTTGTTACCTCTTCATCACCTAGGCCCTTTGGTATGACTTTTGCCTCATATCGTAACTGTCCGGGTTTCAATTCTCGGTAGTGAATGCACACTGCTGATGAATCCCAAATATAGGACAAAATGACTGTCCAGTGCTTTCTGTATTCTGTTGAGATTTCTTCTAGACTTGATGAATTACTTAATTATATATATATATTTTATAGGAGAGCACCTAATACACCAGTTGGGTTGGTCGAGGGCTTAGTCTCAATAGATCGCAGTGTGGTGGCTGCTCTACTAAGTACGACACCCCGAGCCTGAAGTCAAGTGGTCTACGAGCGATCCCTCGTCTCACGCTCCACGGGGGGTTCGAAATAAGACGGCGACGGCAAAATCCCGCCTGTCGCGGATGTCGAATCGGGTGGCCCGTTCGCGGACGCCGCCGCGTGCGAAGCGACAGCAGCCGAAGTAGCGGACGCGCACGGCGACGACGAGCGCCACCGACGCGGACCACGACGACCGCGGCCGCCCCTAGCGACGACGACGCCCGCTATGGCAGGCTCCAGCGGAACGAAAAGAGACGCCTTTCGTAATACCGTGACGGCACCGGTCGCGGTTCCGGCTTAGAGGCTTTCAGCCGTTATCGCGCGGAGGCAGCGTGGCACCGCCGCTCGTTCGAGCGAGCACGCGAACCGTTGCTCCGATCCCGCGGTTCCTCTCGTACTGGACGGGATAGCCGTGGCCACGGCCGACGTAACACACGTGCCGATCGGTAGGATAAAACTAACCTGTCTCACGACGGTCTAATCCCAGCTCACGTTCCCTGTCAGTGGGTGAACAATCCAACGCTTGGCGAGTCTCATCAGCACAGTTGTATAAATGGATGTTGGTCTGTGTAGGGGGCATGTTTGTCATTTGCACAAATACCTCCCAATCAATTCTGAACTTTCGGAATTGTTGTGATGTCATCTCTGAATGGAGCTGGGGGAGTTTGGCTGCAGGGGCCTTCGTATAGCTGTCTGATGTCAAAGGTTGCTCCTTTGATAGCTTAAGGATAGCTAGGGCATGTCCCATGGTTGTGACACCTAGTTCTTTAAGGATTTCCCGGTCTATGATAGAGAGGCTATCCTTAGTAATATTCTCTTTCACAAACGATTCAGCATAGGTTTTGGCAGAGTCGGTAGGAATGCCAATTTTGATAAGTAGCTCTTGCCAGTCTTCGTATCCTGTTCGCAGCGCCATGTTGAATATTAGCTAGTTTGCCAGAGGTTTAGCACACAAGTAGGCAAATGTAGCCAAAGCCAAAACTGACTTGAGTCATTTATGGAGAAATATATAGCTGAATAAAAACCCCTCATGCAAATGCATTGGGAAGGTCCTTTCTAGCAAAATGGACCAACCCAACTGGTGTATTAGGTGCTCTCCTATAAAATAAGGTAAAATCAGCTGGCTTGCCTTTTATAAGGAAATAGAAGGAGGCAGCCATGTTGGCAGGTAAGTCACTTGACTTCTACATATATATATATATATATATATTTTTGGCATATAAGAGAGTAAAAGCAGTGTTTTGTTGACTCTCCTAACAATGAAATGTTGACAGTGTCATTAAAAAAAGTCCATTGCAATCTTTTTCTTCTTTATGCCACTTCAACACAAGATCCACAATATTGGGGCCTGTTTATATAAAACTAAACACCTCTCCACTTTGCTCTTCATCCTCTACACCCTCGAGATTGTCAGCTATTTATTTTTCCTCATTCCAAAGATGACTAATATTCTGTTTTCAAACAGACACAATTAAAACACGTCATAAAATACACTCAACAAGTTGAACAATCTTAACCTCTTCAACTCTAGAGTTAACCATTAATTCATATCTATTCTACTCGGCCTCATAATATTCTCTTACATCCGACACTTACAATCTCACTCAGTAACCCCCTATCTTGAGCTATTAGTAAAAGTTTTCAGATTTCACTTTCCATGCCAATAGCCATTATGCTACCCAAGCATCCCCATAAAAAAATACCATATGTAGAGCATTATATAAACTTTTAAATCAAAAACCTTGGGAGGTCACCCTCGTGATTTAAAAACAAAAATAGTTTTTCAATCCCTCTCCTGCCAATTATTTTCGTAAAAAACATTTAATTTTCAGACAAATTATTTTATTTGTTTTTAATATAGTAACTAAGAAACTGGAACACCTTGAAATACCAGAGTGGAGGCTAACACTGCTAATAGACATACGAATTGACAATTGTATTTGTTTCAAGCTCAAAAGGGCATAAAATGAATCAAGATTGACATATAAGCCCATCTGTAGCTGCTTTTTGAACATTATGTTTTCTATGTATATAATCGTCCCTGTCTGAAAAAGAAACTTTTGGTACAAACATATATAAATGTCTACGCCAAGGAAGGGGTTAACCAACCACAATGGAAATTTTCCAAAACATCAGCAAGTTCCTATAAATCTACAAAGAGTAAAAAATTGAATAAATTACACCAACCTTCAAGAAAAATCCAATAAAGACTCGATAGATTTAAAGAAGGCATTTATTTCAAAGATGTAAACAGATAACAGATTTCATTTAAAGATAAACAGTAGCCATACTGAATTTAAGCTAAAAATAGTAAATACTTTTCATATGCTACTTGGAAATTTTTCGAGCATGAAAACAATATTCATGTCCCATATTCTGAGAGACTTATGGCTTTCTTATCAAGAAATCCACCAAGTAAACTTATGTGAAAACCTTCAAGTTGAGAAAGGTTCCAAACAACTTAATGGCAAAGATGGAAAAGATGAAATAACCCCAAAAATAACTCATAATAAGAGTCTGTGTTAATTAACTGCACATGTGTGGCTGATTTCTCTGGCTTAAATAGCAGCTCATATTTTCATTACTCTGAAGCTGTTTGACAACTTTGCTGGTAACGCTAGTTAAAATCAGCGACAATGTTCAGCAAATTTTCTATTCTTAAAATGTTTCTAAATAAAAATAAACTAGACCACTCCTAAACTCTCTTGGTTTCTTTTAAAAGCAGTGCATGATACAAAATCATTATCAAGTTTATTATTAATCACAAATTTTAATTTTAAGATTGTAAAAGGTTTATTGTTCCACTGGACTTCATAGTCAACACATTGTATGAAAATTTGCAGTAATAGCTTAAAACAGGTGTAGTCTTTTTCAAAATAATAAGCATGTTTTTTATTAGTTAATAATAAGTCAAAATTTTCCAACACACAAACAAATGAAATGCACCCAAAATGTTATAATGCAAATATATATCAATTTAAATTATGAAAATAAATTATTTTACAATATCAATAGATATGTTTTACTTCTTTACATTAAAAGAGAAATTTCTTCCATAAAACATACATGGAATACAAAATTAATAATTAATACTGAAGATGGTATAAGAAGGTTTATTGTTCCACTGGGCTTCATAGTTAACACATTGCATGAAAATTTGAAGGAATAGCTTAAAACAGGTGTAGTCTTTTTCAAAATAAGTATATTTTTTATTATACATACAGGTTTCTTTCTTACATTTATTTCAAAATACATATAACCATACAACCATCAGGCATCTATTTATTTACCCTCAAGTCATGTGATATTTAGAACCTCTTCACTTTTCAAGTAGTTCTTTATAAAAATAAGTTCTAAATGTAGTATAGTGAATGGTATAAACATATGTTGTGTTATGCATATTTAAATGTATTTAATAATGTTGTTATAATGTGTTATGAATGTTTATTATTTTTTGCACACATAATAGTTGGAATATAATATGCGTTTATTTATATATGCAGATTGATATAAGAATGTGTATCAAAAACAAATGCAGAATTTTCTATTAAAAATGACTTAAAAACAGAAAAATGGTCCCAGCTAAAGAATCCCTTTTCTAATTTTAATGAAATTTGGCACTGCATTTGGCAGGGTTTCAAGGTACAATATGCTCCTAAATTAGTTAGGGTATTATGGACCATTTATGCTGTATCTTGGGAACACACATGCATATAAGATTAAAGTTTTAGTATTATATAGATATAAGGCCGAGTCAGAAATAATTTCCGTTTTTGTTTATCAATTTCTTTCCACAAAAAAAAAAAAAATTAAAATTTACATTTCATTCATTTATTTATCTACTATTATTTGCAATGGCTTGTTGCCACTTCATCAGGCAACTCTTTGATGAGATTTTGAGTAAAAGTATACATACAATGCCTGCGGAGATAAACTAGAATTATGATACACATACAAACATGACTTATACACACAAATGCTGCTTGATAAGTCAATTCAACTTTTAAGTAGTCATTTATAAAAAAAACAAAAAAACAAGTTCTAATGTAGTATAGTGAATTGTATAAATATATGTTGTGTTATCCATATTTATATTTATTTAATAATGTTGTTATAATGAATGTTTATTATTTTTCACACATAATGGTGGGAATATAATATGTAAGTGTTTATATATATATATATATATATATATATATATATATATATGGATTGATATAAGTATGAGTATCGAAAAAATACCGAATTTCCTATTAAAAATGCCATAAAAACAGAAAAATGGTGGGGTTTCAAAGTATAACACGCTCCTAAATTGGTTGGGGTATTTTTTACCGTTTAAGCTGTATCTTAGTGTTGCGGTAGGATCCACCTAATTTGCATAGTGGAGTACCGACCATATAAATATGGTTGGTACCGGGAAGGAATCGGGAGATTCAACCAGAGACTCTGCCCGACTGCGACTCAGTCAACACACATTCCAGGAACGGTCTTTCCAGGAATATACAAAAGACTATATGTAAATATTGTGTACACTTTCTTGTTTCAATACATTTTGTTCTAAGTACATTTTGTGTTGCATTATTATTCCATGCATTTGTCAAGTTTCAACACTTAGGAACATACCTGCATACATACATTAGTGTTTTGTTTTGTTTTATGGCATTTCAACCTCAA
This sequence comes from Acanthosepion lycidas, assembly GCA_963932145.1. Taxonomy (NCBI): domain Eukaryota; kingdom Metazoa; phylum Mollusca; class Cephalopoda; order Sepiida; family Sepiidae; genus Acanthosepion; species Acanthosepion lycidas. Next base: position 23,971,010 of record OZ010612.1, read on the forward strand.
TGGGTTATTTAATGCTGACAAGATTTTTACTGCTGGTAATATTTTTTTTTTTCAAAAATGTATTGCTGGTAATAATTTTTCTTCAAAAATTTATCGCTGGTATTAATTTTTTTTTACAAAGTATTTCTGGTATTAAAACCTATTTTTACACTTTCATAGTGTTTTAACTCCAGCTTGGGAGTTAACCATTTACCCCTAGCTGGGACCCTAACAGGTGCTACCACTCTGGGTTCAGGTGGACCTGAGAACACCAGCAATTAAGAGGTGGTTCCACACTCCTGAAAACCTCCAGATAAGAGGCCTTGCTGTTGGACGTAGTTTATCATCTTATCCAGGACGGACAACATTAATGATTTAGTATTATTAAAATAAATAAAAATAAAGTGAAAAAATAAATAAAGTGAAAAAATAAATAAATAAAAAACACCAGTATGTTTGGATGGAGAGTTTCTTTATATATATATATATATATATATACACACACACACACACACATCTTTCTGTGTACCATGTCCTTTCAGTACGTAGGCAATCATGGCTCTCCACCTCCCTCTATCCCTTGCAACTCTCAACAAGTTCCTTCTCTCTGCCACTTCCTCCAGATCACGTTCTGTCATCCACTTGCTTAAGCTCGCTAGGTAGGTCATGCATAGTTTTCCCTTGTCTCTCTTTCCCTCTATTCGACCTGTGTGTATCAGATTCTCCAGGCCCTCCTTCCTTATTATGTGTTTCAGGAACTTCAACTGCCTCTTCCTGATGTTAAGTATAAGCCTCCTCCTTGCTTGCATCCTCTCTAAGACCTCATCGTTGCTCACACAATATCCTTAGAATCCTTCTGTAGAACCACACTCCAAAACAGGGTTTCTCAAGCAGAGTGATATTGAATTTCAACTGTTAGACAATTAACAACTGAAGAGAAAATCGTGGGCAAATGGAATTTCTGATGGGCAATGTAGGATTTGAGTATTGATCTTTAGCACACTGCATTATTCATATTACTTCTCTTTCCACTCCATCCTTTTTCAAAGCCTTTCAATTGCAGTATCCTTATTGTTAATTGCACTCAAAGTTGTTTTCTGTTGCCATAGCAGGATATGAAAACACAACTATGAAATTCAAATAAATATTGTTCAGGGATTTTGAAGCTAAATTTAAGGGAGTCACATCATACATGAAATATAAAATTAGCATATGTACTGCTAGCTCTGGCTACACCATTGCCCAAACTATATACAGTGTAACCTGGGTATAAGAGAGTTGTTGGAACCGGAGACGAAGTCTCTTATATCCGGGTTTGGTCTAATTTATATACATTAGCACAGGCTCTAATTTGGGACCAGATAAAATCTCTCTTATATCCAGGTTTCTCTTATATCAGGGTATCTTATATCCGGGTTACACTGTATCCATTTACTGTAATCAAATTAGCTTCAAAATTCGGTTTTCAAATGTTGCATGATATTTGAGTATATACGGTATATAGTTTTCAATGGTCAAGTTTGCTTTCATTTTGATCTTTAATACAGTATTAGGGGCGGCATAAATGATATTTTTTAGTATATCATAAAATCAGTTTATGAACCGGTAACAAAATTTTACCAAACAATTTTAGTATGCTTTTGAATATTTATGTTTATGTTACCATGTAAAAATAGCCAATGACACAAAAAAATTCACACTTTCATATAATACAGTACAACAGGGCCATGTCTCTTAGCTTTTCAACAACCAAATACATAAAACCCTCACATTGGATCTCTGTTGTCCTTCATGTTATCTTGTATACAAGAGCCAGATCAGGACTAAAAATACAATACATCACTAAGGATGCTGGAAAGATGGTTGGTTCATTGTACCACTCCAGTACGTATGCAACAACTCCTACTAGACTGTCTTTGCAAGAAGCCAGATCAGACCGAAAATGGAGTATTGTTACTGTAACCGCATAGTTCTCACTTTTCAGCCTTGATAAAATTAAAAAGCATCTACATTGCCTTGTAGGTGATGAATTATTTTCCACTACAACCTCTTTCCCCGGAGCTTCTTGCTATTCCATTGCTATTTCCATGGCAAATGTTCTAACAAGCTACATTCTCTAGTTCCACCAGTTCAGAGCTTTACAGCTAAAACACACTAAGCCACTGGGATGAATTATCCTCATTCCCTTCGAATTTCATTATGAAAAAGAAAGTTTTATACAGATGGCTTCTTCTCAAAAACCGCTAATTGGTGGAACAGACTCCTAAAGGATGCTTTCCCCAATCACTAAAGCTTCTACTCTTCAAGTCTAGACTTGGCCATTATCTTTCATACATATCCTTACTTTTTATGGCTTATCAACCCTTTACAGGTCATTTAAAGCCAGGAAATATTTTTAGATTGTAAGAATTTATTTTTTGTAGATAGTAATGATTTAGTCACACAAATCTTACTAATTAACCCATAACTGGAGGAAGAAGAGGTGGATTCATACCTAATCAAAATGTGATAAACAAGAAATTATAATGTGGATATAAAGTGGGGGATCAATTCTATATATCAGTCAATACATAAACCGATCCCTCACTTTGTGATCACCTTAGTTCCTATACATTTATATTCCAGTGAATGTAAAGAAATCTAAAAGACATGACTGTGTACCTAATCTGTATTTGATAGACAAACAAGAAATTATGTGGATATAAAGTAGGGGATCAATTCTATATTACAATTGATATATAAATTGATCACTCACTTTGTGACCACATTAGTTTCTATACGTTTATATTCCAGTGAATCTAAAATCTAAAAGACATGACTGTGTACCTAATCATTATTTGATTGATTGATTCGTTTTCTAAGGTTTATCAACCTTTTACAGGTTATTTAAAGCCAGAAAATATTTTTTATATTGAGAGAATTTTTTTCCTGTCTTTTTGGCGATAATAATGGTTTAGTGACAAGTATTACTAATTAACCCATAGATGAGGGAAGAACAGGTGGATTTATACCTTTCCCAAGGGTATTTGCTCATAAGTGACTATAACAAACGTAACTACTTTCACTGGTTCCCAAACTGCATGAATTTATGCATGCTACTAGGATGACATCTCAGTTGCACCCTTTCACTGTCAAAACAGTTAAATGTGGCTGTCTTTTCTACTTCAACAACTTCTTGTCTTGCGCTTCCTATCTGTGGAACTCTCTGTAATCCCTTGCCTGCTAGTGGCACTCCTGCCTTGCTTGGGGTGAATTGCTTAAAAATAAATAAATAAATAAAATAACATGAATTTGAATTCAAAGCTGCTTTCCATTGCACCACCTGCAGAACCAAGCTTACAGCTACTGGTATTCCAAAGCAGTTACCCATCTAGGTACTGACCAGGCTCAACATTGCATAACTCAGGTGATTGTACATGAACAGGTGTCTCAGCATAATATGAGCATAAGCCACATAACCTTATAAACTGTGTTTTGTAACTCTTTTTATGCCCATACAACTTCATTCAGTAACACTCTACCTTGAGTGAGTCTTGTGCCTTGTATTGAGTGAGCAATTAACAAAAAAAAAACACTATGGGGATGAAAAACAATAGGAGGAAATATGTATATTTTGTATGGGACACCTAGTGTTGTAACCTAGGGAAGGTTACTGAATAGAATAATCACACAAATGTTGGTAATGAACGATAATACTTAGGACAAGAACAATACATATAAGATTTGCCAACCGTGCATAGAAGTAATAGTCAACTGCTAGAAGTGAGTCAAGTGAATTCCACAATGAATCTCCAACTGCAGGACAACATACAGTATTTAATGTTGTATTTATGTGAATGGAAACATACCCATTATCATCTGTAGGTATGCTTAGTAAAGATTAAACTGATTACTTAGTTGTAATAGGCAACTGGACTAGCCTCATTGACTATAAATCCATGCTGTTTACTCAAACAGGTGCAGCCACTAAAATGATATTTATTGTAATAAAAATCTCAGTAAGTAGATACGGTCTACTATCTTTTATTTTTCCTCGATATTGTTAATAAATCATATGAAAAAATAAAAATAAAACAGGAGCTAAAGAGAAAGGATAAGCAAGCTGTTGTGTGAACAATTTCCCAAGGCACACAGCTGTTTCATATACAAAATTTATGCATTAAAAGCACTAATGTACATCTATGTTCCTGTTCAGTCTCAACAAGTGTCCCAGCAAGATTTGAGGAGTGTACCATTTTTAGCCAGATTCTCTTGACCAACAAGCACCACATTCATAACCACCTACACCAAGTTGACTCTTCCTTCTTCCCTTTGTATTCCACTGATGAGAAGGAAATTCCACTCACTTCTTCTCCAGAAATTGTGGAACAGACTCCCAAGAGAATGCTTTCTTCACTACAATTTTTAAACTCTTCATGACAAGGTTCAACCACGATCCAACATAATATACACATTGCGCTCTCTCCAATTACAGCACATCCTTACAACTATCATATTTATAAACTATCTACCTGGAGCAGCTCTTGGACTTTGAATTAGGTGAACAATAATAAAAATATTTTTTTTTGAATTTGATTCTCTATCTGCCCAGAAGGCAGAGTTAATTTCTTAAAATCTGGATTTACTGGAATCCCCTGATTAGTTCGACTAATGTGTACATCAGTAACTATAAAAAAAAAAAAAAAAAAAAAAAGAACTATTTTCAATCACTATGGTTAAACAAATTTTGGTATATAAAAAATTTAACAAACTAAATTAATCAAGGGATGTCTGTATTGTTATTATAATATATCAGTTCATAAACAGAAAATCAACATCCACTGCCAAGTGTTCCAAGAAATACGACTCAGAACAGAACTATGATCTGGAATTGAAATGAAAGCAGTGATAGTACATACCATGAATCCATCATAAAGATTCAGAATATGGTATTAGCAAATACTAAATACTTCAGATACAATGACATATTGATTAGTTATAACAAATTTAGTAAAGGAGATAAAGAGATTGAATATAGAATAGGCTGTACCAGAGGTAGTTTCACCCAATGCCACAAAGAGATACAAAACCAAAATATCAATCTGAAAACTTGAGTCATGTTCTTAAACAGCCTCATCAGATTTAGACTTTCATGTGAATGTCATGCTGCATACAACCACTTTCTAAGATCAATGGTCAAAAAAGGCTTTGAGTAAGTGAAGCCTTAGAGTCTTGGCAAAGATCATCTTTCTTTGAACATTGTGGACTGGTGCAACAGATTTACAAACAAAGAACTGTATCAAATAAGAGAAAACCACATCACTTGATGACTACCAGAAGCAGTAACTAAAATGGATACATGTTACTGGAGGAGAAAATGATAACATAATCAAGGTGTTGATGTTCAACACTACTTCAAATAAAGTGTTATGAAGGAAACATCAATACTGGAAAGAGCCATAACAGCTACTGGACTTGACAAACCTATACTCCTGAAAAAATTTTTAAAAGAAAGATTTATAAATTTCAAAAAGAAACTAGTACTGACTGATCAGTGAATAAATAGCTAATATTACCATTACTATTCGAAGTTATCTTGTATGTGCTGTGTCCCTTCAGTTTGACTTTTTACTATTCCTCTTTGTCCCCACTTATATCCTGTGAGTGTTAATTTCGCCAAGCCCTCTTTCCTCATTATGTGTTCCAGAGATTTCAACTTCTTCTCATTGAAAGCATAAGGCTCCTTTAGTTTCCATTTTTATTAAAACTTTGTCATTGCTCAAATATCCAGTTGTTGGTATTCTCAGCATCCTTCTGTAGAACTAGTTCTGTTGCTTCAAGTCTTGCTGGTTCCAATTTGCCCAGGAATGACTGCAAAATACTTTCCCCTCCCCAATTTATAGACAGAAAAGTACACAAATGCATGCTGGGATTTTTTTTTGTAAACTTTGTCATTTCTGTTTGTTGGAGGATTTATTTTACATAGCAGTCTTTGTTTCTAATGAAATTTTCCCTGTATCTTGATACTTTGTTTAACTTTTGAAAGGCATCTTTCTCTATTCTAATGTGCCTTCAGGTTTCCATCATCTGTTATACTTCCTTGATTCTGATATCTCCGATTTATGGCTTCCATTTTGCGATATTTCTTTTGCTAACAGGTTCCATCCGAGGCAATGTCAGTATCCTTCAGTAGAATCCCATTAGCAAAAGACGCCTTTCTGAAACTAAGCAAAATATTAAACCATAACCATAGGGTTGATAAGCCATAAAAAACAAATCAATCAACAAATAGAAGACATATTGAATAGAAGGATTGTTTAATTCAGGTATTTTTCTTGGTCAATTCAAAGTCAATTTTGGCATTTATTTTAATTTGGTAAATAAGAAATCGGAACAAAAGGTACAATAGACCCAACCATGATTAATAACAATTTATTATTTTTGTACCTAACTACTTATGGTGTGTATAGTAATACTTTTAATTCTCCTAAACTCTCTTACACTTTGTATCTACTCAAGTAAACCTTATATAACACAAAGCCCCAAAATGTAAATACAGTTAGATGTCAATAAAAGTCAGGCTGACATATCTATAGAAGTATTGCATTGGCCCAAATATAATGTTTTTGTTGTTAGATGACCTTATGAGCATTTAGTCAGACCTTTTGGTCATATTACAAAAGCTCTTATATCATTACTTCGCAAAAAAAATAAAAAATAAAAATGAAAAAACATTTATCAAAGGTGGCATGTTTTTGTTTATTAATTCTAACACTGGGGATGAAAGAAATTAACCAATGTGTTTGTATATTATTATTTAAAAAATATCTTATTACCTATCAAAAATATCTGAATCTCTCCCCTCTACAAGATATAGCTACTACAACACAAATAACATGAGGGAATTGTTTTTCTTACTCATTTCACCCCAAGCAAGGCAATAAAGCCACTAAAATGCATAGGGTTATTGATCATGAAAGAATACAAGAACATTATTAAAGATTGGTTTTCTATGGCTTATCAACCCTTTGCAGGTTTATTTAAAGTCAGAAAATATTTTAGAATATAAGATTTTTTGGGGGGAGATAATGACTTAGTGATATGCATCTTACTAATTGACCCATAACTGGGGAGAGAAGATGTGAATTTATACCTAATCAGAATTTGATAAACAAAAAATTATGTGAATATAAAGTGGGGGAGCAATTCTATATTACAATCATTAAACTGAACCCTCACTTTGTAGCCACAGTAGTTTTATACATTTCTATTCCAGAGAATGTAAATAAAACTTAGACATGCCTGTATAGCTAGTCAGTATTTGATTCATTCATTTGCTACAGATTATCAACCCTTTGCTGATTATTTAAAGCCAGAAAATATTTTAGATGGTAAGTTTTTTTTGAGATAATAATGATTTTAGTGATACAAGTCTTACTAATTAACCCATATCTGAGGGGAAAAGAGGTGGAATTATACCTTTCAAAAGGGTATTTGCGCGTTATACTCAGCTCTTTCATTAACAATTCTGAGCCATTATCCATTACACCACCTACATATCCAACTTACAGCACTTGGTATTACCAAGCAGTCACCCATCTAGGTACTGACTAAGCTCAATGTTGCTTAACTTCAGTGATCATGTAAGAACTGGTGCTTCAACATGATGTGGCCATAAGCTATTATCAAAGAGAGAGAATGATAAAAGAACAAGAATTAAGGAAACAGAAGATAATGATTGGCATTGCATTTAAATTTTTGAAAATCAAATTTGACTGGAAAGCAAAGGGCCAGAAGTGAGTTCCACAAGTAAGAAGTATGAGAGAAGAAACTCTTAGCATAGAACTTACAGTTAGCATATTTATAGGAAAGGCACAGAGAAGCTATGTTCTGGCAGTTGGAAAATGACGGAAGTTCAGACACTTGGTCAAATGCTTCAAAATGGGAAAAATAAATGATATAATATTCCTCAAAGCAGTGGGTTTATATAAAAACATTTAAAACAACAAATTCCAGAAAAATCACTGTTCAGCATGAAGTAATCAAGAAATGGTTGAAATGCTGTAAAAAAACAAGTATTTTCTGTCTGAATTTCTGAGATGAGGAGTTACCATTATTTATATGCAAACTATTGTCCATCTTCGTTGTTGTTATCACAAGGTTTCGGTCATTGTAACCTCCAGTCATCATCAGGTATCATTGAACTGAACCCTTTATTTAATCTATGGGGCTAAATTATTCTTGTTCCACTGTTAATGCCTAGTTCATAGTACTGCTCAGTTATTACTCACCTGCTTGTGTTGTGTCCAAGAACAGACTGCATGGCCCAGGGTTTGAACTCACAATTACTATATCATTCATGAACTAGCACTTTAATCCACTAAGCTATTGTCTTATTGAACAATTATGAGTGGAGGAGAACTTTGAGCTTTAGAATCAGCATATATGTTGAGCTATAAGAATTCCCTCAGTAGGCCTAGCATAGAAATAAATTTGGTAGTTGATAAGAAAGAAAAAAAAGAGTTGACAGCAAGGCTTCAGTATCTGCAGTAAGAAGCTTTGGTAAGTGCAGTTAAGCATGGCAAATTGCAGCATCAATCATAAGCAGACAGGTTAGGTTTAAGGCTCCCAGCTTCTCCACCTCCACTTTAGCTTATACAATAGAAATAAATATGAAATTTATTTAATTCAGACTTACTATATTAGTTCATGTTTATTGCAAAAACTAAGGCCAAAGTTATTCCAAGTGTAAAAGCAAAAGAATTCTTAGAATTTCTTTAACTGCAGCAGTAAACTACTGCAGACCCAAAGTAAAGCTAAAGTAAAATGTGTCCTTCCCAGTGGGATGATGAGCTTTTAAAATAGGCCATTTAGTTGAAACATGAGTAAGCCTGTAGTATAGAACACCATGGTGCTACATCTAATTCTACTAGTCTAAAAAGCAACAGATATAAAATGAAACATAATAGTAAAAAAAAAAAAAAATATATATAACTGATAATCTAAGAATTTTGAAATATGAGTTTTACTTGAAGAAAAATAATTTTAAAAAATATCTTGCAAATTCCTTAGCAAATGTAAATGCTATAGAATTCCTCAGTGAAATTCTAAAGAAATAGAAGAGGAGGGGAGATAGACAACAACAACAATCATCAAAGTTTTTTTTTTCCTCAAAAGATAATCGTGAGTGATTTTCAGACATTATTTATCAATACCATCAGCAAAAGGAAAAAAAGAAATCGACAAAGTACTTGTATTATGTCAGCCATTTTGATTTCAAAATAAAATTTCCATATCTTAGAACATGAATGCTAATGCTGATGACAAAACGAAGAAAATAAATAACAGATTAACCTCTCTTGGAATTGGTTATATTTGTAGCCAAAGGGAAGAATTAAAAAAAAAAATTAATTAAATAAAATAAATTGGATGTTTTATAAAAAGAACAGCCGAGGGTAAAGTCAATCAAACTGAATTATAATTTAGCTTTCTCATTGAAGATAACATCAAGCTGCCATTTTTCTTTGTTACTATTTCTTCCATTTTTTAACCTGATCATTTTCTCCTCGCACAACGACCATTTCTCTCTTAAACACATCTTCTTTCAGCTTTTATGTGCCGAGTGGCCAATCATGGCTCTTCACAGCTTCTTGCCTTTTACTGTTATAACTTTTGACCCCTTCCCATCCCTTTTGTCCCTGCTCTATCATCCATTCACATACAAACTCGTTAAGTAGGTTAATCACCGTTTCTCCTTACTTTGCAAATGTGTAGGCGTCATAATGAATAGTGGCTTGAAATCAGAACGCTAGGTTTGAATTCCAGTCAGGTTCATTGCATTCAATGTGTGTGTGTGAGAAAATGAATGTTGCATCAATTTTTTTTTTCTTTTGAGAATAAAAATGATTTTTCCAGATAAAAGCCCTACTATTTAACCCATAGAGAGAAGGAAAGAGATGATTCATACCTTTCTCAAGGGTATATGTGCATAAGTGAATATAACAAACGTGACTAGAATTCAAACATGGCTCTCTAGTTCTCTCATTATATTGTTATGCATTTCACCTATACATTAGGTAGAGGAGGATAAAAGGAAACCAGGTGAAAGGAAAAAATAAATATACATATTCAAGAAAATGGAAGAGATGAAAAGAAAATGGTTCACCAGTGGGATATCAAGAAACAATAAATGCAAGATTGAAGGAAAGGTCAGGATAACAGAAAATAAAAATCATATTTTAAAATTCTTTCAGAGTTAAAAAACACAATACAACCAATTTAATTATTTACAATAACTCCTCCCCACTAACTGATATATTAAGTAAAACCAACATTGTATATGAATTTAAATGTCTCTTGAGAGAATATGCCTCCGACAAAAAAACATATATATGTTGGGTATACAAAAAATATACTAACAAGAAGGCTTACATTACACATGTCTGACCACTCATCTAATGCAAGAAATCTACAACATTCCTGTCCACATTCACAATATAAAAAATTACTAATCAACAACAACTATCCTACACCATGAAAACAACAAAATTAGATTACAGATACTAGAAGCAATTTATATTAAAAAATTAAAGCCGGCACTGCACAGTTTCAACTATGAATACTGCAGTAATGTTCTGAAATGCCTGTAAAGGAAGAGGTTTTTCCCGCTTTAATGCACGCGTGACCATGATATAATAACAGAGTGAGAAAAAATTCCATAATGGATAATTTTTTCACATTCTAATGAACGCTCAGCATATTGTCAACCGTTTTGCCTTTAAAAGCATAATGAAAAAAATTACAGTAATGGATGACAACGCACAACTTTGTAAAAATACTCATATTAATGAACAACATATAGTTTTGTATTACTTGCACCCCAGAAGATCATCTTGAAAGAAGATCAAAAGTACTTAGGAAATTAAAATAAAAGAAATTTAAACAGCCATAGCACATTTCTCTCATCCTTTAACATCAATACACAGAAGGTTATTTGTGAGTATGAACAGATTGTTAAAAGTTACCAGGCATAATGTCTGTAATTTATTCAGTTAGACATGCCTAAAAGAGAATTTGCTGCCTAAATACACAAATTATATATATATATATAATTTGTGTGTGTGTGTGTGTATAGAGAGAAAGAGATAGAGCAAAAAAATTGTCTACCCTGGTATTAAATTAATAGCTGGGAAGAGATGTATTCATGTTTTTCCCCAGGGTATTAGTACAAAAGTGAGTGGAACTGACTAGAACTTCTACTACTGAGTTTAATCCGCACAAAGTGAGAGTAGATTGTGAGCCAGTGTCATATTAAACTTTCCTTTTTTGTTTAGACCTTGCTTTCTGTATTGCTAATATTGTTTTTTAATCATTTTACCCCAAGGAAGGCAAGAAAGCCACTAGGATGCAAGTTGTTGCTGAGTATTAGAGAATATGAGAAATCTACTATTAAATAGAGATGACAATAAAAGAACAAGTAGTAAGACAGAAGATAACAATTGACGTTGCATTTAAATTTTTGAAGATCAAAGTTGACTGGGAAGCAAGAAACTGGAAGGGAGTTCCACAAGTGAGAAGTGCATTGGAAAAAATTATTAGCACATTTTTTTTTTATGACAATCATTTAACTTGTTTTCATCCCTGTTTTCCAGTCATGATTAGCTGATACCAAGAACCAAAAGATAACCCAAAATGAATTGCTTTATTATTACTTTGCAGATAAGTCTGCCCAGTTCACAGGAGTAGAGGTTAATTGCTTATTTCATGTGTAAGATTGGGTTTTTTTGGATCCTTCTCCTAAAGTCTTCTCAGTAACCCTTTTGCATTTTAGTAGTTTTATCACCTTGTTTGGAATGAAATGATTAAAAAAAAAATCCACCAAGTCAGTAACCTCTATATTATAAATGTCTACCCTGATATTAAATAGCTGGAAAGAGATGGTCTCATGTCTTTCCCCAAAGTATTAATGCAAAAGGAAGTGAAACAGACAAGCTGTCCACTATTGCTATATGTTCACTCTCTCTACTCCACTAATATACGGATTATGATTCTTTTCTGATCATTATACTATTTGGCGATTACTACTTGGACAAGTATTACTAGTGCGGATATTATTGGAAGGTGTTACTACTAATACCAGCATCTACAAAATCTTGAATATAACAAGCATTTTTGGAAGTGATAACGTGCTTTCACTTAAGATAGCAAAAGTGACAAGTGAAGCCATCCAACATTACAAAAAAATCATACCCAATAGAGAGAAAAGGTGGATAGAAAAACTCTTGAATCAGTCAGTTAAATGCCATATGCAATACATAGATCCATGACTGACTAGGCGGAAGATTTTCCCGCAGTTGGTTGCCATTTCTGAAGTAGACTAGTTGCCAACCAAGGTTATACGACCCAGTCCGTCCAGCTATTTAATCCATAGCTGGAGGGAGAAGAAATGGATTCATACCTTCAAGATGAGCATCACTCAGTTAAGTGCCAATACATGATACAGGTTTGGGTGATCATGTCTCTCTTGATTCATGACAGACTAGACAGAAAATTTTCCCACAGAAGGCTGCCATATCTTTCTGTGATAGACTAGTTGCCAACCAAGGTTATACGACCCAATCTGTCCTGCTATTTAATCCATAGCTGGGGGAAGTATTGATGGATTCGTACCTTTTCTAACGGCATTTGAGCATGTGACAAATGAACCCGACAGGAATTTGAACTCTGCTCTCTCATTCTGAGTTATTATCCATACATTACATTACACACCTACAATAGCAGGTCTAAAATTATATAAAATGATCTTGTGTTGAACATTTTTAAGCCATTTTGAATTGGAATCAAAAAAGGACCCAGAAATCCTTCTACAAAAACTGTCTTCACATTTTCAATGCATCTTGACTCGATATTCCCCAAGTGAAGATAGAAGCTCTGGTAAATTCTATACCTGAAAGAGTAGGCTTTTCAAAACTGCAAAATGATATTTATGGTTTGTTTGGAACTTCAAATAATACCACAAGTTTGAAGCTATTTCTTTGTTATGTTTGTAAATCATTCAATAAAGGTATTTGTTTAAAAATATAGCTGTGTATTTGTCATATCTCCATAGCTACACAAGAAATATTTTGATAGAAGGCGTTTTAAAGATATCTTCTTCTTGGTACCTCAACCAGAAGAATTTAAGTGTACTACTAGATTAGCAACTCAGCCTCAACATTTTACTTTTGAAATAGCTAAATGTACCTTCTGCTTACCATCTCATCTTTTTCTCTCTCTTTCCTACACTAATAGGAGTAGATAAGTTCACCTATCGTCTTGTTCACACTTCCTTGTTTTTGAATAGGAGTAGAGGTTTATCCTTTGTTTCCTGTTTAGGATTGGGTTTCCGGTTTCTCGTAAAGTCTACTTCAACTCTGTACATCTAATATCTGTGCCTGGACTCTGAAATTTTATTCCCTAACTATTTATTTCATTTTATTTCTCTCCTCAACCAATACAAGCAGAGAGGTTCACCTATATCATCTGGTTCACACTTCTTGGTCTTTTGAACAGGAGTAAAGGTTTATCCTTTCTTTCTTGTTTAGGATTGGGTTTCCAGTTCCTTTTAAAATCTGTTTCAACTCTATACTCCTAACACTTTCCTATGTTAATATAACTTCACACAGTAACCCTTTGAGTGGCTCTTGGGCCTTGCATTAGGTAAACATTAGTGCATGAAAAAAAAAAAAAGGTAAAGAAAAACATCCATTCATACAAGCTCATCAGGTAAGTGACTCTCTGCTTTCCTCTATCTCTCTTGCCCTCAATATACCCTGTGAGGGTTAAGTTTTCCAAACCTTCCTTCCTCATTATGCATCAATGGAATTCCAACTGCTTTTTCCTGATTCTGAGTATGTGGTCGGTGAGAAAGTGACTGGAGTCGAGACCCAAAGTCAGGACCAATCACAGTGCATATCAGTTTTTTTTGATTTTGATGAGAACTTCAAGATAAACAGAATGGGCACCAGACCATAGATAGCAACAGTAGTCCATGCATGAATGAATGGTAGATTTGTAGATGTAAAGGATGGACTCAGATGAGAAAAACCTTCTGGTGCAACACAAAGAACAAACTTTTTTTGTGGTAGATGCAGCTATTTATTCAATGTAGTTGTTCCACCTCGGGTCAGTGGAAAACACGAGACCAAGAAGACACAGCGAGGTGCTCTCGTGAAGTTGAGCATTAACTATACTGATAGGAGACAGGGAAGTTTCTCATTTTGGACACATTAAAATTCACAGGCCATTTTCTGCCCCAGTCAACCATAGATTGGAGATCGTTTTCAAGACCAACAGCCAGGTTAACTTTGTCAGCAATGCTGGATTTACTATTGAGACAGGAGTAAATGGTAGTGTCATCTGCACAGATGCCGACTTAAGAATTGATAACATCAGGAAGATCCTTGATCAGAATCAGTGTAGGAGCAAGGATAGAACAAATTTTTTCCATTTCTTAATACCTTGCTTAGTTTTTGGTATGCTTCTTCTGCTAATCCAATGCATGTTCTGATCTTGGTGTCACATTTTCCATCCTCTGGTAAAACACTTCCCAGATATTTAATCTTCTGCACCTGGTTGATGCTGACATCTCCAATTCGTAACTGACATCTTGGGATTTTTTCTATTGTTGATAGTCTTTTGTTCTTGCTTTTTTCTAATACTCTACTCAACCCAGTGACATCAGCAAATCTTGTATTCTTAAGATTACACTAGGTTGCTCCAAAAGTTTTCTAAGAGAAAAAAAAAAAGAAAAAAAAGAAAAAAGATACCATGATAAAAGGCTGCAAACTTGATAAAAATAAAGTTTTATCGAAATATTTATAATATTATTAAGAGGAAAGATCAAAGTATTTTTCGTTTCTTTTATTAAATTTTTTAATCCATTCTAGCACATTAAAAGTTTTGGTTGAAAATCTTGTTTTTTATAGTGGCTGGGCAAAAGATTAGTATGAGAAATTTAACATCTTATTTGGCATGGATGAACACATTGTTTTGGAAATTCTTGTAAAAATCAAATAACTGGCAGATTTTAATTAAATTTTCAGGACTTATTCACAAATGAATGAAATTATTTTTAAAGTTTATTCTTTTTAAATCTTGGTAAAAATATATATTTTTATTTTACATCTGTTACCCCCCCCCCCCGACACTTACTTAATTTTATGAAATTTCAAAAAATTAAAATTCCACCCTCTTTATATTAATTAAAAGCAAGACTCCTAATCAGCTTTTGCATAATCTATGAAACATAAGTGCACATCCTTCTGCATTACTCTTTCTACCCCATTTTAATACACAGCTTAAGATATCCTTGAACAGTTCTGGCTGATGAATGAAAACTCTAGTTTCAAAACAGAAGAATCTGTTGGCTTCTGTTGTCTCTCTATGCAACCATATATTAATCGATACCACATAACCATATTCAGAACTGCATGCACGCATACCTTTATACGAAATTACATCTACACATGAGTTCACAAATAAAAACATTTTCTAATACATCGCCTCTGTACAGGCTGATTCGAGAACAGACCGACCGTACATCATGAGGACGTGATACAAGGAGAAAGCTAGTCACAAGAGAGAGGGGAAGGCGTCAGTTTCAGATGCAAAGACAGAGACACACTCAACCCTGATAAGAATCTAATCAATAATTCTCAAATGTCTACAGATCATAGAATTCAACCAACAGTTTGCTTTCCTAGAATGACGACCTTGTTGTGTATGCTGCTCGTCTTTCAACATCCTCACAAGTCTGCTACAGGAGATGAGCAGTGTACGAGCAGGGCACAAACGACGAACTGATTAACAAATGATTGAGTTCTTCAGGCAACAATTTGTACAGAATATTACTGATAATTTAGACAGATCGATACAATTTTTTCTTCTTTTGCATGAGAGATTCAATATGAGAGTTAAGGATGAAGTTTTTATTGACATTTTTTTTGTTCTTTGCTTTAATTTTTTTTTTTTTATGTAGAATTAAACTCATTTGTGCTTTAAACAAAAATGAAGAATAATTATTTATTGAAGCATTAAACTCATCTCCAATGGATGAATTACGGTTATGTCTGGGGATGGAGAATGTTTCATGAACAGTCACATTCAATATTCAAAACCTTTCCCAATCAATTTTTTGCCTACACTGTTTGGGATCCTGTTTTTCCTTTTATGAACTAAGAATATACCATAAATAAGAAATACATACACATTGCACTAACACAAATACACACACGAATGCACAGTACACACGAGTACACAAACATTGCACTCATGCAAATACACACACACAAAAATACAGTCACACAATTACACTCACGCAAAAATACAGTCACACAATTACACTCACACAAAAATACAGTCACACAAAAATACAGTCACACAATTACACTCACACAAAAATACAGTCACACAAAAATACAGTCACACATACACAAGCAATTACTCTCACATAAATATACATATACAAACACACACATTACACTCATGGACATATTCCACGTACACATGTGTGTGCATGCATTTTTTAACAAGGGTAATTGGACGTTGCTTTTCTGTGAAATTTTTCATGGCTGAGTGGTTTTATGCACACACCAAGATTAAAGGAGGTTTCTCGTATATATAAGAGAGACACACATATATTTGGGCTTGGCTGAATGGAACAATTCTGTTATTAGAAATCTCAAGTGGTTCGATGGTAGACATCAATTACATCATTTAGATAATAAAAAAAAGTCATGTCTACTCAAACACATGTATCCACTAACTATAACTTTTATAATAATAATAATAATAATATAATATATATATATATATATATATATATATATATATATATATATATATATCAAATAAAGAAAAAGAACAGTCAGATTAATAATTCACAGTTCTTTAGCATTTATTTGTTAAAAGTGATCGATACACAGTAGAGTATTATTTAAAAATATTTTTTCGTTGTGACAGAAATTTCTATGTTTTGAAACATAAAATTATTGTTCCATTTTCAAGCGATATTCAATAACTTCAGAAAAAATTATTTACTTTTGAAAGCGAAGTGATATTATGTTGAAAAGTTTAAGTAGGGGGCAAATGAGATTTCAAATTTATATATATATATATATATATATATATATATATATATATATATATATATTAGTGAATTTTTCATTTAATAATCTGACATATTTTAATTCGTTGCTTAACCCTTTGAGCCATGAACACCACTTTACCAGTGGTAGAGAAAAATGACAATGCCCAGCCACTGGTTAAATGGCAGGTAAACACTTGTGTCATGTTTTGCTATTGCTTGTCTTATTTTGAAGACAATCAATCAGTTATGTGCCATGCGTGATACATGCTTAGGCGATCTTGTATCTTTCGATACATGACTGACGAGGCAGATTTTTTCCAGCAGTAGGTTGCCACTTCTTTCTGCAGTAGACCAATTGCCATCCAAGGCTATAGAACCCGGTCTGTCCTGCTATGCACCCATAGCTGGGAGGGAGAAGAAGAGGATTCATACCTTTCCCAAGGGTATTAATATGTATATAATGGATTCCAGTGGAATTCAAACTCGGCTCTCCGATTCCTCAATCTGAGAGAAGCCAAAATATTCTGATGTTATTAAACCTTATACCATGTCTGTTCATTTTCATTGTTTTGTGCATGTGTTTTGGATAAAAAAAGATTGTTTTTACCATGAAGCCTACAGAGTATTAATCATACTCTCTCCCTGCTAAGTATAATGCTTATATTTTTTGTAACTATTTTTATATCTACCATGAAACATTACATATCAATTATTTGTGAATTTTGACTCACAACTTAGAAAGGATTACTGAATGAGAAATAACCAAGACGGAGGTTAGAAATGAAATGGTAATCTTTAATCTTATAATAATAATATTATTACTTTTATTTCTTTTTATTTCTGATGTTTACACATTTCTTCCCGGGTCCCGTCCAAGGACCTAAGGTTAGAAATGGCATCACGTCACTTTCCACTGACACAAAAAAAAATTACCTAGATAAAGCCCTTTGTAAAGTGTGGGCTGTACTTGTCAGAACAATTTTTTGTATCTCTTTGAGGCATGGACTTCCAGGAATCCCTTCAATTAGTCTACTGGAATCTTTTCCAACCAATCCTAGGGCTCTAACTACAACGGGGATTGTTGATGTTCCCATGTGCTACATTTTTGAGAAATTATTATTAGTAAGGCATGTGTTGTTAAAGACTACAGAACTTTTCCATTTAATAATCTTTTTTTTCTGCTTTTTCTTGCTTTCTCACAAGTTTTTTATATTTTGGTCTAAGTTGTTGAAATAAGACCCTGATCCATGGTGTTTTACTGAGTACTTTCAATTATTGTCCTCCAAATAATAAACACCAACCCCCTACTTATTCATAATGAACTGATCCAACAACACTTTTAAAATAGCCAAAATATTATCTATAAAACTAAAATAATAAGCAACCTATTTCAAACCAAAACATACAGCCATAATTGTTGATGATAACCAAAAGCGCTCGACAAAACATCATGCACTGGGGTCTTATTTTAACAACTTAAATCTAAATATAAAAAAACTTGCGAGAAAGCAAGAAAAAAACAGAAAAAAAGATTATTAAGTGGAAAAATTCCATAGTCATTAACAACACATGCATTAATAATGACATCCTGCCTATATATATGAAGAAAAATATACGGAAAAAACAAACAAAAATCCTAATATGCAATTATGCTGTTTTAATGTTAATATAATGTCAATGCTGATCTTATAAAAGATTTCAGTTATCTGTTTGAATTGGTCTTGCTCTTATGTCCATCGTCTTTTTCATGCTGAATTGAATATGGTCAAATGTTAATTATGTTTTATGAATATGTCCTGAAGATGGTCTATTAGACCGAAACGTCCGATGTTGACATTATATTAACATTAAAACAGCATAATTGCATATTAGGATTTTTGTTTGTTTTTTCCGTCTATTTTTCTTCATACTGTCGGATCTATATCCATATATTTGCTTATATATATATATATATATAAAATATCATCCACATACAAGCCTGTTTCACTGTATCACAGCTCATCAGTGCAGCTAGACATCCGATTGCTTCAAGTCGGGACTGAAACCCAACCGATTTAGCATCAGTCAGTGTTTCTACCCTTGAGCTATCAGCGCACAGCAAATGAAAAGGAAAATTCTAGTGTATTATTTTTAGCAAAATAGCAGATTGAAAAATAAAGTTTCTGAAATATTTTGATCTTTACCCTTATCTCATATATGATAAAATCAAATTTTCAGTTTCGGGGTGACCTTTTTCAAGAACTAAAAGAAATTGAATCATTTGTTATTACTTTTGAACAAAAGTTAATCAATTGATGATACAGGAACATCGGGTTACAAAAAAGTCATAATCCTAATAACAACGATATGCAGTGACTCCCCAGAACTGACAGGTGGTGATTTGGGTAGGTCCCTGGGAAATTCAATGGGTCCCAACTAAAGTTTCTTAATAACTTTTTGTGTTAAACTGCAAGGCAACAGACTAAGTTTTTTGGTTTTTTTTTTAATATTACCCCCACCAAAAAAAAAAAAAAAATAAAAAAATTAATTACGACAAAACACAATCAGTTGACAATCACGTTTTTTTTCTTTTTTTTTTTTTTAATTTAAATTAATAAATTCAAAACAAAACCAATGGGTATCTGCAACAGGGATTGGCTTGCTTTTCAACTACTTTAGCCATTTTCAAGTACTTAAGACAATGAACAATTTTTGCACTCCCTTATACGAAAAAAAAAAAAAAAAAAAAAACAGAAAAATGTAAGAATATTAAAAAAAAAAGTAAATAAAAAAAAGTAAATAAAAAAAATAATCAAATTTTCCTTGTCTGTCATATTCAATGAAACATGTTTGAAAGAAAGGTTGCTCTCTCTCTCTCTCTCATACATATATATATATATATATATATATATATATATATATATATCTCCCCAGGTAAAATGAGAACAAATGGAGTATAATTCCTCTGTACATAACATTTAATTTAAAAGAATGCACAATACAGAGTAGAGTTATATATTATTTATTTTAGGATATTAAAACATGTTAAAAATCCCTACATAATGGCAATTATGTTTCAACACTACAAATGTGTCTCCTCAGGCAATACTAAACTACTGAAAAAATTTTAAACTACTAAAAATCCCCCCCTCCCAACCCAGAATGGCTAAGTTATTTACAAGTTTCTTAAAGGGGCCTTTTATTTATCAACTATGAAATTTTATGTAACAAGCTGACCAGACATATAACCAGTTAGCATTATGTTAAATTACCTCCCTACCTCACTTGCTTTTACTTATTAAGAAAGTTAAATGTCAAACTTTAGTACATCTTACAAAATAATGTAATAACCTGTATCTATCCATAAGGAAATTGTTTAGGTTTTATATACAGACAATTTTGTGTTATGACTTATATTAAAAAAAATTTTTTCCAGTGAGATTGAATTTAGCATAGGTCACATTTGATTGGTTAATCACCGCAAAGCCCACAAGCCTACTTTTAAAATTAAATTAATCTTTCACTCGCCAGTAGTTTAACATTGCCCAAGGAGACACATTTGTAGTGTTGAAACATAATTGCTGTTATGCAGCAATTTTTAACATGTTTTAATATCCTAAAATAAATTACATATATATACATATAATTGGTACCTAATCAGTACATAGCTTATTCAGTAACAAATCAGTTAATTTTGATAAAACATTTTGTAAATTTATGTTGACTTCTGTAAAAACTTATCATGACTGAGCAATTTATTTATTTATAAAATATTAGGTTGGTGCAAAAATAATGACGTAATAATGTCGTTTTTTGACGTATTTTTTATCGTCAAAAAACGACATTATTACGTCATTATTTTTGCACCAACCTAATATTTACATAATCTCAACAGTTTGGTTTAATTCTGTGAGCGAGAGTCAATACTGGAAGCAGACCAAGAGAAAATGTTATCAATCAATAAATAGAGACATTATTGCCAAAGCAATATAATAAAAATCACATGGTACACTCCAGATGTTGGTTCTAGTCCCTTTGGGGAATGATTCATCCATAGACATTCTAAAGTAATTATTTATACAGCAATGATACTTAAAAAACATAATACAGAGATAAAAAATTGTACAAAGTTATTTAATTAACTCATCTTACTGTCGAAATGGCTAGAAATAAAAGTTCTATGCTAACAGTTACTTTGCTTGCACTTCTCACTTGTGGAACTCTCTTCCAGCTTCTTGTTTTAAATTTTGTTCTTCAAAAATTTAAATACAATGTCAACAGTTATCTTCTGTCTTCTAAATTCCTGTTCTTTTATTGTTCTCTCTTCTTAATAGTGTTTTCTTTTTCTCATATTCTCTCACACTCACTAACCTTTTGCATCTTAGTGGCTTTATTGCCTTGCTTAGAGGTGAACTGATTAAAACAAACTCAACTTCCTGTAGTCAGTTTAAATTTATGCCTTTTTTTTTTTGGCATATGTGTAAACAATAATTGTAAACTATAACTTTAGAAAGTGAAAATTTCAGTGAAATATATTGGAAAATTTCCAAGTTTTCATCTGAAATCAAGAAAATACAAACTTTAAGCAAAAAAAAAAAAAAAAAAAAAAAAAAAAAGAGTAAGTTTAAACAGACACTAAACAAATATGGTTTTGTAACATTCACAAAACTAAGAGCTTTGTTGAAAAAATCTCAGATACATGTAGACAATCATGCCTGTGAGTATATGAATGTTTGTGTGAGTGTTTCACTGAATGTGACAGACATGGAAAGTTTTGTAAGTTTGTTTCTTTTTTCATTCAATTTTCTTGTACCCTTACAGCTTTTCTTTTTTGAAGGATATAGTTTGTACAAACTTAGTCCCCAAAAAAATGAAACTGCAAGAACACTAAAAAAAAAAAAAAAAAAAAAATCTAGTTTCCTTGTCCATGACAGACAAGAAAAGTCTCCTTGTAATTTAAATTTTTTTTATTTTTTTCAACAAAATGCATCAAAAAAACTGTTATATATATGATAATATTAGTGATCAGTATGGTTATTTCCAAAAGGATATAAATCCAGGGAGAGTTCTATATCAGAGACAGAGCAATTTGATCTGAAGGTCTGATGAATTGGGGCCTTTTTTACAACCCTAACAAAATAAATATAACCTCATGAAATTTTAAGTGTTTGTACCTTTTATAATAATTATATATATATATATATATATATATATATATATATATATATATATATATATATATGTATGTGTGTGTGTGTGTGTGTGTGTGTGGTGGTGTTCGTAAAATCTCTTTACAGTTTAAAAAATATATTACAAAGACAATTGATGAGATATCTTAGATTTGATCTATGTACTCAGTAGTTATCAAAGTTTTTAATCACATTGCATTTGTATATTTCAGGTATCCTGTTGACGAAAAAGGTACTGTTAAATGAACCCCTGACATTTTCAGACTGGTGGATTGGAAAAGACGGCCCAATTCCCTGGGCACCTCGTTCATCAGATATCACTCTCCTGGACTTCTTTCTATGGGGTTATGTTAAAGATAGCATGTATTGAACAAAGATACCGGACATCACTGATCTAAAGCAAAAAGACTACAGATGCCACTGCCACCATTGCTGAGGCTATGCTACAGTGGACATGGCAAGAAATCGAGTACCTTGATGTGCTTCATGTTACAAATAACTTCAATATCTACTCATTTATCTGTTCATTTGCTTTTGTAATAAAATTTTAATATTGCAAAGAGACTTTATGGACCCCCTATATATTTTATATATATTTTATATATAGAGATATATATATATATATATATATATATATATATAGAGATATATATATATATATATATATATATATATATATATATAGATAGATAGATAGATAGATTTTTATTTAAATCAGTTTCACCCCACTAAATTAGGAACAGAAACATTATTAATGAGCAGAAAGAGTAAAGAGTAATTAGGAGGACAGCAGGTAGCAATTGACATTGCATTTAAATTTTTGTAGATTAAAGTTTGTGTGTGTGTGTGTGTGTGTATGACAAAGTTGAAAATGTTTAACTTGTGATGCATTTCATCCTTCAGGACTTGATTTAAGTTTGTAGGACTATACAATGCACACAACAGAGGGGTACTGGTAATTTTAAATTTTTTTTTTGTTATATATTGATGATGCTCTACTAATATATCCTCATAATACTGATTTACCTGACCTAGTCAATCAATTAAACAAAATCAAACACACAATGGAATTTACATACAAAATGGAATAACAATTCTTTACGAGATATCAAGCTACACAGTGTTAACAACTGTTTAAAACTCTGTGTCCACTGGAAATTAACCAACAAAAACAACCTAATAAATTTCTATCCTCATCATAACAAAAAAATAAAATCCAGCATAATTATCAGATTCTATTTAAGTGCACTAAGAATATGCAGATCAGATTATTTACACAAAGAGGAGAAATACATTGAAAACACTTTCAAACTTCTCCAGTACCCTATTTTATATTCAATGTGAAACAAAAGGCCCATAAAAAAACAAAATGGCACCTCCTGAAAAACACAATGAATAAAAAAAAGATATATTACCTTGCCAACTAATTTTATCACATCTACAATTAACAAGAATCTATCTAAACTCAACATAAAAGTTGTTGCTACTACATTCAAAACAAAACTCTTAGTCAATACTAAACAAAACTATAAGCTAAAACCTGAAGGAGATTGCTCAATCACATGTAAAAATTCTCACAAAAAATACATAGGAATTCCTCAAATAAAAGATTATATGAACTCAAAAGGGACATTTTACAAAATAATACATCAAATGTGTTGGTTGCTCACCATAAATTCCCACCCTGGCTCTTCCATTTAACAATTCCTGGCAGATTTTCATGAAAGTGATGGAAAGAAAAAAGAAAAAGAGTCTAAATGAATTCAGCTAGATTAAAAAAATTTTTTTTAAAAATTGAAATTCCCAGCATCCCTCTGTCATGGTGTAGTCTTACCAACTTAACAAATTTAGTCTGATGAAGTACTGATGGACGAAATGCATCTCAAGTAAACTTTTTTCCACTTTGTCATACAATTTTCCCAATACTGTTCTTGATATATAAAAATATTAATTGTTATCTCATTGTTGTAGCATACCATACCAATGGACAATAATGAATATGTCCCCATTCACATAAATACAGTAGTAAATACTATATGTTGGTCTACAGTTGGAGACTCATTGTGGAATTCTACTTCTACGCTCTGCTGGCAAATCTTATATGTGTTGTTCATGTCCTAAGTATTATCATTCATTACCAACCTTCATTTGATTATTTTATTAACTAACATTCCCTAAGTTATATTATAACACTCATATATATATATATATATATATATATATATATATATACAAGTTTCATTAAAAACAACTGACAAGATACTATGGTTAACTTTTACTTGTGTTCTTAAATTTTCTTTTCGAGACAAAGTATGTATAAATTGTCCAAATGTTCTATTAACCATTATATACACATCACACACACACACACACACACACAGGGTGCAATGGATAAATTGCCATATAAATAATAATGACATCTCATTTTAACAGATATATTTACCAAAATTACACAAAAATATCTTGAAATGCTAAAGAGTAAATTTATTCAATAAAATCACCACTGGCCTCAACCATACCCTCCAGAGAACTTTGGAATATCCTGAAACTCTTCTGGATGACTGCGTTGTTTAAGTTCATGAATGCTGCCATAATGCTTGCCTTCAGTTCATCTTTCATGTTCAAGGAGTTTTGTTGGTCTCTCAATTCAACTGTGCCCCACAAATAATTATCAAGGCGGTTGTCTGGGGAGTTAGGTGGTGATGTGGTTGCAGACAATTTCTGCAACCACATCACCGTCAAAATTGGTGACTCGGTTTTCCTGCTTGTATGGCATGGTGCAGAGTCCTGTGGACAGGCATAGGGTTTTCCCGCAGCCACCCTTTTGACTCAGGGCAGCACTATCTCCTCAAAGCACTGGATGTAGGCCTCTGTGTTGAGTCTGAGGCCCCCACCAACAAATTCAGGAGTTCTTTTCTTATCGGAACAATCAGAGTGAGTTTTCCAAGCTGCTGTATTTTTGTAATCCTCAGAACTGTCCTCTGATTGACAATCAAATACTCAGAAATGTTCATATTGGAGCTTCTGGCATGAATGACAAGCAGTACAGCATACTATTACCATATTTCTGGCAGAGTAAATTGCGCCATTGAGTTCTTTTTAAGATCGTGCTCACTTTACCCAACTATATTGTGCAGTTAACAAAATCAAAAACAAACAACGCACAAAATTGGTAAAAATTTACCCATCACACCTTGTGTGTGCATATATATATATATATATATATATATATATATATATATATATATATGTGTGTGTGTGTGTGTGTGTGTGTGAATATGAATTAAAAGAGGAAAACCTATTCTTAGCTGATGCTTCTTGTCCTTTGAGGGACTTTATCAAGGTAAATGCAACAATTTATTTTGTTGCAGATGTTTATATACAAGAGCAAGGATATCATTGGTTTATCAAAGTTTTTAAATTTGAGAACATTCATAAACATTCATCAGATAGTTAATAGGTCAGTCAAAACATGTAGACAATACAAAGTGGCATTGAGTCATTCTGTGTCAAATCAACAAGTTTCATGATAGAAATCAAAGAGTACCTATTTTACATCTCTAGGTCAAGGGCTTCCTGAGATATATTACTTTAACCCTTGCCAAAAAGTGAATTTTGGAAAATAGTTACAAAGTTTAAATATCAATATATCAGTTATTTTTTCACCTACAAATCTAAATTATACATCATTTTAAAGTACTTGGGCAGATACAAAAGGTGATCTATTTATTTTTTTGTTTAAAGGTCAAAGAAAATAATTTGACCTTGACCTTTAATTTCTCAACAACAACCCCCCCATCCCCCCAAAAAAAACTTCTTTAATTTTTAAATTTGACAAAAAATTTGTTTCCTTTATGGCAAGATATGTACAAAAATTTGTGGTTGACTTGACTGTTTTAGGGTTTTACAGAGTTGGGTCAAATTCAAAATGGCGGATTTGTTCATCTGCCACTATATGCTATCATTTTCATATTACCTAATATTGTCAAGTTGTATATCTTTAGAAAGCTCTTTGAATGTTGATAAGATCATAAAATCAACATAATTTGTGCTATTTATGGTTAAATATTGACAAACTCAATGAAAAACAACCTTATTTTTTTTGTTTACATTTTTATTATACTCTAGATAGATTTTTATATGAAAAAGTGACATAATGAAAATAATTACAGTAAAACTCCCTAAACCTGAACTTAGCATAACCTAGACTTCCTCGAATATGGATTCATCTTCAATTCCGAACTTTTGTGTTGACATAAATATGAAGCCTTTCTCAAATCAGAACAGTACATTTCCCAATTGTTTGGTTTAGAGGATGTTCACTTATATATATATATATATATATATATATATATATATATATATATATATATATAGAGAGAGAGAGAGAGAGAGAGAGAGAGGGGGGGGAGAGAGGGAGAGAGAGGGAGAGAGGGGGAGGGAGAGAGAGGGATAGGGAGGGGGAGGGAGAGTGGGAGGGAGGGGGAGGGGGAGAAGGGGAGAAAGAGAGGGAGGGAGGAGAAAGAGAGAGAGGGAGGGAGGGAGGAGAAAGAGAGGGAGGGAGGGAGGGAGGAGAAAGAGAGAGAGGGAGGGAGGGAGGAGAAAGAGAGAGAGGGAGGGAGGGAGGAGAAAGAGAGAGAGAGAAAGAGAGAGAAAGAGAGAAAGTGAGAGAGTAGAACTTGCCAAATCCGATCATAGCATAATTTAGACTTCCCCAAATCTGGGCTCATCTTCAATTCCAAACTTTTGTATTGACAAATATGAAGCTTTTTCTTTCTCGAATCAGAACAGTATATTTCCCAGTTGTTCGGTTTAGAGGAGTCGGAGTGTATATCGTCATTTTTGATTTCCTTTACAGATTCTAATTGTTTTTTAATAAGATTTTTCATCAATTTTTAAACATTTCATAAAGTGTCTTAGTTTTTCACAAATTACAATATTTGTTTAGCACAAATTTTTTCATTACTATTAGTTGCCAATTATTTTTTGTACATTTATGTATTCAATGTACACTTTAAAAAAAAAAAAAAAAAAAAAAAAAAAAAAAATCAAGATTACAAACTACCTTTTGTATCCTAAACTTAAAAATTTTAAGCTTGTCACAACAGTCTTTTCTTCCTCAAATCCAACAGTATTTGCAATACCAAACATTTCAAATGTTCAGTTTACAAAAGTTGTACTGTATTTAAAAGTGTCATGAATTAATGTTAACATAGAATAATATAAAAATATGCAACAAACGATGTTAATAGCTAACAAAATTTTGTTGACATGGTATACGAAATAAAGAAAACAATCAAATTTTCAGTTTCCTTTTTATATATTCAAAAAAATTAAGTTTTGATCTGAAAAAGTGATACATTGGCATGAAGATTCTTAACATTTCCAAAGAGATTAACAAACAAACTCATTGTTGAATAAAATTTACAGCATTACCTGAATTTTCTGAAAGTATTAGGTTGGTGCAAAAATAATGTCATTTTCTCACATATGTTACTATGTGAAAAAACGACATTACTTTTGCACCAACCTAATACTTCAACATCAGACCATTGTTGATTTGATATGGACCGACTTCATTATATACATTTTCCTGTCTGGATTGTTTTATCAGCATATCAATCCTCATGGGTCATTTAGTGTGGAAAATCAGATTTTTATTCAATAATATTTTAGCAGGTTTCCTTTTTGAATAAATGTGATGTTCAGGAATTCAATCATCTGCCATATGGATATTTTTTTCCGACCTCATTGATTTTAGTTGTTGAGTGAATTATATATATATTCACTAGCTAGCATTATTCTGACATCTTGGGCCAGCAAAGGTGGTATAAATGCCCATATCACTGACAGACCAATAGTGGCTGTTTGATTACTATGCACAATAGTAGATACAAAACTGGCAATTATTGCCGGTCATATGTACACCAGACTTTATTGCATTAAATTATATATATTTATATGTGTGTAACACTTTCCACATTGTACACAATAATCCTAGGCAGAAGTTCTCGTGAGTAATACTTCAATCCTCATAAATGCAGAGGTACTACAGTCTGATCCTCAACATATTATGGTGATACTCTAACCCTACACAGAAATGTCAATCCATGTTTAAATAAAAAAGCCATTTTTAATTACTAGGATATTTTTGAAACACGCTGATGCATATTGAAATTCTCACAGTATTTGAAGATATCACTAACAATTTCTTGTTAAGATTTACAAACTCTACATATCATTCAATTTCGCAAACCAATTGATGAAATTTGGATAAGCTGATTTGTTTGGAAAAATACTTTGACAAAATCCCTACTTCATGGTTTAATAATTTCTTTAATTTTATAGGATTTCATGGTAAACAATATTTTTTAAGAAAATTTCTTTTTTTCCTTTTTAACAGGGAAGAATAAATTCTTAGGATTTCTTACTCTTGAGCATGGAATATACAACTGGTCATGCATAAATATTTCTTTCTGAAGCCAAATTCCAATTTTTTTAAGTGTTTGGCCTTCAGATTTGTTTATAGTTCTGGCAAATGTTGGGTGAACTAGAAACGTGATTCTTGTGTATGTGTATGTATATATATATATATATATATAGATAGATAGATATATATATTTATGTATGTATAGAACGTCCTTGAACACAAGGAGAGAAAAGAAATTAATAAAAACCAGTATAAGATTATATATAAATAAAATGTAAAAGAAGAGATATGCAAAAAACAATATGGCATTTTTATTAAATAAGTAGTTGTTATGTTAATTGCAAATTGTTTTTTAAATAGTGAGAGCATTTTGCATATTAAATAATAAAATTTTAAATTTTCCCCCAAAAATTACGGAAAATTTATTGTACTAAGCTTGTTAGTAAAACCAACTGTACTTTGTACTTCCCCCTTACCAGTTTGTACTCCTCTCCAAAATTTGGTTTTGATCAGTCAATGTACGGCTATTTTAGAGGGTGTGACAGATGGACGGACTAACAGAAGTTGCAGAATTTTATATATAGATAGACTAAGTGTGCATAGAATTTTTCAAAGTATTGCAATGGAAAAAATGCAACTATTGTCAGCGTAGACAAGTGTGAAAATGAAATAAAATTTTTAGATAAAATAATAAATGAATAATAAAATAATAATGAATAAAAAAAATTTTTTAAATAAAAAAAAAAAAAAATAAAAAATACAGGCAACAATGCTACAGCAGTGAAATTGTTAAGAAAAAACAAACAAAATTTCTACCACAGACATTAGGTTTCAGGCATCAAAATTACACCACTGGATTGTCTAAGAGATAAAGCATTGATTAAAAAATATTTGATTCCCAGGCAGTTCTGAGTTCAATCCCTAAGTCTGGCAGTACAGAAAAGTCATATACTCTGGTTCAGTTGAAGAAAAGGACAAACAACTGACATGCAAAATAGACCTAATTAGGTTGTAAATATTCATAAGCCCTATAAATATTAATGAGTCAAAATATGCAAATATCAGTAATTTATCATGTAATGAACAGATCTAATTGGAACAGTAAAACCAGCAACAAGAAATTCATCTTTCCAATTTCCTTCAACAGAAGAAGTTGCTGTTAGAACAATAGACTGGTAAAAGAGAGGTTTTCAAAGTGAACTGAACCTGTGTGACTAATTGCAGAAAGAAAAATAACTTTAGATTTCAAGGTAGAAAAAAAAGCATTTTATTTCTTTTAAATCTTTTAAAATCTGGACAGTTTACCAAACAGAAATGAATAAGAAATAGATAAATATTCTATGTAAAAATGTTCACCAAATCAATATGCAAACAACCATCAACCATAAATAATGCCTACTAGACATGCACCCACTTATGAATGTACATTATCATCCAAATCCCACAGAGACAAACTAGAATTATGATCCACTTGCATACATAAATCAATATTTACATTTTTTTTTTTTCAGTTAAGCTTAGAATCCATTAATTTTTTGTGAACTTCAAAAAAACATGTCATGTTTCCTTGAATTCAGAATGCTATACATTATACACATGAATGCCACTTAACAAATCGAATGCACATGAAACCTGCTTAAACAATGAAAATCAAACAACACAAATATAACAATACCAGAATTTTTCCCAAATATCTCATTCTCTCATGAAACTTTAAATAAAAGTGAAACATGTTAGATTGATAAACACTTCCTATCCGTTCTTTATCCTATCATTGTCATATTCTAATCTGTATTTGAAAATAAATATGTCTACTGCAAAGGTCTGTTGCTATGCTACCACTATGGTTGGTTTGCTACACTTATATGATAAGAAACAAACTTACAGAAATTGAATCGCAGAGGAAACTTAAAAAACAAGAAATACAATAAGTTCTTGTTATTCTTAGTATATTCAAGCAAGTCTAATAGGTTCAATAAAATCAAATTAGCAGGTGATCTCCAAATCTCTTCAATCTGTTATTTTTAACTGGGGCAAGAAGTGGCTTGTTAATTTTAATGCCTCTACAACAAAATTACTCTATTAGTTACCTTTTGTGCCTTCCATCAGCATGGCTGATGTTGGTCTCCAGAAGAGCAACTCACTGCACCTTCTTGGTTAAACAATTTCCAATTGATAGCAAATGAAATGATTAGTTTTAATACTAAACGGCAAGTATTAAAGAGTCTTTTATTTTTTATTTTTTAACTGAGCCTGGAACAAGCCTACAAGTTTGGATCACCCAGTGAGGATCAAACTTACCAAAACTATCATCTAGATTAGACTCTTTATACTATTTGCATTGTTCGAGCTGTTGTCCTCATATTTATTGTCATATGCACAATGTTTCGACAACTGTACACTCCAGACTTCTTCAGGGTCTGTCTATATTTCTGAGATGAGTTATTGTAACTATTTACACTATTTACATTTTTTCAGACTGTTATCCTCATCTTTGTTGTAATATTCACAACGTTTCGGCCTTCTTCAGGTGATATATGTTGGAATTTCTAACCAAACCCTTTACTTAGTCCACAAAACTGAAATATCGATGGCATGTGAAACTAGAACAATATACCCCCATGGACTAAATAAAAGGTTTGGTTTGAAATTCCAATGTATATCACCTGAAGAAGGCCAGAGTGTACAACAGCCGAAACGTTGTGAATATGACAACAAAGATAAAGACAATATTAAAATGATACAAAAAGTTAAAACACATCTCAGAAATATAAATTAGCCTTGGTAACCATTACCCCCACGTGGAGGTGCCTTTTAGTTATTTAATAAGCCAAACGCAACATAAGAGCAAAAGTTCAGGAATATATATCACCTGAAGAAGGCCGAAACGTTGTGAATATTACAAAAAAGATGAGGATAACAGTCTGAAAAAAAATGTAAATAGTGTAAATAGTTACAATAACTCATCTCAGAAATATAGACAGATCCTGAAGAAGTCTGGAGTGTCAATTGTTGTATTGTTGTGTTATATTTAACAATATATGTTTGTGTGTGTGTGTATGTATATATATATATATATATATATATATGGTGGACTCTCCTATCCTGAACAATAAATGAGTGTCAGCACAGTAATAAAATTAACTACAACAACAGTAAAGAGTTAATTTAACTGAATTTGGAACAAGGTGACAAATTTGGGACACTTAGTGAGAATCAAACTCATAATAGTATCAAGATAGCTTAGTTGCGCCTGGAATAAGGCTATAAGATTGGAGGTACCCAATGAGGATCAAATTCACTAGAACAATATTGATTTGCATAAATAGCTTGTTAAACATTACTTTACAATGGAGCATTTTGCTTTTGTTTATTTAACAAGCTCAACATGGCACAAGGTTACAAATTAAAGTGGAGGTCATAACAACCTTACCTGCCAGTAAGCAATAAAAAGTCGTTATCTCCAGTTAACTCAGACAGGTACCAATAAGAATTTTAACAATGCACATTCCACTCTCATTAAAAAAAAGAACATAATTCTATACATTGAAAGTATTTTGAGGGATTACTAATAAATATTTTACCAACTATAAACACGCGTCAAAAACACTATATTACATGACCAACCTTTACTGCAATATTTACACACAGATATGCTTGAAATTTCACAGCCCAACCAATTTTCAAAAATAAATATTTTAATGAACAAACATCAATTTTTTTTATTGTCAGGGTAGAAGGTTCATCACTTCTTGTGTGTGTGTGTGTGTGTGTTCAGAGATTGTATCTCTGATATTAATAATAAACTCACTACATATATTGGTTTTACTGTAACCACACTCTCCCATCACCTTTCTGATCTTAGTTCTATTAAACAACATTTCTTAGAAAAACCTAATATTAGATATTAGACAGATATTAGTTGATAACAATAATACTCAAACATACACACAGTAAAAAGAACCTTCAGATATAGACCATTTATATTAAAACAAAGCAACCAACACTCAACAAAGTTACATTTCAAACTAGTCACAACATATTACATTGCATCTAAACTTATGGTTCTCTTGTTAATATTTTGTTCTCTCACATGTTACGTCATAAAACTGCATCACAAATTTACAACCTGTGTATGCTATTCTGTGACCATTATCATTGCATAGAAAACTTCTATGTAAACATAACAAGATATCATCTTTGATGGTGAATATCTTTGTTGAAATGTTCATATAAACCACTCTGATAATGGCTCATGGGAGCCAAAACCTTAGATCAAGGAACAGCACAATAAAATTATCCAAATGTTGGTCAGTTTTTGTTTTTATTTTTTCCTGAAATTAAAGCAACTATATGAAGCTTAGAATGGCTCATGATCAAACATAATAGACATTTGTTGTCTGTTATATTTAACAATATATGTTTGTGTGTGTGTATATATATATATATATATATATATATATATATATATATATATATATATAGTGGACTCTCCTATCCTGAACAATAAATGAGTGTCAGCACTGGATGGTGCAATCCGTTTTACACTTAGGCATGATAGCAGGGGCTATCATGGAGAAAATCATGCAGCACCTTCTTTGGAAGCTTATATCCATCCAGTCTCACAACATAATCAATTGCATCTTTGCCAGAATGGTTTCAATGCCTCTGATGTTACATTTCTTTAGTATTGCACTACATATATATATATATATATATATATAGATATATATATATAGTTGGATTGATGTGAGTTTGTGACCGTGGGTTTCACGCTTTTGCGATCATCAGTTTGTCTGATGATCGCAAAAGCGTGAAACCCAGGGTCACAAACTCACATCAATCCAACCAAATATGTTAGCTCTATCTCTGATATTGAGCACTTTCTAATAAGTAGCGCGTATATAATATATATATATATATATATTCTTATGTGTGTATATATATATTCTTGTGTGTGTGTGTGTATATATATATTTATATTCTTATATGCGTGTGTGTGTGTATATATATATATATATATATATTCTTATATGTGTGTGTGTATATACATATATATATTCTTATATATATTCTTATGTGTGTATATATATATATATTCTTATATATATTCTTATGTGTGTATATATATATATATTCTTATATATATTCTTATGTGTGTATATATATATATATTCTTATATGTGTGTGTGTGTGTGTGTATATATATATATATATTCTTATATGTGTGTATATATATATATTCTTATATGTGTGTATATATATATATTCTTATATGTGTGTGTGTGTGTGTATATATATATATATATATATATATATATATATATATATTCTTATATGTGTGTGTGTGTGTGTATATATATATATTCTTTTGTATATATATATATATGTTGTCTATTTAATACATGGGTATGCACTAAAAAAAAAAAAAAAAAAAAAAAAAAAAAAAAAAAAAAAATCGGGGTCAGACTATAACCTTGTGCCAGACTAAACTAAGATTAACCTGGCACAAGGGCACATACAAAATAAATTGAATCTTCCATGCATTTTGATTAGCCATGACATTTAACCAAGAAAAACAATCAACAATCAATATTGTTAATGGACTATTAGAAATGTCCAAACAATTTGTTAACCACCACAGGCACATTCATGCATTTATTGTGTTCATATGATGGTAATTGTATCAATTGGAACAGTAAATATCATATATGCAGCTTATCTATTTTTATCTGAAACAATAGAAGCCTAGTGATTACAGTCTTCAATAATCCAAGCAGTTCTTCTTGAAGCCAATAGAATGATTTCATATCATATATTTGCAAGGATTAGTCTTTGATAAAAAAAATTTTAAAAAATCATCCAAAAAGAAAGGCTAATATAAAAATAAAAAATATATCATTAAAATGTTCATGCAACTAAACCTATTTAAAAAAAATAAATAAAAATAAAAAAAGATCACTTCATTAAATGTACACAACAAGCTTACAAAATCATTACTATACCAACTCTTTTCTTGGATTTGAACCAAAAAGAAGCATTTTTCTTTTTCACTGCATTTAAAATTCTTTAAAAAAAATCATCTGAATATAAATGTATACTGTATGTTATACTGAACATAAATACGGCATCTTACATCATGTCTATTGTATATTATACTGAACATAAATATTATATATTACGGCATGCGTATTGAATCTTATGTTGAACGTAAATACTGTATCGCATGGTATGTGTATCTTATGTATTGTATATTATACTAAATGTAAATACTGCATCTTATGGTATGTATATCTAATACTGAACATAAAGACTGTATCTTACAGCATGTATACCGAATCTGATACTGAATATTAATATCTCATAGCATATATCTTGCATATAGAACAGACTGCTCCAGTATTATAATATGGTGTGTGTGCATATATATATATATATATATATATATATATTCAAGCATGTTTGATTGGATATCAATTACATTTTTTTTTTTTTTGTCTTAACAATTCACCCCTGAAGATAATCATGGACGAAATCGAAAATACTTGGGGAAAATAAAAGGAACGAGGAAGAACTATGGCACCTTTCTTAATCAGTTTAACAGCATTAAGAAATTGATCTGCGAATTTGAGGGTTAAAATGAAATAAATAGACATAATATATCTAGATTATTCAGCCAAACATGCCTGAATGAAGATATGCTGCCCAAATTTATATATATATATATATATATATATATATATATATATATATATATTAGTGTGTGTATGTGTTCATGTGATAGGATAGGATAAAGAACAAATAGGAAACATTTATAAATCTAACATGTTTTGCTCTTATTAAAGCTTCATCAGAGAATGAGATATAGAGAAAAAGAAGCACTTGTGTGGTTGATATATACATATATGTATGTCTGATAAGATAAAGAACAAATAGGAAATGCTTTTAAATCTAACATGTTTCACTTTTATTAGGTTGGTGCAAAAATAATGTTTTCTCACATAGTAACATATGTGAGAAAACAACATTATTTTTGCACCAACCTAATATTAAAGCTTCATCAGAAAATGAGATATAGAGAAAAAGAAGAACTTGTGTGGTTAATATATACATATATGTATGTGTGATAAGATAAAGAACAAATAGGAAACATTTATAAATCTAACATGTTTTGCTCTTATTAAAGCTTCATCAGAGAATGATATATGGAAAACAAAATTTTGTATTGTTTACTTTTCATTTGTCCAGTCACATCCATGTGTATAGTTTATATTAGGTTGGTGCAAAAATAATGACGTAATAATGTCGTTTTTTGACGTTAAAAAATACGTCAAAAAACAACATTATTACATCATTATTTTTGCACCAACATAATACATGTATGTGTATCATAATTCTTGTTTGTCTAAGCATGTTTCCTATTTGTTCTTTATGCTATCATTGTCAGATTCTGATCTGTATTTGATTCCAATCCATATATATATATATATATATATATATATATATATATATATATATATATATATATATAATCTCTAAAGAAGTAATGGATTTTTTCATTATTAATCCTACAGCTTTTATTTATTAATCCAGCAGATTTTTATCACTTTATTAGTTATTATTAGTGAAGAACCATATTTTAGTAAGCGCTTAGTTTATTTCAAACAGTCAGCTCTAACAATGATTTTTTACAAAAGGTATGCAGGTTCAAATCCTGGCAGAGGGTGCATATTCATTTTTTAATAATATTTCTCAAATATTCAGGCTAGTAGAAAAAAATAAATATACTGTTTAAAATAAATGGAATGTCTATTTAAATATGGGTATCCACTAATAACAATGTTTAAAGTGATAAAAATTTGTCCAATTATTAAATTAAAAAATCCATTACTTCTTTAGAAATTGCTTTGTTTACATTTCAACATTAAGCAGGATTGCGGTTAAAGGCAGTATTCGGCCTTGCTTAATCAATGACGCCCTTTGTGAGCAAGTCAGTTAAAAGTACATCAGATCTATTGACGGTTTCCTCTGCAAAGGGGAATGCAGGTTTAAATCCTGCTGGTGGGTGAATATTTTTAATAAGATTTCTCAAATATTCAGGCCAGTAGACAAAAATAAGTATATTGCTTAAAATAAACTGAACGTCTACTCAAATAAGTATTCACTAATAATAACATTTAAAGTGAGATATAGATTATATATATATAATTAATTTTTATTTACACTCGCTCTATCTCTGATATTGAGCACTTTATCCCATAAATATAGCACACCTTAAGAGTATATTTCTTCATATATATATATATATATATATATATATATATATATATATAATTATTATTATATTTTACATTACTACACAAAAATTTCCATGTTTGGAAATTTAAAATTCTCTCTCATCAAGCGAGGTTAGATAACTTATAAAAATGATTTACTTGAGAAATCAAAAACAATTTATACACACACACACACTATATTTGATGGCATATAAAGCAAACTTTTTTTTTTTACTAAAAATATCTTTTAAAATTCCCCTGCGTCTTATATGCCATATGTAGGTTTAAAATCTGCGATAACCAAAATTAGATACCTGGCAACTCCTAATAATTTAGACTTTGGAGTAACTTTCATATACCTATTGTCATTATTTAAAAGGCTATTATGCTAATTAAAAGTGTTATCATTGATAATATTCATTATATTAATTTCATCACATTTAATATTAGTACTTTGTTTCACTAAAATTATATGTAATAAATTCAAATTATATACAATCAGAATTTTTATTTTATTTTTTTTTATATCCTAATTATTCCAATAAGACGTTTACAATACACAGGTTATACAGATCCTATAAAGAATATAATAAAGTTTTATAGACACATGCTCTTTTTTTCCTATTATTTTTCATTTAATTGTAATCATGGCTTGTTTAACCAAAATAATACCTCATAAATATAGCCTAGGCTGTAGGCATTTACTAATAATTTTACTAATTACTAATTTTTTTTTGATTTGCTCTGCTGAAATTAGGATGTGTCTTATACACCCGTGCATCTTATATGGCATCAAATACAGTATATATATATATATATATATATATATGAATATATGAATGGAAAGACGAGAGGAAAAAATAAATTTGACAACAATTTTGATCTAAAAAATTCCAGAAAGTAACTTAGAAGGAAAATCCTTCAGAGTGCTGCCATCGAACATTGTCAAAATATCAAGCTACATCCATTTTTTTCTCAATCTCACCTTTCCTGAAGGAATTACTACTTTCCCAAGCCAACATACACAACAAATGTGTTAAAAAATCAAAGGTGTTTTTAGGTGTTGTTAATTTCTATGTTCAACTGTTTAATATATCATCGTTGCTGGCAGGACTTGTTGCCAAGTATTGGGATGCTTATCAACATTTCCTTCTATGTGAAATGAGTCCCCTGAACAGACGTCTACAGCCACTGCATTGCAGAGTAGGATGGTTCAGGGGAGAGAGAGAGCTCCAGCTTTTCTTTGGGATCTCTTCATCTTCTATTTGTCTTCTGGCATTTTTGGAGGATGTTGTTTTTTCATGGACTGCTGTTCTCCACTTTCTGCAGCAAGGCATTCTTGAGCTGATCCTTAAATCAATGACAAGGGGCTCCACATGGTCTCTTGATAGAGGCAACCTTCAAGAAGATCTGTTTGGGTAGGCAGATATCTAGCATTCAGGCAAGGTGTCCAGCCCATCAAAGTTGGTGGCAAGTCATCGCAGGTTCTAGGCTCTCCATCTTTGCACAGTGGTTTATATATATATATATATATATATATATATATATATATATATAAGGTTGGTGCAAAAATAATGTCGTTTTCTCACATAGTAACATATGTGAGAAAACGACAT
This sequence comes from Acanthosepion lycidas, assembly GCA_963932145.1. Taxonomy (NCBI): domain Eukaryota; kingdom Metazoa; phylum Mollusca; class Cephalopoda; order Sepiida; family Sepiidae; genus Acanthosepion; species Acanthosepion lycidas. Next base: position 24,009,586 of record OZ010612.1, read on the forward strand.
TATTTTTGCACCAACCTAATATATATGCATATATATATATATATATATATGCATGTGTATGTGTTAGTGAATATATATAATATCCAACATCGATAACACAGCTTTGAGTTTCATGCAGTTCTTGCAATCTTCAGGTGCAAATATAATCTGATTATATTTGCCCCTGAAAATTGCAAGAACTGCATGAAACCAAATCATGCTTTCAACATTGGATATTATGTATATTCACTGATATATACTTATAGCTCTGTTTCACAACATTGAGCACTGTATTTCTCTCTCTCTCTCTATATATATATATATATATATTTATATTAAATAGCTCTGTTATTTAACATTGAGCATTTTTTTTCTTACACTATAGATTATTTAAATGTATTTGTATACAAATGCTTGTGCATATACCTACCTATATTCATCCAGTCGGTGTTATATATGAGAGAGAGAGAGATAAAAAGTTACCAAGATTGCTAAAGTTAGAAGACCTGATCTTCACTATGTCAGATACAGAATAATTTGGTATGGCAAGGGGGGGAGGGGGTCATATTTTGAGCTAAGAGAAAAAAAAAAAAAAACAAACAAAAGTAAGAGTGTATCTGATGTCCCAAAATAATATATCATGTAAAACTAATCCTGTTCAAAATTTTCCACTCAGAAATAATTCTACATGAATTATTAATGGCTGACCTTCCCAGATCAGAAATTCTTTTCAGCAATTGTGTCTCATACCAAAAAAAGTTATTTTGATTGGGTAATTTCTAATACATTCCAATACTTTTTTAGCTGTATTATTTTTTTTTTTTTTTTTTTTTTTTAGGGGAGAGGTAGAGCTGAGCGAGTCCATTTGCAAATAATAGACAAAATCATGAAATGGCAAAATCTG
>OZ010612.1:24015468-24170468 GCA_963932145.1 Acanthosepion lycidas
ATATTACCATTACTATTTAATATCACTAACAAAATCAGTGTATATTAATTAACATTACAGAAAAAAGGCATATCAGATAAATGATATACATAATTAATTGTTTCATTCAGGTATTTTAAACCAGGATGATATTCATTATGGTCCAGATGTTTAAATAGTCAGGTGGCTAACACAATCCTGTCAGCCATTGCGAATCAATATTTCATTGAAACAAAATCGTCCGATAGAATTTCCTTGGAATGAAAAATAAAAATGAATGTTTGTCAACAACATTAAAACAATGAAAGGTATTGTATTATTAAAATGTCATTATGTCAGATTCAGATTTAGAATTTAATGAAATAGAATCAAATTGAAATGTATACAATGGCAGTACAAATAATAATAATACAAACATTAGTTTAAGGGATGATACAATAAGAGCCAATAGAAATTCTATATTTTTTTCTATCTTATGTAAATGAGACTGCCATATTAACTTTGATGGTCCCATTTTTGGGACAGTAGGTATTGATATATTATTAGTAGAAACCTATGACTCGTATCATATTTTTATAACTACTACTGGATTTATTTCATTCATTCACTTTCTACAGCTTATCAACCCTTTAAAGTCAGAATATATTTTTTAGATTGTAAGAAGTTTTTGTGATAATGATTTAGTGATACAATTTTTATTAATTAACCCATATCTGGGGGAGAAGAGGTGAATTCATATCTAATTACAATGTGATAAACAAAAAAAAATAATGTGAGTATAATGTGGGAGATCAATAGAATATTGCAATCAACATATAAACTGATCTCTCACTGTGTGGCCATGTTAATTTTTATGCATTTATATTCCAGATAATAAAAATAAATCGGACATGCCTGGGTAGCTGATCAGTATTCAATTGATTTATTTTCTATGGCTTATGAATCCTTTGCAGGTTATTTAAAGCCAGAAAATATTTTTTTTTAGACTGTATGGATTTTTTTTAATTTTGGGGGGTTATAATAACAATTTAGTGATACAAGTCTTACTAATTAACCCATAGCTGGGAGGAAGAGGTGGCTTCATATCTTTCCCAAGGGTATTTGCATGTAAGAACCCCAGTGGGAATTGGAACTCAGTTATCCAATTAACAATACCAAGCTATTATCCATTACATGACCTGCAAGCTTATAGCACCTGGTATTCCCAAGCAATCACCCATCTAGCTACTGACTGAGCTTGATGCTGCTTAACTTTGGAGACTATACGGGAACCTGTGTTTCGATGTGATATGGTCGTAAACTGAATTGTTTTTCGTGGGCATTAATGGGTTAAAATACATCCACAAACATTTTTTTTAATACTAATGTTCAGCCAAGAGCCACTCAAGGCAGTGATTACTCTGTGGTGTTGTATGAGTATAACAAAACACAAGAAGTGAAGTTGCTATCAGAGGATGGATATCGCACAGAAACAAAGAAAAAACTGCTGGATTGCTAACAAATTTTATGTTTTTTTTAAAAAAAAAAAAAAAAAGCACTACAAGTAAATACCAGTAATATAGTCAAATTCTAGTTTGCAGGTAATTTCAGTAAAGTTTCAGGTAACAATCTGCTTTTAGATTTAATTCAAGTTTCCTTTGTCAGGAAAAGCATTAAATGTAAGTTGACAGGATGTCAATATTTTTGCTGTTATCCCCCTCCTTTCTACGTCAATGAAGTTGCCACCTATCACACGGAGGATCAAATAAGTCAGCTCTTCCGATTGAGGTTGAAAATTATTGCAGTTGTTTATATAATTACGTCTGATCAAAAAGAAACCTAAATGTATGTATTATTTCCCATTATCATCAGTTCTGTTTTGACTTGAAGGCACATTTGAAGGCACACTCTCATTATCAATATAACTACTCGTTTCCAAACAAGCCAAATTGTTCAGGCTCATTTGTGTTTCTTCAACAGCCACACAGCCAACCTGTGATTCATATAGCAATCCTGCTGAGCTGACCATAGTTACAATTTAATAGTGTCACTCAAGAGACTCGTATATTGTTTTGAATTTAGAGTTAACCTTCTCCTATACTTGCAGCCAACCATGGCTGCCCTGCTATTTATATTTTTATATAGCTAGGAGAAGATTCCTATCTTCCCCAAGATTATCAGTGCTAAAGTGAAAGTAACAAAATCAACTAAAATTTGAATTTGATTTAACAATTTCTTGTTCTAAGTTTCAACTGGTGTTCTCCAGAAACCTAGGGTTCCGTAAGAAACAGTGATAAATAGGCTAATGCATTTTGGAGGAATTTTTGTTTAATTTTAGATTCATAATTTTACTATATACATACAGTATACTGTTGGGAAATCCTTGGTTATTATAATAAAGGCTTCAACTTCTTATATTATTTAAAATTATAATAACCATAGGGAATGTATTTAGCAGCATTAATATGGCGTCAATATGAAGCTGACTTCACTGGACCTATACAGATTCATGTAACCTTAAATGACTCATATGTACAGTGTCCATATATTATGTTTACCATGTGAACTATGATAAAAATATAAAAGAGATCAATATTAATAATTGTATATAATAATTTTTATGCAGGGGTTCACCCAGACATGAAAATTATTTCAAGGGTTCCACAAGGGGAAAAAGGTTGAGAAATGCTAGTCTATTCTATTTTCAGTTTCCTTCTCACCTATACTAAAATCCTTGGTTATTATAATAAAATATAAAAGAGATAGATATTAATAATTGTATATAATCATTTTTATGCAGGGTTTCCCTGAAACATGAAAACTGTTTCAAGGGTTCCACAAGAGTAAAAAGGTTGAGAAATGCTTCCACCATCTTCTCATCCGTTATTTTCTACTAAGCAACTGAAATGTATTAGGAGTGGGTATAAATGTTCTCGCCTTGACCCACTTCCTAAAACATGACCAAATAATCAATCTGAATTTATTATCCTTTGTCAGGCTGAAGAATTTTCAGCACTAACTTGTATAGATTGTTAAGACTTCATTTACCAACTAGGTATATTTCAATTTCCTGTCTATTCAGCAGTGGATATACAGTTCCCTTACAATTAATATCTATTTCTGGACTAGCTTGCCAAATTCTTAAAGCTAGCTTGTGGGATAGGCAATGAATTTTACTTTTCTAATTGGTTGAATAGTTCTAATGTAACTCTTGATGAAAAAGCACTAACCGAATATTTTCAAAACAAGGCCAGAAGTTCTGCAAGAGAATGACAACAGAATTAGTGATCATTCCAAATATCTTCAATTGAACTAATCATCCTTCCATCAGTTTGTGATGCCAAAAGGAGGCAGTATGTTAGCTGACCAAAATGTTTGTTTGGTTAAATGAAATATAAAAGAAACCTTCTTTTGGTCTAATTATTTTATTTCTTTTCTTTATAATTCTTGACAATAGCTTAGGTCAAAAAAGGCGGTTTGGTTTATGAAGTAAAGATATTTTTCCCAACATTAATGTTACTGAATAATATATCAAGATGTACAAAAAAAAAAAAAAAAAAAAAAAAAAAAAAAACCTTTAGCTCATTAAGCAAAAATAAAAGACTTTTTTTTTTCCAACATTAACATTATTAAACAGCTATTTTGTCCCTATCTTCTGACATCTGTCAGCCAACATCATAATTATATACTTTCAGAATTTATTTTTCTCAGCAGTGAACTGCTCTGTCTTTTGTAGTTTTTTCAAGATATTTGTCCTTCCATTAAGACAATTCTGCAAAAACTCAAGTCAACGACTGGCCTACATCTGCAAAGACTCAATTCAAGGTGCAAGATCTAATAAATATGGTTGATGAGTGAAAACTTTAAAACCAATTTGAACGAATTTTGTCAGGTTATCAAAGGGTCTAACATTATCCTGATAGATTATGACCTTTCTCTTAGTTAACTCCAGACATTTTTTCATCTTCTACTGACATGAACCTGGTTTAATTGGAACAGTATTTGTTTGAGTCAATCTTTTGGTAAACTGAAAGGAATTGATAAGAGAGGAAATAACGAGTAATAAAGGGATTGTCAGTAGTCAGGAATTAATGCAAGCATTGCTGATAGAATAGAGGCATTATATATATATATATATATATATATATATATATATATATATATGACATTTTTATTAGTGTTTTACAATACAAATGCATTGTAAATTATTTATTATAGTAATTCATTACAAAATAAAAGGTGTTGTCAATGGTCAGTAACCAATTGTTATTCACACAACATATTTCACTTAAATTCTCACAGCCTTTAGTACAACCACTTGTAATATTAAGTAAATCCCAAACAATGAATTTAAAGTAGACAAACTCCAGGAACTTTACAATTTTTATATTATCTTCCTGTTCACATTTTCACTTTAATTGTAAAAAAACAAATTTCAGAGTTTCAGCTGTGATACAGCTGTTCAAATGAATGGCAACCTTAGAATTACAATGGCTACCCCTGCCTGACTTAGCCACAGACAAACCCAAGAATAAATAACTCATAAGTTTTATTTAATATTGGTCCCAAAGCATGAGTAGAGATTAAGGCATTTCAAACATTCCAAAGTGAAAGCTTTCAAATGAAAAAATACTTTACTTAATAAGGGAAGAAAAAATAAAAATTGTTCTGTTCAGTAAGAATGAATTTTATTAATTATTTTTGTTAATCTCTTATTGTGCCTAATAAGATCTATGGTACGAATGAATCTTCTATCCATCACATAACTATTATTACAGTCTATATTGTTATAATTCTTCTATTTTATTATTAGTTATTGTTGTTAATCTCTTAGTAAAGGCCTCCATCAGTCAGGGTTGACCATGGGTAGCATCCTAGTTGTCAGCTTGGCTAGAGCATCAACTTTTGTGACTGTAGAGGCTGATGTGGGAGTGACAATCTCTCTTGCAGAGGTCACATGTGTGTTCTGTCTAGTCTGTTGGAGCTGTCAGTTTGCTTTCTGCAGGCCTGTGTTTCCTTGGTGATTTGTGTCAGCTTCTCCTCCCCTGACTTGAGATGCTTGGTCAGGGTTCCACTCCATTTGGATTGTATGGCTGCCAGGCTCTTCCAGGACTCTGTGTTGATGTCCACAGCTTTCATGTCGTGCCTCATGACATTGAGGTACCGCAGCTGTGGCTGCTTGGTGGGTCTCCTTCCAGAGGCCAGCTCTAACCTCTTATTGTGCCTAATAAGATTTACAGTAAGAATGTATCTTCTACCCATCACATAACCTTTATTACAGTCTATATTGTTATAATTGTTCTATTTTATTATTAGTTATTGTTATTAATCTCTTATTGTGCCTAATAAGATCTATGGTAGGAACGAATCTTCTATCCGTCACATAACTTTTATTACAGTCTATATTGTTATAATTGTTCTATTTTATTATTAGTTATTGTTGTTAATCTCTTATTGCGCCCAACAATTAGACTTTGCCATAGATAAGAAAACATAGCAGTAAAAAGTAAAGCAGGATTCAAAGTTAATTTAATATTATCTTTTATTCTTTGTTTATATTTTGATAAAATGTCTTTATATTCAAAAAAAAATTCAAGGATAGATATTGCTGATTATGTATTGTATATAGAGAAAAGATTTGTCATCAACCCCCATAGAATTAAATCAAGATGATAGAAAACACCGCAGAAAGATATATATGGGTCATTCCAGCTCAAATCCACCAACACCCACAAGTGACCATTTCAGAAAAAATTTAACGATGTTAAAAAAGGCAAAAAATTCATCTAGTAATTTTAAAGCAGTAATATTGACATTCATATAAAGGAATTAATATGGTAACTGCAGAGAAATAATTGGATTACACACAACAGGAAAATTAATTTTAATGCTGTATTTGACATGACCAGTAGATGAGAAGCTCTCAATGTGGACAGTGTCTTTTTGTATTTTGGACATTTTCAAATCTATATAAAAATAAAAAACCATAAGACATAACTAAGGTGTTTATATTTGTGTAATCTACAGTAAATATTAACTATTGTCACCAAGTTTCAAAGCTGTATATACAATATCCTTGAATGGGTGAATATCAGAAATCTGTTGAAAGCCTTATTTTGCAAAGTGCAAAAAAATGAAGTGAAATTTCAAGTCTGATTTTAAAACTATCACATGATACAAATCTAATATTTGGGATTTATCCATAAATTTGATCAAGGAACACCTGTGTATTTTCTGAGAGGGTCACCTATGACCATTGGTTGATTTGAGATAAAATGATTTTATATATATAGATTAGGTTGGTGCAAAAATAATGACGTAATAATGTCATTTTTTGACGTTAAAAAATACGTCAAAAAATGACATTATTACGTCATTATTTTTGCACCAACCTAATATATGAAAAAATTCTCAAACTTAACCTGTAGAAAAAGACAATATTTATAAATGTAAAAGACAATAGGAAAACTGTAATAATAGCTGACACGTTTCGTCCAATGTGGACTTTTTCATTTAATTAATAAATTCATTTTGTTTTTGTCTTGAAAAAGTTCACATTGGACAAAACGCATCGGCTACTATTACAATTTTCCTATTGTCTTTTACATTGTGTGTGTGTGTGTGTGTGTGTGTGTGTGTGTGTGTGTGTGTGTGTGTGTGTATCTATTAATGAGAAACACTGACCTTGCAACCACAGTTTCTGCCAAAAAGGCTTCTTCAGGCAACAAGTCATCTTATATATTAATTTGCTCTACTTTTTCATTCTATCAACACAGTATTGAGCACTCTTTTAATTTGGCCATTCTTTGCTTTTTTTTTTTTGGTGAATATTATTTTCAACAAAAATCAAATTATATATATATATATATATATATATATATATATATGAAGAAATACAGTTTTAAGGCATGCAATATTTATAGGATAAAGTGCTCAATATCAGAGATAGAGTGTATGTAAATATAAAAGTGAACATTGAAGTCAACACTCAAAGGCGACAGACTGTTTCATGCTATACCCAATCATCAGGCCTGATGATTGCATCTAGCATGAAACAGTCTGTCGCCTCTGAGCATTGTCTTCAATGTTCACCTATATATATATATATATATATATATATATAGGTACATGGGTACTTCGCTGTAGTATCATGGTTAACAAGTTTATCTCACTCAATCAATTATGGCCGAGTAGCGAGTTCAGTACTCACTAGGTGCTCCATACTTGTGGCCTTGTGACATACATAGGCTACACTAAGTAAATTGCTATAAATATAGGTAGATAAATAAGTTATAGCCTAATGAATAAAAAAAGCATTTACTTTACATAACAAATATTTTTCAACATAATCTCCAATGTTTCACCAATAATTATATTCAGGGAATATTTGTCAACATAAGAAAAGTTCAAAGGACTTATCTTGTGAGCGATTTTAAGTTTTGCATATTCACTGTTTGTTATCATCAGATAACTCTACTGATCTGACTTTGAAAAGTGGTGTATATGTGAAACTAAAAATTGGTCAAAAGATAAATCTATTGAACATTTGTCGTTTCTATTTTTCTTATTGAGCATTTTCTTTACAAAAATCCACTCACTTTTAAAAGCCTTAAATTCTAGTAATTTAAGGTGTTTTCTTAGGTATTAACGATTCATATTATTATTGCTATTGCTACTACTACTATTATTACTACTAATACATATTATTATTACTACTACTACTATACTGAAAGTTAATAACTGTGCCAAGCTATAGACTTCTTGATTTACCCTCATACATAAGTAGAGAAAGAAATTCATTTGGAGCAATCTTTTCATATAAAGAAATCTAAATACTTTACTGTTTAAGAAGAAAAAGAGAAAAAAAAACCCTCTTTCATGCTTTCATGAGAGCTATTATTTATTCATAGCTAGGTTAATTACAGACCGACTCTTAAATCCACTGACCCCTCTTGACTTTTAACCATATACATGAGTAATAACATTCACAGCTGTTCAAGATCAGGAATTCTTCATATTTCTTTCTTTCTCATTCTATGAATGAAGCAAAGTAACCATATAAATACTAGCTGAGTAAATAAAAAATAGACAGATTAAATTCTTTTTTAGGGGGGGTACAACTTGGTAAAAATCATCCTTCTTTGAACATTGTGGACTGGTGCTACAGAATCACAAACAAGAACTGTGCCAAATAACAAACTATATCGCTTCAGGACTAGCAACAGCGGCAACAACTAAAATGGATAGCACATGTAACTTGAAGAGAAAGTAATCAAGATGTTGACATCCCACACTACTTCAAACAAAAAGTCAGGAAGGAAAGCCCCACGACAATTGGAAAGAGCAATAAAAGCTACAGGACTTGGGAAAATCTGTTTTTCTGAAAAATTGATTCAAGAGAAATATTTTATAAATTTCAACTGAAAGTAGAACTGGCCTTTCGGTCAATGAATGTCAAATGTTTCTTTGTAGGGAAGCAGTTAATATCAATACTGGAAAAACTGATAGCATCTACTAGACTAGGAAAATCTGTTTTCCTGAAAAATTGATTTAAGAGAATGATTTTATAAAGTTCAACCAAAAACTGTACTGGCTGCTCGGTCAATAAATGCCAAATGTTTCCTTATAGGGAAACGGCTAAATTTGATCAAGGAAAACGTGTATTTTCCCAGATTTTTCTGAGGGGGTCACCTATGGCCATTGGTTGATTTGAGATAAAATGATTATATATGTATGTAGTGTGTACCTATCTATGAGGAACACTGACCTTGCAACAATGGTTTCTGCTGAAAAGCTTCTTCAGACAACAATCTCCATTTTTTTTTTAATAATTTCTTAATTTCATGTTTAAATTGTCTCTTTTATGACTTTGCGTTCGTTTATTTTTTCATAAATATTGTCATCTTTAAGAAGGACTTTCATTTTTTTTTAGCATGTAAATCCATAATTATAATGCCACCAGATTTCTCCAGTTCATTGACTCTATATCATCTTTCATTACAGTTAACACTATCTGAAAGAATTAAGCGTCAAGTGATGGGATTTTTAACACAGGGTCAAATAAAAGAGGAGGTTTAACAGGTAGTGCAAGAGACATGGAGAGGTTTTAGAGGCTATAATGGCAATTTGGAGTCCAGCTATGTGACAGAATAATGCAACATCTGATTTCACCAACTCAAGGTGACAAAATGTGCGTGGAAATTCGTTAACCCTATAATATCTAAACTCACAGCTGTATACAAGCATTTCCGAATACCAATGGTGGAAGAAGGCTTTGGCAAAGATTATCCTTCTTTGAAGATTGAGGACTGGCACTACTGAATCACAAAGAATTGTACCAAATAACATAAACCACATAACTTGAGGACTACCAACATCAGCAACAACTAAAATGCATAGTACATGTAATGCAAAGACAAAATGATGACATAATCAAGGTGTTGACATTCCACACTACTTCAAACAAAAGGTTAGGAAGAAAACCCCCATCAATACTGAAAAGGGCAATAGCAGTTAATTAAGTCTATATCACATTGAAACACAGGTTCCCATACAAACGCCAAAATTAAGCAACAGTCTGGTCAGTAGCTAGGTGGGTTACCGTTTGGGAACACCAGATGCAGTAAGCTTGCATGTGCAGGCAGTGTAATGGATAATGACTCTGAATTTTTGATCAGAGAGTCCAGTTTCAGTTCAGTTTGTTATATTTACTTACATGCAAATACCCTTGGAAAAGGTATGAATTCAACTCTTCTCTCCCCAACTATGGGTTAATTAGTAAGACGGGTATCACTAAATCATTATCTATAAAAAAAAAATTCATACAATCTAAAACTATTTTCTGGCTTTAAATAACCTGCAAAGGGTTGATAAGCTGTAGAAAATGAATGACTCAATCAAATATGATAGCAGCTACTGAACTGGAGAAATCTGGTAGAATTATAATTATGTATTTGCACACTAAAAAAAATGTAAGTCCTTCTTAAAGATGACAATATTTATGAAAAAATAAACAAATGCAAAGTCATAAAAGACAGAACAATTTAAATATGAAATTAAGAAATTATTTTAAAAAAGGGAGACAGTTCCTGGTTAAAAGTCATCAACAGACCCTGGAAAACACCCATACTCTATGGATTACCAAAAATGCATAACCAAATACATGATTATACTTTTGCACAAGTTTCATTAATTTTTCTTCTGTTCGAATAATTTTATTCTATTCTGGACATAAATTATGTAGCTGTTATTATTTGCCATGTTTGTATATTTGGGCAGCAATCCTTCTTTTATACAAGTTTCATTAAAAACAACTGACATGGTACTACAGTTAATAGAGAAGCACAAATATTGGATTTCATTTTTAGTTCTTATTACTTGTCATAAAACAAGGAAATTTTTTAATGTTGTAATGTTGCATTCCTTGTGGGTTGCCAGGTCATGTAATTTAATAATCGTATATTAGGGTAGCCAACTTTCTTTTATACATGTTTCACTGAATGTGACTGATAAGGAAAGCTTTTATAAATTTGTTTTATTCAGTTTTTCTCGTGTTCATCCATTTTCACTTTTATGAAGAGTCTCATAAGAACTTTAGGAAAAGCCGGATAAAAGAAAAACTTTAGGAAAAGCCGGATAAAAGAAAAACTTTAGGAAAAGCCGGATAAAAGAAAAACTTTAGGAAAAGCCGGATAAAAGAAAAACTTTAGGAAAAGCCGGATAAAAGAAAAACTTTAGGAAAAGCCGGATAAAAGAAAAACTTTGAAAAATTTTTGTTGCCTTGTTTGAGTAGACAACTCATTTATTTTAACAGTGTTTATTAAATCTACAGCCTATGCACCCAAGAAAATTTAATAAAAGAAAATGTGCTCTCAGACTGGGTTCAAATCTGCAGACTCAGACTGGGTTCAAATCTGCAGACTCAGACTGGGTTCAAATCTGCAGACTCAGACTGGGTTCAAATCTGCAGACTCAGACTGGGTTCAAATCTGCAGACTCAGACTGGGTTCAAATCTGCAGACTCAGACTGGGTTCAAATCTGCAGACTCAGACTGGGTTCAAATCTGCAGACTCAGACTGGGTTCAAATCTGCAGACTCAGACTGGGTTCAAATCTGCAGACTCAGACTGGGTTCAAATCTGCAGACTCAGACTGGGTTCAAATCTGCAGACTCAGACTGGGTTCAAATCTGCAGACTCAGCCTAGGAGTAGGACAATTCTGAATTCAAAATAAGGAGGATGACACTCCCTAATCTTTTCCAAGAAAAAAGAGGTTAGGTTAAGGATTTAAACCTTGCTGATGATACCATATAACCTAGTACAACCTGTCACTTGGAAAAGAGACGGGTGCTGGTAATTAATTCCCATTGCCCTGAAGAGTTATTACTCAGCTTGGCATAGCTGACTATTTCATAGGTTGAACTGGTACTGTTTATATGTGCGTACATAGAAACCTCTTTTTGAATGACACTTCATAACTGATTTCTTCAGAGGTTTTCAAATTGTGTCTCCACTTAAAATTATTAGTCAGACATTGTCTATGCTTGCTGTCTCTTCCTTAATAGCTTTTGTCATCATTTTTCAAACATCAGAAATGAAACAGAAGAATTGGGAGGGAGCAGTATTATTATTTATATATTATTATTATCATTATTATTTATATATTATTATTATCATTATTATTTATATATTATTATTATCATTATTATTTATATATTATTATTATCATTATTATTTATATATTATTATTATTATTATTATCATTATTATTTATATATTATTATTATTATTATTATCATTATTATTTATATATTATTATTATTATTATTATCATTATTATTTATATATTATTATTATTATTATCATTATTATTTATATATTATTATTATTATTATCATTATTATTTATATATTATTATTATTATCATTATTATTTATTTAAATATTATTATTACTATTAATGTAAATACATATTATTATTAATGTAAATACATATTATTATTAATGTAAATACATATTATTATTAATGTAAATACATATTATTATTAATGTAAATACATATTATTATTAATGTAAATACATATTATTATTAATGTAAATACATATTATAATTAGTATTATTATTATTAACTAGCTTAAGAGCCACCCAATCAGGTGGCATTTAAACTGGCTCCTGCAGAGGGTTCTTGATTATGCCTTTGGCTTGTTCAAGAGTTTGAGAGACCCTAAGTCTTTGCATATTCTCAACAGTGGAAACTCTCCTGGCTGCCATTGCATAGGACTTTCGTTTCTTCACTACAGCCTTACCCCCATTTGATTGCAATCTATTCCTCTGTTGACAGAGAATTTTTTTCATGGGGCATAATGTCGCTGTATGCGATAGACAACAATAAACTACAGAAGAACTCAAAATTGATCACTGCATTTAAGTATTGCATTAATATTTAAGATTACCTTTTAAAAGTTCAACAATAATTCTTCTGCCATCATTTTAATTTATAGACAATTTGATGTACATAGGCCCTTATTTTCCGTAGAAACAATTACTTTTTTTCATGGGTGACTTTCACAATTAATTCATTATTCCCAAATTTATTTCCAAGTCATAAAAATTGTTGTTGTACAAAAAAATTTGTTGCAAAAAAATCATGCGGAGAAAAAAAAAAAAAAAAAAAATATTGGCTAAAACAATCGCAATAATGAAAACTTGGGAATCCAAAATTTCAGGATTGCAGGTTACATTTAATTTTCTCATAGACTCTGCCCAATTCCAAAATGGTATATGTTGGGCTCCAGCCTCTAGGAGTAAAGTTAAAAGAAGTATGACACAGTGACACACTGACATTCACATTTTCATGTAGTTTAAATACATAATATTATTACTGTAAATATATAACATATTATTATTAGTGAAAATACATATTATTATTATTACTGTTATTATTATTAATAATGTGTATTTAGCCAAGTGTTAATATTATGTATTATTATTAATATAAAATACATAATATTAACATTTGGCTAAATGGTTAGAGCATTAGCCTTCTGATCATGAGACTAGAGTTTGAATCTACTCTTAGTCAAGGAGCAGACTTCTCGATAATACCGGCCCGAGCTGACTTGCTTCTCGATAATACCGGCCCGAGCTGACTTGCTTCTCGATAATACCGGCCCGAGCTGACTTGCTTCTCGATAATACCGGCCCGAGCTGACTTGCTTCTCGATAATACCGGCCTGATGTGACTATCTCAGCAACCGTCTCTCACAGATAAAACACCACAAGCCTCTCACTGCTCTATCACTAGTTCCATGTAAAGTACTCAGACACACTACATTCTTGAGTTCCATCAGTTCTAACCTTCACAGCTAAGACGTGCCATGCCACGCCTATTGTAGCAAACCACCCTCATTCCCTTCATATTCCATTGGTGAGAAGTAAAATGTTTTCCCAATTACTACAATCTTAACCAGTTCAAGTCAAGGATCAACTTGAACTTGACTCTCCAATTTCTCATTACATCCTGCTTTTCATTACACCACCCTCACATCCCATTAAGTGAAGACATGTGTTAGCACAAACATTGATGGCTTCTGAACAGTTTTGTCTACCTAATATCACTCACAAGGCCCGGGTGCCATTCAAGGTAGAGTGTGACAGAATAAGAGGCTCAGTTTATATATGTAGGAAGATAACAGTTAACCCTAGACTTGAACAGTTTAAGATTGTCAATTATCTTTCACAAGCAATTCACAGATAAAAAAAGGAATATGTAGAGAGCCATGATCACTGAGGACCTGAAGGGATATGGCATCTTAAGAGATTCTTTTGTTAATTTGCAGAGGCTCACAAGAAAATTAGACTAAAGTGTAATGTACAATAAAGCCACTAAGACACAATGGATTTACACCGGGACTTGTACTCTGTAACGCTTGAGGCAGGGAGTCTACATGATAAGGTCAGTGAATGTCTCACTTCACTCCCCCAGGATAAATCAGGTAAATCAATGAAATGAAAGAAAATATCTAAAGCTGAACCAGAGAAGAACTCGGTAATCATCGTATTATTGACCATACCAGCATCTGTTCCATTTTAAGAGACAGTGGCAGGAAATAAGAAAAAAAAAAAAAAAAAAAAAAGAAAGATAAAAATATCCACAGTAAAAACAGCGAGGGAAATGTTTGAGGATGAACCTGCAGAGACAAGACAGAAAGGATACAAGTTAAAAAGGTCATAGCAGTCAGAAAATTCAAACGGAAAGAATCTGAATTCAAATCCAACTGATTTTTTCTTGATGTTTTTCTTATTGATCACTAATGATTTCAGTAGACATATGGAAATTGAGACATCAATTTTTTTTTTTTTACTTTTATCATCAGTCATGAAAAATTTGATTTTACTGTGAAAGTTTAAAGGCAATAGTAATATTAGCCATTTCCCTATAAGTAAATATTTGACATATTGGGTTGGTGCAGAAATAATGTCGTTTTCTCACACAGTAACATATGTGAGAAAACGACAATATTTTTGCACCAACCTAATACATTGACTGAGCAGCTAGTACAGCTTTTGGTTAGAATTTATAAGATCTTTCTCTTGAAATAATTTTTTTTGGAAAACAGGTTCCTCCTGTCCAGTAGCTATTATCACTCTTTCCAGTATTGATATTAGCCATTTCCCTACAAGGAAACATTTGGCATTCATTGACTGAGCAGCCAGTACTGCTTTTGTATAAAATTTATAAAATCTTTCCCTTAAAACACTTTTTAGGAAAACAGATATCTCAATTCCAGCAGCTGACATTGTTTTTTTTTTTGAATGACTGGTTTTCTCTAAAATCCGAGGAATGAACGTTGATAGTAGAGAAAAAGAAAAGAATACTCCGGAGATTGAACAAATATATCGGAGAACTCTTCGACAATGAAAGAGAACAAATGGCAATAAACATAAATACTGACCTAGTAGAAAATATTAAAATCTGAAGTGGAACCTGCACTAGATAAATTGAACAGAAACAAAATGGCAGAGCCTGACAAAATTGTAATAGAGATGCTGGCAGCATTATTTACATTATTTGGACTATTGTCATCTTTGTTGCCATATTTATTATGTTTCTGGCCTTCTTCAGGTCGTTGGAATGTCGAACTTAACCCTTTATTTCGCTCACTGGGGTAGACTGTTCTAGTTACACGTGCCATGTTTAATGGATGTCAGTTATCTCCTGTTAATTCCCCTCTGAAAGTTCTCCACTGCCTTCACCGTGTATTGAACTCACACTCTTTGGGTCCTGTCACTGGATCTAACCAACGCCTTTATCCACTGTGCCATGTGTCCTTGAAATGATTTTGGTATAGACAAGATTATGAGAATAATAAATAAAATCTATAACAGTGATGATATACCAGAAGATCCAAGAAGATTTATCTCATAGCATTGCCTAAGAAGGCAGGTGCAAATGAATGTGAATTCCAGACAATTAGCTTAATTAGCCATATAATGAAAATTATAATCCAAATTCTGATGAATAGAGCATGAAGCAGAATCAAACTAGAAATAGGACAAGAACAGTGCAGGTTCATCAAAAACACTGGAACAAGGAATGCAATATCTATTCTCAGAATGTTATCAGAAAGAGCAGTACAAATGCAGGACATGTACCTGTGTTTTATAGATTACATAAAGGTGTTCGATAAAGTACACCCCAAATATCTAATAAAACTGCTCAGCAACCTTGATATATTTGAGACGGATATTAGAATAATCAAGAACTTATACAGATAAAAATGAATTCAGTGGACACACAAAAATAGAAAGGGGTGTAAGACAAGGATGTGTCTTCTCACTGGACTTATTCAACCTATACAACAAGGCAATTCTGAGAGAATTAGAAGTCCTACTACCAAGATTCATTATTGGCAGTCACAATCTTAACATACGATATGCAAATGATACAGACATAGAAAGAAAACTACAAAATCTCCTACAGAAGGCAGTGAAGTAAAGTGAGGAAAAAACATCAACTGCAAGAAAATAGAATGCATGGTTGTTAGCAAAAGTATGATCCCAAAGCGCAAATTGGAAATACAAAAATCAAGCAAGTACAAAAATTGAAATATCTGGGAAGTGTTTTAACAGAGGATGGAAGGTGTGACACAGAAATTTGTTACGCGATATCTGTTCTCCTGGACAATCTCCTCAAAGATGATGAGATTTGAAGCAACAGCAATGTGGTTCTACAGAAATGTCCAACAAACAGAATTGACAAAGTTTGCAATAAACAATAACAAAAGAAAAGAACAAGGCAAAAATAGTATTAAGTAAACAATATATGCAAGACAAAATTATGCAAAGCAACAGTAATAAGGCAAAAAGGTTCAAAAACTATGAATTGTGTTAACACACAAAAGGGATACAGACAAGTGATCACAGCATTCTGATTTCAAGACAAGAAAGAAAAGAATTATGGCAGATGAGACCAAGAAATGATCTATCATATAGGCTAGGAAGAAGTCCCAGCATGCATCTGTATGTTTTGTCTATAAATTTGTGGGGGAGGTTGTTTTTACAGTCATTTCAAACAGTGATTAGAACCAACATTATTTCTATTATGAAGTTCAGACAAAACTATCACACTTAATGAAAAATCAAGAGAAATAAGATAAAATATACTCAAAAAAATTAATAATTTTTATTACAATGTTTCATCAAATAACAAATTAAGTTAAGACTAATCTCTCTTGGCTAGTCAATAACTTACATTGAAGCTGTGCAGCCAGTTCTTGAAATTTTCAAAATGGTTGCAATGCTTTTGGGATAGAGTGATTGTTGCAGCACAGGAATAATGAGTAGGTAAAGATAGATATTTTGTAATAAGGTTATATTTCACATTCAAATGAAGAGTTGAAAGATATTTAAAAGGTAGTAAGAAAGAAAGAGAAAGAAATGTAAAAAAAAAAAAAAAAAAGAGAAAGAAAGAACAAGAGAGACCATAAAAGAATGAGATAAAAGGAAGATACAGGAAAAATAGAGAGAGGCGGCAAAAGGAAAATAAAAAGGATGAGAAAGAAAAAGAATACAGAAAGGAGAGAGGAGAAATACAGAAAGGAGAGTCGAGAAAAAGTAAGGAGAGAGGAGAAATAAAGAAAGGACGGAGGAGAAATAAAGTAAGGAGAAGGGGAAGTACAGAAAGGAGAGAGGAGAAATACAGAAAGGAGAGAGGAGAAATACAGAAAGGAGAGAGGAGAAATACAGAAAGGAGAGAGGAGAAATACAGAAAGGAGAGAGGAGAAATACAGAAAGGAGAGAGGAGAAATACAGAAAGGAGAGAGGAGAAATACAGAAAGGAGAGAGGAGAAATACAGAAAGGAGAGAGGAGAAATACAGAAAGGAGAGAGGAGAAATACAGAAAGGAGAGAGGAGAAATACAGAAAGGAGAGAGGAGAAATAAAGAAAGGAGAGAGGAGAAATAAAGAAAGGAGAGAGGAGAAATAAAGAAAGGAGAGAGGAAGGAAAAAAAAAGAAGAAAGAACAAGAGAAAAAGATTGCAACCCTGCAGACAGCACATATATTTAAAATATTACAAGTATTTAGGTTTGGCAAAAGGCCAGAATACAAATTGTTTCTCCCAACTAAAACTAAAAACAAGAAAAGGATATCCTGAATGCTTGCTCATAAACTGAAAGAAAAGATTTTTTTTTTTTATTTCTTAATGCATATCTTGGCATATTCAGAATCTTCTTTAATAAAAACCAATGTCTATTTTAACCATTTTCCTTTTTCACAAGAAGCTGGTCTTATGACAGCTTCTCTACTGATCACTAAAAGCCAAAAGGTTACAGAAATTCAAACTCTACTAAATATAGCTTTATTCCTTTTTTCTTCCTGAACATCTGCCACTGACATCTTTAACGTTTATTTATATATTCTAGGATCCTCTTCATTATTAGATGAAGCAATATTGTCAATTATTGCAGTTTTTGATTAATGTTTCTTTCATTGCAATTAGTAAGAAAATCATTATATAATTGTTAATACTAATAAAAACGAACAGTGCAACATGCAAATTACAAATTAGAAATACCAAAATCAAATAAGTACAATTTAAATATCTGAGTATTTTAGTAGAGGATGGAAAGTGCAACACTGATATCCGAAGGTGCATTGGAATAGGGAAAGATGCCTTCCAAAAGCTAAGTAAAGTATTAAGAGAAAAATAGCATTACAAAAAAAAAAGACTACTGAACAGTACCTGATGTGACCTTGTGTAAAAACACTGTCTACAGGAGAAAAAAAAAATGCTTTCTTTTTATCAAGAACAGAACAATGAACGATCTTGTGAATTAGTCCATGAATAATAGAAGCATTGAAAGAGCAAAAGTTTATACAAAATACAAAGATTTTTGTCTGAATTTCTGGCTTGAGCAGAAGTTATTATTTACACTATTTATATTTGGACTATTCTCCTCATCTTTGTTGTTTTAGGCTGTTGTGCTCTCCAACCTTCCTCAGGTGTCTATTGATCTGGATAGCCTAGAGGGAATTTTGAAATGAACTCATTATTTAATATACAGGGGTAGAATATTCTAGCATAACTACTGCTCATGTCTAGGGATATTGTCTAGACATTATTTAGTACAGTCTAATTATTGTTTGCTTGTTTCTACTGACTGCAAGTACAGCCACTAGGCCGTTGTCCCAGGACAATGGCCAAGTGTATAAAAGCAGGCATTTATGAATTTGGTGACAGTAGTTGTGAGTTCAATCCCCGAGTCTAGCAGTACGTACTTGTACACAGAAAATGAATTTTTGTATATATATATATATATATATATATATATATATATTATATATACACACTAGCAGCATGGCCCAGCGTTGCTCATGCTTGATTTAAAAATCGTACAACTCATACAGCAATCGCTATCACTTGACTTAAAATATTTTTGCCCTTCCTTGCCTTTAAAGGAGTGCCCTTTGCCGTGCTGATGTTGCTACACACCTTACTTCTTGCCTATCTCACACTGCGATTTTTTTCTAAGCTCTATACTAAACATTAAATCTGTTACGAAATAAAGAACTAAACAAAATGAACACAAAGCGATCAGCTTTAAAAAAAAAGGACTCGTAACTGGAAAAACTGAATGAAAAAAGAATGTTAATAACAAATACTTTTTCACACCCAACTCAGTTCTGCGGAATCATAATCAACGTTGAGTTTAAGCAAGCGAATGAGCCAATTGGAGTAAAGTGCTATGCAGATTTAAATTTTTCCCACTTGTAACGAATGCAGCTATTGATTTTTTTTGCATGCTAGCATGCTAATTAACATTCATGTCAGTCAGCTGTTGGCTCTGACGCTGGCCAATAGAATCTTCCTGCCTATTCGTGGCAGCCAGCTATAGGCTCTCACTCTGGCCAGTACAAAATGGCCACAAGCTACATGAAAACTGCCGTAAAAGCATGAAAAAAAAAAAAAAAAATCGATTATTTCCACTATCGATGGGAGTTGGGAAATGCAAAGTCAGTCTTGGCCTTTCCGCTAACTTGGAGCATGTGCATGTAAATTTTGGTGTAAATCCATCAAAAATTGCAGCCGTGTATTCGTTACACACACACACACACACACATCCTGACTTTTATAGATATATATATATATATATATATATATATATATGGTAAGTCAGAATTATGTTAACACTAGTATGAGCGGAATCATTTATTCAGAGTTTACTGAACAGTCTCCACATGTCCACCAGCATGATTGATGTGCAAAAACCAGCGATCAACAGTACAATTTAGGGCCTTGACACACATTTCATGGGGAATATTTGATATTACACCTTTTATTCTGTCCTTGAGTTTTTCGATGTCTCTAACTTTTTTGCTATACATGCGATCCTTTATCATACCCCATAAACGGGATGTAATTGGCCCATATTTCTTTACAACTCCAATGGTGATTGCAAATGCTTACTTACAAATGCTGCAATAGTTTGCCAGTGATAATATACCCCTACAAATCAGACAAGTGGGGTATTTGCACCACCTCATTTTGCCTGTACTATTCATGCTTGTCTTGATCAAAGTTTCCTAAATTACTGGATAAGTTGCGTCGAACCATTGGCATGTCCACCACACTCCCCTGATCTGACACCCTGTGACTTTTGGTTTAGTGGGTATGATAAAGGATTACATGTATAAGAAAAAAAATTAGAGACATCAAACAACTCATGGACAGAATAAAAGATGTAATATCAAAATTCTCCCATGAAATGTGTGTCAAGGCACTTAATTGTACTGTTGATCGCTGGTTTTTGTGCTTCAATCGTGTTGGTGGACAGGTGGAGACTGTTTAGTAAACTCTGAATAAATGTTTCCTCTCATACTAGTGTTAACATAATTTTGACTCACCCTGTGTGTGTGTGTGTGTGTGTGTGTGTGTGTGTGTGTGTATATATATATATATATATATATATATATATATATATATATATATATACACACACACATACACACAAACATTATTTTTAGTGAATACTTGTATTTGAGTAGATGTTCCATTTATTTATTAACCATTATATTTATATTCATCTACCAGCTTGAATATTCAAGAGTGCATATTTTTCTAATAAAATTCCACAAATATTCAGGCCAGTAGACAAAAATAAATAAATATACTGTTTAATAAATAAACAGGGCATCTATTCAAATATATCAATTGAAAACAATGCTTAAGTAATAAAAATCTGTTGGATTAATAAATAAAAAATCCATTCCTTCTTTTAAATACAAGATACACACACACACACATTATATATATATATATATATATATATATATATATATATATATATATATATATATATATATAAAAACAAGAACATTTTTTAAGACATTAATATTGTTAGTGATGTAAATATAAACCTTACACGGTTCTTCCTATTAAAATAATTGACTAATTTTACTCTTAATCAGTTATTAATGAATAAATTCCTCTTTTCCTTAAAAATATAAATTAATTAAGTGAAAATGAATTTTACTTTCATTAACAGTTTCCCTTCTATTTCTTCCTTGAATTTTTATTAAATTTTTACTTTCAAGAAAGAAAACCGGAAAAGAGAAATTTAAAAGTAATTTCCTCCTTGCCAACAACAAGATATCAATTTTGCAAACAAAACTGGGGTATTAGGTTGAGTACAGAGTCCCCTTCATAACCAATTATTTACAGGGGATACAGATTTTATGAATTTAAGTGCAGTACTAGATTGCTGGCAAGATCACATCATTTTACAGTTGAAATGGCTAGGTGTAGCCATAAGTTCTATGATAATAATTTCTTCACTCATAAGTCTCACTTCCAGCTTCTTGCTTTCCAGACAAGTTTGATCTTCAAAAATTTAAATGCAATATCAATTGTTATCTACTGTCTTCTTGATTATTTTTCTTTTATAGTTCTTGCTCCTTAATGTTTTCTTTTGCTTATTCTTTCAACCTTGTCTTAGTGGCTTTATTGTCTTGTTTGGGGTGAAATGATTAAAAACACATTATTTCCTCTTGCATTTATGACCTAGGAGACAATTGTTAGCTTAGACCCTTTCCATTCCTTAGTAGCAGTGACCATAAAATTTTGATGGCAGAATTAATTTTACTCTATGATATCTTGACTTTATGAATTTAAGCACAGTACTAGATTGGCAGCTAGGTCTCAACATTTTACAATTGAAATGGCTAGATGTATCCATAAGTTCTATGCTAACAGTTTCTTCTATCACACTGCTCACTTGTGGAACTCTTTTCTGGCTTCTTGCTTTCCTGTCTACTTTGATCTTTAAAAATTTAAATGCAATGTCAAACGTCATCTTCTGTCTTCTTAATTCTTGTTCTTTTATTGTCTTATCTCATTAATGCTATATTTTTTTCTCATATTCTTTCACTTAGTAACCCCTTGAATCCTAGTGGTTTTATTGTCTTACTTGGAGTGAAATAATTTTTTTTTTAATAAGAAAAAAAAAGTTCTCTTTGTGCCAAATTTCTTACAAGGAGTATAAGTAACCAATACCCAATTATTTACAGGGAGTAAGGAGTCCCTTTTGTAAGCAATTATTTACTCGGAATATAGAGTCCCCTTCATAACCAATTATTTATGAAGAGCATGGAGTCACCTTTGTGCTCAATTATTTATAGGGAGTATGGAATCCCCTTCATTTAGGCTGAGTACATCATTCCCTTTGTACTCCCTTATTTACAATGATGAAGTTTTAAGGGAAATGGAAACAAAAAGGACATTTGTGCTTAGAATTAGAAAGACAGTTGAAATTTCTGGGACACATAATGAGGAAAGTAGGCACACTCATAGAATATGCTGAAGGCAAGAGAAGCAAGAAGAATGTGATATAGAGTACAAAGCTTACTTTAGTATATCAGGATAAACCCACCACATATTGGGGTCACCACAGATCAACTCCTTTTAGATCATAGGTTCCTGATGGACATTAAATTTGATTCAGACTACTTCTATGTCCTAGCCTGAATCACATACTACACTAGGACATTGACTGAGAATGAAAGAAAGAGGATCAAAATATCTGTAATAACTATCGTGCTTGAAACCACTCCCACGAACACTGAAATTAGGAATAAAAGAATTGGAGTTTAAAAAAAAAAAAAAAAAAAAAAGAGAAAAGAAAAGAGAGGTAAGACTTTCTAAGCCACAGTACATCGGAGAGTTCCGAGTTTTTGGTTTGGTTTGATTTATTTTACGGCATATCAACCTCAATGGGTTATTTAATGCCAACAAAATTTATATTGCTAGTAATATTTTTTTTTTTTTTAAGTATTTTTAATAATATTTTTTCCAAAAAAGTATTGTTGGTAATATTTTTTTTTTTTTTTTTTTTTTAAATGTATTGCTGGTAATAATTTCTTTTACAAAGTAATTCTGGTATCAAAACCTATTTTTACACATTCATAGTATTTTGACCCCAGTTTGGGGGTTAACTATTTACCCATAGCTGGGACTAACAGGTGCTAACACCCTGGGTGAGGGTGGACCTGAGGACACCAGCAATTAAGAGGTGGTTCCATGCTCCTCAAAACCATCTGATCAGAGACCTTGTTGTTGGATGTAGTTTATCGTCTTACCCAGGATACGGATGTAGTTTATTATCATACCCATACTGAGAGATTTGGGATTTGTCACTTATTAGCCATTTCCCCATGAGGAAACATTCACTATTCATTGACCAAGCAGCCAGTACAACATTCAGTTGAAATTAATGAAATCTTTCTCTTAAAACAATTCTTCAGGAAAATAGGTTTCTCAAGTCCAGTAGCTGTTATTGTTCTTTCTCTCGGTATTGATGGCCAGGATGTGGGTATGTTCCTTCCTAACATTTACTCTGAAGTATCATGGCTGCTTTTGTATTCTTTCTGCACACACATTCCACAAGTGCTAAAGATATGGGTGACATTTTCTAGCTCCATGCCACACACTCTGCACTTGTCCAAATTCACTAGTTGATAGATGTCCTTCCAGATAGAATATTCAGCAATTAGCCTTAGATGAGTAGGCTTTCAGACTTGTGTTTCAATTCGCCTTTCATTCGCCAGTCCTATGAATCTTGTCTTAATGACCTTGGTGTCTGTCTCAAACTGTCCATGAAGCGACCCTCTTTTACTTTTAGCTTCTCTTTCAGTATACTCTTCTTGTATTCTTCTTTGTTCTCGATTCTTTACTTTACAAGGTTATGGTATAGATCCCAACGCCCCAATGATAACTGGGATAACAGTGGCCTGATCCGTCCCATATTCTGGTAACCTCAATCTGGAGGTCAGTGTATTTATAAAAAAAGCTTTTTCAGTTTCTTTGATTTTATGGTCATCAGGAACAGCCACACACAGATGAAGAATTTTTTTTTTTTTTTTTCAACACAGTGGTATCTGGTTTGGTGGCTTCAAGGATGCAATCTGTTTGGCTATTAAAATCCCATAAGATCTTGACTTGGTCATTTCAATCCCCTTCTCTCGTTTGTGGTGGCACTATTTTTGTTTGACTTCAAGTTTGTAGGCAGCAATGCAGATGAGAGGCCACTTTATCATGGCAGAGTTTGTATTCATTTTGCACATTCATGCCATAAGCAGTAATTGTGTAGGAGACATTTTCCACTTCCATGCCACACAGTCTGCACTTGTCCAAATCTACTTGTTGATAGATGTCCTTCCAGACAGAATTAGCATTCTGGGTTTCTTCTGTTGTTGTTGATGAAAAGAAAAAGGAAAGAAGAAAAGAAAAAGGAAAGAAGAAAAGAAAAAGGAAAGAAGAAAAGAAAAAGGAAAGAAGAAAAGAAAAAGGAAAGAAGAAAAGAAAAAGGAAAGAAGAAAAGAAAAAGGAAAGAAGAAAAGAAAAAGGAAAGAAGAAAAGAAAAAGGAAAGAAGAAAAGAAAAAGGAAAGAAGAAAAGAAAAAGGAAAGAAGAAAAGAAAAAGGAAAGAAGAAAAGAAAAAGGAAAGAAGAAAAGAAAAAGGAAAGAAGAAAAGAAGAAGGAAAGGAAGAAAAAGGAAAGGAGAGGAAGAAAAAGGAAAGGAGAGGAAGAAAAAGGAAAGGAGAGGAAGAAAAAGGAAAGGAGAGGAAGAAAAAGGAAAGGAGAGGAAGAAAAAGGAAAGGAGAGGAAGAAAAAAGAATAAAAAAAGAAAAAAAAATTATTTGGGCTATGAAGGTGATAATAACTGAAAATAGATATTAATTTTGCTATTGCCTGTGGTCAAATTCTTGAAATCTTTCATGGCACCATACATTTTGCTTTTCCATTTAACACGTTGACTGACAACCAAAAATTAGTATCGGGTCATGTGAAGCAAATATTTCATTTTGGTATTTTTAAATATTTTTTAAAATCATGCTAGATATCAATAAAAGTTTTGTAGTGCTAATATTTTTGCTGAAAATGTCCAAAGGTTTTTTTTTCCCCCTAATCTCAGAATCTATATCACCAACTAGTGATGACAGATACTTTCTTGAATGCAGAATATTCTTTCAAAATGATAGATATATGCGTAATTTTCTAACAATTATTTACTTCATGGCAAATAAAGAAGTATTATTACATATGCTATAAGTAGGATTTAACCCTCTAGCATTCAACCCGCACAACCCCACCCTATAAATATTGGCTCTCAATGTTCAACCAGCCATAACCCACTCCATATATACTCTGGCATAATATATGACATGATAACAAATAATGCAGGAAGTCACGCAAATAGTGAGACTTTGAGAGCCAATATTTGGTGGGAGTGAGCATGTTGAATGCTAAAGGGCTAAATTTAATTTTACATTGACAAGACATTCAAGTAAGAGTTAAGAGAAGCTGAGATGCCATTTGCATTTCCCCAAAATTCCATAGGAAGCCACAGACGTTGTTGGAATGTGCAAAGAGTGTCTCCAACATTTGGCAAAGCAATTTAAAATGAAAATATAGATGTTACCAATATCTGGAGACACATCATAAACTAAAATACCATATCACCAATATATGGTTACATGACTGTCAACATCTTAACAGATACATGTCTACAAAGAGGAATTTAATCACTATGTCTTGACTATTAGCTTTTACATATCAGTCAGTATGAATAGTAAAATCTCAAAGAATGTGGACTCTTTGGCATATGACACTATTATTATTATTATTATTGGTGTCGCACATTTATGCAGTCCTTGGAAATTCTCTTCTTAATGCATGGTGTTAACAAACTCCTCACGACTCAAGAACTTTTTGACGGCTCAGAAAGGTAGCCCATCTAGAAGGAAAAACCTGGTTTTAACCTTCACCTAACACCTGTCTACCTCCACCTGCATTGCAGTCATATTCAAACGCAGAAAAGCTCGTGGAAGTAAATCCAGACAGAAAGCCCATAGTGAAGGTACAGCTGTGAGACTAGAAACATGTAGTCTGGGCAGTGCACAGTTTCCATATATTGTCGCCCTGGAGAGCTCACTCCAGTCTCATCACCAAAAGACTGAGCTTTTACCAAACAGGGCACTATCTTTATCTCGTGAGATAAATAGATACCTACGAGAAGTTTCCTGACAAATAAAGAAGCATTACTACATGCTATAAATATGATTTAGTTTTATTTTATAATAATGGCTACATCACCATATGTTAATAACAAATTTAATTCTGAAAATATCACTAATATTGGAGCAGAGTCAATAATTTCTTTCCTTAAGGTTTGCTTTTTTTATACTGACTATACATGTATAAGGGATTTAAATAAACATTAAGAAAAGCAGAATGTCATATGCATTTTTGGCATGAACTGAAATGCTACTTCAGCAATATATGGTGTAAAGGCAGTTAATTATTTATGGGTCATTTAATGCCAAAATTTAATTTTCTTGGAAGTTTTGAAGTAATAAAAATATCATACATGTTATTCTGCTTTCACAATTGAATACATGGTAGATGATACTCAGCTTTTGTTCATATGTATTTTTGTATGGACATGATTACCAGAGGCGGTGATATGTGTGTTTTATGTTGAAGCTATATTTTGGAAGACAGTTTGAATTTAAAAAATTGTTGAATATTATATGGATTAATGTTGCGAAAGAATTTTCATGTTGGTTGTTTGGTTGATTTTGTTTAGTGACATTCCAACCCCTATGAGTTAGTTAATGCCAAAATTTAAATAATTTGAACACAATTTTATGGCTTCAACTAAATATATTTTGAATGCTATTGTATGCCTTCAATTACAGATAAAATGTATTGTTGGTATTTTTACTTTAAAAATGTATGTTTATACTTTTATAGTGTTTTGTTTGGGGCTTCACTATTTACCTATTGCTTGAGACCCCCTAACAGGGGTAGACAACAGCAATTAAGAGGTGGTTCCACACCCCTCAAAACCTCCCAATCAGAGGCCTTGCTGCCAGATGTAGTTTATCATCATACCTAAGACTTACAAGGCAGTCAACATGTTAATAATGTTTGAAATGTAAACCCTGTAGAAACAATGGGACAATGTTATCACTAACCTTCTTGGCAATCTACAGCCCAGTTCAATCCGGACTGGCTTTGATTCAAGCCTGATCACTGTTCATTTTATCTGCAACTTAGTTTTCTCCTGACATATTTTCTTTGGGAGATGTCCAGCTGAGGCATAAACACTGAAGAAGTGGAACTTATCCAAGACCAATGACCAATCTTTAACTGTCCGACACTTTTTCTCTCACACAGGAACGGCATTGATGCAAGAGGTGAAAAGGAGCTACTTTTAACTTATTTCTTAAAAAAAGTCAATTGTTAACTTTATTTAATTTTACTTTTAATATAGTTTGTTTTTATTATAGTTTGGGCAAAGTTGGACCTTCATGTCTACAAAAAAACCCGAAGTGCCAAACAGACTGATTTTCCCTTGACACCACTACTATTTTAACTACCTTCACTCCTCGGTTATTGTTTTAAAGAGCTTTGTTCTTTGCCTGGAAAGCATGATGTCAGAAATTAATTGTTGCTTTCTTTTCATGTTTTCATCACGCAATTACATCTTAAAAGACAACCATGAAATGAAATTGACAACTTAATGCCGGTTGTAGGAGACACTTTGTAAATCACAGATACAATAATAGCAACATCTTCAAACAATACTTGGTCAGACGCCACCGATTCCCATATATATATATATATATATATATACAGTGAGACCCGGATATAAGAGAGATTTTCTCTGGTCCCAAATTATAGCCTGTGTTAATGTAAACAAAACAGACCAAACCCGGATATAAGAGATTTCTTCTCTGGTCCCGACAACTCTCTTATATCCGGATTACACTGTGTGTGTGTATATATATATATATATATACACACACACACACACACACTGTTCCTTTATCCATCATGTGATCTAATTATTTCAAGATGAGGTCAAGTGTGCTTACTCTCTGGCAATCCGTGTTCAAACTCAAGTGTCAGCAGCAGCACTTTATTCCTATACGACATCAACAAACCCCTTGAAGATGACTAAAAAAGTGTCCGAAAGTGCTTGGGATAATACACACTCTAGACATACATATATATCATTCCATCACAAACAAGACAATAAACCCACTACAAGAAGTTACTGAGTGGCAGAGAATATGAGAAAAAAAACATTATTAAGGAGAGAGAATAATAAAAGAACAAGAATTAAGACAGAATATAATGATTGATATTGGATTTAAATTTTTAAAGATCAAATCTGACGGAAGTAAAATTCTGAAAAAGAGTTCCACAAGCGAGAAGTGTGATAGAAGAAACTGTTAACATAGAACTTAGGGTTACTTCTAGCCAATTCAACTGTGAATTGATGAGACCTAGCTGCCAATCTAGTATTGCACTTAAATTCATAAAGTCCAGATACCATAGCAAAGAGTTCATCTGAACAATTGCCATGAAAATATTTATAGAAAAGGCACAGGGAAGCCACATTATGGTGGAGGAAAGTGACTGAAGCCAAGATGCCAATAATATTGCTAACAACGAAGATGAGGACAATAATAATATCAACGTAGATATTTTTTAATTAAAATTGTAATATGAGGAAAAAAAGAAAATAGAGCTGTTTAGCCCACAAATCCTTCTAAAGCAAATTACAGAAAAGTGTTTTACCGAGTGCGATACCTGTTGATGTCGTCTAGTAATCTCTTTAAATAAATAAGCTATTTTTTTTTTCATTTTGTACTGGCTCTCAAATAGACTCAGCTGAGGATTTAGGATAAGCTGTAAATCCTCTTTATCACAATATTAGTTCTTATAAACCAATAAATTTCGTAAAATAATCTTTAAAAAATAGTTTTGAAATATGTGTGCACTATATTTCATCCAATGATATAAACTGTAATTATTGCAATCATGACAAATCCCCTAACCCACTGGTGCCATAGAGGCACCACATGTGCTGCATCCATAGCAATAATGGTGTGTCTAGGGCAAGACAAAGCCCAACCCTCTACAGGCAGATTTGAATTCAGTTTTCCTTCTCATACCCCAATTAGATAGGTGTGCATCCTGAGTCATAAAATTCTTAAAGGACACAGTAAGTTTCCCATCTGTGTGCCCCAGGGACAGCAATACATTTTGCATATATTCTCTCAAATACTTTTTATTAATTCTTCTTTTATTTCTATCACTTACTCTTTTCTTCTTTCATGGCAGTGGTATGAAATAGACATTAATGTTGACTTACTAGAATATTTGTTTGTTTAAGTTTGCCAACTGTTGCTTTACTGTTTGCTTTAAATTTATTAAAAAAAAAAAAAAAAAATTCTGTTCTGTCAATTTATAAATTTTTATCAGAATTCTAAAAAAAAAAAAAAAAAAAAATATTCAAAAATAATAATATAGTTTCTTAATTGAACTGTGATTAAGTGCAAAATACTGTTTAATTTTTTAAAATTTGTTCTGAACAATTAGAGTAATTTGACATGATTATGATTAAAATTGTTTTTAGGGACTATGGTTTAAAAAAAAAAAAAAAATTAGCTTAGTTTGCAGGACCCATCCAAATCACCACCTGTGTGTTCCAGAGACTCACCACATTAAAAACCCATCAACATAACTGCTGGGGGAGAAGACATGGATTTATACCTTTCCCAAGGGTATTAACACGTAAGGGAATGTAATGAACTTGACTGGAATTCAAACTCAGCTCTCTGATTCTTCAATACAAGCTGCAATCCTTTACTCCACCATGCCTCTTCAAGCCAGAAGACTTAGATTCATGCCTTTCCTGAGGGTATTTTGCACTTAAGTGAATGTAATGAACTCGATTGGAATTTGATCTTAGTTCTCCGTTTCCTCAGATTCACAATCCATTAGAAGAAAAAAATTACTAATACTATTATTATTAATAATGATATAATAATGATGATAATGATCAAACAATATTGGAAGAGGTGAAAACAAAGAAAAGAAACTTATTAGTAGCATGGGGAGACTACAGAAAGGCGTTCAACAGTGTACCACACTCATGGATAGAGAAGGGCCTAAAAATATAGAGTATGTCCCACAATGGTCAAATTCATAGTGAAGAGCATGAAAAACTGGAAGACTACACTAAACCTAAACCATACAAATGGGTCATTAACACTGAGATCAATCAACATCAAAAGCGGGATCTTGCAAGGAGATTCATTGTCACAACTGCTCTTCTGCTTTGTATTAGTGTCACTCAACTGCCTACTGACACAAGTCACAGAATGGCAAACTAGATCCCCTATTCTATATTGATGATCTTAAAACATTTGCCAAGTATGATAATCAGCAGAAAAAACTACTCACCCTTGTCAAAACCTTCAGCAAAGATATTAGGATATGTTTCAGAATCAACAAATGTGCCAAAGTCGCCTTCAAAAGCAGTAAACTAACAAAAACTACAGATTTAGACCTTGATATCAACAACAAGATTAAGGAACTAGTCCAAGATGGTACATACAAATCCTTAGGAATTAATGAAAGAGATAGAATACGATATTCAGTTATGAAGAAAAATATCCAAAAAAGAATATTATAGGAGTGCAGTTGATACTAGAAAGCAAAGTTAATGGGGCCAATACAATGAAGGCTATCAACACACATAGTAACATAGAGCTTCAACATTATTAAATGGAAGTTAAATGACACTAAAAGATTGGATGCTAAGACCAGAAAAATGCTTACCCAAATGAGGATGCACCATCCAAAATCTGGTGTTGATTAGTTGTACGTACCAAGAGCCTTAGGACACCGAAGTCTAATCCAACTTGAACTAACTCTAAAAACTACAACAATCATATTGGAAGCAAACAATGACCCTCTCCTACAAATAGTAAAACACCTAATACACTCCATCAACAAAGAAGCTGTATTGTTCAAGAAACAGCTTAATATACCTGAAACCCTACCAACAAAAAATGAAGCGAATACCATCTATGCCAAACAAGTAAAACAGAAAGCAAGACAATTTGGCCAAATGAAATTACAAAAAAAAACTGAGAAGACAAAGTGTTGCATGGCAAATACCTAAAAAGAATGAAAGTAACAGATGTGGATCAACAGAAAACACATCGGTGGCTGAGGAGCACTGGATTGAAAGCTGAGATAGAAGACCTAATTATTGCAGCTCAGGACCAAAGCCTCACAACCAGATGCTATCACTGTCACATAATCAAGGATGGAACTAACTCAAAATATAGGATTTGCCAATTCAAACTGACAGTGAAATAAAAGCCAACAGCCCTGATATTATCATAAAAGACAAGGACAGTTTTATTTGTCCACCTTTTAAGTTTTAACAAGCAACGGTTTCCTCGAAATATGATGCAATCTCTTTAAAATGTTTTATGCGGTATTTTTCAACAAATGGAACAAATTTAGGGGTGACAATTCAAACTTCAGCATGTACTTCAAAAATAAGAGACACCCTAATATATTTATAATATCGCAACAATAATATTCTAAGCAGAAAGGCATCATGCTATGCATTGTGGTTTAACTTGTGTATATATTCTGATAAAGTACAAAGAGTACCTAATCCTGCAGGACAATGAATAAAAATAAATGCAAATTTTAAATTTGCTTACAGACGTTTACTAAGAATTAAATATGAATTATCACAGCAACTTAATAAACAAATAATAAAGTGTCTTCAATTTTATCTGAAAAACTTAATCACTAATAAATTTTACTGTCTAAAATAAATTTGACAAATTTAATTTTAGCAAACTTTACAAACTTTCAAAAATATTAGGAAGTTGAACACTAAATAATGCCAATATCAACTTGATCATTTTTGTAAGATATGGGCTTCAGCTGTTACAAAGCATTAAAATATAAATAAGATTAAAAATGATTAAAATCTTAATAAGGATGAGAAGAACTGTAAATGTGTTTTTCTGCATTGGATTGATTTTTTTCAGTTATTTCTTAAGAAGATGCAATGTTTTATTTTAAAAATATTAAAACAAACCATGTTAAAAATGGAAAAAAATATAGCTTAATTATGTCACATAAGAACAGGATAAAAATACTTGTTTTTAACATTTTTTTCATACGTTTCTACTAATAAAACTTGCATCTCGTTTGGCTCTGAGGAGGAATAAATGAGAAATAAGTTCATAATATTTTAAATGCCATGATAATTTAACACAGAAAAGTTCAATTATGCAAAAGAAAAATGTTAATAAAGAAAATTAAATGCAATTTTTTATGGAAATTAAATTTTAGATTTTTTAATATAAACTTTTATGTGAAAAAGCTTCTTTCAGGAAACTTCAAATAAAAGTTTTATTTTAAGTAAATAAAGATGAAAATCTGTTTCAGAAGCTACAAAATTTTTAAGAAATACATGAATTTCCATGGAAACAAATAAATTTCATAAAAAGAATGCTTACTTTTTTAAGTTTCAGTTATTGAAAAGTTATTTCTGTTTACATAATATGCTATGTAAACAAAAATAAATCTTTTTCAATAATCAAGGCAAAAATGATTTTATGGATTATAAAAATAAATTGTTTTAATTTAACTGCCTCATCACAGGGACAATTTGTGACACAAGGTCAATATTTTATGTGAAGAAATCAAATGTGATATTGGCGGGAATTCCAGACATTCATTTTTTTTTTCTTTTCGATAAATAAAAAATAAATAAATAAAAAAATTGTCTTAAAAGAAAGCCTGGCTGAACAACAACATGAATTCATTTTGTGTTTATATTATTATATTACATACTTTTGATTATAATTATTAAATTAATAATTTATAATATTAAATGGGTGAATTAACAATATTTAAAAAGAAATTAAAAAATAAAAATTTTATTTTGAACTGAAACAGACTTTAAACTAGTGAGCTTCAAGGAACTAACAAAAGTTCAAAAAGTAAGTAGAAACTTGCACTTTTTTTTTTAACACAAGTAAAATAAATTTACATCATGCTATACTTAGGGGTTATTATAATCTATATATTTTAGTTTTACTGATAGTTTAAAATCAATATTTATATTTTTTATCATTAGTATCAAGAATAAAAAATTAAGTTTAAAAAAAAAAAAAACAATACGGATACTTATAGGAAGTAACTACCTATAGTGCAGTCACTCGGGTGGGGGGCTTGACAGGTTATTCCATTACATGCAGTGAGTAATTACTCTCACTGTAGCTATGAACAATAAGTAACGTACTTGATACATTTGTGTCAAATGTATAGAGTAGTGATTTTCAAACCTTGATCTCCTTTTGCATCACACTGGTGAACCGGGAGAGGATCGTGGGTATGCCACTAAAATTTTTAAAAGTCATTAATCAAATTATTTTCAAAAGATGTCCAAAGCACAATAAGCATACATATCAAAATTAACTCCTTCCACATTTTTTGAGTTATTTCATCCCAAGCAAGGCAATAAAGCCACTAACACGCAAGAGTTACAGAGTGTGAAAGAATATAAGAAAAACATTATTAAAGAGAAAAAAACAACAACAGAATTTAAGAGAAAAGAAAATAACAGTTGAAATTACATTAAAATTTTTGAAGATCAAACTTGACTGGAAAACTCAGAAAGAGTTCAACAAGCAAAAAAAGAAAGTGTAAGCATAGAACTTACGATTATATCAGGCTATTTCAACTGTAAAATGAGAAGACCTTGCCGCCAATCTAGTATTGCACTTAAATTCATAGAGTCTAAGTACCATAGAGAAAAGTTCATCAGAACATTTACGATATAAGTATTTATAGACAAGACACACAGAAGATATGTTATGGTGGTGGGAAAGTTACTGAAGCCAAGTTGCTAGGTCAATGCCATTGCACATTAATGTTTGAACAGGGTCAATACCCTGTTACAGTTCCACAAGTGAAAAGTGCAATAGAAGAAACTGTTAACATAGAACTTACGGTTATATCTAACCATTTCAACTGTAAAATGAGGAGATCTTGCTGCCAAAGTAAGTATTTATAGAAATGTCACAGGAACGTTACATTAAGCTGTGTGAAAGTGTCTAAAGTCAAGATACCAAGAACTGGTTATACAAGTATATAATTGTTATAGTAAATAAATGTATACATAATTTTATATGATATAAAATGCTATTTTTTTTTTTGCAACAAATAATATTAAGAATCCTTAGAAGATTTACGACTAAACCCATTCAAATTTCTATTTTGCAAGAGATATTCTAAAAAAAAAAAAAAAAAAAAAAAAATGCAAAGCTCAAATATTTCATTAAATGTTAAATTATAATAAACAAAACAATATATAAATGTAAGTTTGTTTTAAAATTTTAATGATTATTTTTTTTTTATTACAGATAAAAACAAAGACTAAAAAGAGGTATTTTCCAGAATTGGGGTCCCTAAAATATTGCTCCAGAATTTCATGATGGAAGATCTTGACCGAGAAAAAAGGATGAGTTCTTCAGATCAATGAAATAGAAGACGAGCATTATGGATGATAGTGGTAGTGACTCAGACACCAAAGATGAAATGAGACCAAGATCTCCATTAAAAAGAACACAACATAGGCCTCAAAGGGGAGAGGAGAAAAAAGGTTGTAAAAGAAGTTCAAGAACAACCAAAGGCATTAAACCTCTTCCGGTCAGGAAGTTGTAGTCAATTGGTAAATAGGATTGTACCGATTTGCACATGTTAAATAGAAGAGATATAAAGAGCATAGTAAACCAAGAGACAAGCAAGAAGTTGACACCTGATCATGTGTCATAGAACAACACAATACAACAATAACAAATTATTTGTGTTAATAAATTAATCATAAAAAGTAAACTTTTTTTTTTTTTACTCTTTTTTATCATCATAAGTCTGCCATGAAAGACTAACTATAGGCTCAAGTGTGCCATGTGACTAAAAAAAAGTTGGAAAACATTGGAATAGGTTATTGGTGGATTCATTTTCTACAGGTTATCAACTATTTTTTGGAGGTTATTTAAAGCCAGAAAAATTTCTTTAGATGATTGCAAGAATTTTTTTTTTTTTTTTTTTTTTTTTTTTTTTTTAGAGGATTAGTAATAAGTCTTACTAATGGTTTACTGATTAGAGTATTTAACCCATAGCCGAGGGTTGGGAGAAAAGTGGATTCATATCTTCCCCAAGAGTATTTGTACCTCTAAGTGAATATAAACTGGACACTTTACCCACCATCCATACTTCTACACTTACAACACCTGGTATTCCCAAGCAGTCACCCATCTAGGTACTGACCAGGCTCAACGTTGCTTAACTTTGCTGATCGCACAGGAACCAGTGTCTCAATGTGATGTAGCTGTAATGTTTTGGGATAGCGGAAAACTTACCACAAAAAAAGAAATGAGGGAGATGTTATAAAAGCTGTAGACAGCCATGATCGCCAGTTCTTAAAGAGGCATGATGCATAGTGAAAGAGAAAATACAACCAAATCGTCTTTTACTTTCACTTTCTGTTGTAACAAATTATATAGTGAAAGAAAAGCCTTTAAGCTTCGTGTTGTTTGTTTTCTTTTAAGACTTTAAATTAGACAAATCTTTATTTATTATCTAAAAAAAAATTTTTTAAAATAAAAACGAGGGTCAATTTCATAAAGAGAACTGAAGAACCCCACACCACCCCACCTCAGCGACTGATTTTTTCGGCCAGGTTTCAGTAGCCGAATATCATTATTCAAGTGTAGCAGAAAATATGTCAGATCACGTGTCTACGTTGCCAAATGTGGCTTTGCTCACAAGTGAACCATTTATTTTTTTCTACTATTTCCAGATCTTATAAAAAACTGATTTCAAACACCAAATTAAAAATATCCATCTTCTGTAAGTTAAAAATAAACATAAATAAAAATAAACAAGGGAAAAAATGCTGTCCTGTCAAATAACTGTTTTTAACGTTCAATATTAATTACTTGCAAACGTTAGTGATTTACTAAGCGAAGCCTAGAAATATCACAAGTCCTTGTGACAAGGCCGAAAGCTTGGAACTCCTAGTCAGGATAAAAATCACTACTCGGTAGAAATTGATCTGGCGAGACAAGCTTACTAGCCATTTATTTTAACATCACGTAGAAGTGCACTAAAAAACGTTATTTAGTGGATATTTATTTCATATTTGAAATAAATGTCACATTTTTAATTAAACAGTATTATTACGTCTATTGGCCTCTCTGCAAATTCAAGAAATAAAGAAGCAATGCGTTTCCCAACAGATGGAATATTCAGTATTATTCACCATTTCAAACGTTATATTTGAATATTTGTAGTAATAAAAATATCGGATTAAATAAAAATAAATTCATTAATTCTTTACAGGGTGAGGCAGAAATACCTCCCACATATCTTTCACATATAAAAATAAAATGGTAAGAAGACATTTTTTAGCTAGATGAAGACACGTCCATTGCCACTACAAATGTCTTACCATTATTATTGGCATTATAAGAGGTATTTCTGTCGTACAGTGTATATTTTGTTGTCAGCAACATTTTTAGAGCTAATTTTTAAAGGTCGTAAGGTTGGGGAGGGTATTTCTTTTTATGTTGATAAATATAGCGAACATTTTAATTTAAAATAATCTTTCTTTATAAACATCCTGCTCTTGTTTGAACACAAACCCTAAGCGCGGAGGTATGTAGTTATTTGTGTTGTGTTTTTTTTTTTTTTAATTATTTTTGTCAGCTGACAAGACCCGATAAAGACTGGGAGGAAAGACTGGATTTATATTTATAAGTTAATCCACAATATGATCTGAAACAAGTATTGAACAGGTGGTGGCATCTGACATAGTAGCAGCAGCAGCTGCTGTCATCCACGCAAAGCACGTGCACGCGCGAGCGCAAGGCTTGATTGAAATGGCAGTTCCAATTCGAAAAGGGGGGTCCTCGTTTTCCTTTCGAAGCAACAACGTTCAGGGAGGGAATCTTTTCGTCCCTAACCTAGTTAAATACACAATAAAATATGTTTTATCAGCATTTTAAAAATAATATAATTAATTAAGTAGTAAATAAATAAAGAGTGGATTTAGGGGTGGAGGAGGGCGACACGTCTTAAAAATAGTTCCATCAACCAATCTAAGAAAATAGATACAAATTTAGATGTTTTTTCTTTTCTTTTTTAATACGAGCAAATGAGAGACGAACCTGAATTACAGTTTAATTTAACGATATTATAACCTCGTGCTTATTGCTATTTTTTTTTCTTTTTCTCTGTTTAGATGAACTAAAAAGGAACAAAGATATACACTACACTTACACTCAAGGGAGGTAGAAACAAATAATAATGGAAATAAGAAAAGAAAGCAGCCTACTAACAGAACTGAATGATGAAGACAACAGTAGTTGCAATCTCCTATTTATAAAGACAGTTGTTAATTATATGACGAGGCCTATTGCTTGTACTACTCTCACTTAGTATTGAATTGCAGACATTGATGCAATAGATTTAGTACTATTTTTGTTTTAGATCGATAAGCAATATCGTCAAAGCTGTATAGGGAGAGTGGGTCGAGAAGAGAGGCAGGAAGGAAGAAAAGAGGGAGCAGGACAGAGAGAGTGGGGCAAGAGAGAGAAGAGGAGAGAGAGAAGAGAGAGATGGGGGGAAAGAGAGAAGAGAGGGATGGGGGGAAAGAGAGATGAGGGGAAAGAGAGATGAGGGGAAAGAGAGAAGAGGGGAAAGAGAGAAGAGGGGAAAGAGAGAAGAGAGAGATGAGGGGAAAGAGAGAAGAGAGAGATGAGGGGAAAGAGAGAAGAGAGAGATGAGGGGAAAGAGAGAAGAGAGAGATGAGGGGAAAGAGAGAAGAGAGAGATGAGGGGAAAGAGAGAAGAGAGAGATGAGGGGAGAGAGAGAAGAGAGAGATGAGGGGAGAGAGAGAAGAGAGAGATGAGGGGAAAGAGAGAAGAGAGAGATGAGGGGAAAGAGAGAAGAGAGAGATGAGGGGAAAGAGAGAAGAGAGAGATGAGGGGAAAGAGAGAAGAGAGAGATGAGGGGAAAGAGAGAAGAGAGAGATGAGGGGAAAGAGAAATAAAAGAAAAAGAGAATATGATCATAAAAGGATGATCAAGAAAGACATAGAAAAGAAGATGAATAATGTGAACTTTATTCTAGCAAATTGACATCTAAACGGGTCATTTTGCAAAAACTATGTTTCTACTTTCTTTGGTATCAACAGTCTAAAAAAATCTATCTTGTTTTCAAACAGGCAGAGTAAACATGAACGTCCTTTTATAGCACATTTTCAAATAGAAAAAGTAGCAAACAATGGTTTTCTTTTCATGCGAACAAGATTTGCCTTTTTTTGGTTAGCAATAGAGATGAAAGTTTAAAAGTACGGCCTTTTTTTTTTCTCCCAGACACCAAATTATTGAATTTTTAACGGATATTTTGAGATTGACTAAGTTCATCCTTACTTTAAAAATGCCACATCTTGCCAGATGATAAAGAAGAATAAAAGATGGAAGACGGACACAGAAAATGATTTATTACGAACAATCCTTTTCTTTTATGACCAGAGAGTAGACAAAGGAATGTATTTTTCCTCCATCCCCAGAGGTAAGGGAAGTAAACTGGGCAAATATGACATGCCGAGAGTAATTAAACCACCTATTGCAAGCAGCAATGTCTACTTTAGAGTTCCATGCGAATGTCCAGACGGGGCTGTTTGTTACTGCTATGTTTCTGCAACTAAATTTTCACAAGTATCAGTACACAGAATCACGAATCAGTTTCTATATAGAAATCGTTCTGTAAATGATTTTCGTTTCTTCTTGGTAATGAATAAACAAACCACCTTGAAAATGGGTAAAAAGGTACAAGTAGGAGGTACGGTGGAGTAATGTATAGCGGCACGGATTGAGGAATCGGAGAGCCGAATTCGAATTCCAGTCGAATCCATTACATTCACTTACGTGCTAATAAACATCCTCTTCTTCCCCAGTTCTATAGCCTTGGATGGCAACTGGTCTACCGCAGAAAGAAATGGCAACCTACTGCGGGAAAAAATCTGTCTCGTCAGTCATGTATCGCAAGATACATAATCGCCTAAGCGTGTAACCCGCATGGCTTAAGTTATAACTGACTGAAAGAAGTAGCCGAAAGCACTCCTGTACTTTTCTTATCAAAGGGAAAAATGTAAGAACGATGGAAAAGCTAAACATAAAATTAATTAAAATTTCCTTGTCATATTTAATGAAAGATGTTTAAAAGAAATGTTGCTGCCCAAATACATATTATATCTTGAGTTAGTGGCTGCCCACTCGTATCAGAATATGCCTGTCTACTAGATCGGCTAGTCAATCCCTGTTGCTGACGCCTGCTCAGACATATTTGTGTTTTTATTCAACACCCACATTGTGCACTTGCAGTTTATATGCAACTATACTGAGCGGGCCTTAGTTACAGTTTTTTGGGGGAGATACTGCATTCTCGTGTGATTACAGTGTCAACAAGGCCAGTACGCTCAAACCCTCGGTCATGATGACTTGTGACTTCGTGCTAGCACAACCATCAATGACTCCCAAATAGTTTCGTTCACCCATTTTCACTCACGAGGTTTGGGTCAATCCGTAGTATAGTTTTTTTTCACTCAGACAATTCCCAAAAGCGCCGCAGGGTGGGATCACCACCTCAAGCCGCCGATAACATCAAGAAGTCACCTTCCTGATAAATCCACCATGATGAGATTTGAACCGGGGTCTCATGGTCGGCCACACACACACACGACATTATGCAGAGTTGGCCTTTAAAAAAAAATAAAAAATAAAAAACACACGTCCACGGCAATTTTTGCCTTCACTTAAAAAAAAAAAAAAAAAAAATTTTTAAATTAAGAACGAAAAATGTTACGTTTTTCTTAATAATGTCGTCCTGAGGATTTTCCAAGAAATAAATTTTACTCGAGTCCTATGCAGCCGTATCTTCAAAGAGGCAGATGAAAGGAAAGGAATTTTTCAACAAATGTTAGAAGTTTTTTCAAGCTTGCAACATGTCTACTGGAAATGAAATTAACATCTTGTGAATATATATACATACATATATATATAGACACACACACACACATATTATATAGTAATAATCCATTTCAAAACAACAATACTTAAATAATTAGACCGGTCCTCCTCAAAAAGGAAAGAAAACTACATCTATGTAAAAAAGTCAAGGGTCAGTTTGACGTTGTATTTACATTGTAAAACAAGGCCACCCCTTCCATCCAAAATGATAGAAAATTAAGGCTTTTCGATTCTGACAAATTGCCTGAGTAGATAGAGGAAGTTCCGAATGCTAAGCAACAAAAATTAGTCGTGAAAATATTTTTAATGTCGGAAAGT
Organism: Acanthosepion lycidas; assembly: GCA_963932145.1. Taxonomy (NCBI): domain Eukaryota; kingdom Metazoa; phylum Mollusca; class Cephalopoda; order Sepiida; family Sepiidae; genus Acanthosepion; species Acanthosepion lycidas. Next base: position 24,055,737 of record OZ010612.1, read on the forward strand.
AAAGGACCGTTTTGTTTGACATTTTTGTTTTGTTTCAAAAGTTATTTTGTTTTTATGCTTAAAAAAAAAAAAAAAAAAAAAAAAGCAGCTTTATATTTTTATGCAAATACAAAAATCGTGTTTTATTCCAAGCTAATTAAGGTTTGATTTCTTTTGGGAAAGTCTTCCACTGCAATGTATTATATTGCTAATAGTCATCATCTATGTTGTCAATAAAAAATATTTGATTTTAAAGCTTTTTTTTTTTTTTATCCATTTTTAAAAGAATATTACCTTTTCTTTTCAACAAATAAAAAACAAATTTTGCAAATTCTAAAAAAAGGGGTCCGCCCAAAAAAGGAACTAAAAATTAAATCGGGTAGACTATATCCAAACACTTAAAAGAATAAAAAAAAAAGAAGTAAATTTCAAATTACAGCGTCCCCTCTCCTTCATGCACATGTGTACACAACAATCTAAACATCACTTTAGTAGTCTAGGTACCTCTACCGATTCGCTAAAAAATGAAAAAAAATACATGATGAAAAAAAATACATGATGAAAAAAAATACATGATGAAAAAAAATACATGATGAAAAAAAATACATGATGAAAAAAAATACATGATGAAAAAAAAATGTCCCAAATAACTTAATAAAAGCAAAGTTTTATTGCTAAAATTTTTGAAGAGGAAAGACCAAAGGATGTTTCGATTATTAACGTTTATTTTTTATATATATATATCCTTTTTAGAACGTTTGAAATTTTGGTTAAAAACGCTGTTTTCTTGCCTCATTGTTGGGGGGAGGGGATCATAAATTTAGTATGGGAAATTTCAGCGTCTTTTTTGCGGTCAAATGATTATTAAATTAAGACTATATTTATTTTAAAAAGGATTTTTAATTTATTTGTGTATAAACGTGTGATTTTCGAAAATACAGATGTCAGGACAAGATATTTTCAAAAAATAAGAGTAGTAACTATAAGAGTAGTAACTATAAGAGTAGTAACTGTAGTAAAGTTAAAATTTATTGGTAATTTTTTAACATTTCCTCAACAAGCGTCTTTGTAAGTTAGACAATAAAGCCAAGGAACCAAAAATTTCAATAAAATAAAATATTTATTTAATTTGCATAGAATATTTTAATTTTTAAAGATTACTGGGTTGTTGAAAAATATATATAAAAATGATATTCAAAAGAAATTGTTACAGTTATGTTCCTCTTAGAAAAAATTCCCAAATATAAAGCTATTGAGAGACTTGTCAACACTATAACAATGATCACCTTGTTAAAAAATGCTTTTCTGCATTATTTTAAACTAAAAGTAATTAATACTTGTTTAAAATCAGATTAATAATTCAACTTTAAATCAGCTAATCTCCCTCAAATAAATTTTCAGAAAAATATATTTTATTTTTGAAAGATTTTTTGATAAAGAGAATTATGCTGTGTTGATAGATTTATCAATATGGACAATTTTAGCTTTTTTACAAATAATAAGAAAACTCATTCTAAAAATTTAAATTCGTTTGGAAATACAAAAATGTACTTTACTTACGGGAAATATTAAATTTAATTATCTTGAAATTGAAGCTAAAATAAAATCTTCAAGAAAGAGTTTTCATTTTCAATTATCTTTGGCGGAACCTACATTAAGGTATTTGGGGGGTGGGGATGTCAAAGACATTAATTATTTTTCCTGCAAAAAATTTTTTTTAACTTCACAAGTTAAAATTAAGGTGCATTCTAGGTGCCAGTAAATGAGTTTAGTTTTTGCTTTTTTTGAAACTGTACAATGTCATAGTAAAACCAATATTGATATACAATTGTACTATGTGGGGACTAACAAAAAAGGAAATTGATTCATTTCATTGAGGATAGTTAAAACATCTAATTGGCAACAGATACCTCTACATCCTCTTATGAAGCAAGATGTGGAAGAGACCATATTTCTGAAAGGAAACCTGAATGTAAACTAGGATGAAACTGAACATGCAGTATTGGAGAAAGGAAATAGAAATACAAAGGTGGAGAATTAAGAAAGCAGAAACACGAGGAGATGCTGAGGAGATATCAGACACAAGCTGTGGCAATTGCCACTTTAAATACCTTCTCTTTGGAGTTCACATTTGTCTCTTTAAATTTACTTTTTACAACAATAAAACCCAATTTCCATGAATTCTTGACTTCAACTGGAAAAACCTTCAGACCAAAGTTTTCATGCCATTGTGAGAAGTCCATACTTTGGCACCAGTCCTCTGATTTTGATTTTTCATGTCTTATTATTTTTTGCATAGAAGTGAGAAAAAGAATGTTAGTGAAAGAAAGGGGATATAAAGGGATATTTTTTTTATTATAATAATTTATAAAGTTTCAAAAATCTTTCAAAAATTCTTCAAAACTTTGACCTCATTAGATTATTAAGTGAAGAAGACTATATTTACTAAGCAAAAATTGAAAAGCATAATACAAATCATAACACACTCAAATTTTAAAAATAATTTTTTAATATGTATAAATGTGACCATTTTGAAAGTATCGGTGACCATCAGAAAATAAGATCAATGACTATAGTAAATTTAAAGTCAACATTCCGAAAATTAGTTTGCAGAGAATATTTCCAACATTTTTAAGATTACTAAGTACTGAAAAATTGGTTGGATAGTTAATTAGATTTTGTTTAATGGCATTTCAATCATGATAGGTCATTTTATTCCAATCACACACACACACACATATATATATATATATATATATATATATATCACTCGACTCTCCCGTCGAATTCAATGTATAAGGGTCAAGCAGATCAGTTCACAGGAAACTGACAGCCCGACAACAGCACATGAGATTTTATTATAGTGGTGATGGTTTCATGCAGGACCATCCACACATTTTGAAGGGCCGAATACAGAGACTTGGTGCACTACGTGTCACAAGGTCCTGAAACGACTCTCTGCAGGCTTTGAATTCAGAGTTGTCCTTCTCCTAGACCAGTTGCCATCCAAGGCTGGACTCAGTCTGTCCTGCTATTTACCCATAGCTGGAGGGAGAAGAGGATTCATACCTTTCCCAACAGTATCAGCACATAAGTGAATGTAATGGAATCGACTGGATTTCAAACTCAACACTCAGATTCCTCAATCCGAGCCGCTATCCATTACTCCACCATATATATATATATATATATATATATATAGATAGATAGATATCTCCATTACTCCACTATATATATCTCTCCATTACTCCACCATATATTACACACACTTTTCTTTTTCCAATAGTTGAAGGAGCTCAGTTTGGTAATTATAATTCATTTTAAAGATATAGTTTTATCTGTCAATTTGAACCATTAAACCAGTCCTTATAGTGATTTTACAAGTGTAGCTCAGATGTGACACAAGGCAGAAAGTATGGGACACCCAGTGAGGATTGAACTCACTACTCAGTCGTAATTGTTCTAGCAAGACGAGTTTGCTAACTATTACACCACCTCGAGGTGCCCAAACCAGTCCTTATATAGCCAGACATAAACAATTTTTAAAAAGGAATTTAAACTATTATCTGGCCATGAACAACATCTTTAAACAATTATGTTATCTACTGAAGCATTTATGACCTACTGTAAATGACGATGCACTCATTATTGCTAGAAAATGCTCAGGAAAAAACAATGACCTGTTTATTGTTTTTTTTTTGTTTTTTAATGACATCAAATCAGTTTACAAACATTAAAATCACTATTTGATGATTTTTGAAAAATTTTTTGTATAATTTTTTGTTTAATATATAACCAGTTCACTGTTCTTTGCCTTTAACCCCAACATATTTCATACTTCCAACAGTTGGTAGATATACTATAGTAGAAAATGGACGGTAGATATCATGCTATCTGTATAAAGGGTTCTCTCGGATGATTAATAGAGAGCAGTTTCATTTTGGAGGCATTAAAATTCACAAGCCATTCCTTGCCCCAGTTAACAACAGAATGTAGGTCATTTTTGAGATTAGCTGCCAATTTGACTTTATTGAACTGATCAGACTTACTATTTAGACAAGAGTAAATAGACAGATTGGTAGATGTGAACAGACACACACACACTTAGCAGACCTAGCAATTGATTCAATATAATCTTTCCAATTTATGTCAGCAGAAAATGTTAGTCTGAGAAGGCTCAATGAGTCACTTTCGTGGTAGCTAGCATTAGCCATGCCGATGGAAGGCATAAAGGGTGTGATATAACATGAAATATACTGAGGTATTTGCGACCTACCATAAATGGCGATGCATACATTATTGCTGGAAAATGTTCAGGAAAAACGATGACCTGTTTATTGTTTTTTTTTTAAATGATATCAAATCAGTTTACAAACATTAAAATCACTATTTGATGATTTTTGAAATTTTTTGTATAAAAAATTGTAATTGATTTTTAATACATAACCAGTTCACTGTTTACTGCCTTTAACCTTTAACCCCTAACTCCAACACAAACATATTTTATCCTTCCAACAGTTGGTAGATATCATACCATAGTAGAAAGTGGACGGTAGATATCATTTCTTTCTTTTTATGTACCATGTTCTTTCAGGATGTAGGCAATCATGGCTCTCCACTTCCCCCTATCCCTTGCAGATCTCAATAAGTTCTGTCCCTCTGTCACCTCCCTCAGACCACGTTCTGTCATCTACTTGCTTAAGCCCGCCAGCTATGTCATTTGTTGCTTTCTCTTGTCACTTTCACTCTATTCATCCTATGAGTATCAGATTCTCCAGACCCTCCTTTCTCATTATGTAGATATCATACTATAGTAGAAAATAGACAGTAAATATTATACTATAGTAGAACACAATGTTTTTATATATATATATATATATATATATATATATAAAAATAATGGACTCTCCCATAAGTTTCAGTTATGAAAGTTTGTGCGATAATCTTAAGTGACATTTAAGACCAGCTAGTGATTTACAAAGGAGACCACATATGGAGCAAGTGTGAGGATTGTGAGATGAGATCACTGTTAGATTGGCTGACCTTTTAGATCTTGCTCTCACTTGAAGATGATTCAGACAAGCAGATTGAAAATTGTTGAGTCCACTAAAACACGTTGACCTCCATTCTACCCGCTCTAAGGGATATACACGTGCTCAGGGATGGATATATATATATATATATATATATATATATATATATATATATATGAGCACTTATGTATCCTTTGGAGCGGGTAGAATGGATATCCACCTCTAATGCCAAAATCTAAATATTTTGAACACAATTTTATGGGTTCAACTAGATATATTTTGAATGCAATTGTACATTTTCAACTACAGATAAAAGGTATTGTTGGTCATTTTAGTATATGTATTATTAGTCTTCGTTTGTATAAAAATATATTGCTGGTATTTTTACTATTAAAATGTATTTTTATACTCTCATAGTGTTTTTGTTTAGGGGATTCACTATTTGCTCATAGCTGGGACTGCAATTCACAAGTCTGTCTGTAGATTTAGGCAATTCCTAGATCTTGTCTTGATTGACAAAAGAGAACTGAATCCAGAGATTGGTTAGAATAAAATAGCATTTTCATTAATAAACCTAATAAGCAACACCAATGGAGCGGCAACGAATTTGCAGTGGCAACCCGTCCCAAAAACCTATTACAGCATACAGGCAGTTGGGTGAGAGATGACTTGTTATGTAAGGGCAGAAGGAACCCTCTGGAGTACAGGAACTCTAATGTTGGGAACCTCTGTTTGAGAGAAATTTCAATGTAAGCTGTTTTTACTCTTAAAATTCCTTATCAAAGTTTAACTTAAATTTCAACCATATAAAGTGTTAAACACAAATCAAAATTTTTTCTTGAATTTTTCCATACCCTTTAATCATTACACACCAAGCAAGGCAATAAAGCCACTAAGACACAAAGTGTTACAGAATGTTAGAGAATGTGAGAAAATAAAATTAAGAACAATAAAAGAACAGGAATTAAGCAGACAGAAGTTAACGATTGACATTGATCTTCAAAAATTTAAATAGAAAGTTGATTTGGGAAGCAAGGAACCAGTAGAGAGTTTTGCATATGTAATTTAACACAGGTTATCTATCACTAAATCAAACACTTTGTGCCCATAACAGGGTTTTGGCTGTTGTGCCTTCCTGTCTTCATGAGGTGCTTGTTGATCCAATTAACCTTCAGAAATTTCGAGCTGAACCCTTTATTTAATCTACAGGAGTAGATTGTTCTCATTCCACTGTCTATGCCTAGGGATGCCTTGTTCTTATTTAATATGTTGCGTTCAATAAAAAAAATACATTAATAAAAAAAAAAAAAAAATTAATTATACTGTCACTCTGTCATTTCCTTAAAAAAAAAAAAAAAAGAAAAAAAAATGAATTAATTATAGTGTCAAAAATAATTATAATGAAATAATTATAACAATTTTAATTATCATTAATTCATTCACTCTGAATCAATAAAAATTGACCCCACTTTTTCCTCCACGCACAAGTATTTGAGATTCTCACTATTGGACAAGCAGTTCACACAGACAGGTCGTCAAAACATGCGTCAACAAAAATTTTGTCTCCTTTTCCTTTTTCAACCCATAATAGTAACATTTATCTCTTAATACTCAACAAAAATTTGAGTTAAGAAAATTACAGACACTTCTTGTATTTTTCCAACTCAATCCATAGAAACACATGATAAAGACTGTATACACTTTGCCTATTCTTTATCTTATCATTCTGTCGGATTCCAATCCATATTTGATCTATATTTGACCCTAAACTCACAATTTTACTCAGTGCTGTCTGCTGTGTCTCCAACACCACATAACAACCAGATACTGAATAACACTTGTTATTTTCACGGCTCGTCCCATTTTTACAAGTATTTTTTGTATAAATAAATGTAAGGAGGTTTATAATTATTTACCCAGGGTTATAACTTCCCTCCAAGTACTGCTCAATTATTGTTCACATCTGGAGGCAGGATTTATTTCATGTAACTCGTTTCTATTAATTCTTGCAAACCACAGAAAACTTATTTTAAATTCTTTGCACTGCAGATTCATAAAATATTAATGCCTACTTTATGTAAACATGCTACAGAAAACCTACACGCCTAAAATTATGTCAAATCTTTGGAAGGAGTGACATAACATTTAACTATTTCACACTGCACACTGTTAAATGCTGACAGGGAAAACTAGCTATGAAAAAGGATAGATCAGTAAGGCAATAGTCTGAAATTTTCACTGTATAATGTTTGTCCTTCATGATTAATAATTTACTATTAGATTAAACAAACAATTACAAAATAAAATTAATCTATGAAACTCTAGAATCGAGGTGTTGAATATAATGTCAATCAGCAAAGTAACAAATGTTATTTGTTTCTTTTAAACAGTATTTTATTTTTCTACTGGTCAGAATATTTGAGAAATCTTATTAAAAGAAAAATGTGCCCTACAACAAATATGGCCATCCAATGAAAATAAGGGTTAAAGTGTTAAAAATAAGTCAGATTTATAAATAAAAAAAATTTTTATTATTTCTTTGAGCATTTTATATAAACAGACAGAAAGAGAGATAGAGATAGAGAGAGATAGAGATAGAGACAGACAGAGAGAGAGATAGATAGAGAGAGAGATAGATAGAGAGAGAGAGAGATAGAGAGAGAGACAGAGAGAGAGATAGATAGAGACAGAGAGAGAGAGAGATAGAGACAGAGAGAGAGATAGACAGAGAGAGACAGAGAGATAGAGAGAGACAGAGAGAGACAGAGAGACAGAGAGAGAGAGAGAGAGGGGAATAAATTTATTCCCCTATGACAGAATCGCAGAATCATTAATCTTAAATGGAATCTGGGTTTTTAATGTAATTTTCAATAATAAATAACAAATTAATTATTTGATATTTTTTAATTTTTTCAAAACTTAATAACTGTCTCTCCAATTTTGTTAAACATTTTAATAAATATAACAATAACATAATTATTTCCTTAAAATTTATTTTTACAAATCTTTGTAGTTATCTTTCCTTTTAAGACCTAAAAAACAATTAAGAACAAAAATGTTTACATAAAAAGAAAAGAAAACTGGTTTGTCGATTTTCTGAGAATATGTTGGCTAGTCTATTTCTAAATATTTTAAAATTTTTCTAAGAAAACTGTATGTAGTGAAGGAGATGAAAGTCATAAGATCACAGCTCGGTCATGGCCACCAAGATCCATTGCTAAAGTGGAAATGGGAGAAGATAGACACTAGTTGATATCAAAATTGGAGTGATGAGAGAGAGAGATGAAGATCAAACCAATAAATTTAACAAATTCATTTCCTTTAAGGCCTCACACAATTTACAAGTAAAAGATTCTAAACAACTTGTAACCTTGTTTTATGAATATGAAAGAAAAGTAAATAAATGCTATCACATAAACAAAAAAAAATTCTCCAAAAACACAACTGGTTTGTCTAAGCTTGTCACACAGCGATTCTCCCGGATTAATAATTGGATCATCTTCAATGCTTCACCATTGTAAACAAATTTAAATTGAACAAAAAATCTTTTAATAACATTAACTGTCAAGGATTATTTTTTTGTATTTTATTTATATTTTGTAATCTAAACGAGTTGCATAAATAAGTAACAAATTGCCAAGATGACCGAATCAAATCAATATAGTGAATCAACCCCAAAAGTTGTACCTCTCCTCTAAAAAAAAAAAAAAAAAAAAAAAAAAAAAAAAAGAGAGAGAAAAAGAAAAGGATTACAGTATCTAAAACTTGTGCTAAAGCCAGAGTAGAGCAATTTCCTGATGACTTTTATTTATGCAGAATAAAAAATGTTATTTTGCAAATTCTGTCTCCATAGTGTTGACATTTTTAGGATTGACAATCAAAAGATCACATCAAATCAAAAACTCATTTGACAAAAAAGTCTTCAAAAATGTTAACTCAACTGAAACAGAAGACAATCACAACTTTGTTGAAAAGAGGTTCAAGATGATTTTGTCCTTGATTTTTTTTGAAAATTTGCACTTTGTCTAACATTCCCCTACACAAAATTGGCAAAATGAGGCCATTCATATTAGTACATTGTAAAGAAGGTGATGCTATTCCAAGTGTCAATTGTGTTAGGCAACTTCATCTACCAAAATTGTTTGCTTGTCACTTTGCTGGCCTGAAAGCCAAGTTTGCTAATCAATCAGTCAGCATCATAACAGATGAAACAACTGACAGTGGAGACCACAGCAATTTGAATGTAATTGCAAGCATTCATGGGGAGTCATTTCTCATTGATGCTATAACCTTGGGAAAATGCAATCATCAAATGGTAAGTCAGACATGAATCCGAGCAGTAACTCATGTGGATATTGCTTATGAGGATATTATTGTCTTTGTAACAGATTCTGCAGCCTATTTAAAAAAAAAAAAAAAAAAAACCCATAAGAAGTGTTGTCAAATGTCTTTGTTAACAGTTGCCATGTGTTGTGCATAGCATATATTTTAAATCTTGTTGTTGAAGTATTTTCACACTGACCAGCATTTGATAATGTTACCCAGCTCACTACTTTCATCAAATCAGCCTTTTTTTAAAAAGCCTAGATAGAAAAAGTGATACTTAAAAATGTCTTGAAGGTTCTTTGCCTAAGGAACAAGTAAAATATTCCCTGTACCAGTGGCAACCAGATGGAATTCCTGATTTAATGCAGCCAAACATCACTCATCCTTTGTACATGATGGAGGGTGTAAAACAGTATCTGCATACTGGTATGTCAAAATCAACCTAGAAATTTGGCCTAGAAACTGATTATCTTCTGTCTGAATTAGAAAACACAGAGAGGGAGAGTTATCTGAAATTTCCAAGATTTTTTCAGCACATCTTTTTGAAACTGAATAAATACCTGGATACCCACCCAGTGTATAACTTTTACAAGGTAGCTCACCTGTTTGATCCTAGACAGCTACTCTGTATAGGTCATTATTTAAACAGTTTTACAGCCATCAAGGACTTGCAATATCCTTCTACTGATCTTCTTGAAGAATTCCAAATGTATGTGAATTACCAAGATGATTTACCAAATCCTTTTAATATCTCATCATTTTGGAAGGCAACAGATTGCCAATAAAGTTATATGGATGCCTGTTACCAGCATAGATACTGAACGTTCATTTTCACAGTATAAACATTTAATCAATAAACAATGTGAAAGACTTACCCCTGAGAATGCCAAGCAACTCACAATGTTCTATTACAATGGAGATTTAGAGAAGAGATTTAAAGATTAGATATTTCCCAAATTAAGAAATTAGCAATTTTAAATTTGAGCAGTATTTCAACCTGGGATAAGTTGTTTTATTTAAATTTTCAATTAATATGTCTAATCTGTTTTTTGATATTTTGTTACAAAGTTTCAGTTAGTTTGGTTTAATTACTGTTTGGTAAAATTTTAGTCAAAATGTTTGACTTTATTCAGATATTTATTATTGAGATTCAGGTTATTTGCTGTTGATACTTTAAATATGATTTTTATATTATGAATCAATAATTATAAATCAATAATTATAAATCAATGTAAAGCCTTTTACTTAAAAAAAAGAATTTGTATGTGTTTTGAACATGTCCTTAAAGAAGGAAACTGATTAAAAGTTTTACCTCAAAGATAATTATGCACTGCAACATTCCATTGTTTTATTGTCTAGTCATGTTACATTTTTTTTTTTTTTTTTTTTTACATATTTATTTTTGAACTTGGATTTTAACATTTAAAAAAAAAAAAAAAAAAAAAAAAATTATCTGTAGATATTTGCTATTTTTTTTATATGCAATTAAACTTTGAATTATATTTTTGTTTTCAGTTTTAATAATAATTATAGCATATTGTATTGCAATTTTCTCAAAAAATACTATAAAAATAGAAAAAATAAATTTCCTAAAAGTAAAAGCAAAATTTACCAAAAGTGGAAATGGAATCAAGGAAAATTTGAAATGGAAAATTGGGGGCCCTAGATAGATAGAGATATGCATATGTATAAAGAATTAATAATATTTTCAATTTATATTACTTATTACTCAAAACATTATTTTAGTGAATACCCATGTTTGAGTAGAGACTTTGATTTTAAAAAAGTGTGAAATATGTCTACTGCCCTATACAATTTAATAAAGGAAATGTTCTCTCCAACAGAATACAAACATCCATCCTCTTTTGTAGAAGAAACAACAATCTGATCTGACATACTTTAGACTGCTCGGCCACGGAGAGCATCACAACTCAGCAAGGTTAAATTATCCTTTTTGCACCTTATCAGAGAGCACTTTATCTTTATTAAGTCTCTCAAATGCGGAGGCTAGTAAATGTAATTCACACTGTTTAAAAAACCAGGCCTCTACTCAAGCACGGATATCCACTAAAACAACATTTGAAATAATATAATGTACAAATTTCTTTAGGTCTATCATTGTGCTTGTGATGTTAAAATCAAAATTGATTCTGCAGGCTACCACAAAAAAGAATACACGTCTTAAAGCATTGTTTCTGAACCTTTTTAAGCAATGGCACATCTAGGAGCAAATGAAAATATCAGGGCACAATTAGCAAAATTTTTAAAGGATATACTGTTGTGGTAGGATCCACCTAATTTGCATAGTGGAGTACCGACCATATAAATATGGTTGGTACCGGGAAGGAAGGAGGAGATTCAACCAGAGACTCTGCCCGACTGCGACTCAGTCAACACACAGTCCAGGAACGGTCTTCCCAGGAATATACAAAAGACTATATGTAAATATTGTGTACACTTTCTTGTTTCAATACATTTTGTTCAAAGTACATTTTGTGTTGTATTATTATTCCATGGATTAGTCAAGTTTCAACATATACATTTAAAGGTTATGAAATCAAATGATAGATTTTTTTTTTTAAATACACACACAAATATGAACTTACTTTATTTCAATGTTTCTATTCAACTATTTGTGCAGCTTATTTAGTGTTTTTTCATGATTTCTTCAACATTTGGTCAAATGTACGATAAGCAAACCCTCATTTTTTCTTCAGTTGAGTGTAGTCTTTCTCACTTCTTATTTTTGAAGTTATTTAGGATTGAGAAGCCTAATTTGTATAATTAAGAAGTAGAAAATTGCAATAAAACTGATAAAGCCTTTTTAGCTAATGTGGGAGAATCGCTTTGTATTGAAATCCAAAATGTATCAATGGGTTCCATCAAATGTTTTATTTTGAATCCTCGATCACTAGAAGGTGTTGTTCAATTCTTTTTTTTTTTTTCTCACATAACTGAAGTTCAATATTAGAAGGAAGATTTATGAAGGGATTTCAAATCCAATCATACTTATGTGATCAGATAGATCTTCACTGAATTTTAGTCGAATTCCAGACTTTGCAAAATAACAAAAAAAACAACACAGAAGCTATTAATAAAAAATGATATCTTTAACCTCTGTGCCATCAGACCCCCCACCCCCACCAAAGCGTGTGTTACAAAGATGATTTTTCCATTGACACTGCCCCGATGGTTAAAATAATAGCAATGTCTAACGTTTTAAAAAGTGATGTTTAGTATTTTAATGAAACCTAAACATATTAAAATGAATTTATACATTTTCTTTGTTCGTGAGAATCTACAAGAAAAATAATAAACACTATTTATTTAGTATATTGTTTATTGGAATGGTTGGCAACACATTGGCTAATTGCCAAATGGTAAAGGGATTTCCTTATAGTTGGTTCACATATTTTAATAATTTAGTAAATGATAAATATTAATTGTATTATTTTTTTATTTTTTATTTTTTTTAAGAATGTTGTAAATAAACAATTTAATGGTGCTTAACATTTTGTTGCAAATTCTCAAGAATAAAAAACAAAAAGAAAGAAGGGAGAAAGAGAAGAGAAAAGAAGGGAGAAAGAGAAGAGAAAAGAAGGGAGAAAAAGAAGGGAGAAAGAGAAGAGAAAAGAAGGGAGAAAAAGAAGGGAGAAAGAGAAGAGAAAAGAAGGGAGAAAAAGAAGGGAGAAAGAGAAGAGAAAAGAAGGGAGAAAAAGAAGGGAGAAAGAGAAGAGAAAAGAAGGGAGAAAAAGAAGGGAGAAAGAGAAGAGAAAAGAAGGGAGAAAAAGAAGGGAGAAAGAGAAGAGAAAAGAAGGGAGAAAGAGAAGAGAAAAGAAGGGAGAGAGAAGAGAAAAGATGAGAGAAAGAAGTAAAAGGCAGAACTATAAATATTTTTATTAAAAAAAATGGTATAATGATAATGGTGTTAAGAGAAAAACCATGTTTTGGCAGACTGTTGCAGGCATGAAGGTTAAAAACTGCCAACTTATTTTTACTGAAATAAATTCTTGCAAAATAAAATGTAGAGGCAAACAGGGATTACAGTAACTGTAAAACCCAATTTTCATTGGTTGAATTTCCAAAAGAATCAAACCAATGTAAATTCAGGCCAAATTTCAAGGATTTAATAAAAAAAAGAAGGCAGGAAGCTGACCAGATGGTGATTACTTGTGGTTGGATTGCTAGAGGGAGGAATTCAGATGGTTTTAGAGGCCTGACACCCACTTTCCAGGGACAACAGAAATAAACAACACTGATAATAATTCCCGGTGTACCATTGTTTGAGATAGGAGTAAGAGAAAATTAATTTGCAAAAAAAAAAAAAAAAAAAAAAAAAAAAAAGAGTTTATCATGATCCACAATGTCGCCTTTTCGGTAGTCTAGACTTATACTTCTATTATTTCCTCCATAAAAGTCATTAAAGCCAAATTTAACACCTGAGTTTTAATCCTAGAAAGCAAGCGATAGTAATCGATGAACTGTTACATGGATTAGATTTTTTTTTATTCTCTTCTAATTGTTTTTTCTTGACACTTGCTTTCCTCCAGTGCATATATAATACGAATTCAGTATCTGTCACTTCACTGACTGCAAGACGATAAAATTTAAAATGTAGAGGTTTATCCCTTGTTGCCTGTTTGGTACTGTGTTTCCAGTTGCTTCTAGAATCTACTTCAACTCCATACAACTAACAACTATGCCTAAACACTGAAATTTTATTTACTATTTATTCTTATTTTATTTTATTTTTTTTTCTTTCAATAGAAATAGATACATTCACCTATCATCCAGTTCACAGTCCTCCCCTGCTTTTTAAACAGAAGTAGATGTTTATCGCTTGTTTCTTGTTTAGGATTGGCTTTCCAGTTTCTTTTAAAGTCTACCTCAGCTCTATATACCTAACGCTTGTCTTTTCCTATGCTAATATAACGCTCTATCTTGAGTGGCTCTTGTGTCTTTTTTGGTGACTATTAGTAAAAAAAATTTATTTTAATCGTTTCTCCATTTAACATTTATCACAAAATATATTTATTAGGATGGTGCAAAAATAATGTCGTTTTTTGACGTATTTTTAACGACATTATTTTTGCACCAACCTAATAGTTTAAATAATTTTAAAATATTAGGTTGGTGCAAAAATAATGACGTAATAATGTCGTTTTTTGATGTTATTACGTCATTATTTTTGCACCAACCTAATATAAGCAGTCAAAAATAAATTGAAAGAACCAAATATTTTGGTTTATACACCTGTTACCCAAGGGTTGTTATTGTATAGAATGGGGAAACTAGCAATCACAATGCAGATATCTATTTCAATTTCATACCAATTGTGTGTATGTACGTTTACATGTGTCTATTTTAATTTAATGGCACAAAGGTGCATTGGGATAGTGAAAGATGCCTTCCAAAGTTTATAGAGAAAATTGAAAAGAAAAACGCATATATCAGGAAAAGACAGTTGAAATTTCTTGAGCATGGAAAATCTGATACTCACAGGACAGAGGAAAACATTGCATAACCTATCTAGCAAGCAAATAGTTGGTGGAGCAAGGTTTAGGAGAGATAACAAAAAGACAAAATTTATTAAGAGCTACAAAGGTCAAGAAATGAAGAGCCATGATCAGCTATGTTCTGAATGGACAGCACATGGAAGAAAGAGGAGAAAAGGGAGACAGACAGATCGATGGAAGAGAAAAGGGAGACAGACAGATCGATGGAAGAGAAAAGGGAGACAGACAGATCGATGGAAGAGAAAAGGGAGACAGACAGATCGATGGAAGAGAAAAGGGAGACAGACAGATCGATGGAAGAGAAAAGGGAGACAGACAGATCGATGGAAGAGAAAAGGGAGACAGACAGATCGATGGAAGAGAAAAGGGAGACAGACAGATCGATGGAAGAGAAAAGGGAGACAGACAGATCGATGGAAGAGAAAAGGGAGACAGACAGATCGATGGAAGAGAAAAGGGAGACAGACAGATCGATGGAAGAGAAAAAGGAGACAGATCGATGGAAGAGAAAAAGGAGACAGATCGATGGAAGAGAAAAAGGAGACAGATCGATGGAAGAGAAAAAGGAGACAGATCGATGGAAGAGAAAAAGGAGATAGATAGAAAAGAAAAAGAAAAGACAGACCTAAAATAATTTCCGAAAAGTTCAATAAAATTTTATAATCCTATATAACTTGAGGATGAAGTTAAATTTTTTTTTCTCGTCTGTAACTTGATTATTATTATTATTATTATTATTCAGCCCATGATCAGGATGGTCCAGACAGACTGGGAGGGACATGTATGTTCCCAATATCTTATTTCAAACTTAGTCAAACTGTCATGAATGAAATGGCACATAAAAGAAATAGTATTGTCATTAAAATTATGGATATTGTTCAAAATTCATGTTTTGTTCAAGTAATGAATGTACTTGTAGAACAAATCACTCACACCAAACACAAGCATATACATATATATATCACATATGTGCATACAGCTAAACACAGGGTTTGATAGACTAGAGAATCAGCTCTTTTATAATATTGATTTATATAGTTGACAATCATGGCTCTTCACAGCTTCTGTTTATTTTTTATTTTTTTTTTTTAAGAAAGATAGTACAAGTAATGTAACAACCATTGACATGCAAAGTGGCATGGGCAAGCAGGGTTCAAATCCCAGCTGTTGCTTTAAAATTTTTTTTCAAAATTTATACTTACAGTTATTCATCATTATCCTTTTATTTACATTTTCATGTTTGACAGACATTTTTTATAATTATATATTAAAAAAAAAATTAATTTTGATATTTATTTCTTTATAAATTGGTAAATGATAAATATTGCATTGCATTTTTAGAATGTTGTAAATATAAAATTATTCTTTCTATATTTCTGATATCAAACAAATATAAGCACAGGTTATATATATATATATATATATATCACTGATCCGGCATTCAGTAATCTGGTTCAATCACTAATCCAGTACTAATTTCCACAAGGGTAATTTCAGATTCGCCAAGTTGCTGCACAGACCTATTTGTGGGTGCTAGCCATTTTTGATTGATTCATTTTTTATGGCTTATCAACCCTCTGCAGGTTATTAAATGCCAAAAATATTTTTAGAATACAAGAAATAAGGGGAAATAATGGTTTAGAGATACAAGTCTTACTAATTAGATTAGGGGAAAATAGGCAGATTCATAATTAATCAAAATTTGATAAACAAGAACTGATATATGGATATAAATTGTATATAATAATCAATATATAGACTAATCTCTCACTTTGAGGCCACGATAGTTTCTACACATTTATATTCCAGAGGATGTAAATAGATCTAAATGACATGACTGTGTACCTAATCAGTATTTGATAAACAAACAAGAAATTATTATGTGAATATAAAGTGGGGAATCAATTCTATATTGTAATCAATATATAAACTGACCACTCACTTTGTGACCACCTTAGTTTCTACACATTTATATTCCAGAGGATGTAAGTAAATCAAAAAGACATGATAACTGTGTACTTAATCAGTATTTGATAAACAAACAAGAAATTATAATGTAGATATAAAATGGGAGGTCAATTGTATATTACAATCAATATATAAACTGATCACTCACGTTGTGACCACCATAGTTTCTATACATTTATATCCCAGAGAATGTAAATAAATCTAAAAGACATGACTGTGGACCTAATCAGTATTTGATTGAGTCATTTATTTTCTACAGCTTAGCAACCCATTTAAAGCCAGAAAATATTTTTAGATTGTAAGAAATTTGTTTTTTTAGAGACAATAATGATTTAGTGATACAAGTCTTACTAATTAATCCATAGGAAATTAGAGTAATTCAATCTATAATCCAATAATCCAGTGCTAATTTCCACAAGAGCAATTTCAGATTTACCATTTACTGGCACTAGTTATTGCATCAATTGTTTTTTAAGCACTTTCAAACACTGGTAAGGCATTTCTACTTGTCTTTTGAGCATTTTTATTATAACCTGATGACATCAAGCCCGTCATGGCTCCAATTAATATAGTAAGTGTTTCTTGTATGAAACATAAACACCATATGTTGTCCATAACAAATAAAGTAAAACTTAAAAAAAAAAAAAAAAAATTTTTAAATTAAAAAAAAAAAAAAAAAAATTTTTAAATAAATTGACAGCAGCTTCTGTGACTCATGTTGCATTGATTCTTCAACAGTTTATGACAAATAAAGAGAAAAACTGTCATTTACCCACTAACACACAAGTACCAGTTATACCAGATTAATAATGGTCAAACTATATTTAAAAATAGCAAGAAGTAGTAAAACTAAATTTTTTCTCTATCATCTTTAAATGGTATGTCCCTTCAGTCAAAATCCAGTCTTTGTTACTGAGGTGTTCTGACAATTTTGTCAAAACACCTCTGTAACAAAAACTAGTTGTTGAAAGAAAAAAAAAAAAAGACGGTCAACCAGGGTACAGAATATATCTAGGAGTGGTAATTTTTATTTATTTTTTTACGGAACTTGTAAACTAGAACATCCTCTAAAACATGAAATTCAGTAATTGGGTTGTGTGTGGGAAGTTTTCCCCGTCAAAACAAAACTTTAACAGAGTTAAATACAGTCATATTTTCTTTTTCTAATGCTCAGAGAGGAGCACATATAAAGAAAAAATTGTGAACACCAGTAAACCAATGACTTTTCAAGTTTTTAAATGCTTTCTTTAATTTAGGCATGACTTAGTAAAATTAAGAAACAATTTTCAAAAATAAAAACAAGAAATTAATATAACCCAAAATGTAATTTTTTTTTTTTAAATCACTTCATTTTACTTACATTATTCAGACTGTTATCCTCATCTTCATTGTCATATTCACAACATTTTGGCCATTGTAGCAGCCTTCTTCAGGTGATTGCAATTTTGGTTCAAAATTCCAATCACCTGAAGAAAGCTAGAGCATACAATGGCCAAAATCTTGTGAATAGGACAATTAAGATGAGGATAACAGTCTGAATAATGTAAATGATGTAAGTAATCATAATACCTCATCTCAGAGATACAAACACACTTTATTTTAAGCAAGGCAATAAAACCACTAAGTGTTGTGGATTCCGAGATGAATTCGGTCTCGAAGGAATGACAAACGCAATAATTAAATATAAGAAATCAATCATACAAAGAGTAATAATACTGTTAGTAAGTCCAGGAACGTGGTTAGTAGCAAATACAGATAGATATATACAGTCTCGAAGTAGGACTTCCTTAGAGTCTACGTGCTTGTAACTACAAGAGGTTACCTCACTATCTCCGTTCGTATATTCTCTCACTCTCCGACTAATGACTTCCAACTACTCTCACTGACTGTAACTCTGAGTATTTAACGGCAGCAGTCCAGGTACACTTGGTAGAATCCACTTATATGAAAAAGGGGTGGACCCCATAACACTAAGATACAAGGTGTTACTGAGTGTGAAAGAATATGAGAAATAGAAAACATTATTAAGGAGAGAGAGAGTAAAAAAATAAAAGAACGGGAATTAAGAAGACAGAGAAAACGATTGACAATGCATTTAAATTTTTTGAAGATTAAAGTTGACTGGAAAACAAGAAAAGACGGAAGAGAATTTCTTAACAAGGAAGTGGAAGCAAAGAAACTGTTAGCAAAGAACTTATGGTTACATCCAGCCATTTCAACTGTAAAATAATGAGACCATTCCACCAATCTAGTATTGATTATTAAATCATAAAGTCTAAGTACCACAGAAGAAACTTTATCCGAACAATTACCATGAAAGTATTTATAAAAAAGGCACTGGAAAGCTACATTACAGTGGTGGGGAAAGTGTTTGAAACTGACATGCCAGGTCAGTTCCAATAGCATTGCAGATTCTTTGGATTTTATCAAGAATCTCTAAATACATAGCAAAACCACCAGACCAAATGTGACAGCAATATTTAATGCATGGATGAATGGTAGACTTATAAATGTGTAAGGTAGCTCCCCTGTGCCTTTTCTATAAATAATCTGATGAACTTTTCTCTATGGTACATAGACACTATGAATTTAAGTGCAGTACTAGATTGGTAGCTAGGTCTCATTATTTTATAGTTGAAATGGTTAGATATAAGTGTAAGTTCAATGCTAGCAGTTTCTTTTCCTGCATATGGAAAAAGGTGAGAGGAAAAACGAAAAATGAGCAAAGAAAAAGAAAAGAGAGAAAAAAAAAGAAGAGAGAAAAAAAAAGAAGAGAGAAAAAAAAAGAAGAGAGAAAAAAAAAGAAGAGAGAAAAAAAAAGAAGAGAGAAAAAAAAAGAAGAGAGAAAAAAAAAGAAGAGAGAAAAAAAAAGAAGAGAGAAAAAAAAAGAAGAGAGAAAAAAAAAGAAGAGAGAAAAAAAAAGAAGAGAGAAAAAAAAAGAAGAGAGAAAAAAAAAGAAGAGAGAAAAAAAAAGAAGAGAGAAAAAAAAAGAAGAGAGAAAAAAAAAGAAGAGAGAAAAAAAAAGAAGAGAGAAAAAAAAAGAAGAGAGAAAAAAAAAGAAGAGAGAAAAAAAAAAGAAGAGAGAAAAAAAAAAAGAAAAGAGAGAAAAAAAAAAGAAAAAACTTGGTATTCATTAGTCACCACCACAGATCTTGCCTTTTAAAAACTAAGTAACCTATGTTTTTAAACTTAGTAACCATTAAAAGTCATCTTCATTTATAAAAGCATACTTCCAGTACTTTCTGTTGCAGTCTTCATACTAAAAAGAGGTGCAATAATGTTCTTAATGTAAACATTTTTTTCTTAAGTAAACACCAAACACACATGTTTATGTGTACTATTACAACTTAAATACTTCTAAAATCTATCTCATTCTCATGAATGAATAGGATAAAGATGTCTCAATAGGATGCAGGGTTTGTTTCTATCACATTTTCTCTATTGACTGCTGGTTCAGGCACAGTGCCACCAAAATAAAATGTCCGCAGGGAACAAGTCATTTTAAAGAATCTTTTATATATCTCATACACACACATACACAACAACAATAATACAATAAGACCTTTATTCCAGCTTTATCTGCCACACCTGCAGAAGAGACTGTCACACAAAGATTGGACTATGCAGATACTGCTGACAAAAGGACTGAATTTTGACCAAGCAAGGTGCTTTTATTATCTAGTGAGATAAATGGATGCCTAAGCCTGTGAGTAGAATACCAGGACATAGAGAAAGGAAGTCTTCCTACCACACAGACACCACATTGGATCTTGAAAATGACAGAGACGATCAAAATTACTTAAAAAAAAAAAACATGAACTTTAGATAATACCCACAATTTTAATCACAATACTACTTCTTTTATATGCCATGTCCCTTCATGATATAGGTGATCATGGCCCTCTACATCTTCCTGTCCCTTGTAGCTCTTAATAAGTTTTGTCTTTTTGCTATTTCTCCAAAACCCTGTTCTACCATCCATTTACTCCAGCTCATCAAGTATGTTTTGTACTGCTTTCCCTCAATCTGTCCTGTGAGTATCAGGTTTTCCAAGCCCTACTTGTTACATGCCCCAGAAATTTCAACTGCCTTTTCCTGGTGTTAAGTATAAGTTTCCTTTTTATTTCCATTTTTTCCAAAATCTCATCATTGCTTACATGTTCGGTCCATGATCTCCTCACCATCTTTCTGTAGAACTATATTTCCGTCGCTTCAAGTCTCTTCTTCATCTTTGAAGAGATTGTTCATCATTTTCTGCCATACAGGACAGATATCACATAATAGTTCAGTACAATAACACCTTATTCAAAAATTGGAATACTATAAAAAAAAAAAAAAAAAAAAAAAAAATTAGATACAGACTTTGTCAGTTCTTTTAATCAAACTGAGAGAGAGAGGTCATAGTCGTTACCTGCATGTATACAAAAGATAATAGGGTTGACCCCCTCATGAATGCTTTTTTGTTCTTTTAAAGATCTACTGACCTATTGCAGGGGTCACCAAACTAGCCCACTGCCACACTGTGTCACAAATGAGCTAAAATATAATTATTTATATATAAAATTGTGCCATCACCTCCCTCTGTCTTTTCTACAAATACTTTCGCGGTAACTGCTCCTACAAGCTACTTTCGATAGTTCCCAGATTGCATTAATTTAAGCATGCTACTAGGCTGGCATCACAGTCCCACCCTTTCACTGTTGAAATGGTTAAATGTGGCTGTCTCTTCTAGCCCAATAGCTTCATGTCTTGCACTTCCCATCTGAGGAATTCCCTTCCTATTACTTGTTTCCCTGATAGCAATAATCTCCAACTATTAAAATGTAATGTCAATTGACATCTCCAGAAGCCTTGATCTAATTCCCTATCTTTCTGTTCATCCTTTCCTCCATCACACCTCTTTACTATCGCTCTCACTCTCTGTAACCCCTTGCATGCTAGTGACATCCTGCCTTGCTTGGGGTGACATGTTTAAAAAAAAAAAAAAAAAAAAAAAAAAAAAATTGTAGTTAAGTTTGCTATGTAGAAAAAATTAAAATAAATATAAGTAAAAATGCCAAAATTTAGCCAATCTGATTTTTGCATCTGACAGTAATAGAAGTTTTAGGAAAATCAGTAAACTGGAAGGAAGAAATTCTTCCTTTTCAGTGCTTCAAAGAATTCAGCACTAGAATTGCAGAAGATGGGAACCTCAAGTTTCCAAAGTGATTATTCATAACTTAATTAAGCATTTTGGGGAGAGATTTTCAGATCTCGAGAGAATTGAGTGTGACATTCTTCTGTTTCAGAATTCATTTGATTGTAACTTTGATGACATACCAGTTGAACTACAGTTGGAACTCAATGATTTACAAGCAAGTGACTTGTTAAAAGAGAAGCAAAACTTCTTGAATTTTATCATTTCTTCCCTAATGATGAGTTTTCAAAGTTGAAGAAATTTGCCTTTGGCATGGCATCACTGTTTGGAACAACTCATGTCTGTGAGCAGACATTTTCAAAAATGAAGTATGAAAAGTCAGCACATCGAACAAGGTTGACTAATGAATATTTGAAACAATTCTCTTGGTTGGATGCAGCAATTCCAAAGCAAATATTGATTATCTTAAAAGGTAAACACCAGTTTCACAAATCTCACTAAACTTTTTTACTGCTTAGTTTGTGAGATTTGGTTATGTGCACACTGGGTGTGATTTTATTGCCAATGTTGCCTTCTTTGATAACTTTTTGGTAAATTAATGTTTGTTGTCTTTATTTTTTTTTGCATATTCAGTGTATTGTATTGAACAAAATGGTTATCTGGCCCTCTGTGAAAAGAAAATTAGTGGCCCCTGTTCTATTGTAAATGTTTTTGTTTTTAAATACAAAGAAAAAAAAATGGGTATTTGTGTTCTGCAATTAAAACTATAGATTTTCCACATATATAAGTTTTAGAAGAAAACATATCTAATGTTATGAAGAAAAAAAAAAGGTTTATTTTGAAAATTAACAGCAGTAATGATTTTAGACAAATAATACAGTTTAGCTCAATAACAAAGATCAAGGCCAAGAAGACAAATTTAGTCTTCTGTTTAATTCTCACTTTCAGCAAAAAGTGAGGGGGCCAAAGTACCCCCAGTCCCCATTATAGTGCTGTGGATGCATCTCTACTCTCACCTTGAACTTTAACAAAATGTACTAAAAAGTCTGAGTTAACCCTAGAGACATCTCAAAGACAGCAGCATCGAGGGAAACCAGATAATTTCTGTCACCACCTGCATGTAAAAAACTGCACCAACTGTGACATCCTGTCAGACCTAGCATTTTGCAGGAGGGGGTGAGGTAAATAACTTCACCATATTTCAGTCAGTCGATTCTGACCTTCACTTCCATCAAAAATAGGCAAGGTTTCAGTACAAGCATAATTTTTTCAACCCATCAACCAAAAATTAAATAAACAAACAAAGCGTGATATGAGGGATGTTTACTTTGGAGAGTTTATACGGAATTGAAAGTTCCAAGACTCAACATTTTATCATTTTTGGATATCAAATACCTTGGATTAATACTATTGGCTCTTAAATTTGTATTAAATTTGAAACACCTATGTTGATTTCTTTCTGAATTTCTGGGATGATGAGCTATCATTATTTACATTCAGACTATTGTCCTTATTTTTGTTAACATCACAACATTTCAGCCATTGTGTCCTCCGGCCTTCACCAGGTGTATGTTGCTCCAGGTAACCTACAGGGAATGCCAAACTGAACCCTTACCAAGAACAGTGTACTCCATTCCTTGCGGCTGTGGCAAAGAATATAAAAGTAAAACAAGTCACACACAACCCCTATGAGTGAGATTGAAGGAAAATTGAAAAGCTGTAGCAAGAGGTAAGACAATAAAATCAGGCATGTCTGATCACGTATGGAGGGAAAGGGGTAGCCCATGTGGAATGAAGTGGCAATATTGTACAAGGAAAAATGCTGGAGAGCTAGGTGTCTGAAATAATCAGTGCATATGCTAGGCTATGTGTATCTCCTTAGTGGGCCTAGCATAGAAATAAATACAATATGGTAGCTGCCAAGAAAGAAAGACAAATGACAGCAAGTCTTCAACAGCAGCTGTGACAAAAACAGAAAAGGCTTAGTAGTGCAGTCAGGCATGACAAGCAGCATTCATCAGCAGGCAGGTTAGGTTTAAGGCTCCAAGTTCTCCACAGAGAATTGTCCCATTGGTAGTGTGTGTGCTTGGACTCCAGAGAAACAGTAAGCAATAATTGAGTAGTACCAAAAATAAGAACTAGATGGTATATCCCTCAACATGAACAGTGGAGTAAGAACAGTCTATCCCCATAGATTAAATAAAGGGTTCAGTTCAGAATTCTCTGTAGATTACATGGATTGATATACACCTGATGAAGGTCATCAGGCACAACAGTTGAAACATCTTGATAACAACAACAAAGATGAGGACAATAGTCCACATGTAAATAATGCAAAAATAAGAATCATTTATTTTCGGCACAATCTTTTAAAACAATTTATAATCAACCCAACTCATCTTCAACTGTTTTTTTTTCCATAGTCCAATAAAGGAAAAAGGAAGTTACTTTGATCTTTGCATATGTTCCCACCAAAAAGGATTTTAGTATAGGTGAGAAGGAAATTGAAAATAGAATAGACCAGCATTTCTCAACCTTTTTACCATTGTGGAACCCTTGAAATTGTTTTCATGTCTCTGGGAATCCCTGCATAAAAATGATTATATACAATTATTAATATCTATCTCTTTTATATTTTATTATGATAAACCAAGGATTTTAGTATAGGTCATAAAAAAAATTGAAAATAGAATAGACCAGCGTTTTTCAACTTTTTACCCTTGTAAAGCAAGTCTACTATACCAAACCCAGCCTTTGGAAGAGCTTGAGAAGTTATGTCTTCCATACCACAAGAGTTTCTGGTGAAATCAGTTGATGCGATACCTGGGCAGCTTGAGAAGCTGGTAGCAAAATCTGGTACACGTATTGAATTTTAAATAAAACCTCATTCTAAATGTTTTCCTCCCATATCTATTTCTTGTAAAAATTATAGTTAATAAATAAATTATAAGTATTTTAAAATAGGGAGTTATTTTTCAATCACCCTGTATATTTAATATGAACAAAATAAAAAAATAAAAAAAAATGAAGTGACCTTAATCTCAAACTGTTTATATTTACAGAGACAAGTCATTCAAACATAGATTTAAAGAGATTACGTTAGCTAACTTCTGATAAGGGCTTTTATACATTGAACAACTGGCCAAAACCTGAGCCTTAGGCATGTCACTTGTGCCCACTTCTGTTGGTTTTGTCCTTCCACTCATTAACAAGTATATATTGGGGGGGGGGGTAGAGAGAGAAAAAGAAAGGGGTAGAGAGAGAGAGAGGGGGGTAGAGAGAGAGGGGTAGAGAGAGGGAAAGAGAGAGAGAGAAAGAGAGGGAAAGAGAGAGAGAGAAAGAGAGGGAAAGAGAGAGAGGGAGAGAGAGGGGTAGAGAGAGAGAGGGGTAGAGAGAGAGAGGGGTAGAGAGAGAGAGGGGTAGAGAGAGAGAGGGGTAGAGAGAGAGAGGGGTAGAGAGAGAGAGAGAAAGTGAGGGGTAGAGAGAGAGAGAGAGAGAAAGTGAGGGGTAGAGAGAGAGAGAAAGTGAGGGGTAGAGAGAGAGAGAAAGTGAGGGGTAGAGAGAGAGAGAAAGTGAGGGGTAGAGAGAGAGAGAAAGTGAGGGGTAGAGAGAGAGAGAAAGTGAGGGGTAGAGAGAGAGAGAAAGTGAGGGGTAGAGAGAGAGAGAAAGTGAGGGGTAGAGAGAGAGAGAAAGTGAGGGGTAGAGAGAGAGAGAAAGTGAGGGGTAGAGAGAGAGAGAAAGTGAGGGGGAGAGAGAGAGAGAAAGTGAGGGGTGTAGAGAGAGAAAGTGAGGGGTGTAGAGAGAGAAAGTGAGGGGTGTAGAGAGAGAGAGAAAGTGAGGGGTGTAGAGAGAGAGAGAAAGTGAGGGGTGTAGAGAGAGAGAGAAAGTGAGGGGTGTAGAGAGAGAGAGAAAGTGAGGGGTGTAGAGAGAGAGAGAAAGTGAGGGGTGTAGAGAGAGAGAGAAAGTGAGGGGTGTAGAGAGAGAGAGAAAGTGAGGGGTGTAGAGAGAGAGAGAGAAAGTGAGGGGTGTAGAGAGAGAGAGAGAAAGTGAGGGGTGTAGAGAGAGAGAGAGAAAGTGAGGGGTGTAGAGAGAGAGAGAGAGAGAGAAAGTGAGGGGTGTAGAGAGAGAGAGAGAGAAAGTGAGGGGTGTAGAGAGAGAGAGAGAGAGAAAGTGAGGGGTGTAGAGAGAGAGAGAGAGAGAAAGTGAGGGGTGTAGAGAGAGAGAGAGAGAGAAAGTGAGGGGTGTAGAGAGAGAGAGAGAGAGAAAGTGAGGGGTGTAGAGAGAGAGAGAGAGAGAGAGAGAAAGTGAGGGGTGTAGAGAGAGAGAGAGAGAGAGAAAGTGAGGGGTGTAGAGAGAGAGAGAGAGAAAGTGAGGGGTGTAGAGAGAGAGAGAGAGAAAGTGAGGGGTGTAGAGAGAGAGAGAGAAAGTGAGGGGTGTAGAGAGAGAGAGAGAAAGTGAGGGGTGTAGAGAGAGAGAGAGAAAGTGAGGGGTGTAGAGAGAGAGAGAGAGAGAGAGAGATATTCATCTGTTAAAGATATCAATTTATTTACACGGGGAAAAAAAAAATGACGGCATCTCTTAATTTGGGGAAATGTATGTCTCCCAGATCTTAAGTAAGCAAGGTTTATATGGGAGGGGGTGGTAAATTTCAGCAGAATGAGTTATATTTACATTATTTATATACAAATTATTATTCTCATTTTTGTTGTTATGGCCACAACTTTTCAGGCTTACAACCATATCACCGATTCTCATACGATCAGCAAAGGTAAGCAACGTCATGCCTAGACGGGTGACCACTTGGAATACCAGTTGCTCTAAGCTTGGATATGTGGGTTGTATAATAATGGCTAGTTCCATTTTCAGTCGGGTTCCTTATATTCACTTACGTGCAAATAGTCTTGGAAAAGGTATAGATTTGCCTTTTCTCCCCGACTTATGGGTTAATTAGTAAGACTTGTATCAGTAAATCATTATTATCTAAAATACAAAGAAAAAGAAAAAAAATGTCATCTAAAAATATTTTCTGACTTTAAATAACCTGCAAAGGGTTGATAAACTGTAGAAAATAAATCAACATGTTCTTTTATTATCCTTTTTCCTCACTAAAGTCTTCTCATTCTCTCACTCTCAGTAAACCCCGGTGTCTTAGTAGCCTTAACACCTTGCTTGGGGTGAAATGATTATCAAAAAAAATAAAAAATAAAAAAAAAACGTTTGTATTTATAGCAGGATATGAGCAAAGCCAGTTAGGCATGCAAGTTGCAATTTAATTTGAAAAAATGAGATTGAAAACTCAAAAGCATAAAAATATTTTTAACTAAAAATAAAGGAATAAACAAAAATTATTTTAATAATCAATCGTTTTATGACTTTTGACAATACACTGAAAAAAATAAATAAATAAAATCGCCCAAGATCTTACTGAAAAAAAAAAAAAAAAAAAAAAAAAAATGAGAGATACAAGGTGGGTAGGAATTCAGGGAATACTAGGTCACTGTTTTATGATGTGGAGAGGCACCTTTACAGTACAGCTGTGTAGTGTACACTAGGGTTTTGCAGGTCACGTGAATTTAAATATGGATTATTTTAGTTTCAATAAGACTTTTTGAAGCTTTAAATAGATTATTTCATAGATTTCAACAAGAGATAAACCCATGTCAGGACATTTAATCCAAGTGAAAGAAATATAATTTATTTACAACCTTTGAATAGGCATATTTTTTTAAATCCTCTTGTAAGTCAAAAAATTATTTTAAAGAAAAACAGACCACTTTATTTATACACACACACACACACACAAAGTGTGTGCGCAAATTCTGACCAAACAGATTTTTTTTTTTTTTTTTACATGTACTTAGTCGGGCTTATAAATTTTCAGCACCTGCTCAGAGTTTGACATTGTGATATTTTTGTGGAAATGAACGAACACTGATATAATGAAAAATTAAAAAAGATACATTTACGATTTTTTTACTTACAGTATTCTCATGTGATAAAAAAAACAAAAAAAACATTAAAAAAGCTAATTTTCTTTTAATCTGAAGTATATGAAATTGTGGGTGTAGGGACTAATGAAGATGTGTCGAGTTGAAATTTTTTTTTTCTTTGGAAAGCATTATTTCCCGAAAAAAAAAAAAAAAAAGATATCACCAGTAAGTAAATCGGAAGCCTTTATACTAAAAATCTGTCTTGGACTCTACAGTCAATTTCAAAATAACACCAACCCCAACTGAAATTACGTCATAACTAACAAGAGAATGAAAGTAAAGGTCATGTGACCACGCCACCAAAAGTGGTACTGTTTAAAAGCAGACTTATTACTAACCCTTCCCCACCAGTGATAGAGTTATTTTGGGGGTGACAAGAGAACAGATTCTTTACTTTTTTATTAAAAACCTTCTTTGTTTTTAGGTGGGGGCGTAGGTGTACTGTACAGTGTGTGTACAGTGCTGTACAGTGTGTACACCTATGTATCCAGATTTTATTAAGGGAAAAGGTGTGTATCCCGTGATTAAAAATAAAATCATTTCACTTCAAATAGAAAAAGTCAATTATTGAATTTAATTTTGAAATAATTACTGATTAAAAAAAATTAAACTATAGACTAGAGACTAGAGAGTATTGTCAGAGAAATTATTATGAATGACATTGTTGTTGTTAAAGTGAAACTGACAAAGTCATGCGGCGACAATCGTCTTTTTCTTTTATGACGAACAAGTGTCCATTTGTCGCCTTTTTACTCTGCATCTTCAGAAAACATTTCAGAAAAATGCCCAAAATGTTTTGCATTCGATTCTTGAAATACACAACAAATTCTTAGAATAATCATTTTTTTGTTTTTATTATTATTATTATTATTATTATTATGTGGGAAGGAGGTTTCAGTTAACTTAAACTGAAACCTTTTCTCTTGTTGCTTAAACTTTAAGCAACAAGAGAAAATTAAAAGATGACAGGACGGCGTAAACAAAAAAAAAATGTGCATAAAAATAAAGAATTAAATAAATAAAATTTTCAAAAATTCGATTTCATATTGCGAAAAAAAAAAAAAAAAAAAAGTTTGCGCAATATTTTACTTGACAGCAAACAAAATTAAAATTAAATAAATTTCTTAGAAAAAAAAATCCCACGTTCATCACAGAGAGAAGGATAAAAAAAATAAATTATTATTACCATTTTTATTACAAGAGAAAAATATCGGCATAAAGGAGATGGCGGATGAAGTGTTTTTTTACTTTTTACCATGATACCATCGTAAAAAAATAAAATGTACGGAAAACAAGCCCCCCCCCCAAAAAAAAAGAAAGAAAGAAAGAAAGAAAAGTCATTTTTTTTTATTTTTTCTTTCTAATGTCCGTGTCATTTAGAATTAAAATAACTTGGAAGAAAAAAAAAAAAAAAGAGAGAAAAGAAAAGAAAAAAGAAACGAACGTTATTTACAAAAATAAAAAAACGGTGGGTGTATTTGACTCCAGCAAAACAGGATTTTTTTTTTTTTTTACTGTTTTGGTTCTTAAATTAAATAAAAAATCTGCGTGATTTAAAATAGTAGTTTGTTTGTTTTTTTTTTTGTCACAAACTTATTACTGAAGTGAAGTCTTTTTTACATTCTCAATATGAGTCTAGATAATAAATAAAAAAAATAACATCAACCATTATTACGTTTTCAGAATAGTTTTAAAACAAAACACGGAGTTAAGTGACAAATCTTGTTTTTAAAATACATTTTTTTTACCGGAATAAAAAAATAAATCAGAAAGGGCACTTCATTTCCAACAACAACCTGATGATCTCTCTATCTACCTTTCTTTTTAATTTTTTTAATTTTTTTTATTTTAAAACATATGCAACATATCTTGTGTTTTCTTATTGAAATTGATAATTATTATTTTGGGGGATTCAATAAATTATAATTAAATTATTTTCTCTTTGACCACCCACTAAAAATTCACGAATTTTTATAGTAAATTATAAATTTACCAATATTTTTTTTTAATTTCTTCCAATTCCCTTAGTAGACGTATTTAAGCACAAATTTAACACAAGAAGTTCGAATAAATTTTGATTTAATTTCATTTAAATACGGTTAAAAAAAAAAAAAAGAAAAAGAAAGGACAGAAAAATCTTAAAAACTAACAAAAATATAAAAACTGTTTCTTTCCTCTATCTGGGAAATTCTACCAAATTTTGAACAACGTATTAATTTAATTGTTGTTCAAATCTCATTAGGACTACAACACGATGAGAGAGAGAAAAGAAAATGTAGGAAAAAAAAATGTATGAATTCACGATCTAAAAAAAAAAAAAAAGGAATATATTTATGTTTGTGTTCTATATAACATGTACTACTACATGGTGAATTTATCGTTGTTAATCATTATTATTATTAACAATAATAATAATAATAATAATAATTAATTAATTAATTATTAATCTATTTATGAAAAGATGCAACGTGATTTGATAAACAGAAGAAAAAAAAAGCAGGACACAGAAAATAAATTTCTTTAATAATAACAAAATTTGAAAAATAAAGATAATTTTGTTAAAAAGTCACAAATGATTTAAAAAAAAAAAAAAAATACAACCAGCACCCACTATAGACGAAAAAAACTAAAAGAAAACTAAAACACTTCAATTATTTAAAGCAGAAAAAAACAAATATAATTTATAAATTTTATAAAAAATAAATTTTATTACTCAAAAAAAGTCAAACCTAAAGCTAAAAAAAACAAATATTATTTACAAATTATTTAAAATTACAAAAAAAAAAATAGGTAAAACAAATATTTTTTCCTTAATTAATTTTTTAAAATGTCATAGATTTTTATTTTTTAGCCTGAAATAAATAAAAAAAATATAAATAATTTTATTTCCTGAATAAAAATCAATCAAACAAAGATAACCAATAAGTAAATTAAACAAGCTCCCTGTTGCAAGTATTACTGATTCGATCATAGGACAAGAAAAATCAAATTATTATTAATAATAAAAATTAATAATATATATATATTTGTCCCAATCGCGGGGGATCAATTTTCTATTATTTTCAAGTAATAAACTGAACCCTCAGTTTTCATTAAATGAAATCACATTGCCATGCATACAACTACAATACTTTTCCTTTTCAAAAGTTTAAAACTAGAAGATAAATTTCGTAAATAATCGGATTATACAATTTTTATTTTTAAAATCATCAAACATGAAAAATAAGATAGATCATAATTACAAATACATCCTTTTCGAGATATAGTGGTGTCCATAAACTAAGGGATCGGTTTTCTATTATAATCAAGTAATAAACTGATCACCCTGGTTTCTATATAAAATGATATTTTTAAAAATACTTCAATATATATATATTTTTTTTGAGATTCTGATATTCATAGAGGAATAAATGGAAATTGGTTGATTTCTATATGAACTCAAAAAGCAACTGTAGATTCTTTAATTTATTCATCGACCAGAAAGTGGGGGATCATTTCGAAAGAAAAAAAAAGAAATCGCTTCATCAAAGTATTATTTATGTATTTCTCTTGTATGCATTTTTGTACTTTATGTTAAATAGTGTCTCTACAGTCTACGTAAAAAAAAATGTTTTGCTTTCGTTCTATTTGAGATTGACAGTGATTAGTAGAGACTAAAAGCTTGTACTTACCTTTTAAAGATTGTATAAATCCCATGGTAGTGTTTTATTTGAGGTGTTGGGTTTGTTTTGCCCCACTGACTGTGAAAATCTCATCATTTTAATAATAATAATAATAATAATTTAAGTGTCAAAAAAGAAAGGAAAAAAAAAAGAATCAGATTTGTCGCGCCCCCTGGCGCCTGCCCTTAGAAACACACTACAAGTAGCCACCGCCGCCCACCAACAAGCAAGGAAGAAAAAAGAAAACAGAAAGTCGTTCCGAAACTAGCAGGAATCCTTTTCTGTCGGAATGCACGAACCTTAGAAATCCATGCCCTAACGGAATGGCATCGGAACGTAAATGGCGATTGCCTGTTGGTCAAATATTTTTCCTCGCAAAAGCGGATCGGGTGGGTGTGTGATGTCAAAAATTGTCAAGAACAGGGGCGGGTAACTCTGCAGCACTACTTGCTCTTTTTAATTTTTTTCTTATTTCCCAGAAATTTTAATCATTTTAAAATTAATAAATTCCTTTCATAAGAAATCCTTTTATATTATTATCGTAGGAATTTATAATTAGATACTAAATTTTATACTTTTTATATCCTTATCCATTTTTAACGATTTTATTTATCATATTACCATTCCTATCAAAATTACTTATTCATTACCATTTAACACTGTGCATGTATCATTCCTATAAGATTGATTTTTAAATGATTTCAAATATATATATGTATGAAGTATTTTCCTATACCTCCTTATAATACAGTTTTAGTGTATTTATTGTTAGATACTGTTTGAGTAAATCTCATTATGTATGACCCATATATTATATTATGTTTCATACTTACCATTTATAAACAATCATATTATTCTTTCTCATTTAAAATGATTGATTTATTATTTTAATATTTTTATCAAACATTGTTCATTATTTCATTGTTTTTTTTTATATTTTTATTTCTTTCTTTCTTTCTTTCTCTCTTTCCCTCACTATATATATGTATATATATATATATATATATATATATATATATATATATATATATATATATAGATGTGTGTATACATACACATATATATATATATATATGTACATATATATATATATTTATGTATGTATATATAATTTATGTATATATATATATATATATTTATGTATATAGATATATATATATATATATTTATATATATATATTTATGTATATATTTATTTATGAATATATATATATTTATCTATATATATATATTTATTTATGTAGATATATATTTACATATATTTATGTATATATATATTTATGTATATATATACTTATGCATGTAGATATATATTTATGTATATATATATATATATATTTTTGTGTATATATATATATATATTTATGTATATATATTTATGTATATATATCTATGTATATATTTATGTATATATATATATTTATGTATATATATATATTTATGTATATCTATCTCTATATATATATTTATGTATATATATATGTGTATATATATATATATATATATGTATATATATATATATATATTTATATATTTATGTATATATATATATTTATGTATATATACATTTATATTTATGTATATATATATATATATATATATATATATATATATATGTCTATATATATATACATATATTTATGTCTATTTATATATGTGTGTGTGTATGCATGTGTGTATGTCTGTGTGGAAATAAGTTTTGTGATGCTTCTCAGCTGTCAGGATTTCATCCCTCTGATGAAATCCTAGCGGATGAAAAGCATCACACACTATATATATATATATATATATATATATATATATATATATTATGTTGATGAATTAAATCTGAGAAAAAAACTAACAATGCTAATAAAAGAATAATAATATTTGTTGTATATTATTAGTCCTTTAGATCCGTGATGAGAAAAGATTTTTTCAGATATACTTGTGTCCTTTCTCAATGAGAAATAAAATGCAGTTGGTCTTTTTCTTTAAATATATATTTTTTGAAAAATCTATGACAAAGTGGAAAAATTTTTTCATTTGAAATATTTTGTCCTTTAGGACTTCATTGGAGTAAGGTTTTGTTCACATTGATGTTATTATACATGCACATGAAAGAGAGGGAATACTAACATTTATTAATTTTTTCTTTCAATTGAAATGAATTTATCTTAGCTAACATAAAATTTGTTACAACTACTTCAAAAACAATAAAAGACTTAATTAATGCAAAGCTAAATAATAATAAGCTAAAACTTGAAGGAAGAATTTACTTTATCACCTGTAATGATTGCCACGAGGAATACATAGGAGAAACCTAAAGGAATTTGAATAAATGATTATATGAACACAAAAGCGATCTTTTACAAATCAATACACTTAGTGCATAAGTTGCTCACTATAATGAGTTTGACCATAATTTTGATTTAAAAATGCTACTTTAATTAAAAGAGAAAGAAATTTTCTGAAACGAAAATGTATAAAAAGTATTTTAATTGATTGAACATTGACAGTAAATTTTCATCCAAATTCTGACAATATTTCACCTTTCTTGGCAAATCATCTGTTATCACAATATGGAATATTTAATAACAAAAGTGATAAAAATGTCAAGAAAAAAAACTAAATGAAACTGGTGAGACATCATACACAAAGACATATTTAAAAAATAAAAAGTTTTAATTTTCCAGTCACCTGAAGAAGGACAGAGCATACAGTGGCCGAAACATTGTGAATATGGCAGTGAAGATGAAGATAACAGTCCGAATAATGTAAATAATGTAAATAATCATAATACCTCATCTCAGAGATATAGACAGATATTTTCAATTTAAATTTAAACCAGTGTTTCAATATCTTATGGTTGTAAGCCTCTCTTCTTAACTAAAGCTTTTAAATGTGTTATATAGGAATAAAGTGTCACTGCTGACACTTGAGTTTGAACATAGATCACCAGTGAGCAAACACAGGTGATCCCATTATTGAATTAAGTAGACCATGTGACCATAGAGGAAATGCATATATGTAGGAAATAGCTAATGACTAATGATCGCATTTCTATTCTATCCGCTATTACTATTCGGATCACTATTTCTAGTCTATCCTCTATTACTATATGGACCGCTATTCTCTACTATTCACTATACTATTTCTCTATTCAGAACACTATACGGATTACTATTTGAGCTAGTATTATCGAGCAAGTACCATTAGTGTGATTGCTATCTGAGGGCATCTGACACCAGTATTGTTTCAATGACATACTATAGTTGTATGTGCGATTACAAAGTCTCTATAACAATCAGCATCACAAAAGTGATGACAAGTATTCATTGGCATTACAAAGGTGGCAATGAGTGTTCATTGATATCACAAAAAAATGTAAATATGAAAACAAAATTCCAAAGAGGACTCATGTTCAGGTGGTATGAGAATATAAGATCCCATTAATTCCAGTAAACATAAAATGCAGATTTGAAAAAAATTGTGCTAGACTGGATACACCCAATAAATAAGACTAAACCATTTAGTGGGACATACACAGAAAACAGTTTATAATAAACAAATAATCGTGTGAGACTGGATACAACCAATAAATAAGACTAAACCATTTAGTGGGACATACACAGAAAAGAGTTTATAACAAAGAAATAATTGTGTGAGACTGGATACAGCCAATAAATAAGACTAAACCATTTAGTGTGACATACATAGAAAACAGTTTATAACAAAGAAATAATCATGTGCGACTGGATACAACTAATAAATGAGACTAAACCATTTAGTGGGACATACACAGAAAACAGTTTATAATAAACAAATAATCGTGTGAGACTGGATACAACCAATAAATAAGATTAAACCATTTAGTGGGACATACACAGAAAAGAGTTTATAACAAAGAAATAATTGTGTGAGACTGGATACAGCCAATAAATAAGATTAAACATTTAGTGGAACATACATAGAAAACAGTTTATAACAAAGAAATAATCATGTGAGACTGGATACAACCAATAAATAAGACTAAACCATTTATTGGGACATACACAGAAAACAGTATATAACAAAGAAATAATCATGTGAGACTGGATACAACCAATAAATAAGACTAAAACATTTAGTGCGACAGACATAGAAAACGGTTTATAACAAAGAAATAATCATGTGAGACTGGATACAACCAATAAATAAGACTAAACCATTTAGTGGGACATACACAGAAAACAGTTTATAACAAAGAAATAATTGTGTGAGATTGGATACAGCCAATAAATAAGACTAAAACATTTAGTGTGACAGACATAGAAAACAGTTTATAACAAAGAAATAATCATGTGAGACTGGATACAACCAATAAATAAGACAAAACCATTTAGATTGACATACATAGAAAACAGTTTATAACAAAGAAATAATCATGTGAGACTCGATACAACCAATAAATAAGATTAACCATTTAGTGGGACATACATAGAAAACAGATTATAACAAAGAAATAATCAATATGAGACTGGATACAACCAATAAATAAGACTAAACTACTTAGTATGATATACATAGAAAACGGTTTATAACAAAGAAATAATCATGTGCTACTGGATACAACCAATAAATAAGACTAAACCATTTAGTGGGACATACACAGAAAACAGTTTATAACAAAGAAATAATCATGTGAGACTGGATACAACCAATAAATAAGACTAAACCACTTAGTATGAAATACATAGAAAACAGTTCATAACAAAGAAATAATCATGTGAGACTGGATACAACCAATAAATAAGACTAAATCATTTAGTGTGACATACAAAGAAAGCAGATTATAACAAAGAAGTAATCATGTGACACTGGATACAACCAATAAATAAGACTAAACCATTTAGTGTGACATACATAGAAAAAGTTTATAACAAAGAAATAATCATGTGAGACTGGATACAACCAATAAATAAGACTAAACTACTTAGTATGACATATATAGAAAACAGTTTATAACAAAGAAATAATCATGTGAGACTGGATACAACCAATAAATAAGACTAAACTACTTAGTATGACATACATAGAAAACAGTTTATAACAAAGAAATAATTGTGTGAGACTGGATACAACCAATAAATGAGACTAAACCATTTAGTGGGACATACACAGAAAACAGTTTATAATAAACAAATAATCGTGTGAGACTGGATACAACCAATAAATAAGACTAAACCATTTAGTGGGACATACACAGAAAACAGTTTATAACAAAGAAATAATTGTGTGAGACTGGATACAGCCAATAAATAAGACTAAACCATTTAGTGTGACATACACAGAAAACAGTTTATAACAAAGAAATAATCATGTGTGACTGGATACAACCAATAAATGAGACTAAACCATTTAGTGGGACATACACAGAAAACAGTTTATAATAAACAAATAATCGTGTGAGACTGGATACAACCAATAAATAAGACTAAACCATTTAGTGGGACATACACAGAAAACAGTTTATAACAAAGAAATAATTGTGTGAGACTGGATACAACCAATAAATAAGACTAAACCATTTAGTGGGACATACATAGAAAACAGTTTATAACAAAGAAATAATGATGTGAGACTGGATACAACCAATAAATAAGACTAAACTACTTAGTATGACATACATAGAAAACAGTTTATAACAAAGAAATAATCATGTGAGACTGGATACAACCAATAAATAAGACTAAACCATTTAGTGGGACATACACAGAAAACAGTTTATAACATAGAAATAATCATGTGAGACTGGATACAACCAATAAATAAGACTAAACCATTTAGTGGGACATACATAGAAAACAGTTTATAACAAAGAAATAATCATGTGAGACTGGATACAACCAATAAATAACACTAAACCATTTAGTGGGACATACACAGAAAACAGGTTATAACAAAGAAATAATTTTGTGAGACTGGATAAAGCCAATAAATAAGACTAAACTACTTAGTATGACATACATAGGAAACAGTTTATAACAAAGAAATAATGATGTGAGACTGGATGCAACCAATAAATAAGATTAAACTACTTAGTATGACATACATAGAAAACAGTTTATAACAAAGAAATAATCATGTGAGAGTGGATACAACCAATAAATAAGACAAAACCATTTAGTGTGACATACACAGAAAACAGTTTATAACAAAGAAATAATCATGTGAGACTGGATACAACCAATAAATAAGAGTAAACTTTTTAATGGGACACATGGCACAGTGGATAAAGGCATTAGTTAGATCCAGTGACAGCTCCTTCAAAAAATTTATGTTTGGTAATATTTTTTTCTACAACAAATCTATTTTTGGTAAAATTTTTTTCTCCAAAAATCTATTTCAGGTAGTAATTTTGTTTCAAATATGTATCGCTGGTAATATTTTTGAAGGAGAAAAAAGAAATATATATATTTATGTGTATATATATATATATATATATATATATGCACTCAATCCAATTTTATACATTAGGTCGGTGCAAAAATAATGACGTATTAATGTCGTTTTTTGATGAATTTTTAATGTCAAAAAACGACAATATTACGTCATTATTTTTGCACCAACCTAATATATATATGTATTATATATATATATGATAATATATGTATGTATAATATATATATGTATATATATATTTTATATAAATATATATATATATATGTATATACACTCAAACCAATCCAATTTTATATATATATAATATATATAAATATATGTATTATATATATATTTTATGTATATATATATATATATATATATATATATATATATATATATATATATATACATAATTTATGAGTATATATATATATATATATATATATATATATATATTATACAATAGGAATAGGTATATATATATATATATATATATATATATATATATATATATATATATTATACAATAGGAATAGGTATTTCTGTGTTATCTACTAATATTTGTCTTATATGATATATATATATTTATATATACATATATATAAATATATATATATATATATATCATACAATAGGAATTAGAATATTTTGGTGTTATCTGCTAATATTTGCCTTACATAGATATATATATATATATATATATATATATATATATATATATATATAAGAATTAGAATATTTTGGTGTTATTCACTAATATTTGTCTTATATATATATATATATATATATATACATATATATTATATAATAGGCATTAGATTATTTTGGTGTAGAGTATTTTAATGTTATCTACTAATATTTTTCTCATGATAATTTAGTGATGTTTTGATAAAAATATAATGAAATTCCAGGGTCTTTATTCCAAGGTTCATAAATGAGTTTTGCAAACCCAAAGTCAAAAATGTTAGTCAGTTATGTGCCATACATGATACATGCTTAGGTAATCATGTATCTGACGAGGCAGATTTTTTCCTGCAGTAGGTGGCCATTTCTTTCCGCGGTAGACCAGTTGCTATCCAAGGCTTTAGAACCCGGTTTATCCTGCTATTTACTCATAGCTGGGGGAGAAGAGGAGGATTCATACCTTTCCCAAGGATATTAGCACATAAGTGAATATTAGTCAGTCATGTGCCATGCATGATACATGGTTAGGCAATCATGTATCTTTTGATACATGACTGATGAGCCTAATTTTTTCCCACACTAGGTTGCCTTTTCTTTCTGCAGTAGACCAGCTACCATCCAAGGCTATAGAACCTGGTCTGTCCTGCTATTTGCCAGTGGATGGGGGAGAAGAAGAGGATGCATACCTTTCCCAAGAGTATTAGCATGTAAGTGAATGTAATGGATGTGACTGGAATTCGAACTTGACTCTCTAATTCCTCAATCCGAGCCACTATCCATCACTCAACCATATAAAAAGGGGTAAAAAGTCTGCATCCAAAATGCACAACTACATTTTTTATGTACAAAGAACTCAGACTGACGATTATCCAAAGTAGAATTCTTTTTTGGGGGCTAAAAAAGGTTGCAATTGGTTGTGATTCGTAGGGATGTGCAAACAGTTACTATATTTTGATAAGACACCAGAAGTGTTGAAACAAAATGGCTTTTTTTCTAATTATTTTGTAACATATTTATGTTATAATTTTAGAATAAATTATATTTGCAATACTCTGTATT
The DNA here is from genome assembly GCA_963932145.1 of Acanthosepion lycidas. Classification (NCBI taxonomy): domain Eukaryota; kingdom Metazoa; phylum Mollusca; class Cephalopoda; order Sepiida; family Sepiidae; genus Acanthosepion; species Acanthosepion lycidas. The sequence continues at coordinate 24,095,496 of OZ010612.1, forward strand.
GAACACTCTTTTAAGAATAGTATTTTTTGGTTATTGGAATTTATTCTGCATACACCAATCCTATACTAGTATATATATATATATATATATATATATATATATATATATATATATATATATATATATATATATATTAGGTTGGTGCAAAAATAATTTCGTTTTCTCACATAGTAACATATGTTAGAAAACGAAATTATTATATATATATATCGGATGCAATAAGAATGAAAGTAATATATAAATTCCAACATTCACAGCAATAATCCAAAATAGGGCTCGATACTGATAGTAGTGATAATTATTATTTATTTATTATAATTGAATGTTTTACTGAGTTAAATATGAGTATCCACTAAAAATAACATTTAAAGTTATAAAAAAGAAATATATATATCTATGTACAAAAAAGAAATATTAATCTTTCCTACTCTTAGTACTCATCAGTCACACAAACCTTTTTCTGCTTTGTTCAAATCTTTTCTTGATATATAAAAAAGAGATATATATTTCATTGTTAATCTAATATATATGAAACATGAGATGCGATACATGATCACCTAAAGTTGACCCAATCTTTTGTCTGATTTTCTTCTTTTTTTTGACAGGTAACACAATTGTTTTTTTCAAGGTAAAACTTGGTTCTCTCCTTAATAACCACAGGTGTTGAAACATGAGATGCAATAATAATTTCAGTAGATTAATCAAACATCTGGAACCTGACAAGCAATTCGATGCAAAACACAGGAATCAGTCAATTTCATTAAACATGGCTTTTCTGGATTTTTCTGTTTTCAGTCCCCAACGACACATGGCCCAGTGGTTGAAGTAATCCAAAATGTGACCTGACCTAAAGATTTGTGAATTCAGTACCTGGTGACAGCAGAGGTAACAAAAACTTGGAGAGTTGAGTTACTAAAATGAGATAACTAAAACTGAGATATCCAAAAAAAGGCATGGCATGTGGAACTAGAACAGTTTACCCCTATGGACTAAATAAAGGGTTCAATTCAAAATTCTATATCACCTGAAGATGGCTGAAGCATACAACAGGTGGTGAAACATCTGACAATAAAGATGAGGTCAACAGTCCAAACAATGTAAATAATGGAAAAAGATTTTGTGTGACACGTTTTGTCTCTTAGTACTTCATCAGATGAAATGCGTCACACAAACCTTTTTCTGCTTTGTCATACCTCTTTCCTTCAAATCTGTTCTTGATATAAAAAAAAGAGATATATATTTCATTATCCCATATATATATATATATATATATATATATATATATATATTTAAAATTTAAAATTCAAACTCAGCATTGCGACTGCACATTCCAAAACAATAACACATTTCTCATAGCATTTTTTCGAATTACATCTCTATTTTCATTGTCCTCTTATTACCAAGAAGTAAAAACAAGAACAAATCTATTTCCATACCTGAGGATGTCTGTAGGAACAGACGAAAGCTTGTAAAAAATTAAGACCTTATGCAACTGGAATTTATAACCAGGGATCATATCATTCATATACAGGTTCAGGGTTGGTGTATCTTATTGATATTGTTTGCGATGATGTATTCTCGCCATTTAAATCATTAACCTCTATATTTGTTTTTTTGTATGAATGATTCATGTAAATATATATATATATATATATATATATAACAAAAATTTTTGAAAGAAAAATCAGTTGACCAGGGTATTTCTGGAAGATAACATTTTTAATCTAAGCAGTTTTTGTAATTATAATGCTCACTGGTGAGCACAGTGGAGTAATGGATAGCAGCTTGGATTGAGGAATTGGAGAGCTGGGTTTAAATTCCAGTCGAATCCATTACATTCACTTACGTGCTAATACCTTAGGGAAAGGTATGAATCCTCTTCTTCTCACCACCACTTATGGGTAAATAGCAGGACAGACCAGATTCTATAGCCTTGGATGGCAACTGGTCTACCACAGAAAGAAATGGCAACCTACTGCCTGAAAAAAATCTGGCTCGTCAGTCATGTATCGAAAGATACATGATCACCTAAACGTGTATTGCGCATGGCACATAACTGATTGAAGGCTCACTATTAAGAGACAGAGCTTTTATAATAAGAAATAAAATTAAATGTTCACTTATCTTGTCCCTTCTAAGATTTTTATGGAGAGTATATCCACTCTTCCGGTTATATCTTTATTTATTTCTTATCTATTTATGCGAAAGAAAGAAATAACAGGTTTAATTAAGTTTTCAACAGCATGTATTCATCAAATATACATAATATATTTTAGAAAATTGGGGAAAATTGTCAATATGTTGTTTTTGCCTGCTGATCACCAAGAAAGTGATTAGGTGTAAGGTTATTTTTAGTTGATTATTGAAACTAAGGATTATTGAAACTATGCTTACATCATTGATATCTGTATATGAAAGCAATTTTCTTTACTTTTTCTTAAAAAAGATTTATTTTAAACTAGCTTAAAAGCCACCCTATTAGGTAGGCAGGAGTAGATGCAAGAGGTAACAATAAACTACAGTAGAATTCAAAACTGATCAGTGTATTTAAGTACTACATTAATATTTAAGCTTACTTTTTAAAAGTTCAATGATATTTCTCCTATCACTAATTAATTTAAAGAGAGTTTGATGTATGTAGGTCTTTACTTTCTGTACAAACAATTATTTTTATTTCATGGGTGACTTTCGCTGGATTTTGCAATTAATTTTGATTACTCCCAAATTTATTCTCAAGTTATAAAAATTGTTATCATACAAAAAAATTTGCTGCAAAAAAGTCACATAAAAAAATCACCAAAAACAATTGCAGTAATGAAAACTTAGGAATCAAAAATTTCAGGATTGTTAATTCAGATCCAGCCTGGAATGTTTTTAATCTGTTCATGTAGTCTGCCTGATTCCAAAATGGTATGAGATGTTGGGCTACAGCCTCTAGGAGTAAAGTTGAAAACATGGAAAATTTTATTTTGAAATACTATAGTTTGAGAACAGTAATTTTTCATTTGAACATGAGTGAAAGTTAGAGAGTTGTGTCCCTTTAATCGTTTTTATCAGTGGAAGCCAAGAAAACAATCACAGTAATAAAAACTTGGAAATCTAAAATTACTGGATTGCAAGTTTGGATCCATCCCAGAATGATTTTAATTTTCTCTTGGAGTCGTCCTGATTCCAAAATGGTATGGTATGTTGGACTATGGCCTCTTGGAGTAAAGTTAAAAAAGTGTGACTCAGTGACACACTGACATTTGCATTTATTATCTAGATGAAGAAAAAACCGAGATATACCTTAAAATATGTTTTATTCTAAGAAAATATTTTAAAAAAGCAATGGAACTTGTTTCTCTGGCAAAATAGAATTTTTTTTTCTTTTGCAAAAAGACTTTTTGTCATTAAAGAACAGATTACATTAAAAATTACATAAAATAATAAAAGTATATACCTCTTTATTTTTCATATAAGATAAATATTTATTATCCCCCAATGTTTGTACATGTGTGTCTGAAACATCCTCCTGACCACCTGTTCGGTTGAACTCTCTGCCTTCGGGCGGGGAGGAACCCGAAGGAGGCTACACCGAAGGGTGGATTCTCTTTCGGGGAGATAAACCGACCCTGAACCCGTTTATACGGGCTCAACGGGCATATTTTCGGCTGAGCCCACGGGCTCGGAGATCCCACGTTAAACTGGCCTTGCGCCACATGATGCCCATGTGGGGGGGGTGACTAAATATAGTCTGAAACATCCTCCCATAAAAATTTTCTTTTCAAATACAGGTCTTGAATGCCTTTTGAGAGTTTGTAGTGAATCCTGACAAAGATAGACTAAACTCTCAAAAGAGACAAGCTAAAATGTGGCCAAGAGGAAAAACCTGCCGGTAAATCCCACTTTTTTTTGTAAAAGTTGTTATTGTAGTTAAAAAAACAATGATTAGTAATTAACTGCCACATTTTTTATTATCTTATGTGTGAAGAAAGACCATTCTATTTTGGTTTTGTTTTTTTAAAAGTGTTTTTAATAAATTTAATCATTTCTTTACAGGACACTAGTATATAAAGATTTTATATTTTGGTTTTGTTTTTTTTTAAAAGTGTTTTTAATAAATTTAGTCATTTCTTTACAGGACACTAGTATATAAAGATTTTATATCTAAACTATCCAGATATTTGTGTTTTACATTGATGATGCTAATTGTGCCAAATGTCGGGGTTAAAATTTTGGCTTGTGTGCTGGCTAGTTTAAGTTGGGAACTTATAGGAATTAAATCCTATATATATTTTTCAACCAATAAAAATCCACCAGAAGTTTGTTTGATAATCAATAATTACAAGGGCTCGAAACAATTTCAGAGGCCGGCTTGATGTACATGTGTGTACATGCACCCACACACACGTATGCAATGGAAGAGAGAGCCAGCAACCGCTGACTATGGACTTGTCCATGTACACAATAGAAGGAAATAACCAGCAGCCACCAACAAAACCTTTGTCTATGAACTTACAAACACTTTAGTCTGATCGCTATAAAGCAAGTCTGTCCACACATTTCACAACATGCTAAGAATACTTAGTGCGTACCATATATACATATGTAATATGCAACCTTTGAAGACCTAATTTTGAAGCTAATTTGACTACAGTAAATGGATATATAGTTTGGTCAACAACATACCAAGGGCCAGCAGTATATATGCTAATTTTATATCCCATGGATGATGCAACCTCCTTAAAATTAGCTTCAAAATTCACGATATGAGAGTATATATGGTATATATAACAAACCAACCTATAAGAAAACTTTTGGAAGTTACTTAAATTCTGTCTAGATTATAATAATTGTTAGCATTTACAGTGGCCAAGAAATGGGGGATGAGTTTAATACTAAAGAACAATACAAAACCGAACCCTCACTTTCTGTCATCCTTTCATTTGATAACCAATAAGGATGTTTTGGAATTTCATCTATGAATCTACTATGGTTAAGAAATGGGGGATGTGTTTAGTACTAAAGAACAATACAAAACTGATCCCCCACTTTTTTACCATCCTTCCTTTGATTATCTATAAGGGTTTTTTTTTAAATTACCATATATACTCATGTATAATGCGAACTTTAAAGACCTAATTTTGAAGCTAATCTGACTACAGTAAATGGATCTATAGTTTGGTCAACTGTACTCAGGGCCAACAATACATATACTAATTTTATATCTCATGTATGATGCAACCCCCTTAAAATTAGCTTCAAAATTATGTCTTCAAAGGTAGCATGGTATGTGAGTACATGTGGTAATTACTTTATAAAACAAACTTCACTACAAGAAAAAGTGAAAATTTTATTGTTATTGTATATCTCTCCTGGGCTACATTTTCAATGTTGTGAAGGAGTGATGTGTCTTTTAGATGGTCAGTCAGTATCGTTAGGTTGCCAGCATAGTCAGCATCAGTGATCTTCTTAGCTAGATAGCATCTGTTGTTTTTTTGAGTGGGAGTGAAGCCAAGCTGCAAGTTCTTATCGAGGGTTGTGTTTTTCTTTCAATAGCTAGAAATACACTTGCAGTAACCACTCCATACAAGCATGAGCAGTACTCTGTACTAGAACCATTGTGCCTTGACAAAGCATCTAACAGTAGTTAGCATGAATTGCTTCATCACTGGCATAGTGAACCAAGTACTCATTTACTTGATTATTGCTTCACCTACTAATTCAACACCCTGCATCCCAATGTCTTCCTATAAGCCTGCATGAGTGATTTAATGGGTATGTGCCTTGCCAAAGGGCAGCCTGTTACTTTGTCCAGCACTGCTTATTCAGTATATTCGCAGCTAGCCTCTATATCTAGTGGCTGTTCTCCCATCTGCAACATGGGGAGCCTGTGGATGGGACTTATCATCTCTGCACCACCTGTATGTCAATGTGGGTAAAACAGAGTTCATCTGCCTGAATCAAGATACATTAACAGGCATGAAAATCTGAACAGAGAAAACATCAAGCAAATAGACAACTTCAAATACCTGGGTAGCTATATTGCCTCCACTAAGAATAATATAAATATCAGACTGGGAAAAGCCTATAGAGTGCTAAATGAAATGAACAAAATCTGGAAATGAAATCGACTAGATCAAACTGAAGAGAAACTTTTTCAGAGCTTATGGTTCCGTCTAGCCAATTCAACTGTAAATTGATGAGAACTGGTTGCTAATCTAGTACCGAGCTTAAATTCATAAAGTCTAGGTACCATCGAGGAAAGTATTTATAGAATAAGCACAGGAAAGCAACTTTATGGCAATAGGAAAGTAACTGAAGCCGAGGCGCCAGGTCAGGACCAATAATATTGCTGATTCTTTGGATTTAATCAAGAATCTCTAGCAAGATCACCAGACCATATATGGCAGTAATATTCTAAACATGGATGAAGAGTAGACTTATAGATATGTAAATATTGCCTCAACAATGATGTCAACATCAAATTTGGAAAAAACCTGGGGAGCACTTAATGAAATGAACAAAATCTGGAAATCAAATCGACTACATCAAACTTAAGAGAAACTTTTTCAGTAGAATCCATCTTTGTATATGGTACTTTAATCTGGACACTGACAGTCAAACTGGAAAAGAGGTTAGATGGTGCTTACACATGAATGCTTTGAACAACACTAAACAACGCTTGGAAAGATCATGCAACAAAGAAAGAGCAATATCACCCCCCCCAATCAGCAAATCAATACATCAACAAAGACTACGATTTGCTGGTTACTGTTGGCATAGCAAAGAAGAACTAGCCAGAGATGTTCTACTCTAAATACTGTCCCATAGAAAAAGAACATAAGGTTGACCAAGGGTGTACATTGACCATTTGATTGAAGAGACAGGATGCAGATTGGATGAGGTTCCAAATGCAACGAGTGACAGGAATGGATGGAGGAAGCGTGTCACGGAATGCCAAGCTTGCCCAACCTGATGTATGTGTAGGAGGGGGGCATATGGCCCAAATGGTTAGAACATTCACTTTTCAACCATGGTCAATTGAATTTCGCCACGGTCAATCTGTCAGGAAGGTGATACCCGAATGTGATCAGTTTGGAGGACATGATCCCAGCATGTGGTACCTTTCGGAAGTGCATGAAAAACCATATACGACAGGTAGATCCAAGCTATGTGAGTGAAAATGAGTAACTGAAACTGTTTGAAAACTGTCAACAGTTGTACATGTAGGAAGTTTCATTTTGTTTGGTTTGGTTTATTTAATGACATATCAACTCCTTATGGGTCATTTAATGCTGAACTTTTATTTACTTAGGAGATTTGGTAATTTTTTTTTTTTCGAAAAATGTACTGCTGGTAATTTTTAATTTTTATTTTTTACTATGAAAATGTATTACTTGTAATTTTTTCTAATGTATTTTTATATTTTCATGTTTTGACCCCAGTTTGGGAGTTCACTATTTGCCCATAGCCGGAACCCGAACAGGCCCTACCACCCTGGGTTAGGCTGGAGCTGGGAAAAGCAGCAGTTAACAGGTGGTTCCATGCTCCACAAAATATCCCAATCAGAGGCCTTACTGCCAGATATAGTTTATTGTCATACCCAGAACAAACGAGCAGGAAATCACAAGTCATCATGACTGAGATTTTGAGCCTGTTAGTGCTGTTCAAACTGCTTCTCATGCCAGATATTGCACTCTTTTCCAGAAACTGTCTGTTCAGCATAGTTGCAGTATAAACCACAGGTGGGATCTGTGGGTGTTGAACAGACACAAAATGTGCCTGAGCAAGTGTCTGCAACAGGGATTGGTTAGCTGGACTCATGGGAGGTCCCTGTCTCAGAAAACAAGACTAACAGGCCATTATCCATTATGCTTGATGTGTTTTTAGCAAATTTAGGCATTTCTTTTTCAGGAATATTTATATATAAAGATTTTATATCTAAACTGGTCATATGTTTGTCTTTTACATTTTTAGAGGGGGCATTGTAATTATAAACGAAATAAAAAGAATTTAAGTTAAAATAAGGCATTTGCATTTTCCTTTAAAACTGTTATCTTCTTTCTTTCCCTCTCTTTTCTTCTCTCTATATACTTCTCTCTCAACTAATGAGAAATAAAAAAAGGAAAAAGAAGAAAAGACTGAACCTAGCCCAAAACACCAGAAGTTTGTCGGAGCAGAGCCGACTTATTTGTGACTAAAAAATAACAAAAATCAGGGAGGCTCCATGCATGACTTCTGTCATAAAAAAAGATGAAAAAAAAAAAGGAACGCCAGAAAATAAAATTATTTTAGCCAATCAAAAAATTGACAGAAACAGACTTTTTGATGTTCGCACCAAACTATGAGCCAATTCAAAGGATATGAAAATCTGACACCTTTAGGCCAGAGGTAGAGATGGGATGTGGACAGATGGAATGCAGAGAGATGGGACCAGAACAAAACCAGTAGAGGATGGAACAAAAGAACACAGCCACACATGACATGTGAAGGAGCAGTTAAGAGGTCATTAGGACCTGACATTTCCAATCTGTTTTGGAGCCAAAAAGAACACAGTAGATTGACACTGACTTAATTTCTCATCTTACTACTACACCTATGAGCACCCCAAGATAGTGTAATGGTTAGCAAGTTTGTCTCGCTAGAACAATTATGAATGAATAGTGAGTTCGATCCTCACTGGGTGCCCCATACTTTTGGCCTTGTGCCACATCTAAGCTACACTTAGAAAATCATTTAGAGAACCTCCAAGCGGTGTAATGGTTAGCAAACTTGTCTCGCTAGAACAATTACAACTGAATAGTGAGTTTGTTCCTCACTGGGTGCCCCATACTATCGGCCTTGTGCCACATCTAAGCTATGCTTAGAAAATCATTTAGAGCACCTTGAGGCAGTGTGATGGTTAGCAAGTTTGTCTTGCCAGAACAATTACGACTGAATAGTGAGTTCGTTTTTCACTGGGTGCCCCATACTTTAGGCCTTGTGCCACATCTAATCTACACTCAGAAAATCATTTAGAGTACCTCGAAGCATTGTAATGGTTAGCAAGCTTATCTTGCTAGAACAATTACGACTGAACAGTGAGTTCATTTCTCACTGGGTGCCCCATACTTTCGGCCTCGGGCCACATTAAAGCTACGCTTAGAAAATCATTTAGAGCCCCTTGAGTTGATGTAATGGTTAGCAAGTTTGTCTCACTAGAACAATTATGACTGAATAGTGTGTTCGTTCCTCACTGAGTACCCCATACTTTCAGCCTTGTGCTACATCTAATCTACACTCAGAAAATCATTTAGAGCACCTCAAGTCATTGTAATGGTTAGCAAGCTTGTCTTGCCCGAACAATTACGACTAAACAGTGAGTTCGTTTCTCACTGGGAGCCCCATACTTTAGGCCTTGTGCCACATCTAATCTACGCTTAGAAAATCATTTAGAGCACCTCGAGGCAGTGTAATGGTTAGCAAGTTTGTCTCACTAGAACAATTATGACTGAATAGTGTGTTCGTTCCTCACTGGGTGCCCCATATTTTCAGCCTTGTGCTACATCTAATCTACATCCAGAAAATCATTTAGAGCACCTCAAGGCATTGTAATGGTTAGCAAGCTTGTCTTGCCCGAGCAATTACGACTGAACAGTGAGTTCATTTCTCACTGGGTGCCCCATACTTTAGGCCTTGGTCCACAATTAAGCTACGCTTAGAAAATCATTTAGAGCCCCTCGAGGTAGTGTAATGGTTAGCAAGTTTATCTCACTAGAACAATTACGACTGAATAGTGAGTTCGTTCCTCACTGGGTGCCCCATACTTTTGGTCTTGTGCCACATCTAAGCTATGCTCAGAAAATCATTTAGAGCACCTTGAGGTGGTGTAATGGTTAGGAAGCTTGTCTTGCTAGAACAATTACGACTGAACAGTGAGTTCGTTTCTCACTGGGTGCCCTATACTATCGGCCTTGTGCCACATCTAAGCTATGCTTAGAAAATCATTTAGAGCTCCTCAAGGTGGTGTAATGGTTAGCAAGCTTGTCTCGCTAGAACAATTATGACTGAGTAGTGAGTTTGATCCTCACTGGATGCCCCATACTTTTGGCCTTGTACCACATCTAAGCTATGCTTAGAAAATCATTTAGAGCACCTCAAAGTGGTGTAATGGTTAGCAAGTTTATCTCACTAGAACAATTACGACTGAGTAGTGAGTTTGATCCTCACTGGGTGCCCCATACATTTGGCCTTGTGCCACATCTAAGCTATGCTTGGAAAATCAGTATTACTACTACCCCTATCATGGTTTGACTTCCAAAATATTTGTCTTCCAAAATGGACATTTCTTCAGAATTTTATCAATATCTGTCTTATTAATGAATTTTTTGCTATGCTGAATACCAAAGGACTCACTCATCACTCTAACGAAAATAAAAAAAATGTATTATTTATTTATAACTCTTGAGTCAGTTCATTTTATTCTCGAAGTTTCCGATAAAATAATTATCGTATACCTAGCAACACAGGCAATGATACGTGAACTCATTATGCCACACCCTAATTATAATTCCACCATGTTTCTCAGAAGGGGTTATATCTATGAATTTGTTTATTAGATATTTCTTTCAGGGCTTTCTGCAAGAAATTATAGTTTTCCTGGTTGTTTCAAAACAGAAATAAAAAGAAAAGTATTTATGAACACAAAAACATTATACTATATAATTTATCAACTGCATAAGTTATACACAGAAGTTCAACTACAACTTCCTTTTTAAGAATGTTACACTTATTAAAAGCAAAAATAACTTACTTAGACGAAAAGTTCTTGAAAGTGCAACTATTGATTCTTGCCAAAATGTTAACTTAAGCCAAGAATATTTTTCAAATATCTCCTTTTATAAAAGTCAACATAACTTGACCATAAAAATAAAAAGAATATGGTTTATTCAAGACCTTCTATTATTTCAAATAAATAAATACATACATAAATAATTTATCAAGTTAAAATAAAATAATAATTACATTAAAAATAATAATATATAAAAATAAAATATAAAATAATAAAATGATATAAAATAATATAAATAAAAATAATATAAGAATAAATATAATATAAGGATAAAAATAATATAAAAATGAAATATAAAATAATAAAAATAATATGAATAAAAATGATATAAGAATAAATATAAGAATAAGTATTATAATAAAATAATAAAAATAATATGAATAAAAATAATATAAGAATGAATACTTTTATTTTAATTTCTGTTTTTCAACAACCAGGAAAACTATACTTTAAAAATAAAATAATATAAAAATAAAATATAAAATAATAAAAATAATATGAAAATAATATAAATAAAAATAATAGAAGAATAAATATAAGAATAAAAATAATACAAAAATAAAATATAAAATAATAAAAATTATATATATATATGTAAACAAATAAGAAAACAAAATTCAGCAAAAACATTAACAACATTTACTCATTTTCATTCATTAAATTACATCACTTAGCATTCTCCATAGTTTACCTTGACTTTCACAGTTAACCTTTAGAATATTTTACAGCATTCTTAAATTTGAAAAATTAGTGATATTTTTTACTTCCGTTAATAAATACCTACTGCCAAATGAAATCTTTACATTTACGTTAATAAATTCTTTCAGTAGTCAAAATATGTCAGCAAAGTAAAATTTTCCTTTTGTTTTTACACATATTGATATGTTCCAGAATGGGATATATTTGTTCAAAGTAGGACAACTGTAACCGAGTAGGACAAACTAGCAGGTAACCGTAATGAACTGGTCCTTGTCGTAGTGGTAGGCAATAGGCGTAGGCAATAGGCGAAGACAATAGATGTAATCACTGTACCTTCACATCAGTCTGTATTTATGGCTGACACCAGCCAATCATATTACTGTGAGGGGGAACCCAGGTGTATTCATCTTCATTAGATCACATATATATGCATATATGTGCATATCATATATATTTATATATATATATAGATATTTTTATTTTAGTTGAAAACAAAAAGAAATTGATGATCACAGAACCAAATTTGAAATAAACTGTGACCTTATTTTTACCTATGAACTTTAGTCAAGAAAATAAACTCCCATTCTTAAGCATTCTCATAGAATTCAGTAGTAGCACATTCACCACTTCATTATACAAAAAAACACAAGTAGAAACTTCTACCACGTTAATTTTGAGTGAATGCCTACTTAGATATAAAATAGGCATTATGAAAATTTCTTCAAGAGAGCACATGAGAATTCATCCTTTCATCTCTTTTTCCTTAAAGAATAACATGAAAAAACAATAATGTGTAACAGACACTAGTTAACAAGAATTTTCCAAACTACCACCAATCACCAGAACTAAAGTAACGTAACTAATAACAATACTGAACATACAGATAAAAACAATAACATTAACATTTTCTATAAAAGCTAAAATATACATTAACTATAGACAAGATTAATCATTTCGTTTGTTTTGTTTTACGGCATATCAACCTCAATGGGTTATTTAATGCTGACAAGATTTTTATTGCTGGTAGTATATTTTTTTCTCAAAAATCTACTGCTGGCAAATTCATTTTTTCTTTTGAAAATGTATTGCTGGTAATATTTTTTCTTTCTTCCATAATAGACTCATTACTGTCTTCCCACTAATGAGTCTATTATGAACTCTTCCATTTACTATAAAGTAGTAGGAAAAGCAAGCCTTGGAAGAACGGTGATGGTTTGAACGCTGGTCCACCGATACACATTCCCAAGTCATGTAACACACTTCTGTTGTATTTACTGTTCAATACACTGTTTATTTGCAACCTCTTCTTTTGTTATTTCTTAACCAATTACTTGGTCACAACATCTTCGAAAATGTATTGCTGTTAATATTTTTTTCCTTCTAAAAAATGTATTGCTGATAACATTTTTTCCTTCTAAAAAATGTATTTCTGGTAATATTTTTTCCTTCTAAAAAATCTATTTCTGGTAATATTTTTTCCTTCAAAAATGTATTTCTGGTAATATATTTTCCTTCTAAAAAATGTATTGCTGGTAATATTTTTTCCTTCAAAAATGTATTTCTGGTAATATTTTTTCCTTCAAAGATGTATTTCTGGTAATATTTTTTCCTTCTAAAAAATGCATTGCTGGTAATATTTTTTCCTTTAAAAATGTATTTCTGGTAATATTTTTTCCTTCTAAAAAATGTATTGCTGGTAATATTTTTTTCCTTTGAAAATGTATTCCTGGTAATATTTTTTCCTTCTAAAAAACGCATTACTGGTAATATTTTTTCCTTCAAAAATGTATTGCTGGTAATATTTTTTCATTCTAAAAAATGCATTGCTGGTAATATTTTTTCCTTCAAAAATGTATTTCTGTTAATATTTTTTCCTTCTAAAAATGCATTGCTGGTAATATTTTTTCCTTCAAAAATGTATTTCTGGTAATATTTTTTCCTTCTAAAAAATGTATTGCTGGTAATATTTTTTCCTTCAAAAATGTATTTCTGGTAATATTTTTTCCTTCAAAAATGTATTTCTGGTAATATTTTTTTCTTCTAAAAAATGTATTGCTGGTAATATTTTTTTTCCATTGAAAATGTATTGCTGGTAATATTATTTCCTTCTAAAAAATGTATGGCTGGTAATATTTTTTACTTCAAAAATGTATTTCTAGTAATATATTTTCCTTCTAAAAATGTATTGCTGGTAATATTTTTTTTCCTTTGAAAATGTTTTGCGGATAATATTTTTTCCTTCTAAAAAATGTATTTCTGGTAATATTTTTTCCTTCTAAAAAATGTATTTCTGGTAATATTTTTTCCTTCTAAAAATTGTATTGCTGGTAATATTTTTTCATTCTAAAAAATGCATTGCTGGTAATATTTTTTCCTTCAAAAATGTATTTCTGGTAATATTTTTTCCTTCTAAAAATGTATTTCTGGTAATATTTTTTTCCTTGTACAAAATGTATTGCTGGTAATATTTTTTCCTTCTAAAAAAGGTATTGCTGGTAATATTTTTTCCTTCAAAAAAATGTATTTCTGGTAATATTTTTTCCTTCTAAAAAATGTATTTCTGGTAATATTTTTTCCTTCTAAAAAATGTATTGCTGGTAATATTTTTTTCCTTTGAAAATGTATTGCTGATAATATTTTTTCCTTCTAAAAAATGCATTGCTGGTAATATTTTTTCCTTCAAAAATGTATTGCTGGTAATATTTTTTCATTCTAAAAAATGCATTGCTGGTAATATATTTTCCTTCAAAAATGTATTTCTGGTAATATTTTTTCCTTCTAAAAAATGTATTGCTGGTAATATTTTTTTTTCCATTGAAAATGTATTGCTGGTAATATTATTTCCTTCTAAAAATGTATTGCTGGTAATATTTTTTCCTTCAAAAATGTATTTCTGGTAATATTTTTTCCTTCAAAAATGTATTTCTGGTAATATTTTTTTCTTCTAAAAAATGTATTGCTGGTAATATTTTTTTTTCCATTGAAAATGTATTGCTGGTAATATTATTTCCTTCTAAAAAATGTATGGCTGGTAATATTTTTTACTTCAAAAATGTATTTCTAGTAATATATTTTCCTTCTAAAAATGTATTGCTGGTAATATTTTTTTTCCTTTGAAAATGTTTTGCGGATAATATTTTTTCCTTCTAAAAAATGTATTTCTGGTAATATTTTTTCCTTCTAAAAAATGTATTTCTGGTAATATTTTTTCCTTCTAAAAATTGTATTGCTGGTAATATTTTTTCATTCTAAAAAATGCATTGCTGGTAATATTTTTTCCTTCAAAAATGTATTTCTGGTAATATTTTTTCCTTCTAAAAATGTATTTCTGGTAATATTTTTTTCCTTGTACAAAATGTATTGCTGGTAATATTTTTTCCTTCTAAAAAAGGTATTGCTGGTAATATTTTTTCCTTCAAAAAAATGTATTTCTGGTAATATTTTTTCCTTCTAAAAAATGTATTTCTGGTAATATTTTTTCCTTCTAAAAAATGTATTGCTGGTAATATTTTTTTCCTTTGAAAATGTATTGCTGATAATATTTTTTCCTTCTAAAAAATGCATTGCTGGTAATATTTTTTCCTTCAAAAATGTATTGCTGGTAATATTTTTTCATTCTAAAAAATGCATTGCTGGTAATATATTTTCCTTCAAAAATGTATTTCTGGTAATATTTTTTCCTTCTAAAAAATGTATTGCTGGTAATATTTTTTTTTCCATTGAAAATGTATTGCTGGTAATATTATTTCCTTCTAAAAATGTATTGCTGGTAATATTTTTTCCTTCAAAAATGTATTTCTGGTCATATTTTTTCCTTCTAAAAATGTATTGCTGGTAATATTTTTTTTTCCTTATGAAAATGTTTTGCTGGTAATATTTTTTCCTTCTAAAAAATGTATTTCTGGTAATATTTTTTCCTTCTAAAAAATGTATTTTTGGTAATATTTTTTCCTTCAAAAATGTATTTCTGGTAATATTTTTTCCTTCTAAAACGTATTTCTGTTAGTATTTTTTCCTTCTAAAAATGCATGGCTGGTAATATTTTTTCCTTCAAAATTTATTTCTGGTAATATTTTTTCCTTCTAAAAAATGTATTGCTGGTAATATTTTTTTCCTTTGAAAATGTATTGCTGGTAATATTTTTTCCTTCTAAAAAATGCATTGCTGGTAATATTTTTTCCTTCAAAAATGTATTTCTGGTAATATTTTTTTACAAAAATATATTGCTGGTATTAAAACCTATTTTTACACTTTTATAGTTTTTTGACCCCAGTTTGGGAGGAGGTCAACTATTTGCCCATATCTGTGATCCTAACAGGTACTACCACATTGGGTCAGAGTGGACCCAGGAACACCAGCAATAAAGAGGTAGTTCCATCCTCCTCAAAACCTCTGATTCAGAGGCCTTGATGTTGGATGTAGTTTATCATCTTATCCAGGACATGGATGTAGTTTATCATCACACCCAGGGTGCAGATGTAGTTTATCGTCATACCCAGGATACACAAGATTAATTTTCTCTTAGAAATATTGTAAAGAAATACACAACCCAATTTGACCAGAACAAGAAAATTAAATTATCTACCATAAAAAATCTAAAACAGTTGATCTTATTGTCAACAATAACAACACACTTGCAAGATTTAAATTACAGAAAATCAATATTATTTATGAATTCACATCTCCCTTAAGAAACTGTATTACTGATCAAATCAAATTCATGAATAATTATATTGGTTATACCACCACATGCTTAACAAGAAGACTCACATTACACCTGTTTGACCATAGCTCAATTCAGTCAGTTATGTGCCATGGGTGATACCCGCTTAGGCAATCATGTATCTTTTGACACATGACTGACAAGGCAGATTTTTTTTTTTGCAGTAGGTTGCCATTTCTTGCAGTGGTAGACCAGTTGCTATCCAAGGCTATAGAATCCGGTCTGTCCTGCTATTTACCCATAGCTGAGGGATGAAGAATAAGATTTATACCTCTCCCAAGGGTATTAGCACATAAGTGAATGTAATGGATTCGACTAGAATTCGAACTCAGCTCTCCAATTCCTCAGTTTGAGCTGCTATCCATTGCACCACGGTATCTACTCCTACTCCACTGTGCCTCCTCCCATCCACAACATACTCGTAGAAAATACAAGTATAATAGCCTTATCCATCTTACTTATTATAAAACGCAGATTGTGTGTTTGTGTGTGTGTATGTGTGTGTGTGTGTGTCTGTACGTTTATATATTGGATCGGATTTCCTACATTTTTCAACCAATTTCAACAAAACTTCACAGGACTGCATAAAATTACCTTGCGGTGGTTCTGACAGCACCAAAAATTGGAAAAACACAATTGTTTTTGCACGAAATCAATTTGAAAACACGATAAAACACAATTCTGTCGCCAAAATGAAAGGGAGACAACTTATATCGAGTTATACTTATTATAAAACCCAGGTTGTTTGTGTGTGTGTGTGTGTGTGTTCGTTTATATATGGGATTGGATTTCCTACATTTTTCAACCGATTTCAACAAAACTTCACTTTTTTTTGGCAGAAAAGTATGTATATTAAAAAGAAGAGAAGAGAAGAGAGGTGCTGCAAACGTTTTTGGTTGTAATGTGGATTTATTTAGAAAAAATATTATGCTTTGTTTTCCATAATTTTACTACACATGTTTTTTTTCATTCAAGAAAGAAATTCGGATTACTAACACAAAAACAGAAAATGTCTCATATCGAGAAAAGGAAAAAATTAATTATTTTTAATAATATGTGGAAATCTCCACTTTTACCTGAAGATGGTCGCGAGACCAGAAACGCGTGTAGTGAAATTATGGAAAACAAAGCATAATATTTTTTTCTAAATATATTTGTTTCTAAATAAATCCACATTACAACCAAAAATGTTTGCGGCACCTCTCTTCTCTTCTTTTTAATATACATACTTTTCTCTTGTTGGAACCACTACAACCTCTTTCTTTTATATATATATATTTATATATATATATATATATATATATATATTGCAGATCTCTGAATGAACCTTGATTTTATCTCTACAGGAAAAAATATGTATTACTGAGCTTTTAAATAATAGCCAATTATTAATCAAAGATTTGAAACTACTGTTTTTTGTAGGCACATTAAAGATCTAACATTGTAATCTTGCTAAACTTTTAAATTTATAACTCACCTCCTTTATATATTTTCTACCTTTTTATATACTTTTCTACTGATCTATCTTAAATTATGATTCTAAATTGTTTTTGCATATATATAATACTAGCAATAATATCAGAGAAATCGATTTATATCCATACTTATTCTACAAGTTATACAGCTTGGCAATAGGCTAAAATTTGCTTAGTGAAAATTTATATTAACATTTTATACTGTATATGTTTTATTATTATATCTTAAATTCTGAACTAAAATTTATTTTAACACCTCAAATAACTTATGTATTTAACATACCAATAAATTTTCTAGTTCTGAAGTGACCATTTATTAATTTACATATTACATTTTTACCAGACAGATAACAGAAACTTTAGCCTAAATCTGTGTAATTCAGCTCTGGTTCTGTTTTAAGGTCCCCGACCCTTCATCGGAAAAAAACTATGTTCAATTACTACTACGGCCTCCCCTATAGTTATTTCTCTTCTCTCTTTCATCATTTTCATCTTTTCTATTTCCACCTTTCCCTCTCTCTCTCTTCTTTTTCTTGGGAGTTTTGGCATGTTTGTTTAGATTTCTGAGCATTGCTTAATACCAAAAACTGTAGTAGACACGTCTGCTTTGATTTAAACTTTTCGGGTCAGGTTTTTGTCTTAATACTTTAACATTCCTTCAACTGCTATCAACAAATACTCTGTCACCTTCTTTTCTTTCCTTCTCTTTTCTCCCTTTTCTTTACCCATCTCTATTTTCTCTTAAGGTGTTTCTCCCTGTGTTTTTTTTTTCCAAAAACAATTTAAATAATGAGAAAAAGGAAGTGATGTTCCATAAACAGCTTGCTTGTAAATAGAATTGTTCATAACTATTTTAGGTTCTCACCAGTTGAGATGCATACACATCAAAACAAAAATGCATCTATGTAGTGAGCAAGTTGTTTTGTCCATATGTAAAATTTATAATAAATAATTATTGCTCTACTCTTGGTATTGAGCCCTCTTTTGAATTAATGCTGTGAACATTAGAATTTATATTATTTTCATTCTCATTACATTTGGATATGCTCCCAGAAATCTGTTGAAAGCTCTTGAGAGAAAGGGGTTTTTAAAACAGCAGCCCTACTGCTATTAATACATTACTTTTCAAGAACAAAATGAGTTCTCTGGGCCACTGGCGTATTTCATATAGAAAAATTGTTAAAAATACACCCCTTCTGCTGCTAGGAGTAAAATATCTGAATAATATCAAATCAGTCGGGTTTCGATGCCAGCTTGAAGCAATCAGACATTTAGCCACACTGAGGAGCTGTGATACAGTCTGTCTGTGGATGACTCTCTCTCTCTCTCTCTCTCTCTCTATATATATATATATATATATATTATATAAAAAAAAGATTATGTTTTTCATGGGGTTCAGTTTTAAAAAAAAAGAACAGAAATTTTGCCAAGAAACTCTGAAGTCAGAAAAAAAATTGATATTCAAAAGTTAAGTAATCTTTTTTATATAATATTAATGCTCTATTTTTAATATTATTTTAATATATATATATATGTGTGTATTTCTGCAGCAAGAATTCTCTTAAGCATTTCTTCAGAGTCTGTCTATATTTCTGAGATGAGGTATTATGTACATTATTTACATTATTCGAACTAATGTCCTCATCTTTGTTGCCATATTTATCACAACGTTTCGGCTGTTGTACACTCCGGCCTTCTTCAGGTGGTTGGAATGTCAAACTGAACCCTTTATTTCACTCACTGGGGTAAACTGTTCTAGTTCCATGTGCCATGTTTGATGGATGTCAGTTATCAGTTATCTCCTGTTAATTTCCCTCTGAAAGTTCTCCACTGCCTTAACCCGGTATTGAACTCGCACTCTTTGGGTCCTGCCACTGGATCTAACCAACGCCTTTATCCACTGTGCCATAACAGGAGATATTTGTTAGGATCTGTAACTTTTACATACTGGATTATAATTTTAATAGCTTTCTCATCTTGTTTATAATTTGGATGCATCTGGTTACAATAAAACACTTTAATGGAGGCTTTATTTTTGTTTATATCAAATTAGTTGCTTATATTATTTTTTTAAAATTCCTTTAAAGCTAGTTTTATTTTATCAACAACATAGGTTGGGAAATTATTGTTAAGTGTTTGTTTCATGTTGCTTAATTTTCTATAAAACAATGTGTCTGAAGAGGAAATCATTTTAACACAATAAAACATTTTTTTTTTTTTTTTATTTGGTTGAGTTAGTTCAGCGGTCCTGGGCATGATGATAAACTACATCCCTCAGTAAGGCCTCTGATCAGAAGGTTTTGAGGAGTGTGGAACCACCTTTTAATTGCCGTGGTTACCAAGTCCACCCTGACCCGAAGTGGTAGCACTTGTTAGGGTCCCAGCTATGGGCAAATAGTTACCCGCCAAATTGGGGTGAAAACAGGATGAATGTATAAATATTTTTATGGTAAAAATACCATAAATACATTCTCATAGTAAAAAAGATTACCAGTAAAAAAGATTACCAGTTAAAAAGATTACATTTTTGTAAAAGAAATTACTAATGCTCACAAGAAAATTAAATTTTGGCATTAAATGACCCATAAGAAATAGATATGCCACTAAACAAACAGTTAGCTTGGACATTCATGAGTCTATCATGCCAACCATCATGGTCCTGTATCAAGGTCAGAAAGCTATTAGAGTGACATTCTGTGTCATAACATAGCTGGACAATGTAGGTGGTTTTTGGGTGACCAACCAGTCTTGATCCATGGCTAGGTGTCCAGAACAATAGCTCACTCACAAGTTCTTGTTTTGCTCAATGGCAGCATCCTGCAAAGGATTTTTAATATTTTTTAACCTATTTTATATCTGTGTAGACATTTGCTTTTGTAATTAAATAGACATGAATTTTTACTCATGTGTTTTTTATATATTGAAGTGATAAAATCATCATTGCTAGCATCTACTAGAACATCCAGGAAAGGCATTTGATATTTAATGCTGTATTCATAATTGAATTGTAGAATAGAGTTACTTTCAAATGTTTCTTTAAGGGTTTTTACTTCATCTTTGTTTTTCATACACAATGACGACTCTAGGGTTACTGACACCCCAGGCAAGCTGAACTTTGGCGCCCTTACAAGTATATTTTTTTAAATTTTCAAAAGGAGAAATACTAAAAATGTAGAATAATTAGTTTATTGCAATATACAACTTAATGCAAGCTAAAGAAAGCATTCATTATCCTACCTAAAACATTTTTCTAGCCATTAGATTAGCAAATCTTTTCATGGTAAATTCCACATCTATCTTCTTTACAAGATCATTTTCTATTGACAAAATAGCCAAAGAATTTAATCTGTCATGAGTCATGGATGACTGCATGTATCTTTTTATAAACTTTAGTTTTGGAAGATCCCAAACACATGAGATGGTGGCATGATGGCACACTCAACCTTAACGGAGCCCTGGGTGACTGCCCGAGTTGACAGAACCTTGAGCCAGCCCTCTTTTCATACATACATACATACTTACATACACACACACACACACATATATATATATATATATATATATATATATATATATATATATATGACCAAGTGACCATGAGACCTGGGTTTGAATCTCACAATGGTTGATTTGTCAGGAAGGAAACTTCCTTGTATTATCAGTCTGGATTCAATCCCAGCGTGCGTCACCTTTGGAAAGTGCCTGAAAACCATACCACAGGTTGACCCAAGCCTTGTGAGTGAAATTGGGTAGACAGAACACTTGGCAGCCATTTTTAGCTGTGCTAGCATGAAGTCACAAGTCTTCATGACCAAAGATTTGAGTGTGCTGGCTTTGTTCAGATTGCTGATCATACTAGATAACATGCTCTCTTCCAGAAACTGTAACTAAGGTCTACTCAGCATAGTTGCAGTATAAACCACAGGTGGGCTCTGCGGGTGCTGAGCAAACACAAAATGTGCCTGAGCAAGCGTCTGCAATAAGGATTGGCTAACCACCCTAGTAGATTGGTATCCTTGAATATGAGTGGCCGGCTATTATAATTAATTAATATTAGGTTGGTCCAAAAATAATGACGGTTTTGACGTATTTTTTAACATCAAAAACCGACATTATTTTTGCACCAACCTAATAATTAAATTATATATATATATATATATATATATATATATATATATATATATAAAAGTGAACATAGAAGTCAACACTTAGAAGCGACAATCTGTTTCATGCTAGATGCAATCGTCAGGCCTTTAAGTGTTGACTTCTATATTCACTTTTATATTTACACACGCTCTATCTCTGATATTGAGCACATTATCCCATAAATACAGCACATCTTAAGACTATATTTCTTCATATATATATATATATATATATGATTAATGTACATATTGGGCATAGAATTCTTGAATATCATCCCAAACTGCCACCTCCAACCTAGATACAATCTCAACTAAGAGAAGAGTGAAACTGAAATACTTTACCAATCAATCGAACAGCTGACAATGGAAAAATTAATTAAGGTTCACCCAAATCTGAGAGTCCTTTTAAAAGTGGAAGGTTTGAAAAACAGTTCTCCACATTGCAAACAAAATAATATCCTCACAACAAACAAACTCAAAGCAGCTGCAAAAGAGTTACACAACAACGTCAATATCATCATCAGATGCACCAACAAAACTAACAATTATGTAGTTCTTAACCGACAAGATTACAACCAAAAATTACAATCTATCCTAGATGACACAGCAAAATTCACAAAATTAAGGGAAAATCCTACAGAATCATTAAAGAAGTTCGTAAACAAGCTGATTACAGCGAACAATGATGAGATCGGAAGCCTAAATATCAATAAGATCGTTGTTGATTGCTAAACAGAATATATATATATGGTAACATAATAACGCATAAGCCAAGTTTTCCTCTCTGACCTAACATATCCCAACAACCTATAGATAGATAGATAGATAGATAAATAGATATACATACATAATACCCTACGTTGAGAATTCAGAGATTCATGCTCAATGCAATTTTCAGGTACTTTCTCTCTCTCTCTCTCTCTCTCTCTCTCTATATATATATATATATATATATATATATATATTTGGGTGCACCCAAACACAAGAGACCTAAAACTGTACTGTTCTCCGCACAACAAACCCAACAATATTCCTACAAACTCAAAGCAGCTGCAAAAGATTTACACAACAATGTCAATATCATCATTAGACGCGCTGACAAAACCTACAATGATGTAGTTCTTAACCGACAAGATTACAACCAAAAATTACAATGTATCCTAGATGACACAGCAAAATTCACAAAATTAAAGAAAAACTCCACAGAATCATTAAAAAGGCACGTAAACAAACTGATTACAGCAAACAACGATGAAATTGGAAGCTTAAAAATTAATAAAATTGTTGGTGATTACCAACCAGGATAACTGTATGATAATGTAAAAACCCATAAACAAGATTTTTGTCTCTGACCTATTGATGGAATATTCCATACCTACCTGTCACCCCTCCGGGATAATGCATTTTTCAACCATAATCACCTCTTAACCTATCAGCATCTTAGTTTCAGCGAACTAGGTTTTTCATTGGCTGAGACCTTAAAACTAGCAAGCTTGAGCAAAAATACCTTTTCCCGTGTACCACTTTTGGAGCCGATTCTGAGACCACAAACTCAATAAATAGAAGCGTTTCGATTCGATTCAAGCAGTCAGAACTTCAACCCTGGAAGGATGCTAAACAAATCCACGCTAGCCAAAATTTTGACTTAGCTACACTTTTCACGCGCTAATTCTTCTGACTCAACAGCAGTTCGCTCTCTCAGGAACATTACTTACAACATACTAAAGAAAGTGAATTGACCCACTACTAAACAGTATTTGTAAATCTCAATCCAACATCAAACAACAGCTAAAGGCACACAACTCTTACAAACTTTGAACAGTAACTTTAACAAATGCACACATACACACTAGTGACTGAACTTCCACAAAAGACATTTTGTAATACAATAAAACATCTTGTTTAATTTCATACACAAATTCTAACCACAAGCCTACACACATTGAAACTCAGTATAATCCTTCTACATATTTTATTACAACTGGTCGCACTTGATCAGCAATCTCTATCTTGATTGTGTATGTTCAATTGATATAAAAATGAATGTTATTTGTTAAACCTTTAATCATGTTGTCCTCATTTTTGATTCCTCCTGAATGATTTTACCTTTCAATGTTCTTATTTTTATATTTGTTGTGGATGAATGTCTTGTGAACACCTACATTTCTAAGACTTCTGATAACCTAACCTTCTGATACACAAAATACATTCACCAATCTGCAACACTATCATATACCAAATTCCTATATCAGTATACCAGCTATTAAAACCCTAAAATAATAATAAAAATAATAATTTCCCCGTACAAATCCAACAATTACAGCATTACATTAGTAAACAAATTCCTTCGTATCTTAAAAACAACAAATCCCACAGGTAGGACACTAATCTTACTTGATGTTGAAAATCTTTTTACCAATGTACTAGTTGAAGAAACAATTAAAGTAATTAGAGACTGCATCTACAAACACTCATCAATCTCTCCTCCCAAAATCTGACCAGCAATTCTTCAGAAACTATTACTCAACTATACCACAAAAGCCCCATTCTATTATCAGAATGGCAAATGAATGGCATCAACATGGGAAACCCATTAGGTCCTATTTTCTTAACAACTGACAAAACAACAAATCTACACAAGTTACGTTGACAACATTTTTGTTTTGATAAAAGATAAGGATAAAATTATAAATCTTAAATCAAGTTTTCAAAAAAAAACAAACTCCCCTCTAAAATTTACATATGAACTCATGGTTAATAACAAAATCCCATTCCTTGACATCGATATAAAATCCACAGTACGTACCACATACCCATTTTAAAACTAAAATCTATAGTATTTACCACCAACTTCATAAATAGGGCAAACCAAAATTACTCTTCCCAAAGAATATTTCTGCGTGAACTGAAACACAGAAAACAAACATTAGTCAACAATAATTTTCCTCACCACATTATTGATAAACAAATTCAATTACAAAAAATGCATGACACCAGTAATAAAAATAGTACACAACTAAACATCAATATATTTTACTGCAGCCAGACACATAAAAACTATAAGCAGGAAGAATTCATTATATGAAAAATCATTAAAAACCACATTTCTGCTGTAAATTCTGAAAAACATGTAAAACTTATAACTTATTACAGAAAATGGAAAACTGTAAACCTTGTCACTCATCAAAATAACCCCATCCAATCCAAACTAGTGATGACCAATATAGTGCATCAATTTCACTGCATAGTACAAGACTGTTTATCATCATAAATCAATCACATATATTGGACATACTGCCACCACATTGAATAGATGCTTCACATGTCATTTATCACATCAAAGTGCCATAAAAAAACATCTAACCAACCCCTGCTCTCAAAATTCGACCAGCAACTCTTTGGAAACTACTCTTCACCTGTATCATGAAAGCCCCATTCTATGACCATAATGATAACACCTACATCCAAACTAATGGCGTCAACATGGGAAACCCATTAGGTCCTGCTTTTTCTGACTTTTACATGTCATATATTGAAAACAAAGTGCTTGAAACAGCTGACAAAACACAAATCTACATAAGGTACGTTGACAACATTTTTGTTTTGATAAAAAAATAAGGAGTAAATTATAATGTTTTCGAAAAAAAAAAACTCCCCTCTAAAATTTACATATGAACTCCTGGTCAATAACAAAATCCCATTCCTTGACATCGATATAGAACTAAAATCTATAGTATTTACCACCTACTGAATATTTTCTGATTTTAAATGACCTGCACAGGTGTAGATAAATCATAAAAAAACAATCCATCAAATACTTATTAGCATGTCTTTTATAATGTTGTTAATACTGTTTATTATAAACAGAGCATTTACTTAAATATTTGTATCTATAAAAAAGAATGTATAAACATAAAAAATGTCTTAAAATAATTGTTGGGCTTTGTCCATTTCATAACGTGTGACGTCATTTGTTTACATTTGGATGCGCTTTGAGCAGATATGAATATACGTGAGAGAATCATGGAAGATTGAAGTTTTAAAAGCAGTAAATTCGACCTTGCTAACCGAATGATCCTCTGTGGCTCAATCGGTAAAAGCACGTCAGGCCATATGACGGTTCCGTATAGGATACAGGTTCGATTCTTGTAACAGCTGACAAACCATAAATATGCACAAGGTACGTTAATGACATTTTCATTTTGATAAAAAATAAGGATAAAATTATAAAGTTTTGAAAAAAAACTCCCCTCTAAAATTTACATATGAACTCCTGGTCAATAACAAAATCCCATTCCTTGACATCGATATAGAACTAAAATCTATATAGTATTTACCACCTACTGAATATTTTATTTTCTGGGTCATTTAAGACTGACACAGGTGTAGATAAGCCGTAAAAAACGAATCAATCCACTAAATACTTATTAGCATGTCTTTCAGATTTATTTACATTCTTTGGAACATAAATGTATGGAAACTACTGTGGTCACAAAGTGAAGGATCAGTTTATATATTGATTGTAATATAGAATTGATCACCCACTTTATATCCACATTATAATTTCTTGTTTGTTTATCAAATACTAATTCGGTACGCAGTCATCATGTCTTTTAGATTTATTTAAATTCCCTGGAATATAAATGTATAGAAACTAAAGTGGTCACAAAGTAAGTGATCAGTTTATACATTGATTGTAATATAGAATTGATCTCCCATTTTATATCCAGATTATAATTTCTTGTTTGCTTATCAAATACTGATTCGGTACAGAGTCATGTCTTAGATTTATTTACATTCTCTGGAAGATAAATGTATAGAAACTAAAGTGGTCACAAAGTAAGTGATCAGTTTATATATTGATTGTAATATAGAATCGATCCCCCACTTCATATCCACTGTATAATTTTTTGTTTGTTTATCAAATTTTCCCTTCTTCTCCCCTGCCACATATGGGTTAATTATTAGGACTTTATCACTAAATCATCATTATCTCAAAAAAATAAAATCTTACAATCTAAAATCCAAAGTATGTACCACCTTCCCATATAAAAAGCCCATCAGCATGAACATGTCTTCTAAACTATGATAGTCAATGCCCGAAAAGATATAAATAGCAGCGATAAAAAAACCTTCTAAATAGAACATACCTAAATTTCTCTCCCCAGAGAATATTTCTGAGTGAAACATAAAACAAATATTAGTCAACAACAATTTCTTAACTACATCATTGATAAACAAATAAAATTATTCTTACAAAAATACATGACACCGGTAATAAAAATACAATACAACAAAACATCAGCATATTTTACTGCGACCAGATGCACAATAATTATAAGCAGGATGAATTTGCTATAAAAAAAATCATTAAACACCATATTTCCACTGTAATTCCTGAAAAACATGTAAAACAGAAAATGGAAAACTCACAAACTTTGTTGTCACTAATCAAAATAACCCCATCAAATCTAAACTAGCGCTGACCAATATAGTGTATCAATTTCACTGCATAGTACAAAACTGTTTCTTGTCATAAATCAGTTACCTATATTGGACATACTACCACCTCCTTAAGTAGATGCTTCACGTGTCACTTATCAGATCAAAGTGCTATGAAAAACATCTAGCCACCCAAAATTTACAAGATCTCTTAAGCAAGATTCTGGTCGGAAACTCAGTCTAGATAAATTACCTCACGGGAAACATCTCAGTGTGAGAGAGGCCCTGTATATAAAACATCTTGCTCCCACTATCAACCTCACCTTATTTAACAGTGGTAATGAGTGTTGTATTATTTCATTAGATAGAAAGATGCTCACTTGATTTCCAGTCTCACTCAACTCGGAATAAACGATAGTACTAATATTTAAAACACATCTTAAACAGTCAAACATGAAGAGAAATGAACAACACCAAAAAAAAAACAAAAAACAAACAAACCCGATTGCAAATGGATAAAAGAAGTGGGCGAAAGTGCTTGAGACAATGAACAATATTTGCATTTGCTTACACACCCACTATTAAAAACTGTCAAATTATAAGGACCTACAAATCTAATGATGACCAATATAGTGTATCAATTTCACTGCCCAGGTTAAGACTGTGTTTCTTGTCATAAATCAGTTACCTTTATTGGGCATACCACCACCTCATTGAGTAATCACCTCACATGTCACTTATCAGAACAAAGTGCAATAAAAAGCCTCTATGTACCCACAATCTACAAGAACCCTTAAGAAAATTTCTGGTTGAAAACTCAAAAATTCTATGCAAATCAAATTACTGAAAACATCTTGCTATAAGATCAGCTCTGAATATCAAACATCTCTCACCCACTATCAACCTCACCTTGTTTAAAAATGGGAGTTGTGCACTGAAAGATTTTTAAAAATTAAAAAGATGCTCACTCAAATTCCAGTCATGCTAAACATGTGAAGGATTGTTATAAATGCTCCGACTAGTTTTCAGAACCACACAAAAAATACATCTTAAACAGTCAAAACATGAAAACAAATTAACAACATCAAAACAAAATCCCCTTGAAAATAGATAAAGTGGCTGAAAGCACTTGGGACAATGGATGGTACCGACAGTTTTGTACTCATTCACACCCACTAAATGGAAAAATGTAAGAAAGCTAGAAAAACTAAAGAAAAAATTAATAAAATTGTCTTAAAAATAAAGTTGTGCGTTGTTATCCATTACCATAACTTAATTAATTGCACACAACTTTGTATAAATACTTGTACTAATGAACAACATATAGTTTTGTATTACTTGCACCCCTGAAGATGACGAATGCGGGTGACCCCCAAGGCTCGCTCCTTGGTCCTACGCTGTTCTGACCTTCATCAATGATCTTTCTGATGTCCTCAGTCCCCAAATGACCATTTATACAGATGATACTGCCATTTGCTCCTGTCTCAATAGCAAATCCTTCAGAGCTGACAAAGTTAACGTGGCCTCTGCTCTTGAAAAGGACTTTCAATTTGTGGTTAACCTGATAAGAAATGGCTATATATACATGGTAAATTGTAATGCCTCCAATAAGACACTGTCCTAAAGAAATGTGTTCCCCAGCTGATTTCAGTTCCCTCAAAACTCTACAACTACTGCTTTGCTGCTTCCCATCTTGTTGAAAGTCCTCCTCTAGGGTTCCTGTGTTTAAGAACTCCAGAGAACCTCCTGACCCTTCTAACTATCACTCTGTTACTCTCCTACCGACTTTAGACAAAGTATTAGGTTGGTGCAAAAATAATGACGTAATAATGTCGTTTTTTGACGTATTTTTTAACGTCAAAAAACGACATTATTACGTCATTATTTTTACACCAACCTAATATTTGAGGCTTTAATCAATGCTGAAGTGGCTAAACATCTTACCTCTCATGACCTGCTCCCGGATATTCAATATGGCTTCCGTTTCACACGGTTAACGTGTTAAAGGTCTTGATAAGAACAGCAAAGCTCGAGCTGTGACTCTAGATATCTCAAAGGCGTTTGACAAAGTTTGGCAAGCTAGTCTCCTACGTAAGCCCCAAGGTTATGGTATCACTAGACGACTGTTTGATTTAATCTAATCTTTCCTATCAAATCGTGTAATGAAGGTCGTTTTGAACGGGCTCCTTTCCTGATCCTTTCACACGAACGCGGGTGTCCCCCAAGGCTCGGTCCTTAGTCCTACGCTGTTTCTGACCTTCATCAATGATCTTTCTGATGTCATCAGTTTCCAAGTAAGCATTTATACTGATGATACTGCCATTTTCTCCTGTCTCAATAGCAAATCCTTCAGAGCTGACAAAGTTAACGTGGCCTCTGCTCTTGAAAAGGACTTTTAATTTGTGGTTAACCTGATAAGAAATGGCTATAATTTACATGGTAAATTGTAATGCCTCCAATAAGACACTGTCCTAAAGAAATGTGTTCCCCAGCTGATTTCAGTTCCCTCAAAACTCTACAACTACTTGTGACCCTTCTAACTATCACTCTGTTACACTCCTACCACTTTTAGACAAAGCTTTTTTATATCCAATAATTAAATTATTAAACTTTATATAATAAATTAACCCAGATGTTATTCTTATGACATTAAACTGAAGTTTATATAAAGAACGAGGTGTTAAACTGAAACTAAAAAAAATGCTGAAAAGTAAGTTTTATAAAATTTTTTTATATATATAAAGTTATGTTCTTACTTAAAAAATAATAAATTATACTTAAAAATGAGATATATTAAAATAATTAAGTGTAAGTAACCTTTAGATAATTTATATTTAATTTAAGCAAGAATATATCTAAAAAAGATTTATATTAAAAAATAAAGAATTTAAAAAAAAGGTAATTATAAATATGGAATTTTTTTTTCATAATCCATAATGGAAATTTTTTCACGTTCCAATGATATGTATATCTGTTCAAATGAGATGCCAGCGTTATTTTCATTTCGTCCTCATTTAGACGACAATTTACCCCTCGCCCCCTGTATATCTGTTCAAATGAGGTGCCAGTGTTATTTTCATTTCGGCTTCATCTAGACGACAATTTATCCCTCGCCCCCTGTATATCTGTTCAAATGGGATGCCAGTGTCATTTTCATTTCGGTCTCATTTAGACTACAATTTATCCCTCGCCCCCTGTATATCTGTTCAAATGGGATGCCAGTGTCATTTTCATTTCGGTCTCATTTAGACTACAATTTATCCCTCGCCCCCTGTATATCTGTTCAAATGAGAGGTCAGTGTTATTTTCATTCCGGCCACATTTAGACGACAATTTATCCCTCGCCCCCTTATATCTGTTCAAATGAGATGCCAGTGTTATTTTCATTTCGGCCTCATTTAAACGACAATTTATCCATCGCCCCCTGTATATCTGTTCAAATGGGATGCCAGTGTCATTTTCATTTCGGTCTCATTTAGACTACAATTTATCCCTCGCCCCCTTATATCTGTTCAAATGAGAGGTCAGTGTTATTTTCATTCCGGCCTCATTTAGACGACAATTTATCCCTTGCCCCCTGTATATCTGTTCAAATGAGAGGTCAGTGTTATTTTCATTCCGGCCTCATTTAGACGACAATTTATCCCTCGCCCCCTTATATCTGTTCAAATGAGATGCCAGTGTTATTTTCATTTCGGCCTCATTTAGACGACAATTTATCCCTCGCCCCCTTATATCTGTTCAAATGAGATGCCAGTGTTATTTTCATTCCGGCCTC
This sequence comes from Acanthosepion lycidas, assembly GCA_963932145.1. NCBI lineage: Eukaryota > Metazoa > Mollusca > Cephalopoda > Sepiida > Sepiidae > Acanthosepion > Acanthosepion lycidas. The sequence continues at coordinate 24,126,574 of OZ010612.1, forward strand.
ATTTAGACGACAATTTATCCCTCGCCACCTGTATATCGGTTCAAATGAGATGCCAGTGTTATTTTCATTCCGGCCTCATTTAGACGACAATTTATCCCTCGCCCCCTGTATATCTGTTCAAATGGGATGCCAGTGTTATTTTCATTTCGGCCTCATTTAGACGACAATTTATCCATCGCCCCCTTATATCTGTTCAAATGAGATGCCAGTGTCATTTTCATTTCGGCCTCATTTAGACGACAATTTATCCCTCGCCCCCTTATATCTGTTCAAATAAGATGCCAGTGTTATTTTCATTTCGGCCTCATTTAGACGACAATTTATCCCTCGCCCCCTTATATCTGTTCAAATGGGATGCCAGTGTCATTTTCATTTCGGTCTCATTTAGACTACAATTTATCCGTCGCCCCCTGTATATCTGTCCAAATGAGATGTCAGTGTTATTTTCATTCCGGCCTCATTTAGACGACAATTTATCCCTCGCCCCCTGTATATCTGTTCAAATGAGAGGTCAGTGTTATTTTCATTTCGGCCTCATTTAGACGACAATTTATCCCTCGCCCCCTGTATATCTGTTCAAATGAGATGCCAGTGTCATTTTCATTCCGGCCTCATTTAGACTACAATTTATCCCTCGCCCACTGTATATCTGTTCAAATGAGATGCCAGTGTTATTTTCATTCCGGCCTCATTTAGACGACAATTTATCCCTCGCCCCCTGTATATCTGTTCAAATGAGATGCCAGTGTTATTTTCATTTAGGCCTCATTTAGACGACAATTTATCCATCGCTCCCTGTATATCTGTTCAAATGAGATGTCAGTGTTATTATCATTTCGGCCTCATTTAGACGACAATTTATCCCTCGCCACCTGTATATCGGTTCAAATGAGATGCCAGTGTTATTTTCATTCCGGCCTCATTTAGACGACAATTTATCCCTCGCCCCCTTATATCTGTTCAACTGAGATGCCAGTGTTATTTTCATTTCGGCCTCATTTAGACGACAATTTATCCATCGCCCCCTGTATATCTGTTCAAATGAGAGGTCAGTGTTATTTTCATTCCGGCCTCATTTAGACGACAATTTATCCCTCGCCCCCTTATATCTGTTCAAATGAGATGCCAGTGTTATTTTCATTTCGGCCTCATTTAGACGACAATTTATCCCTCGCCCCCTTATATCTGTTCAAATGAGATGCCAGTGTTATTTTCATTCCGGCCTCATTTAGACGACAATTTATCCCTCGCCCCCTTATATCTGTTCAAATGAGATGCCAGTGTTATTTTCATTTCGGCCTCATTTAGACGACAATTTATCCATCGCCCCCTGTATATCTGTTCAAATGGGATGCCAGTGTCATTTTCATTTCGGTCTCATTTAGACTACAATTTATCCCTCGCCCCCTGTATATCTGTCCAAATGAGATGTCAGTGTTATTTTCATTCCGGCCTCATTTAGACGACAATTTATCCCTCGCCCACTGTATATCTGTTCAAATGAGATGCCAGTGTCATTTTCATTTCGGCCTCATTTAGACTACAATTTATCCCTCGCCCACTGTATATCTGTTCAAATGAGATGCCAGTGTTATTTTCATTCCGGCCTCATTTAGACGACAATTTATCCCTCGCCCCCTTATATCTGTTCAAATGAGATGCCAGTGTTATTTTCATTTCGGCCTCATTTAGACGACAATTTATCCATCGCTCCCTGTATATCTGTTCAAATGAGATGCCAGTGTTATTTTCATTTCGGCCTCATTTAGACGACAATTTATCCCTCGCCACCTGTATATCGGTTCAAATGAGATGCCAGTGTTATTTTCATTCCGGCCTCATTTAGACGACAATTTATCCCTCGCCCCCTGTATATCTGTTCAAATGGGATGCCAGTGTTATTTTCATTTCGGCCTCATTTAGACGACAATTTATCCATCGCCCCCTTATATCTGTTCAAATGAGATGCCAGTGTCATTTTCATTTCGGCCTCATTTAGACGACAATTTATCCCTCGCCCCCTTATATCTGTTCAAATGAGATGCCAGTGTTATTTTCATTTCGGCCTCATTTAGACGACAATTTATCCATCGCCCCCTGTATATCTGTTCAAATGGGATGCCAGTGTCATTTTCATTTCGGTCTCATTTAGACTACAATTTATCCCTCGCCCCCTGTATATCTGTCCAAATGAGATGTCAGTGTTATTTTCATTCCGGCCTCATTTAGACGACAATTTATCCCTCGCCCCCTGTATATCTGTTCAAATGAGAGGTCAGTGTTATTTTCATTCCGGCCTCATTTAGACGACAATTTATCCCTCGCCCCCTGTATATCTGTTCAAATGAGATGCCAGTGTCATTTTCATTCCGGCCTAATTTAGACTACAATTTATCCCTCGCCCACTGTATATCTGTTCAAATGAGATGCCAGTGTTATTTTCATTCCGGCCTCATTTAGACGACAATTTATCCCTCGCCGCCTGTATATCTGTTCAAATGAGATGCCAGTGTTATTTTCATTTCGGCCTCATTTAGACGACAATTTATCCCTCGCCCCCTGTATATCTGTTCAAATGGGATGCCAGTGTCATTTTCATTTCGGTCTCATTTAGACTACAATTTATCCCTCGCCCCCTGTATATCTGTCCAAATGAGATGTCAGTGTTATTTTCATTCCGGCCTCATTTAGACGACAATTTATCCCTCGCCCCCTGTATATCTGTTCAAATGAGAGGTCAGTGTTATTTTCATTCCGGCCTCATTTAGACGACAATTTATCCCTCGCCCCCTGTATATCTGTTCAAATGAGATGCCAGTGTCATTTTCATTCCGGCCTAATTTAGACTACAATTTATCCCTCGCCCACTGTATATCTGTTCAAATGAGATGCCAGTGTTATTTTCATTCCGGCCTCATTTAGACGACAATTTATCCCTCGCCGCCTGTATATCTGTTCAAATGAGATGCCAGTGTTATTTTCATTTCGGCCTCATTTAGACGACAATTTATCCATCGCCCCCTTATATCTGTTCAAATGAGATGCCAGTGTCATTTTCATTTCGGCCTCATTTAGACGACAATTTATCCATCGCCCCCTTATATCTGTTCAAATGAGATGCCAGTGTTATTTTCATTTCGGTCTCATTTAGACTACAATTTATCCCTCGCCCCCTGTATATCTGTTCAAATGAGATGCCAGTGTTATTTTCATTCCGGCCTCATTTAGACTACAATTTATCCCTCGCCCTCTTATATCTGTTCAAATGAGAGGTCAGTGTTATTTTCATTTCGGTCTCATTTAGACTACAATTTATCCCTCGCCCCCTTATATCTGTTCAAATGAGATGCCAGTGTTATTTTCATTCCGGCCTCATTTAGACTACAATTTATCCCTCGCCCCCTTATATCTGTTCAAATGAGATGCCAGTGTTATTTTCATTTCGGTCTCATTTAGACTACAATTAATCCCTCGCCACCTGTATATCGGTTCAAATGAGATGCCAGTGTTATTTTCATTCCGGCCTCATTTAGACGACAATTTATCCCTCGCCCCCTGTATATCTGTTCAAATGGGATGCCAGTGTTATTTTCATTTCGGCCTCATTTAGACGACAATTTATCCATCGCCCCCTTATATCTGTTCAAATGAGATGCCAGTGTCATTTTCATTTCGGCCTCATTTAGACGACAATTTATCCATCGCCCCCTTATATCTGTTCAAATGAGATGCCAGTGTTATTTTCATTTCGGTCTCATTTAGACTACAATTTATCCCTCGCCCCCTGTATATCTGTTCAAATGAGATGCCAGTGTTATTTTCATTCCGGCCTCATTTAGACGACAATTTATCCCTCGCCCCCTGTATATCTGTTCAAATGAGATGCCAGTGTCATTTTCATTCCGGCCTCATTTAGACTACAATTTATCCCTCGCCCACTGTATATCTGTTCAAATGAGATGCCAGTGTTATTTTCATTCCGGCCTCATTTAGACGACAATTTATCCCTCGCCCACTGTATATCTGTTCAAATGAGATGCCAGTGTTATTTTCATTTCGGCCTCATTTAGATGACAATTTATCCATCGCTCCCTGTATATCTGTTCAAATGAGATGCCAGTGTTATTTTCATTTCGGCCTCATTTAGACGACAATTTATCCCTCGCCACCTGTATATTGGTTCAAATGAGATGCCAGTGTTATTTTCATTCTGGCCTCATTTAGACGACAATTTATCCCTCGCCCCCTGTATATCTGTTCAAATGGGATGCCAGTGTTATTTTCATTTCGGCCTCATTTAGACGACAATTTATCCATCGCCCCCTTATATCTGTTCAAATGAGATGCCAGTGTCATTTTCATTCCGGCCTCATTTAGACGACAATTTATCCCTCGCCCCCTTATATCTGTTCAAATGAGATGCCAGTGTTATTTTCATTTCGGCCTCATTTAGACGACAATTTATCCCTCGCCCCCTGTATATCTGTTCAAATGGGATGCCAGTGTCATTTTCATTTCGGTCTCATTTAGACTACAATTTATCCCTCGCCCCCTGTATATCTCTCCAAATGAGATGTCAGTGTTATTTTCATTCCGGCCTCATTTAGACGACAATTTATCCCTCGCCCCCTGTATATCTGTTCAAATGAGAGGTCAGTGTTATTTTCATTCCGGCCTCATTTAGACGACAATTTATCCCTCGCCCCCTGTATATCTGTTCAAATGAGATGCCAGTGTCATTTTCATTCCGGCCTCATTTAGACTACAATTTATCCCTCGCCCACTGTATATCTGTTCAAATGAGATGCCAGTGTTATTTTCATTCCGGCCTCATTTAGACGACAATTTATCCCTCGCCCCCTGTATATCTGTTCAAATGAGATGCCAGTGTTATTTTCATTTCGGCCTCATTTAGACGACAATTTATCCATCGCCCCCTTATATCTGTTCAAATGAGATGCCAGTGTCATTTTCATTTCGGCCTCATTTAGACGACAATTTATCCATCGCCCCCTTATATCTGTTCAAATGAGATGCCAGTGTTATTTTCATTTCGGTCACATTTAGACGACAATTTATCCATCGCCCCCTTATATCTGTTCAAATGAGATGCCAGTGTCATTTTCATTTCGGCCTCATTTAGACGACAATTTATCCCTCGCCCCCTGTATATCTGTTCAAATGAGATGCCAGTGTTATTTTCATTCCGGCCTCATTTAGACTACAATTTATCCCTCGCCCTCTTATATCTGTTCAAATGAGAGGTTAGTGTTATTTTCATTTCGGTCTCATTTAGACTACAATTTATCCCTCGCCCCCTTATATCTGTTCAAATGAGATGCCAGTGTTATTTTCATTCCGGCCACATTTAGACAACAATTTATCCCTCGCCCCCTTATATCTGTTCAAATGAGATGCCAGTGTTATTTTCATTTCGGCCTCATTTAGACGACAATTTATCCATCGCCCCCTTATATCTGTTCAAATGAGATGCCAGTGTTATTTTCATTTCGGTCACATTTAGACGACAATTTATCCATCGCCCCCTTATATCTGTTCAAATGAGATGCCAGTGTCATTTTCATTTCGGCCTCATTTAGACGACAATTTATCCCTCGCCCCCTGTATATCTGTTCAAATGAGATGCCAGTGTTATTTTCATTCCGGCCTCATTTAGACTACAATTTATCCCTCACCCTCTTATATCTGTTCAAATGAGAGGTTAGTGTCATTTTCATTTCGGTCTCATTTAGACTACAATTTATCCCTCGCCCCCTTATATCTGTTCAAATGAGATGCCAGTGTTATTTTCATTCCGGCCTCATTTAGACTACAATTTATCCCTCGCCCACTGTATATCTGTTCAAATGAGATGCCAGTGTTATTTTCATTCCGGCCTCATTTAGACGACAATTTATCCCTCGCCCCCTGTATATCTGTTCAAATGAGATGCCAGTGTTATTTTCATTTCGGCCTCATTTAGACGACAATTTATCCATCGCCCCCTTATATCTGTTCAAATGAGATGCCAGTGTCATTTTCATTTCGACCTCATTTAGACGACAATTTATCCCTCGCCCCCTGTATATCTGTTCAAATGAGATGCCAGTGTTATTTTCATTCCGGCCTCATTTAGACTACAATTTATCCCTCGCCCTCTTATATCTGTTCAAATGAGAGGTTAGTGTCATTTTCATTTCGGTCTCATTTAGACTACAATTTATCCCTCGCCCCCTTATATCTGTTCAAATGAGATGCCAGTGTTATTTTCATTCCGGCCTCATTTAGACTACAATTTATCCCTCGCCCACTGTATATCTGTTCAAATGAGATGCCAGTGTTATTTTCATTCCGGCCTCATTTAGACGACAATTTATCCCTCGCCCCCTGTATATCTGTTCAAATGAGATGCCAGTGTTATTTTCATTTCGGCCTCATTTAGACGACAATTTATCCATCGCCCCCTTATATCTGTTCAAATGAGATGCCAGTGTCATTTTCATTTCGGCCTCATTTAGACGACAATTTATCCATCGCCCCCTTATATCTGTTCAAATGAGATGCCAGTGTTATTTTCATTTCGGTCACATTTAGACGACAATTTATCCATCGCCCCCTTATATCTGTTCAAATGAGATGCCAGTGTCATTTTCATTTCGGCCTCATTTAGACGACAATTTATCCCTCGCCCCCTGTATATCTGTTCAAATGAGATGCCAGTGTTATTTTCATTCCGGCCTCATTTAGACTACAATTTATCCCTCGCCCTCTTATATCTGTTCAAATGAGAGGTTAGTGTTATTTTCATTTCGGTCTCATTTAGACTACAATTTATCCCTCGCCCCCTGTATATCTGTTCAAATGAGATGCCAGTGTCATTTTCATTCCGGCCTCATTTAGACTACAATTTATCCCTCGCCCCCTTATATCTATTCAAATGAGATGCCAGTGTTATTTTCATTTCGGTCTCATTTAGACTACAATTAATCCCTCGCCACCTGTATATCGGTTCAAATGAGATGCCAGTGTTATTTTCATTCCGGCCTCATTTAGACGACAATTTATCCCTCGCCCCCTGTATATCTGTTCAAATGGGATGCCAGTGTTATTTTCATTTCGGCCTCATTTAGACGACAATTTATCCATCGCCCCCTTATATCTGTTCAAATGAGATGCCAGTGTCATTTTCATTTCGGCCTCATTTAGACGACAATTTATCCATCGCCCCCTTATATCTGTTCAAATGAGATGCCAGTGTTATTTTCATTTCGGTCTCATTTAGACTACAATTTATCCCTCGCCCCCTTATATCTGTTCAAATGAGATGCCAGTGTTATTTTCATTTCGGTCTCATTTAGACTACAATTTATCCCTCACCCCCTGTATATCTGTTCAAATGAGATGCCAGTGTTATTTTCATTTCGGCCTCATTTAGACGACAATTTATCCCTCGCCCCCTTATATCTGTTCAAATGAGATGCCAGTGTCATTTTCATTTCGGCCTCATTTAGACGACAATTTATCCTTCGCCCCCTGTATATCTGTTCAAATGAGATGCCAGTGTTATTTTCATTCCGGCCTCATTTAGACGACAATTTATCCCTCGCCCCCTTATATCTGTTCAAATGAGATGCCAGTGTTATTTTCATTTCGGCCTCATTTAGACGACAATTTATCCCTCGCCCCCTGTATATCTGTTCAAATGAGATGCCAGTGTTATTTTCATTTCGGCCTCATTTAGACTACAATTTATCCCTCGCCCCCTGTATATCTCTCCAAATGAGATGTCAGTGTTATTTTCATTTCGGCCTCATTTAGACGACAATTTATCCATCGCCCCCTTATATCTGTTCAAATGAGATGCCAGTGTCATTTTCATTTCGGCCTCATTTAGACGACAATTTATCCCTCGCCCCCTGTATATCTGTTCAAATGAGATGCCAGTGTTATTTTCATTTCGGTCACATTTAGACGACAATTTATCCATCGCCCCCTTATATCTGTTCAAATGAGATGCCAGTGTCATTTTCATTTCGGCCTCATTTAGACGACAATTTATCCCTCGCCCCCTGTATATCTGTTCAAATGAGATGCCAGTGTTATTTTCATTCCGGCCTCATTTAGACTACAATTTATCCCTCGCCCTCTTATATCTGTTCAAATGAGAGGTTAGTGTTATTTTCATTTCGGTCTCATTTAGACTACAATTTATCCCTCGCCCCCTTATATCTGTTCAAATGAGATGCCAGTGTTATTTTCATTCCGGCCACATTTAGACAACAATTTATCCCTCGCCCCCTTATATCTGTTCAAATGAGATGCCAGTGTTATTTTCATTTCGGCCTCATTTAGACGACAATTTATCCATCGCCCCCTTATATCTGTTCAAATGAGATGCCAGTGTTATTTTCATTTCGGTCACATTTAGACGACAATTTATCCATCGCCCCCTTATATCTGTTCAAATGAGATGCCAGTGTCATTTTCATTTCGGCCTCATTTAGACGACAATTTATCCCTCGCCCCCTGTATATCTGTTCAAATGAGATGCCAGTGTTATTTTCATTCCGGCCTCATTTAGACTACAATTTATCCCTCGCCCTCTTATATCTGTTCAAATGAGAGGTTAGTGTCATTTTCATTTCGGTCTCATTTAGACTACAATTTATCCCTCGCCCCCTTATATCTGTTCAAATGAGATGCCAGTGTTATTTTCATTCCGGCCTCATTTAGACTACAATTTATCCCTCGCCCACTGTATATCTGTTCAAATGAGATGCCAGTGTTATTTTCATTCCGGCCTCATTTAGACGACAATTTATCCCTCGCCCCCTGTATATCTGTTCAAATGAGATGCCAGTGTTATTTTCATTTTGGCCTCATTTAGACGACAATTTATCCATCGCCCCCTTATATCTGTTCAAATGAGATGCCAGTGTCATTTTCATTTCGGCCTCATTTAGACGACAATTTATCCATCGCCCCCTTATATCTGTTCAAATGAGATGCCAGTGTTATTTTCATTTCGGTCACATTTAGACGACAATTTATCCATCGCCCCCTTATATCTGTTCAAATGAGATGCCAGTGTCATTTTCATTTCGGCCTCATTTAGACGACAATTTATCCCTCGCCCCCTGTATATCTGTTCAAATGAGATGCCAGTGTTATTTTCATTCCGGCCTCATTTAGACTACAATTTATCCCTCGCCCTCTTATATCTGTTCAAATGAGAGGTTAGTGTTATTTTCATTTCGGTCTCATTTAGACTACAATTTATCCCTCGCCCCCTGTATATCTGTTCAAATGAGATGCCAGTGTCATTTTCATTCCGGCCTCATTTAGACTACAATTTATCCCTCGCCCCCTTATATCTATTCAAATGAGATGCCAGTGTTATTTTCATTTCGGTCTCATTTAGACTACAATTAATCCCTCGCCACCTGTATATCGGTTCAAATGAGATGCCAGTGTTATTTTCATTCCGGCCTCATTTAGACGACAATTTATCCCTCGCCCCCTGTATATCTGTTCAAATGGGATGCCAGTGTTATTTTCATTTCGGCCTCATTTAGACGACAATTTATCCATCGCCCCCTTATATCTGTTCAAATGAGATGCCAGTGTCATTTTCATTTCGGCCTCATTTAGACGACAATTTATCCATCGCCCCCTTATATCTGTTCAAATGAGATGCCAGTGTTATTTTCATTTCGGTCTCATTTAGACTACAATTTATCCCTCGCCCCCTTATATCTGTTCAAATGAGATGCCAGTGTCATTTTCATTTCGGCCTCATTTAGACTACAATTTATCCCTCACCCCCTGTATATCTGTTCAAATGAGATGCCAGTGTTATTTTCATTTCGGCCTCATTTAGACGACAATTTATCCCTCGCCCCCTTATATCTGTTCAAATGAGATGCCAGTGTCATTTTCATTTCGGCCTCATTTAGACGACAATTTATCCTTCGCCCCCTGTATATCTGTTCAAATGAGATGCCAGTGTTATTTTCATTCCGGCCTCATTTAGACGACAATTTATCCCTCGCCCCCTTATATCTGTTCAAATGAGATGCCAGTGTTATTTTCATTTCGGCCTCATTTAGACGACAATTTATCCCTCGCCCCCTGTATATCTGTTCAAATGAGATGCCAGTGTTATTTTCATTTCGGCCTCATTTAGACTACAATTTATCCCTCGCCCCCTGTATATCTGTTCAAATGAGATGTCAGTGTTATTTTCATTTCGGCCTCATTTAGACGACAATGTATCCCTCGCCCCCTGTATATCTGTTCAAATGAGAGGTCAGTGTTATTTTCATTTCGGCCTCATTTAGACGACAATTTATCCCTCGCCCCCTGTATATCTGTTCAGATGAGGTACCAGTGTTATTTTCATGTTGGCCTCATTTAGATGACAATTTATCCATCGCCCCTGTATATCTGTTCAGATGAGGTACCAGTGTTATTTTCATTTCGGCCTCATTTAGACGACAATTTATCCATCGCCCCTGTATATCTGTTCAGATGAGATGTCAGTGTTATTTTCATTTCGGCCTCATTTAGACGACAATTTATCCCTCGCCCCCTTATATCTGTTCAGATGAGGTACCAGTGTTATTTTCATTTCGGCCTCATTTAGACGACAATTTATCCATCGCACCATTTTGTTTATTTTCAGTTTATTTTAAGTCAGTGTCAAGAAATATAGTCCTAGGATGACTTTGTACCTCTATTTTAATTATGATGTGTTTGTTATTTCCAATTTTTTAATGTGTTCATTGTCATACGATTTTTGAATGTAAACATTACTGGTATCTCATGACCATGGCTCTATATGGCATCTGAAAATTTAAATATATGAACTGAACCTGTAAAAATTCTACATTTGACTATTTGACATATTGTCATTACATAATTTTATACTAAGTGAGACCTGTGGAAATGCCACGGTTCTTGCTAATTTTTATTAATGGAAGTAAACATTTCGGGCTGGCATATTTCATATCACTAAATTATTTCACTGAAGCAGACGGTAAATGCATGAGAGCATTATCACCTCCTCTATCTGACCTTTTTTCATTATTTCAGTAAACATGGACAGACAGTTTCCTTTTTTCTTTTTTTTTTCTTTTTAATCAGTATCAGCCTCAAGCAAGGCAGTAAAGCCACTAAGACACAACGGGTTACAGGATGTGGAGAAATTAGGAACAGAAACATTAATAATGAGTGGAAAGAGAAAAGAGTAATCAGGAGGAGGGAAAGTAACTGAAGCTAAGCTGCTAGATCAGGACCAATAATATTGCTGATTCTTCTTTGGATTTTATCAAGGAGTTCTTGGTAAATAGCAGGGGCACTGGACCATATGTGGCAGCAATATTCTAAGAATGGATGAATGGTGGACTTATAGATATGTAAGATAGATTCTGAAGAGAAAAATTGTCTTGCACAACACAGTGAATTGACTTTCTTGGCAGCTGAGATAGCAATGGATTCAATATAGTCATTCCATTTCATGTCAGCTGAGAACATTAGCCCAAGAAGGCACAAAAGTCACTTTCCTGGAGGTTAGCATCAGCCATGCTGATGGAAGATAGAGTCTTTCAGATGATTAATGGAAAAAAGTTTAGTTTTAGAGGTGTTAAAATTAACAAACTATCTTTTGCCCCAGTTAATGATGGACTGGAGATCGTTTTGGACATTGGCTGCCATTTTGACCTTGTCAGACTGACCAGCTTTACTATTGGGGCAAGAGTAAATGGTTGTGTCTTCAGTGTAGATGCCAAGTTAAAAGCTGATGTCATTGGGGAGGTCATTAATGAAAATTAAAAACAGAGTATGACCAAGGATGGAACCCTGGGAGGGGACATCTGCATTATCTGCGTTTCATGATTTGATAGGAAAGAATGGATCAGTTGAAAAATGTGTCCAGAGACACCATAACTTTTCAGCTTGTGGAGTTGACCTGTATGCTAAACACTGTCAAAGTCTTTTGAGATGTGCAAAGCTACACCCCAGGCTTCACCGTTTTTAACGAGAGCATGAAAAAACTCTTTCTGCAATTATTGTCAATACATTAGCAGTTGACCTGGAGAAACAAAAGCCATATTGCTTGTCTGAGAAAGGGCCCTCGAATGAGAGATGCTGAACCAATTCAGCATTGATTAGGGTCTCTAGAACTTTCTCAAAAAAAGGTAGAAGGCTAACAGGCTGACATTTGGAAGAGTTGCATGGTTCATCAAATTTGTTAAAAACTAGAACAACAGATGATGACTTCCAGCAGGTGGGAAAGCAGAATGCAGCAAGGCATTTATTATGAAGTTTAGAGAGAACAGGAGCCAATTCAGGAACACACTTCTTAATGACTATTACAGGGATACCATCAGTATCTGTCTATATTTCTGAGATGAGGTATTATGCACTCTATTTACATTATTTAGACTATTGTCCTCATCTTTGTCACCATATTTATTACAATGTTTCAAACCATCAGTATCTGTCTATATTTCTGAGATGAGGTATTATGCACACTATTTACATTATTCGGACTATTGTCCCCATCTTTGTCGCCATATTTATTACAACGTTTCTGCCCTTCAGTATCTGGCTATATTTCTGAGATGAGTTATTATAAACACTATTTACATTATTAGGACTATTGTCCTCATCTTTGGCACAGTGGATAAAGGCGTTGGATAGATCCAGTGACAGGACCCAAAGAGTGTGAGTTCAATACCAGGTTAAGGCAGTGGAGAACTTGGAGAGGGGAATTAACAAGAGATAACTGATAACTGGCATCCATTAAACATGGTACGTGGAACTAGAACAGTCTACCCCAGTGAGTGAAATAAAGGGTTCAGTTCGACATTCCAACCACCTAAAGAAGGCCAGAGTATAAACAGCCGAAATGTTTTAATAAATATGGTGACAAAGATGAGGACAATAGTCTGAATAATGTAAATAGGATACCATCGGTCCACATGCTTTATAGGAATCTAGGTTAGAGATGATAGCACAAAACATGGAAGGGGTTATATGCATATCACTCAACAGAAAATCAGTTCTAAGTGAGAAGTTAGGCAGGGATACTCAAGGTGAATCAAGAGTAGAGTTTGAGAAGCATTTACAGGCAAAGCATTCGGCTTTATCAGCAGAGGATGATAACACCTCAAATCGGTAGAAGAGGGGAGGAATAGAGAACTTGCACTATTACAGAGTTGCCACAAATCATGAGAGTCAAATTTTTTAGAGGTTATGCGGGGCCACATTCTCTCAGAAAAACAGGGACTTAGTGCTTTGAGTATTCACTTACATTTATTATAAGCGGTAAAAAATAGGTGCTGTTGTGATTAGAGCCGTCACGCTGGTATAGCCGAAAAATAGTGGTTCCTGTGAGATTTAGCAGCCGAGCAACCAGGTGTGAAACATTGAGTGGATTGAGGTTTTACTTGCTAATTCCGAGAATTTATGGAAGCATCAATGCTGGCTTTTTTTGCTTCTACTATTAAATTAAATGCGTTGTAAGTAAAGAAGAACAGGCATTAATGTATGAATGACCCACGTATCATGATTGAGAAGGAAGGAGACTATGTTGAGAAAAAAATTTGGAATCCTGGGACCGTTATATTCATTTTGGTACGTTTGTGTGCTTCTAATATTGAATCTGTTGTAATTTAAGAAGAACAGACATTAATGTTTGAATGACCCACGTATCATAATTGGGAAGGAAAGAGACTATGTTGAGAAAAAGATTGGGAATTCTGAGACATTTGTCTTCATTTCGGTATACTTTGTCTGCTTCTACTAGTAAATCTGTTGTAATTCAAGAACAGGCATTAATCTTTGACTGACGCACGTATCATAATTGAGAAGGAGAGAGACTACGTTGAGAACAGGATTTGGAATCCTGGGACTTAGTATTCATTTTGGTATGCTTTGTGTGCTTCTAATATTAAATCTGTTGTAATTTAAGAACAGACATTAATGTTTGAATGACCCACGTATCATATTTGAGAAGGAAAGTGACTATGTAGAGAAAAAGATTTGGAATCCTGGGACATTTGTATTCATTTTGGTATGCTTTGTGTGCTTCTAATATTGAATCTGTGTAATTCTAGAAGAACAGGTATTAATGTTTGAATGACCAACGTATCATGATTGAGAAGGAAGTAGACAATATTGAGAACAAGATTTGGAATCCTGGGACATTTGTATTTATTTTGGTATGCATTGAGTCCTTCTAATATTGAATCTGTTGGAATTTAAGAAGAACAGACATTAATATTTGAATGACCCACGTTTCATAATTGACAAGGAAAGAGACTATGTTGAGAAAAAGATTGGGAATCCTGGGACCTTTGTATTCATTTTGGTATGATTTGTCTGCTTCTACTAGTAAATCTGTTGTAATTCAAGAAGAACAGGCATTAATCTTTGACTGACCCACGTATCATAATTGAGAAGGAAAGAGACTATGTAGAGAAAAAGATTTGGAATTCTGGGACATTTGTATTCAATTTGTTAGGATTTGGGTGCTTCTAATATTGAATCTGACGTAATTTAAGAAGAACAGACATTAATCTCTGAATGACAAACGTTTAATGATTGAGAAGGAAAGAGACTATGTTGAGAACAAGATTTGGAATCCTGGGACCTTTGTATTCATTTTGGTATGCTTTGTGTGCTTCTAATATTGAATCTGTTGTAATTTAAGAAAAACAGACATTAATGTCTGAATGACCCACGTTTAATGATTGAGAAGGAAAGAGACTATGTTCAGAAAAGGATTTGGAATTTTGGGACCTATATATTCATTTTGGAAGGCATTCTTTGCTTCTAATATTAAATCTGTTGTAATTTAAGAAGAACAGACATTAATATTTGAATGACCCACGTATCATGATTGAGAAGGAAAGAGACTATGTTGAGAACAAGATTGGGAATCCTAGCACCTTTGTATTCATTTTGGTATGATTTGTCTGATTCTACTATAAAATCTGTTGTAATTCAAGAACAGGCTTGAATATTTGAATGACCCGCGTATCATGATTGAGAAGGAAAGAGACTATGTTGAGAAATAAATTTGGAATCCTGGGACGTTTGTACTCATTTTGTTATGCTTTGTGTGGTTCTAATATTGAATCTGACGTAATTTAAGAAGAACAGACATTAATAATTGAATGACCTACATATCATGGTTGAGAAGGAAAGAGACAATGTTGAAAACAAGATTTGGTATCCTGGGACCTTTGTATTCATTTGGTATGCTTTGTGTGCTTCTAATATTGAATCTGTTGTAATTTAAGAATAACAGACATTAATGATTGAATGACCTACATATCATGATTGAGAAGGAAAGAGACCATGTTGAGAACAAGATTTGGAATCCGAGGACATTTGTATTCGTTTTGGTATGCTTTGTGTTCTTCTAATATTGATTCTATTGTAATTTAAGATTAACAGACATTAATGTTTGAATGACCCACGTATCCTGATTGAGAAGGAAAGAGACTATGTTGAGAACAAGGTTTGGTATCCTGGGACCTTTGTATTCATTTTGGTATGATTTGTGTGCTTCTAATATTGAATCTGTTGTAATTTCAGAACAACTGACATTAATGTTTGAATGACCCACGTTTCATTATTGACAAGGAAAGAGACTATGTTGAGAACAAGACTTGGAATCCTGGGACCTTTGTATTCGTTTTGGTATGCTTTGTGTGCTTCTAATATTGAATCTATTGTAATTTAAGAAGAACAGACATTAATATTTGAATGACCCACGTATCATGATTGAGAAGGTAGGAGACTCTGTTGAGAAAATGATTTGGAATCCTGCGGCCTTTGTATTCATTGTTGTATGCTTTCTGTGCTTCCAATATTGAATCTGTTGTAATTTAAGAAGAACAGACATTAATGTCTGAATGACGCAGGTATCATTATTGAGAAGGTAAGAGTTTATGTTGAGAACAAGATTTGGAATCCTGGGACCTTTGTATTCATTTTGGTATGCTTTGTGTGCTTCTAATAATGAATCTGTTTTAATTTAAGAGTAACGGACATTAGTGATTGATTGACCCATATATAATAATTGAGAAGGAAAGAGACTATGTTGAGAACAAGCTTTGTAATCCTTGGACCTTTGTATTCATTTTGGCATGCTTTGTGTGCTTCTAATATTGAATCTGTTGTAATTTAAGAAGAACGGACATTAATGTTTGAATGACCCCACGTTTCATGAATGAGAAGGAAAGAGAATATATTGAGAACAAGATTTGGATTCCTGGGACCATTGTATTCATTTTGGTATGCTTTGTGTGCTTCTAATATTGAATCTGTTGTAATTTAAGAAGAACAGGCATTAATTGTTGAATGACCCACGTTTCATGATTCAGACGGAAAGAGACTATGTTGTGAACAAGATTTGGAATCCTGGAACCTTGTATTCATTTTGGTATGCTTTGTGCGCTTCTAATATTGAATCTGTTGTAATTTATGAAGAACAGACATTCATGTTTGTAGGACCCACTTATAAGGATTGAGAAGGAAAGAGACTATGTTGAGAACAAGATTTGGATTCTTGGGACCTTTGTATTCATTTTGGTATGTTCTGTGTGCTTCTAATATTGATTCTTTTGAAATTTAAGAATAACAGACATTAATGTTTGAATGACCCACGTTTCATGATTGAGAAGGAAAGGGACCATGTTGACAAAAAGATTTGGAATCCTGGAACCTTTATATTCATTTTGATCTGCTTTGTGTGCTTCTGATATTGAATCTGGTGTAATTCAAGAAGAACAGACATTAATGTTTGAATGACCCACGTATCATGATTGAGAAGGAAAGAGACTATGTTGAGAACTAAATTTGGAATTCTGGGACCTTTGTATTCATTGTTGTATGCTTTGTCTGCTTTTAATAGTGAATCTGTTGTAATTTAAGAAGAAAAGACATTAATCTTTGAATGATCCACGTATCATGATTGAGAAGGAAAGAGACTATGTTGAGAACAAAATTTGGAATCCTTGGACCTTTGTATTCATTTTGGTATTCTTTGTGTGCTTATAATATTGAATCTGTTGTAATTTAAGAAGAATAGATATTAATGTTTCAATGACCCACGTATCATGATTGAGAAGGAAAGCGACTATATTGAGAACTTAATTTGGTATCCTGGGATATTTTTATTTGTTTTGTTAAGACTTTCATGCTTCTGCTCTTAAATTTGTTCTAATTACAAAACAGGAATTAATTTTCACTGACATTTATAACGCACTGAGAAAGAATGAGATTATTTAAAAAAATAAATACATGTACTTGAATGACACCTAGCATTAAATGAGTTTTTGTCTTAATCTTTAAAGTATGGAACTCTGAATAGTAAACCAAATTCAAATTATGTCTCCGACAGTTTCCATTCACCTTCACTACCTTGAAAAAGGTGTTATTTATTATTGGAGAAAATGAAATTTGAACATAGAATAAGCTTTGTCATATGTAGTTGTGATCAACAAGTCAAACAAACCCAATATATCAACCTCAAATCTTGAATCATATTCTTAAATAGCTTCCTCAGATTGAGACTTTCATATCGATGCCATTCATCATGCCAAACACGTTCAGAAATATCTAAAGTGTCAGCTTTATCCAGCTGCATTCTTAGATCAATGCTTTTCCAGGCTTTGACTGAGTGAAGCCTGAGGGTCTTCGCAAAGATCATCCTGCTTTGAACCATGTTGAATGGCGCTACAGATTCAAGAAGAACTATTAGGTTGGTGCAAAAATAATGACGTTTTTGACGTTAAAATATACGTCAAAAAAACGTCATTATTTTTGCACCAATCTATGTTTTATCGGAAGTAAGGATAAGAATGGGTAAAGTTGGTCAAGCTCAAGTCAGCCTTGTGCGGAGTTGAAATGGCTGAATCTCTACTTCATGAGTAGGGTTGCTACAAACATATCCAAACAATCTCATTGGAAAGTGGAAAGAGAAAATTGAAGTGAGGTCATAAAATCACATATGTGACCAGCAGCCCTTCCCGTTTCCTCATAACTTGTATCATGGGAAAATTAATTTTTTTTTTTATTCTTTTTTATTATTTAAATTATTGGTTTTATTTCATTTTCCCCCGTAGGTCTCCTAACAGTAGCAACAACTAAAATGGATAGCACATGCAACTCAAAGAGAAAATAATGACATAATCAAGATGTTGACATCTTTTTTAGTTTTATGCTAGAGTCAAAAATGTAGACAAAGACCTGGTTTGCACTATACTCAAAAAGATGTTCAGTTTGAACTAGAGTCAAAAGACAAATATTAGTCTGGTTTATATTATAGTCAGAAAGGTAGACATTTCCCTGGTTTGCATTAGGATTAAAAAGAAAAACATAGGTCCAATTTACTTCAGATCATTGACGATCAAGGCTCTCCACAACTTCCTATCTTGTGTGGCACTTTGCTGTTTTTCTCCCTTTGCTAAGGCTACCATCTCCACTCCATTTCACCATCCATTCACAGAAGCTCATCAGGTAATTGGCTAGCTGCCTTATTTTTTCTTTTTTTTTTTTTTTACATTGAGGGTCAGCCTTTACAAGGCCCAGGATCCACTCAAGGTAGAGGGTTATGTTAGGAGGCCATTTATGTGCATAGGTGAGGGAGATAATGATTAAGTGGCATGGCATGTCCTTGCCATGAAGGTTTTCCTTGACTAGCCCTGGGAATATAGTTCATCTGAGCACTTTCTGTGGAAGAGGTGTTAGAGCAGCAAGAGGCTTGCCACATCCTGCCTGTGGGAGACAAGTTGAAGGGTGGTGAATAATTCATCACCCACAAGGGCTTGGAGACAATTTTGAACTCTATCTGGAAAGTGAGGTCTTACCCTATCTCTCTTGCCCTCAATATACCCTGTGAGGATTAAGTTTTCCAAGCCTTCCTTTCTCGTTATGTGCCCAAAGAATTTCAGCTATCTTTTCCTGATTCTGAGCAAAAATGTTCTTTCTCTTGCCATTTTCCTTAAGACTTCCTTATTTGCTTCCTCGCTCCATCCATTTTCCGTATTTTTCTGCAGAGCCACATTTCTGCTGTCTCTAGTTTTTCCTCATCTGTGGGGAGATTGTCCAGCATATAAGTATCACATAACAATCCAGGACTCTTTACTTTGTTTCTAAAAAAATGTTTCCATTTTTCAGCACCTTGCTTAGCTTTTGGAATGTTTCTTTCACTAGTCCAATGTGTACTTCAGATCTCGGTGTCATATTTTCCTTCCTCTGTTAAAACACTTCCTAGATATTTGAACTTTTTCAGTTTCAGCTGTCTTTTCCAGATTCTGAATAATAAGTGTATTTTCTGTTGCCATTTTCTTTAAGACTTCCTTGTTGCTTTCTCGCTCCACCCATGGAATTCTCAGTATCCTTCTGTAGAAGCAGATTTCTGCTGCTTCATCCATGGGGAGATTGTCCAACATACACCACCTTATAAGAAGATGAGTATCACATAACAATACAGGACTCTTTATTTTGTTTCTAATGAAATGTTCTCGTTTTTCAGCACCTTGTTTTGCTTTTGGAATGCTTCTTTCGCTAGTCCAATGTGTTCTTCAGATCTAAGTGCCACATTTTCCAGCCTCTGTTAAAACACTTTCTAGATATTTGAACTTCTGCACTTGTTCGATGTTTATAACTACAAACAAAAAAATTAGCTTCTGTTAATTAATCAATTTCAGTCAAAATAAAAACTTCTTTTTATTGAAAATTATGAATAAGATACAATATCCCCATATATATATATATATATATATATATATATATATATATATATATATATATATATATATATCTCACTTTTCATAAAAAAATATATCAAAGAAATGAACACTACAATAACACAGTGATTAATGTAAATTTGTAAGTCTTCCATTCTTCATGCATTGTATATTGCTGCCACAACTGATTTGGGGCTTCTGCTATGTATTTGGAGATTCTTGATAAAATCTAAAGAAGAATCTGCAATGTTATCCATCCTGAGCTGACATCTCAGCTTCAGTCACTTTCGTATTGTTGTAACTGAGATATCAAAAACAACAGTAGAAAACCGGAATTGGTTTAACAAACAAGTTTATTACCTTTTGCTACAGGGAAATATAATGTAGAATAGAAACTAGAATAAAGAATGTTTACCTGCGAATGACTGTTTTCAGCAAAAGCTACTGCTTCTCCTGCTACTCCTTTTGATGTAGGCTTATTTTTATGTCTTTCGTCTGCCGTCCGAGTCCAAACTTGTAGGGAAATATTTTCCTTCAAAACACCTATTAATATAATGTAGCTTTCCTGTGCCTTTCTAGAAATATTTTCATGGTAACTAGTTCTGATGAGCTTTCCCCATTGGTACTATGACTTTAAGCACAGTACTAGATTGTCTCATCAATGTAGGGCCGGTGGAAGGTTCTTGTGCTCTGCAATCTATGACATGCCCCCCACCATTTATGATATGGAGCCCCCACCCCACTCTACTACATCACAGTTTTCATAAGGTAGCATTCCGATGTAATGAATATGCATACACCTGGTTCCTCCTCACAATAATATGATTGGCTGGTATCAGCCATAAATACAGACTGATGTGGAGGTACAGGATGACACCTATTGGCTATGCCTATAGTCTTCACCTATTGCCTATTGCCTACCACTACGATGAGGACCAGTCCATTATGGTTACCTGCTAGATTGTCCTACTCGGTTACAGTAGTCCAAAACCACTTTGCTACTTCAAACAAATATATCCCTTTTCAGAACTGTTATACTATAGTACCTATTCTATTGTAATAGACTCTCCCACAGATAATAAGTAGTAGTAGCAGTCGCCAGTTTGGCTCAGTGGTGTTGAGCGAGTTAGTCGATATCGGACATTGAAGTACCAACCATCACAACTAGATTGCTGCGTCATTAACTCTTATTTCCAAGTTCCTAATGTTTTGTACGTCGAACCTAATTAAGGATGACTTATTGAAATACAAGCCTCCACTGTGACAACTACTCTACAACAGGAATATATCACATTCACATAAAATACAAATTTATTGTAACCTAATTATGTACAATAATGAATCATATACAATATAGGTGAACAATTCAACTAGAAAAATTGAAAATAAATACAATGTATCTAAATACACATTTCAGGATAGATCATTTCATCTTAAATAAATTAACAATGTTTGGTGGCAATTTTTAACATCAACTTGAGATTTTTCTTGTTAAAAAGTTGAAGAATTTTAACATGTTCAACATTATGGATAAAAAATAGAAGATTTTATATAATGTTTTTTTGGATCTTAGCATGAGCAAAACAAATTCACTGATTTAGACAAAAAAAAAAAAGACCCCAGAGTGACATCAGAATCTGCACAACTTTTTCATCCTTTAATGGTCAGTTATGCTTAAGGAAAGTTGGCTCCCTGTGCTACGCCAGGAAATTTTTCTCTCCGGAATCGATCCTTCAAATCTACAAATCAACCATTCGCCCTTGCATGGAGTATTGCTGCTATATATGGTCTAGAGACCCTTCTGTTTACCTCGGGGTTCTTGATAAGACCCAGAGATGGATATGCAATATAATTGGCCTTGATCTGGCATCTCATCTGAAGTCACTCTCTCACAGACGTGTCGTCGCCTCTCTCTGTCTTTTTTACAAATACTCTCATGGTAATTGCTCTGATGAGCTGCTTTTACTGGTTTCAAGACGTTGTGAATTCAAGCGTCCTACAAAGCTGGCATCCCAATCTCACCCTTTCACTGTTGAAACTGTTAGATGTAGCTGCCTCTTCTACTCCAATAGCTTCATGTCTCGCACCTCTCGCCTGTGGAACTCTCTTACCTACTCCTGTTTCCTGATAGCTTTAATCTCCAACTATTCAAATGTAATGTCAATCGACATCTCCAGTTGCTTTGATCTATCCACTATCCTTCTCCTCATCCTCTCCTCTATCATTACTATCTGCTCTCATTCCAAATCCTATGTAACCCCTTGCATGCTAGTGGCTTCCCGCCTTGTTCAGGGTGAAATGCTTAAAAAAAAAAAAAAATTAATGTATATAAATATAGGTAGAAAAAAAGTAAATGTTGATAAGATAGTGAGGGTTACAAAGCACTGCCGAGGGTTACCAATTAGGCTTGCTCACCCTGGTCAGGAGTTCAGGGATAGAACATCAGCCCCAAGTAATGTATGGCTCAGAACTTTGGACCTCATATAGGTTCCATATCAATCAGCTGGATGTCTTCGACAAAAGTTGTCCCTGCATAATTTGTGACTATACTTTTGATGCTAAGGTGTTCAATGTTGATCTTCTTGCAAAATGCAACATTGGTGGAATTGAAACCCTCGTAATGTAGTCACAACTTCGTTGAGCTGGTCATGTTGCAAGGATGAGTGATAACAAAATACCTAAGATCCTTATGTATAGCCAGTTTGTCAGTGGACAAAAGAATGTTGGATAGCCATGGCCAGTAGCATGCAGAAGGTGTGCACTGACCCTGGATATCTATATAGGGAGGGCATACAATCAAAGAGTGAAATAAAAATGTTGTTTATATTTAATATCATGTTTCATCTGTTTTTACATATTTAAAATGTTTTCCTTTCTCACATTTCTCAATACTGGGCCCTATAGTAATCCCCACCTACTTGAATCTTAGGGGCATACAATCAAGGAGTTGACCCCGAGCACCACTAAACCTCTACATGTCACTGGACATGGCTCAGGTATAAAGTCAAGCTAAATAGTAACCTCTCAGCTGTACAATGTGCCTCATACTAACTTCAAACAAGTTACCTTGGATAGAAATAACTGGAGATATTTGTGCCAGAGTGACATCAGAAATTTTGAAATCAGTAGTATTGACCTGCTTGGAGATGAAAGACTCAGAAAAAGCATCAGCAAATGTTCCTGTTGCTATGTCTCAAGACCCTTGATGTTGCACAATATGTGGACTTGTATGCAGGTCACTAGCAGGACTGAAGTGTCACATATGACACAAGCATAAAAAATGAATGAGCTTGTTGGACCCTTATAAGATAATATATATATATATATCAAATATGTGGTGCAGTTCAATTTATATTATGTGAATCATTCATACAAAAAAATTCAACCTTAGCATTGTGATTGCATGCTCCATGAGTTTTATCCATTAATAATAACACATTTCTAACAAAAACATATTTCGATTCGCATTTAATTTTTCATGTCTGCTATTACCTGGATCTACTAAAAAAAAAATAAATAAAATAATTTCCATGCCTGATGATGGCTGAATGTACAGCCAAAAGTACTAGCAGAATAAAAAAAAGACCTTATACAACTTGAAGTTATTAAAAACAAGGATCATAACATTCATCGAGTGGTTCGTAGGTTAATGTAACTTTAATAAGTTTGTTTGCGAAGATGTTTTTCACCTTTTATATCATTAACTTTATTAATCTACTTTTTGTATGACTGATTCACATAATATATATATATATATATATATATATATATATATATCTGTTACTTGTTATAAAAAAAAAAAATTTTCATGAATTTGGGAAAATTTTCTGTTACCAGTCCATGCTACCACCCTGATTTACTTAACCTAGTAAATAAACTAAACAAAGTCAAACATACAAGAGAATTTACTTATGAAATGGAAACAAACAATACTTTACCTTTTCTAGATGTCATACTATGCTGCATTGACAGTAGCTTAAAAGTTAGTGTCCACTGAAAATCAACTAATAAAAATGATCTCAGAAATTGTTATTCCCATCATAACAACAAAATAAAATCTGGAATAATCAATAGATTCTACTTAAAAGCACTCAGAATTTGCAGCCCTCAGTATTTACATGAAAAGGAGAAATACTTTGAAAATAATTTCAAGCTCCTCCAATTTCATATTTACTGTGTAAAAGACTTGTAAAATATTTCAAGATAGGAAAGCAATCCCTCCTGACAAACCCAACAAATCAAAATATATTATTTTACCCCACTAACTCTGTCAAAACTACAATTGAAAAGAATTTATCTAAAGTCAACATAAAACTTGTTACAACTACATTTCATTTACATTGAAGTTGTCTGAAGATCATGTGAGAGTGAAACTCACGTTATGACTAGGGCCATCCTTTCATAGGAATTAATGTTGTTAAGTGTTTTTGCTCTGTCTCAGTAATCTAGGCATTGAGCAATTTTCTGAGTAGGTAGGTGTTTGCCTTTAAGTCTTTTTCTTGCAGTCCTTGTTTAAGTTTTTAATCTGGTTTATCGGTATTTAGGTCTTTTGGCAAATTATCCATCGGTTATACCAACAGTTTTGGTTTTTCTTTAATAATAATAATAATAATATATATATATATATATATATATATATATATATAATAACAATGAAAGTGGAGACTTTAGAAATCCATGGTAATAATTTATTTCATGGGATCAAATCCCATCTCATCAGACCAAACAATTTTACAACAATAGATGAATTTTAAATTTATCCAGACACAAGTGAAAAAATTTTTTTCAGACATAAGAGTGGAAGATATAGATTTTAAAATAAGATTTTAATATGCGGAAAGGAAAGAGAGAGAGAAAGGGGGGAAAATATATATATATGTCTATATAGTGATCACTTAGATGCCATGCTAATTCCAATATATACATTTCCTTTACCATCACATGATCTACTTATTCAAAAAGATATCGCCTGTGTTTACTCTCTGGTGAGCTGTGTTCAAACTGCATTATTGGCAGTGGCATTTTTTTTCCTATATAGCATTTTCCAAAAAATTCCTCAATATCAATGTAAGATCATTTCCAGTATCCACCTGCATGAGTAAAGTTACACTATTATCCTGTGCTTTTATCTCAATTATTTCCATACTTTCAATTGGAGGATCTATATTTTCCACTTTTATCACTCACTTTTTATATATGCATACTGTCTGGTAATGATTCCTCTTTTTACACTTAAAATACCATTTCCCAAAGGCCAGACACTTATTTTTGCTCTTTTTATGTTACTTATTGCAATATCTGCATACAAGTAAGCTTTTAGTAACACTGTAAGTTTCCATGCTGCCTTCAGAGGCATTAAATTTTTGAATCAATTCTAATTGTTGTAAGAACTCCACACATGCTTCCAGATTCATATTATTGTATGGGATGTCAAACATTCCTTCAATCAGTCTTAGTAAAATTAGCTTGTCTTCGACAGACATTTGTTTTGAACCCATTTTTTCAAACTCACAGTATCTTGACATTTCTTTCAATTGCTGTACATATTGCATAACAGTTTCATCCAGTCTCAGTCTACTTTCAAAAAATATCTTTCTTTCCACTATGATCAATCTCTTTTTTGGTTGTATATTTGCTTTTATGATGGTAGCAATTTCTTCATATGCTAAATCTTTCAACACTTTGGGATAGATCATGGAGGACATTTTTATTATGGTCTCACTCCACTGAGGCCAAAAACAAATCCATAACTTCATTTTCTCCTCCATTAGCTTTACTCTCACTGACACTGCAAAACACCTAAGCCAGGTTTCTATATATTCCGGATCTCGGATCTTCCATCATGGTTAAGTAACCAATCAGCAACGCCATATTGTTATGATAGATATTCCCTCTGACAGATATAGTCTTGTCAAGAGAAGATAACTCTCCTGTAGGTATAGCGATACAGTACCTTATTTACATATCACTACATTCAACATGAAGGAAAAAACAAGTGTGATTCTCGTGAACTAGTTATTTTGAAAATAAATGTAGCTTAGATGTGGAATTAAAATATAAAATGTACTCAGTGCTCATTGCCAAAGTCAACAGTGCTTAAATATAATAATCTTATTTATGCAATATCAAAATCTCCTACTCAGATGAAACACTGAGTAAGCAAATTTTTAATATTATTGTATTAATAATATTATTGGATTTATGTATATATATCTATATATAAAATTCTGTGACTTCAATAAGTCTGTCTGTCAGTCACACTTTCTAAAATAGTTATACATTGACTGATCAAAACCAAATTTGGGGGAGAATTGCAAACAGATTTAATGATTAAAATAACAAATACTTATTTAATAAAAATGCAATATTTTTTTTGCATATCTTTTGTTTAATTTTCTATATACAAGAATCCAGTTTCAAGTTCACCCTGCGTTTGTGAGAACTATAAACAAACCACAAACACTTCAGAAACATAGTAATTTGGCTACAGAAAGAAATATGTACACATAGTCAGTTGTATGTTGCATGCTCAAGAGTAAGAAATATTAAGAATTTATTCTTCACTGTTAAAAAGGAAAAAAAGAAATTTTCTTAAAAAATATTGTTTACGATGAAGTTTAGATGCTGGAAAGTATGAGGCACTCATTGAGTGATTCTCATGAACTAACAATAATGATATGAGGACCAGTCAAAATTCTGTTCTGGTTTAGTGATTTATGAATTGTGGTATTTTAAAAATTATATTAAATTAATGTGCCTCTGAAGCTATGAATTATTATATTCTCTTACAAAACCTGCTGAAAGATGAGAAAGGGAATCATGGAAAAATGTTGTAGCTGTTTTTTAATTTTATTTAAGTCTTTTCATATGTATCTCAGTCTGTTAACATTTACTGTATATACTTGCAGATAGGACGCATGTTTTTAACCAAAAATTTCACAAAATATTAGGGGTGTGACCTACCTGTCCGACATAAATGTAAAACAACTCTACCTGGTCATCATGATTTCTGAGAAATCAGAAATGAGACCCATAAACACTAAAGCTGTGGATTCAGTTCTGAACGAATTTTAAAACTGTTACTTGATATATAAATAGATAAACACTTTTTTCTAAATGTACCTGGCCGTAACATTTTCTTCTGTAATTATTTCTTTTTTTTTTTTTGTTGAATTGACTCGATATAAAAATAATATGCGGTAAGTAAATATAAAAATACCGGTACAACAGTTACTTCCTTTTGTTTATATGATGATAGATGAAATGTATTTTAACTGCAAAAGTGTATTAATAATTGTAAGTTTTGAAATAAAGGTAGAAATAAAGGTAGATATCTGATAATTCTTATGTTTAAAAAGGGCTGTGTAACTCCCCAGATTATAGTGCGACCTATCTGTGAGTCAACAGTAAATCATCAATTATTAAGCCATAAAATAGGAGGGTAACCTATCTGTGGGGCAACCTATCCATGAGTAAATACAGTATTTACTTATCTGTCTATACATAATTCAGTGTGTCCATACCTATGTTGCAAGCCGGTGTATGCATTGAGAGATAAACACATGTGTCTCCTGAAATGCCCACAACAAATATGGCAGACTCAGGATGTGAGTCCATGTAAAGAAATGTAAAAAGAATGACAAGAACCAATATATATGTACAAATAAATGATAATGTATTGACAAGAAAGGATTACAAAGACAAAGATGTGCGTGTGAAATGAATGTGAAAGCTTAATGGTCCAAAGTATGTGTAGTGAGTGAATGTGTGTACATACATGTGTGTGTTCATATGTATTGTTCCTGCATTTCCCAAAAGGGAACGCGTTCTTCCACCTATCTGTGGGGCAACCTA
Source organism: Acanthosepion lycidas (assembly GCA_963932145.1). Taxonomy (NCBI): domain Eukaryota; kingdom Metazoa; phylum Mollusca; class Cephalopoda; order Sepiida; family Sepiidae; genus Acanthosepion; species Acanthosepion lycidas. The sequence continues at coordinate 24,154,194 of OZ010612.1, forward strand.
TCCATGAGTAAATACAGTATTTACTTATCTGTCTATACATAATTCAGTGTGTCCATACCTATGTTGCAATCCGGTGTATGCATTGAGAGATAAACACATGTGTCTCCTGAAATGCCCACAACAAATATGGCAGACTCAGGATGTGAGTCCATGTAAAGAAGAGTTAAAAAAATGACAAGAACCAATATATATGTACAAAAAAATGATAATGTAATAACAACAAAGGATTACAAGGGACAAAGATGGGTGTGTCAAACGAATGTGAAAGCTTAATGGTCCAAAGTATGTGTAGTGAGTGAATGTGTGTACATACATGTGTGTGTTCGTATGTATTGTTCTTGCGTTTCCCAAAAGGGAACATGTTCTTCCACAAGGGATTTACATGTCGTATAAGCAGAAAAGTAAGAAGAGAATGATAAAATTTTATCATAGAGTATTTATAGTCCTGGAAGCGTCCTCTAGTAGCTGTTTTGAAAATTAGGAGGAGATAACCTGATAGTACATTAGCAAGAAAGGTATACATTTTAATGAGATTTTTCAAGCAAGGGAGCTAATTCACCAAGTCATATTGGTGAGTGTGACACCTATCAATGTATCAGTCTATCTCAGTTTGTTCATATTGTAGCGAACAAAACAAGATCTAGATTTTAAAATTCAAATGCTAAGCACTGATTCATTGATTTTGTTAGAAATTTAAAAAGACTCGAATTCAAAAACTTTGCTTAACACACATGCAAAAGCAAATCCAAAACAAAACTTGTGAAATTTCACACTTTGATGCGAAATGTTTTTCGGGCAATAGAAAACTAGGAAACATTTAAAAAAAAAATTCAAATAATCTTCAATTCTCAGAAACAAATTCTTTTACGGACCTTTTTGTGAGCCGACATGAAGTTTGTTCGTCATCCAATGGAAAAGCCTGAATCATATCCAGGAGTGAATTCCCAAATGACCTTTACAAGTCCCACAAACAAAATAAAAGATGGGCAAGTTCGCCTGTCACCAGAGAGAAGGAGACGAGCGTATTAACAAGTCCCTTGACAAACGTCAAGCAATCATTATTATTATCTCTACCTTTCTCCCTCACCTCTTTTACACTTGATAAACAAACAGAACATTTTAAGACTGAGCGATTACTTCAAAGACATTCCTACCCTAAGATAACGCTCATACATACATACATACATACGTTCCTGCCTACATACACATAAACTCATTCTTGCAAGGACTACTACAAACATTTTGATGACCTTATATCAACCAAAATACATTAATTTTATTTGTAGAGACCTTAATTGATTTATATGTATATAAATTTGTTGTTTCACTTTACAATTTGATTTTCTTGTTTTATACCCCTCTTACGGTGCGCTATCTAACAACGCCAAATCAAACTAATCTGTTTCAACACCCATACACTTCACTATAACTGATAAGCCACTATAATATCAATTTATTTCAGTCAATTCATATCAATCTATCACTATATCAATTTGTTCACATCCATCCATCTATTAGGTTGGTGCAAAAATAATGACGTAATAATGTCGTTTTTTGACGTTAAAAAATACGTCAAAAAACGACATTATCACGTCATTATTTTTGCACCAACCTAATATCTATCTCAGTTCATTATCTATCTATATATCTATCTAGCCTTACTCCAGTCTGTTCATACTTAACTATGTATCAGTCTATACCAGTCTGTTCATATCAATTTATTTCAGTCAATTCATATCAATCTATCACTATATCAATTTGTTCACATCCATCCATCTATTAGGTTGGTGCAAAAATAATGACGTAATAATGTCGTTTTTTGACGTTAAAAAATACGTCAAAAAACGACATTATCACGTCATTATTTTTGCACCAACCTAATATCTATCTCAGTTCATTATCTATCTATATATCTATCTAGCCTTACTCCAGTCTGTTCATACTTAACTATGTATCAGTCTATACCAGTCTGTTCATATCAATTTATTTCAGTCAATTCATATCAATCTATCACTATATCAATTTGTTCACATCCATCCATCTATTAGGTTGGGGCAAAAATAATGACGTAATAATGTCGTTTTTTGACGTTAAAAAATACGTCAAAAAACGACATTATCACGTCATTATTTTTGCACCAACCTAATATCTCAGTCCATTTTCTATCTATATATCTATCTATCCTTACTCCAGTTTGTTCATACTTATCTATCAGTCTATATCAGTCTGTTCATATCAATCTATTTCAGTTAATTCATATCTATCTCTATCTAAAATTAATTAATTAGTTAATTCATATCTATCTCTATCTAAAATTCTTCACATCGACCTATCTATCCCTACTTCAGTGTGTTCATATGTATCTATGTATCAGTCTCAGTCTGGTATTATCAATTTACTTCAGTCAATTCATATCTATCTCAATTTCTTCACATCTATCTATCCCTACTTGAGTGTGCTATGTATCAGCCTATCTCAGTCTGTTCTTATTAATTTATTTCAGTCAATTCATATCTATGTCAATTTGTTCACATCTATCTATCTATCTATCTATCCTTGTTTGTTCATATCTATCTATCTATCTATCTATCTATCTATCTATCTATCTTGCATATATCATTGTGTGAATGTGTGTATGCATATTAATGTCTAGAAATTGATCCTATAGAAATGGATTATATCAATTGTAGATTGTGTAGAATCTTCTTTATATAATTTTTTATCTTGGTTACACATCAGAAAAATAGAATTTTCATCTATTATTTTGAAAGTGATCATTTTTCTTTTCTTTCAATTTCAATAATTTCATTTAGGTTTTTTTTTTTTTCTTTTAATTTTTAAATTGAATTCATTTTCTAAAATAAACTTGTAAATCAAAAATAGGAAAAACTTTTATTCTCTGTAAAATTTAGCAATCAGTTTCAAATAAAAAGTTTTATTTTTCTTTTTAGAGGCAAAAAAAAATAAAATAAATCAACTAAAAAACATACAACACTTGGGTCAAAAATCAGAAGAATTTTGTGCTGCACACTAAAATAATGCTAAATAAAGATTTTCTCACCTTTTCTTTATTTTTTTCTAATGGTTAAAAGTGGAGCTGACAAAACAAATTTACCCAGCAGAAAAAATCTTATTTTAATTTTGTAAAAACTTTCCTCAGTAGTGTACATTTTATTACAAACGCATTTTCACAATCAATACAACATTAATCAAAGTTTGATGTTATTGTCAGAAAATATAGAACAATTTGCAGTTACAAACTACACCTTATAAACTTTCATACTGTTTTCATCTAAACTTATATTTCAAAGTAAATAAATAAATATATATATATATATATATATATATATATATATTTAATAAATTCTAATATATAGTTCGGTACTCCAACTACAATTTAAGAACCCGGTTTGGGTCTGATGACCGCTTCCGGTCACCTGATCACAAATATATTCACCATTATTTAACAGTGTGCTTTAAAGAAAGAACATCTTCAAAAATGGTGGTGCTTCATTTTAACACGAATTTGGATATTTCGCCTCTAATTTTATTTTAATTAATTAATAATTACAAATGATGCGAAAATTTACACAATGTTTTGTTTTATTTTCTTTGTTTCTTTTTCTTATTTCTATTTTTTTTTTCGGATACGACTGACTAATTTTAAAATGGCGGACAACAACGTGTTTTGGTTTGGAAACGAACAACAACGTCGCGAGTTCAATCCCAGGGTGGGCCTTTCTACTTGACTTAAGCGACAAGCTCAAGTAAAATCAATTGTGTAGGTGGTATTTGCCTTTTGTGGTTGTTTTGTAATAGTGTTTAGTAGTGCTTAACTGTTGTTTTAACATCCATTCTGCTCTCTCTTTCTACCCTCTATTCAATTCGTTAGTAGCCTTTTTTCTATAAAACAAAGTGATTATTTATTTTTCTTCTTTTTACTGTCTCATCGGTTTGTTTATATACGTTAAAAAAAGTTTACTGACTGGATATTTTATTCCTATCTTTCATTGGTGATCTGATATATAATTATATATAATTTTTTCATTTCTAGTATATGTCTTTCTGACAGGATTGGGCTTTCTTCGTATATGATAAAAAATATTTAAAATATCACCTGGGTTGGTAGTAGCAGTTTGTTCTTTCTATCCAAGAACGTTTCTCCTTTTTTTTTTTTTTTTTGTTTTTTTGTTTTTTTTAAAATATATTTCTTTTTCAATCGGTAAATAACGAAAAAAAAAAAAGATTTCCTTTTTTACATTCCAAGATTTAAAAAAAACAAAAAACAACATAAATTTATTTTTCGTGTATTTTTTTTATTTTCAAAAGCTAATATTTTAAAAAGAAATTATTTTTGTTTTTAGTAAAAAATCCAAAAGAAATTTAAAAAGAAAACAGCATAAACATTTATTATAAATATATTAAAATTAATTATTGCTAGATTTATGCTTTATTTGTTTAATTCTTCATTCATTTGTAGATTTTGACATAAAAATTGTGTAATGTTTTTTTATGTTTGAAAGAAAGTGAAAGGAAAGATTGAAAAAAAAAAATAACAAAAAAAATGACCTTTTATTTTATAAGAAATAGAAAAATTCATTTTTTACTGAAGAAAAGCACTTAATATAATTTTTTAAATATTTTTCTCTTTCTGTATATTATTTTTATCTACTTTAGAAGACAGTAAAAACAAACAACCCTACAAAAAAAAAAAAAAAATAGAATAGCTCTCCCCAAAAATATCACCATATCCACGAATTTTTTTTTTCTAATGAATATATAGTTTGATCACTTTATAATATATTCATTGATAGATGACTATAAGAATGATTTATCTTTAATATAAATTTAAAAAAATATTCTCTGTCACTATGTTTTTTAAAATGTATAAGCTGACTTTTTAATAATAGACTACTTAATATTACTACTACTAAAAAGTCTCTATTTTTTTTTTCTCCAAGTAGTTGTGACTGACTTATCTGCCCTTGGCAGCCTCGAAAATATTTCCTTTCCCTAACATGTCTTATGATGTATTGTCTTTTATTATTACACAAAACATTTATTATTACCTGTTCATGTGTGGGATATTTCAACGTAGAGTGATGTATTTTCTTCGCTTTAGTAAGCCAATTTATCCAGAGACCATTTTATCGTGCTTTTAAAGCCTTTAACTGGTCGAGTAAGTACTCTTTTTTTTTCTTTTTTTTTTTTTTTTAAAAAAAGCACAAAAAAAATGTGAAGTTCAGTGATGTGTAAAAAACAAAAAGAACCCAAAAATATTTAATATTCTTTTTTATTTATTTTTATTTTTTTTATAAATTCTCTCATATTTTGCTTGTGTTTGTTATTGTATTATTTATTTAAAAATACTGCATTCATAATATAATGATTACTCAAAAATATATTTAAAAATTGCTGTAACGCTGGTTTCATAACCGCGCTAAACCCGGTTTGGATTTTTTTAAATATTTAATTAAAAAAAGAAATTATAAACTTTTGAATATTGTAAGTTATCAAATTCTGGGGTTTTACATTTGATTAAATTTTTTATCCTTTACATATAGTTCGTTCAGAGTTATTGTCAAAATTTATATCATTGACATGTCTGTCTCGTCTTCAGGTGTCCAATCTTTGAATATTTCAATGAATGAATTACTTTCGTGAGACGTTCAAATTTAGATAATTGTTTTTAAAGTTTTTAAACGTGTTCAACAATCATAATAAATATTTTCTTTAATATCATGAACAGTAATAATAAAAGATAATACGTTTAGCTTAAATCCTTAAAATCTTAACTTTGTATTGGTGTTGTTGTTTAAAGCGCACAAAAGTAAACAAATACAGCTATTATTATTTAAAACTAGTTTTTAATGGCAGTAACTTAATATAACTAATTTTTAAGTCGTTTTTAAATTTTTATCATATATTTGTCTCCTTGAATGATTTTAGTTCAATTTCATTAATTTTAAAAGTAAGCTAGGTAATCTTTTAAAAACTACTTTGATGTTTTTCATAGCATTATGAGAAGATAAACTTTATTTTTTAGTGTGAGCATAAAACATTTTTGAAATGGATAGAATTTTCATCTTTTTTTGTTTTATTTAATTTAACCCTTGTTTTTTTTATTTTATTTTTTTTATATTAAGAATTTTATATTTAAAAAAAAAAAAAAGTACTTAATTTAAATAACATAATTTCATGCGAGTTGCCTCCCTTTAAAACAACTGTATTGTAAATTTTTTTTTGTCTTTAAAATAGTTTTCAGAAAATAAAATTAACAATACCCTAAACAATAATTTAAAAATTGATGAATATGTGATACAGTAATAGCTGATTTAATTTTGTTAAATTAATCTAAAGATGATCATAATTTAAAAAAAATACATTTTTATTCAAAGCTTGGCAACAAACAGGAGTAGATTTGCCTATTGTCTGCACAGGTTTGCACACTTCCCCTGTCTTTTGAAAAGGAGTAGAGGTTTATCCCTTGTTTCCCGTTTAGGAGTGGGTTTCCAGTTCCATTTAAAGTCTTTGCGTCTTAGTAGCATTATTGCCTTTCTCCCAGCAGGATGAATAATATTAGAAGATGATTTATTTGTTCTGTTAATTTTTAGCTCAAAGAGAATGCTTGTCTGTAAGCCAGCTTTCTAAATATTTGAAAGCCACTTTTTTCTTCATCAGTCAGTTGTGTGCCATGTGTGATACACGCTTAGGTGATCATGTATCTTTCGATACATGACTGCCGAGGCAGACTTTTTCCTACAGTAGGTTGCCATTTCTTTCTGCGGTAGACCAGTTTCCATCCAAGGCTATAGAACCTGGTCTGTCCTGCTATTTACCCATAGCTGGGGAGGGGGAAGAAGATTCATACCTTTCCCAAGGGTATTAGCATGTAAATGAATGTAATGGATTTGACTGGAATTCAAACTCTGCTCTCCAATTCATCAATACAAGCCGCTATCCATTACTCCACAAAAATTAAAACCCTAATTCAAAAAGCTTATGCTGAAATGTCAAAGCCACTTAAGATAATTTGATACCATGTCTTTTTATTATATTGTTTGACGGCCCTGTCGGCTGGGGCTTTAGAATACGCTGACTGCACCTCTGTAGAAGGGTACCTCCCCCCAATGAGGCGTCCTTGGTATGACGTTAAATTGCATCCAACAGCAAGACCTCTGATCAGGAGGTTTTGAGGAGCGTGGAACCACCTCTTAATTGCTGGTGTTCCCAGGTCCACCTTGACCCGAGGTGGTAGCACCTGTTAGGGTCCCAGCTATGGGCAAATAGTGAACTCCTAGTTTTACTCGCGTCCTGGGTATGGTAATAAACTGCATCCAACAGCAAGGTCTCAGATAATGTTTTCAGAAAAATAATGTTGCCAGCTCTAAGTTTTTGAAATAATAATGTTGCCAGCTATACGTATTTTTTTTTTGTTTTTTGTAAAAAAGTAATGTTGCCAGCTATACTTTTTTTTTTTTTTTTTTTTTTTTTTTTTTTTGGAAATAATGTTGCCAGCTATACATTTTTTTATTCCATACAAAATAGGCATTTAAAATTCATATAAACTGGATTTGGCATTAAATAACCCACAGTGGTTGATATGCCATAAAACCCAAACAAACAATATATTGTTTGAAAGAATAAATTCTTTTAAGTAATATTTAAAAAATTCATGATGTCACAAAAATTTGTCTTCAAATGGTGCTGTTAAAACAGGTCTTCAAATGTTTTAGATCATTGCCACCTTTCTGGAATCCTTGATCCCCATCAGCCCCTAAGCATGTCTTATGGACACATCATGTTGAAGTTAAGCTTGGTCAGTACCCAAATGGATGACTACTTGGATATACCAGGTGCTGTAAGCATGGATGTGTAGGTGGCATAATGTGTTGGAATTGTTAATCAGAGAGCCAAGTTCACTTTCCATTGGTGTTAACAGATCACGACAGCTATTAGGGAGATATGATTAAATATACTTTAATGTTTAAAAAAAATTTAATCAGTATTATTATTGTTTAGGTAATAAGCATTATAACATAGCACAAATAGTTATATTGTAGAAAAAGGAATTTTTGACAATATACACAATATATAATATTATACATTAATTACTAATTTTTTTTTAATTAATAACTATTTGTGCTCAGTTGTTGACATTAATAGCTATCTGTTGATGTGTTAAAATTTTGGAATAATGCAATAATAAAAATTTAAATTTCATCTCTGATAAATGCCGTGATCTGTAAAATAACTTACAAAATATTTAGATTTTGGCATTAAATAAACCATAGAGGTTGAAAAGCTGCTAAACAAAAACAACCGACCACTTCCCATTGGGTTTGTTATATTATGTGCAAATGTATTACTAAACCATTATTATTATTATTATTTATTTATTTATTTTTTTTTTTTTTTAAAGAAAAAAAAAAAAGATTCTTGCAGCCAAAATATATTTTCTGGCTTTAAATAGCCTGTAAAGAGTTGATAAGCTGTAGAAAATCAATCAATAAGAGCCACTACTACCCTGCCAAGCATATGTTTTTAAAAAAAAAACAACAAAAAAACTATAGTGCAGTTATATAATGTTTTTTTTGTTTTTTAAGTTAAAAATCATGCACTTTTCAGTGACTGTCTGCACTATACACAGGTAAATTTTTTTCTGGAGAGGTTAAAATTCAAACATTCAGGGGTTACACTATACATGAAGTTTGGTTATACATGAGTTTATACGATAATTATTTTTTAGTTAACTGTCAAAATTACTTATCCTTCATTATTGTTTTGCAATAAGATTAATTTTTTTTGTTATTCCTTTTCCAGATTATTTCTCTTCCTACAATAGATGTGCTTATATATATATTTTTATAATAATAATGAGAAAAAACTTCATAAATAATCTCTGTCATAATAAACACATTAAGAATGATATATCTTTTGAATTAGTTGACATCATTCATGGGGAAAAGATATGTTTGATGAGCAGTAGCAAGGACTTTGATATTTGGTGAGTTTTAGTCAGAAGTTAACATGATTTACTTATCAATCCCCTTTTAACTCCCAGGCATTTATCAACTTTCTCACTTGAACGTTGGTCCCTAGGTGTTGATATTGATCCCTTTGGTTGTTTCTGTTCAAGACGTACATATATTTTACATTTTCTTTCATATCTACACACTATGGAATATTGCTGTCATATATGGTCTGGTTCTCCCACTGTATGTCTCAAGGTCCTTGACAAAATCCAGAAACGAATATGCAAGATCATAGGTCCTGATCTGGCATCTAGTCTATTATCGCTATGGCCTCCTTCTGTCTCTTCTACAAATATTTTCATGGCAACTCTTCCAACGAGCTACTTTCACTGGTTCCCAGACTACATGAATACCAGGCTGGCATCTCGGTCTCACCCTTTCACTGTCAAAACAGTTAAATGTAACCTCTCTTTGTCTCAAACAGCTTCTTCTTCCCGTCTGTGGAACTCCCTTTCCCATAACTTGCTTCCCTGATGACTATAATCTTCAAATATTCAAGTGTAATGTCAATCGACATCTGACACCCTGAGCTTCTTCCCTGTCCTTCTCTGTATCCTTTCCTCAAATACACCTCTTTACTCTTGTTCTCAATTGTTTATAGCCACTTGCATGCTAGTAGCACTCCTGCCTTGCTTGGGGTGAATTGCCTAAAAAATATATATATATATATATAGCTGTCTATTCACCATTTTCACATCAACTTCACAGCTTGGCCATTATTAATAATTGATAACACATCTAATTACCTCAATAGATAGATATGAACAGAATAAGATATATAGAATATAATTCAGGTTGAGTCTTCTTTATCCAAAAATCAAAAAAATTTTCAGGTGCTGACATGAATTGCTACAAATGGAAAATTGCAGAAAGCTACATGGCTACCCATAGCATCATTATTGCAAAGTATTACAAATAAAATGCTGGCTTTTGTTCAGTTTTCATTACGTTTAACTGTAATCAGAATCCGTGTTTTGTTATTATACAAATACTGTACCTGCATATACAGGGTCCGATGAGTAACTTGTCATCATTTTATATTTTTAATTTTGTGCACGTGCATTGTTTGTTTTTGATTTTGTCAATTGCACAGTACAGTACGGTCAGTTGGGCACTGTCTGTGAGAAGAAGACGACCAGGACACAATTCACTCTGCCAGAACTTTAGAAATGGCATGCTCTTCTACTTGGCACTCATGCTGGAAGCTCCAATACAAACATTTCAGAATGTTTGAGTGTCAATCTGAGGCCAGTGGAGAAGATTTGGAAAGAGATGGAGGGGTCTAATGGTGATTATGAAGGTACAGCAGCTTGGAAAACTCACCCTGATTGTTCTGATAAGAAAATTCCTAAATTTGTTAGCAAGTGCCTTCGACTCTACATGGAAACCTACATCAAGTGCCTTGAGGAGGTAGTGCTACCCTGGGTCAAGGGGGTGGCTGCTGGAAGACCCTATGTCTGGTAACAGGACTCTGCACCAGGCTACACAAGCAGTAGAACACAGTCATGGCAGTCAGACAATTTCTGTGAGCAAATCACCTCTTACATCTGGCCACCTAACTCCCCAGGCTGCAAATTCCTTGATTATTATGTGTGGGATGCAGATGAGTGAGAGACCAACAAAATTCCTTATAACACCAAAGATGAATTCAAGGCAAGGATTATGGCAGCATTCACCAACTTAAACAAGCAGACTATCCACAAGAGTTGCAGGAGATTCCAAAGTCATCTGGAGGCTGTGGTTGAAGCTAATGGTGATTTCATTGAATAAATTTATTCTTTAGTACTTCAAGATATTTTTGTGCAATTTTGGTAAATATATCTGTTAAAATGAGAAGTTAGGGTTATTTTTATTTTTGCATAGTTTAGATGACAATTTATACATCGCACCCTGTATTGTAACATTTTAATCAAAACACAATATCGTTGGTAGAGACTGATAACTTACCAAATTTTTCTTCTTTCACACTGATGTCATCGATCATGTACCAAATCCATTCAGTTTCTTGCACCTGATGTAGAAGTAATGTTTGGTGTTGCATTTATATATTTTTTGTAAGTATTAATCATATTTTTTTTTTTTTTATTGTACACATACTTTATTTTTATGTGAAATCTTAATTTCACCACTTAAAAATCCATGTGAGCATTACATGACTAGTGTCATTAGCTGTATCAGTTTGTACACAAAATTTATTAAATTTTATATAAAACTACTTTCAGAGTATATGCTATTTATATAAAACTACCTTCAGGGTATATGTTATTTATATAAAACTACCTTCAGGGTACATGTCTAAGCTGTGTTATGAAATGTAAAGGGATATCGTGTTCATGCCTGGGTTCCATTCCTAAGCTGCACCATTTTAAAGATGCTATATATAAATCAAATAGTCTGTATTCCAAAATCCAAAAACAATCTGAAAACCATAGTACTTCCAGTCCCAAGAATTTTGGATAAAGGATTCTCAACCTGTAATAATAATGATGGATCTAAAACTGTTTGTTCAAATAATAATAATAACAATGAGTGATGATAAAAGCTTCAGAAATAATACCGATCATAATAAACGCATTGAAAATAAATATATCCTTTTATTGAATTGGTTGACATCATTCATGAGGAAGGATGTGTAGGATGAGCAGTAGCAAGGGTATTCGTATTTAGTGAGTTTTAGTTATAGGTCAAACTCCTGAATCAGCCCCTTTGGTGAGCCCTGCAGTAAAAGATAAACCTAATCACAGACCCAATGAAATGGAAAAATAATTGTTTTTAATATTTTGTGGTATAGAATCTTTCTCTTCTCCTGAAACAGGGACATACAATTGTTTTTCACATATTGTTAATAATAACAATATTATCAACTGCAAACAAACAAAAAACGTTTGTAGCTGAGGAGGCCTGCCTTTGAGAAGTGTCTCTTGAAAAGAAAAAGAATATGGATGAATTTGGCTAGATTGCAAAAAAAAAAAATTATTTCTAAATTTTGAAACACCCAGTATCTCGTTCGAGTTCATGTGCAGTCACAACAATGCAAACAAAGCCAGTCCGATGAAGTCCTAAAAAATGAAAAGCATCACAAAAACTTTTTCCAATTTAGGATACATCTTTTCTTTCATATATATATATATATATATATATATATATATATATATATATATATATATATATAAATTATATAGTTAAACCTAGAGAGCCAGACAAACCTACCACGGTTACACCTTAGAGCCAGCCTTCCCTGACGATCCGCTAAGGTAAAACCATGGTAGTTTTGTCTGGCTCTCTAGGTTTAACTAGGTCTGCTCGACTTATTGTATTGAGCACTTTATTTAGTTATTTTGCTTACTCGTATCATTTTGTTTTTCTTTGTATTTTGGTCTTGCATACTAGACGATTATTTTCGGCTAACGCACATGTTCTTGGTTCTTTCTTTTTTATACCTTTTTTTTCCCTTTGGTATTGGTTTGATTATTTGCAAATCAAGACACCAAAGGTTTTCCGAACGAGTATAATTTCTTATACTTATAAGATTACTACTACTACTACTAATAATATATAAATTATATATATTTTTTTATATATATATATATATATATAGATAGATAGATAGATAGAGAGATAAACCTAATAAAGTAAATGCTCTGTTCATAATAAATGATATTCAGGCCAGTAAACGTCATTAATACTGTTTATTATAAACAGAGCATTTACTTAAATATTAGTATCTATAAAAAGAATGTATAAACCTAAAAACTGTCTTTTTACATATATATATATATATATATATATATATATATACATGATAGATTCTCATGACAACCACAAACTAATTATTTGCATGGCTATGACGGCATGACTTTTGAGACCAGCTCGAAAATTGCACAAAAAACCACAAATATTACAGGAGAATATATTTTTATATATATATATATATATTTGGTTGGATTGATGTGAGTTTGTGACCCTGGGTTTCACACTTTTGCGATCGTCAGACAATCACTTTTCACATATATATATATATATATATATATATATATATATATGTGTGTGTGTGTGTGTGTGTTAGATACTTTAAGAATAGATTCAGTGAAGATTGGTGATGTAATATAATGTTTTTGATGTTTGTTTATACTTGATATTATTGTCATTATTAGGCTCTCAAAGTACTTTCTCCTTAAAGAATTGTTTTTTATTTATTCATATTTTTTTTTTTTTTTTAAATAGGGTGGCATTATTAAGACCAAAGTTATGTGCAGTTTTTTTTCCTGTGTATTACAAGAGTTTAAATGGTTGTCAAAATGTAAATCTCTTTAGGCTATTAGATCATGTGATGTTTCCCTGATGTAAACTCCTTCACATTGTAAAAACAATTTATTTGGTAAGTACCAGCATTTGAATTAGTATTGAATATATATATATATATATAATGTATGTGTGTGTAGAACAATGAATCCTGGAGAAGTCAGGAACAAGAAATTCTGTTTCAGGTTTTCAGAAATCTTCAACACTGTAAACAGATCTTTTGAGGAAAATCCTGAGACGCTTAGGCTGTCCTTTCTATTTGTAAATATCATCCATTCATTGTGGATATGATACAACCAATCACAATATGCCTTCCCAGTCTAATAGAGGAACATTGGATATTGGTAACCAGAATATGAAAAGATCTTGAGACATTTAGTCTGTCTTCACCATTTAACCAGAGTTACAGTGTGCCTTTCAGCCCTAATAGGAGAACATTGGATATGATTTCACAGTGTGACAAATCCAAAAGACGTCCTATAAACAACAACAAAGCCTGATTCAGGTCTTTGTATATTTTACAAATGTCTTCAACACCATAAACAGTATATGAAAAGATCTTGAGACATGGGCTGTCCTTGCCATTTTATAGATAACGTTCAGGAATATCATAATGGTATGGAGGTTGTGATGAAATAGAACCAAGGAATTCTAACCTACCAGTGGCTAAGAGGCCACAATGTCTCACCTGCTCATTCAGGGCCACCATTTGCAATTTAGGTAAAGCACATGTGTTATTTTAGTGCTTTTAAAACTATCACTAATTAGCATGCATGGCCAAAAACCTGAATAAAAGGTGAGCTACACAGACAAGCAAAGAGAAGGGTCTATATAACTTTACCTGTGTTGGATTGGGCTAGGATTGACAATCAACTACATCTCTTAATGTTGGTGGTTGACTTTCATAGACCATCAAGTTATGAAATGGTGTCAAGCAAAGTGACATTGTAGCCGCCTCCATTGTTCTTCATTTTCTTTTCTGTTCTTCTCCATGTCTTTAAGGACTGCAACAAGTTCTATATTGTACAACTGGTAAACTATTCAACATCCAATGCTTCTCTGCTAAAGACATTCCAAGCTTTTGTGTGAGGCCTTCTGTTTGCCAATGACTGTGACTTGGTGACCCAAACAAATATTCCAAGAACATGCACCGAGTCTGACAAATATCAGGCATGTTGATCCAACAATTTACACGTGACTAATGTAGCGAAGTATGGATCTCCAAATGCAGGCCTTGTTAGCTACAAGAAGAGTCTTACTGGTGGATCTTTGACAATCTGCTATCAGTACAAACTGGAAATAACATATGTGGTGTGTCAGAAAATCTGTAGAAAGCATTCTGGTCTCACTCATCAAATGAAAACTTACGAGCAAGCTGAACAGGGTTTACAAAACAAGCCAGGCCCTGTATTAAATAAATTAGTTTGCCATATACATCTGTAATAAGCTTTGCAATCACGTGCTGGCTTCAAGAGCCAGTTTTGTTCTCACAAGAACGAAGACCATTTACCTAACTTGCCATTGATGATCATACTCAGTCAATGAATTGACAGCCCTTATATATATATATATATATATATATATATATATATATATATATATATATATATATAAGCTGCTACAAGGGGTTACTGGGTGAAAAAAAAATAGAAAACATTATGAAGGAACAAGAACAGTAGAAGAGTGATCAAGAAAACAGTAGATGATGATTAACATTTGCATTTAAATTTTTGAAAATCAAAGTCGGATGGAAAGTATGAAGAGTTCCACAAGTGAGAAATACAAAAAAAGAAACTGTTAGCATTGAACTTATAGTTACATCTAGTCAATTCAACTGTAAATTGATGAGACCGTAAATTCTTAAAGTCTAGATACCATAGTGAAGAGTGATATTTATTCTGCATTATGTATAGAAATATGGCACAAGGCCAAAAATGGGGAAAAGGACGGTCATCTCCTGTCTTAACATTAAACTTAGCTAGCCACAATCACTGACCTAAATATACCACCAATTTCCTTACACCAAAACAATGCATTCTTACTTACCATTCTTACTACAACCACCACAATACCTCATTGTCTCTAAGAAGTCCTAACTAGTCCCCATATGAACAATTCTTGTCTGGGGGATGGGAATATAACAACAAATTAAAAACTAAACCCCTAGGTGAATTTACAAATATAAACAAAACTATTTACAAGGAACTAAATAGCGAAGAGCTCATTTGAATAATTACTATGAAAGTGCTTATAAAAAAGGTGCAGAGAAGCAATTTTATGGCAGTGGAAAAGTGACTGAACCCAAGATGCCAGGTCAGGAACAATATTGCTGATTATCCTTTGGATTTTATCAAAAGTCTATAAATAAATAGCAGGAGTAACAGACCATATGTGGCAGCAATAGTCTAAGCCTGGGCGAATGGTAGACTTACAGATATGTAAGATAGATACTGGAGAGAGAAATTGTCTCTCACGAGACAGTGAACTAACTTTCTTACCAGCTGACCTAGTAAGGGATTCAATGTAGTCTTTCCACTTCATCTCAAATGAGGAGGCGCAACAAGGCACTCTCCTGGAGGTTAGCATCAGTCATGCTGATGGAAGGCAGAAAGGGGTCTTTTAGATGATTAATGGATTCTATGATGGAACTCTGAAATTTGATTTACTAATTATTTATTTTTCTCTCCTCAATGGGAGTATATATATATATGTTTTTAATCATATATATATATATATATATATATATATATATATATATATATATATATAATGTTTTTAATCATATATATATATATATATATAATGTTTTTAATCATATATATATATATATATATATAATGTTTTTAATCATATATATATATATATATATATATATATAATGTTTTTAATCATATATATATATATATAATGTTTATAATCATATATATATATATATAAT